>CM076582.1:295729494-296329494 GCA_034641835.2 Pinus albicaulis
TGTAAGAAAAGTAAAGTTGCTTCAAGCATAGAACATCTACACAAATTTACATGAATTCTGTTCTTCTCGTACATACTTGAGGAGAATGTCATTTTGTTTTCTACATTTCAGTTTGAGTCTATCAATCTCTTCTAGAGCACTTCTTAGCTCCCCCTCAAGGTCGACTTCACCTTCTTCTTCTTCATCTTCTAGCAAGAGACCTTCAAGTTCTTCTATGGCCATCAATAAGAATTCAGAGGTTCCTTCTTCACTTGAGGATTCATCTGAATCTTCAGATGTACTGCTGTCTTGTTGAGCATAGAAGGATTTTCTGCTAAACTTCTTTCCTTTCTGCCAGTTCTTTGATTTATTTTTCTCTGACTCTTGAGCCCGATTCCTTACTTTCTTGTGAGGACACTTAGCAGCATAGTGTCCAACTCTTCCACAGTTAAAGCATTTGAAAGGAAGTTTACCTTTGTATTTACCTGAGCCTCTATCCAATTTCTTGACAAATTTTGCCTCTTCTTCATCCAAGCAAGAGCATATGTCTTCCTCTTCTTCTTTCTTCTTTTCTGTTTTAAAGGCTGCCTCCCTCGTACTTGGCTTCTTCTGTGGGAGCCTCATCTCGTATGCTGTTAAATTTACAAGTAGCTGGTTCATGGTCAAGGTCTCCCAATCAACTGTTTCTTCTATTGCAGAGACCTTGGGATTAAACCTGGATGGAAGAGATTTTAGAATCTTTTGCACAATTATACTTTCTGGCATGGTTTCTCCAAGAGCTTTCATATTTTTAACAATTTCTGCAACTTTTAGGAAGAAACTGTCAATGTCTTCATCATCATTCATTTTTAAGTTCTCAAACTGGGCTCTATAGACTTGAAGTTTGGCAGTCTTTACTTTCTTGTCTCCCTCATGTATGTTCTCAAGGGTATCCCATATTTCTTTGGCAGTGTCTTTGTGCATTACTTTAATAAACTCTGCTTCACACAATCCATTCAGGATGGCATTCATGGCTTTTGCGTTAGCCACAAAGTCTTGTTTTGTTTATTTCTCTGTGTCAGTTGCCTTTGGGGCATATCCTAATTCCACAACAGACCAGACTTCTATTCCTAGAGATATTATGTATGTCCTCATTCTGATTTTCCAGAAAGCATAATTTTCACCAGTGAAGAAAGGGGCTTTATTGGTTGAGCATCCTTCTTTACTAGCCATCTTGGGAACCTAGGATCTCCTTTCAGTTGTTAGACTTGTACAAAGGAACTTGGCTCCGATACCAATTGTTGAACCCTTAGTTAAACTAAGAGGGGGGGGGGGGGGTGAATCAGTTTAACACAGTCATGGTATTTTAAACTTTTATGAAACCTTATTTACACCTTCATTTCATATCCAACTTAATATGTGAGTAATCTTAGAATGTGAGCAGCTAGTATTAATATAATATAACATCATACTTAATATGAGAGCAGAAGGTATTTAAGCAGATGACATAAATCATATCAACACATAAACATCATGCACAGAGACACCAGATATAAGTGGAAACCCATAAAGGGAGTGTTGTATATGTTAGCCGCAGCATTGAAATTTTAGCCATCAGCCCCTCCCAAATCTTTAAAAATTCCCCATCGTGACCTAGAGAACTCATCTTCCGCATATCGTTGCCACTTGGTGCCTCCTGGTCACACTATGCTGACCTGAAAATTCGCGCCCCAGGGTATTCAAAGTATAGCCCCTTTGGTCTTGGCCCCTTCGTTCTGTTCTTCATAAAACCTAAGCGCTCAACTACGTGCCAAAACAAAAGTGCTTACCTTATATGGCTATCAGACATGCTTTGGACCGTCCGACCGAATATAAATCAACGTACCATAGTGCGCTGTCCTTGTGGTCCCCACCCCCTAAAAACCAATGCTCAAACCAGCCTGTATATTTCGCACCGCCTTTCGAAGGCTGGTGGTTTTCCACGAAACGCAACGATTCCATACGCTGCTTGCCAAGTGTCCCCCTGTACGCCCCAAAACCGCTTTCATTTCGCGCGCTATTGTTCGGTCAATGGACATGCAGCGGAATTTTCCATGGCCGTCCGATCCAAAGAGCTTCATCCGATGTCTATCATGCTTCGGAGCTGCAAAAAGTTTAATCCATATATTAATCGCCCCGGGCCCGCCACGCCATCGCTTTTCAACACATTTTGGACTGTTTATCTCGTCCTATGATCGTGTGGTCCAAACCATTTGTATAATCTATCGCTTGACCGAGTCTCCCTCCATGACGTACTTCCACCTGTCTTTCGTACATCCTCGTTGTCGCCCATGTGTCTATTGTGTTTTCCCCCGTCATTCATAAGACATTGTACGCGCCATATTTTAATGTTTACGTTATAAACCTTCACACCGTCTGTTCATTGTCACCCCACTGTATTATTCATCATCACCCTTCATGCTTTCACCATTCCACTACGCCGCTCTGTCACCCCCATCATCTCCACTGCATCCACCATCCCCGTGCCTCGTTTTCTCTAACTAGTTGTGGGTTTTGCAGGTTTACAACGAAGAAAATTATTATGTTTCATCGCCTCCATTACAGAAGCCGAGAACGCATAACAAGACCCCTTTTCAGGAGCAAAAATTATGAAGAAAGATCCGGGAGCCGCTATGACATGACCGACATTAAATAAAGCAAGGGTTAAAATCTGTCGAAACCTCCAGGGAAATTCAAAATGCAGTTTTTACAGGTGGAGATATTAATTGTCGCAGCGAACAACATCAACGAAAGATCCAAGGAATACAGTGCCTGACATTAAAGAATTTAACTTTCAATTTAGCATTCAGAAGGAAGAGAGTACTAGCGCATCAAAATCATATTCCCCAGGTTTAACTTCAACAGATTTTTCTCTCAGGAAAGTACAGATTGCTACATATTTTATTCTTCATGTCTTATCCCTGAAGAAATTTACACCTACTGCATTTATGTTATGGAGCAACCACAGAGTACTTACAGCGTTCTTGCGCCGTCAAACACTTTGGGGAGGGCATTTTCTCACCATTTGATTTCAATGAGATAGTTAATTGTTTCACCTACTTCTTTTATGAGTTTTCTCTCCACCTTCCTCTATAAAAGGGGAGAAGAAAAACATTGTAAGGGTTCCAGACTTTTATCAGAAAATTGTGCTGTGAAAGGCATTTTTGTATACATTCTGTAAAGCTTTTGTATCGAGGCTCAGAGCCCGTAGGGTCTCAGTGAGGAGGAGTTCTATCTGTAATGGGGATTCTGGTCTTTGGTATTTCACAGTATGTACTTTTCCTTATGTGTTTAATACAATATTCCATTTCATACATCTTCTTGTATCATGTTACTGGAATGCGAGTGGCTCACTGATTTTAGATAAGGATTCATCCTAGCTGATGCCCGTATTTGGATCAGTCAAGCGCTTTAAATAGGCTCAGGCATGATACACTGTTTCATATTCATCTCATCCACCTTTCTGCTATATTAGTTGCTTTGGGAGGGTGCTTTTAAAACGCCATTGTCATGTATGGATTCTTAGAATGATAAGCCCATATGTGGTTCTGTTTTGTATCTACGTATCAGACCAAAGTTAACTAATATCCTCTTATGTTTCTTTCGCTATATGCACCTTCTGATATTTGATTTCTGTGACATATTATTTGAATCGGCCCTCTTTGCAGTAAATTGTCTCTTAACTGTCTGATGCTTTAATATTGGAGCTTTGCATTGTGTCTCTGCAACACTACTTTCCCTGTGATAGTTTCTGTGATTGCTGGTCCCATTTTAAATTAATTTTTCTTGTTTAACAAGAGATAGTAGGAGAGCCATTGGATTGACAACCCAGTTTTAATATACACCTCGTGCTATGCTAAGATGTCCTAGGCACTGGTCTATGGCAGCTCTAGACTGTCTCTAGGGTAGACAATAATTGTCGACAACATCTTTCTGGCGCCATTGCCGGGGACGAATTTAAGAATACCAGTTTCCCTGGGCCTCAACAAATCATATTCACTCTCTAGTCAGGTGAGCACAGGGAGTTGAAGAATTTCATATCTCTCACCTTGGCGACTCCACACTGTTATTCATTTGATAAATATTTTTGTAGTCCTAGCTCCTCGTAGGCCACATTTAAGGTTAGATACATCCAAATCGAAGATACCTTCTTTGTCTGACCCAGAGAAGATTATACATAGAAGAAGTTGGAAAGAAAGGAAATCAGCTCGTGCTGAAATCCCTGAGTTTTTCGAAAAAGATTGTCCATCTTCCTCTTCTCAAGAAATTCCAGTAAGAAATCCTGATTCCACTGAGAAAAATCCCGAATACTACTCAGACAGCCCACCCAGGGGAAGTGCTAGAACCAAAGAGAACTTTTGTCCTACCCCTGAGGCTAAAGAAGTTAAAGAAGTGACATAAGTAGCCCCTGTTAATCGTGAATTGTTTCCGTCTACACCTCAGGCTGTTGTACAGTATATCCCTATTGTCATTCATACTCCACTTCCTCCTACTCCTCTTCCTTCATTTGTACACCAGATTGTTGCACAACCCCCACCTCCTCCAATGGCTAATGTTCCTGCCTTTTTGCTCAATAAATATGCTCCCCTGGCATTACCTCAAGTGCTAAATGATATGCCCCAGGATTATTTGAAGATATTGCCTAGATTTACTGGAGAAAATGAAATTGATGCTCAAAAACATCTTGAGACTTTCTCCTCTTTCGCAGAGAACTTTAATGTTGAACATTTAGACATGGTCTTAAGATTATTTGTGCAATCTTTGGACGGTGAAGCCAGAAAATGGTTCAAGACATTGGGAAACCGTTCAGTAACCACATGGGATGATATGGAGAACACTTTTCTTAGAAAATGGGGAGAAAAGAAAGACCATGGACAATGTCTTACTGAGTTCAATACCCTCAAGAAGAAACATAATGAAGGGGTGTCAGAGTTTATTAAGAGATTTAATAAGTTGTATCTAAACCTCCCTGCAGATATGAAGCCTCATCAAAATGCTGCCAAAGTTATTTTTATAGCTGCCTTTGACTCTGATTTTGGTTTTTCCCTCAGGGAAAGAAAGCCTGCCACCCTAGATGATGCTCAGTCAGATGCACTTGAACTGGAAGAAAACTTTGCCTCCACCAGAAAATTAAAAGGAAAAGCTGAACAAGATACTAGAAGAAGAGACAAAGAAGAAGTATCTACTTCTAACCAGGATAAGGATCAGATAAAATGGAGGAAATAAGAAAGATGATAAAAAATATGGTCAAGATAGAATTGGAGGCCAAGAATACAACCCCCAAGAATTTTTATAATGCTCCAAACAGAGGTTACAATCCTCAGTATAGAAAGCCACCTCTGCAAATACTCCCAAGAGAAGCAAAGGAGCAACAAGATCAGGTACCACACCCATTATACCTGGAAGGCCCAACAGATGACTCCACTGATGACGCTGCCTATGAACTGCAAGATGCAAATCTTTCCTTTTCAAACAGTGATGAAATAGAATGCCCTTTGCAAGAAGAAGAAGAAGAAACCAGAGACGCAGAAGATGCAGAAATTGATCACTACTGCAAACAGTTTAATGATTTCATGCAAGCACATTTAAATAGGAGATATGATCTCAGATCTTCCAGAAATAGAACTAGGACTCAAGAACATGAAGAAGACCCTCCTCAGAAGGAAGCACCTACTCAAAAGGAGTCAACAACGAAGAAAGTCACAGATAAAGGTAAGAGTCCTCTGAACAAACCTTTGCAGTCTGTTGATTAAATTCCTTCTTCTTCAAAAGTAGTCACCTCTCCTAACACTGAGTCTATATCAAAAGAAGTTAAACCTTCAGCTGAAAATAAAGAGTCGAAAGAAGGTTTAATAGAAAAACTCCTTCCTGCTTTCAATTTGCAAAAAGAACTTGAGAAAGTCAAGATCCCAGTGCCTTTGACTGAACTGTTAAAACAACCTGTATATCAATCTCAAGTTACTTATTTATTACTTCCTCCTGAAGCACCAATAATTCCAGACAGTCTCAATATTCAAGAGGAAAGACCCTTGGTAGTTTGTGGCCCACATGTCGAGGAGATAGACCCCTCTACTCCTCCTTTCTATGTGTCTCTAGTTATTCATGACCTGCTGTTACACAATTGTATGTTAGATTCTGGGGCTTCCCATAATCTTATGCCTTTGTCAGTCATGGAACAACTGGGTCTACAAATCACACGTCCATATAAAGACCTGTATTCATTTGATTCCAAAAGAGTTAAATGCTTGGGGATGATTAAAGATTTAGTGGTCAATCTGGCCCAAATCGCAACAAAAAGTGTAGTGATGGACATTGTGGTAGCGGACATCCCAGCTCATTTTGGCATGCTGTTGTCAAGGTCCCGGGGAACGAAAATTGGTGGGTCACTCAAGATGGATTTAACATATGCTACTGTCCCTATTTTTGGTGTCCAGGAGAGGAGATTGTACAGAGAAACTAGATTTGTCAAAATGGTGACTAAGGCTGACAGCTCAGAAAATTCACCAGTCTATAGCAAAGAAGGAGATTTTTCATGTTTTATGTTTGAAGAAGATCAAAAATTTTCTCATGAACCTTCCTTCTGCCAAATCAAGACCGAGCAGCGTTTAGAAGACCGTGAGGCAGGAGTATGGACTCTACATTTTGATGGAGCAAATTCAAGAGAAGGTAATGGAGCATGAGTGTTATTAATTTCCCCCACAGGAAAATGGGTGCCACTGTCTTTTAAATTGGAATACAAAGCTACTAATAATGTAGCTGAATATGAGGCACTGCTGTTAGGATTGCAAACAGCCAAGAGCATGGGCATACAATGTTTGAAAGTCCTGGGAGATTCTGAATTGGTGGTCAGACAAGTCAGAAATCAATGCCAAACCAAACACCCTCGACTGAGAGCTTACAGGAATGAAGTTTGGGACATGGTGGAAAATTTCTTCTCAGCATTTAATATCCAGTTCATGCCCCGGGAGAAAAATAGAATGGCAGATTCACTTGTTGTAGTTGCCAGCACTTTTCGTCCACCTCAGAACCCTCTATTGAGGTATGAAATCGAGGTGCGTTATAGACCATCAATCCCAGATAATATCAAGCACTGGCAGGTATTTGACGATGAAAAATAGATGAAGAAATTCCTGGAGACAGTGGGAGAGTTCTCCAATATGTATATTTATGATTGTGAAGAGGATGAGGCTGAGAATGTCTCAAGAAATAAATGGGAAGAGAAAATGGCAGGAAATAAAGTGTTGCAGTTGAAAGGGAATGTTATACCTAGAGGGCTGGTGCCTCTAGAAAGATTGTTTGACAAAAATGATGTCCCTTTGCAGCATAATAAAATAGCAGAAGAAAATCAAATGGAAGATCTAAATCTGGGTACCAATGTTGAGCCTAAAATTGTAAAGCTATCTAAGAAGGTCCCAGAGGAGTATAAAGAAAGATACCTGAAATTGTTTCGATCATACAAGGATGTATTTGCATGGTCCTATCAGGACCTAAAAACTTTTGATGTTAATATAATGCAGCACAAATTTCCTTTGAGGGAAGATGCAAAACCTTATAAGCAGAAGCTCAGACAGATAAATCCTCTGCTACTTCCCTCCATTGAAAAAGAAATCAAGAAGCTGCTAAAGGCCAAAATAATTGTGCCATTAAGGTACTCTGAATGGGTTGCTAACCTGGTCCCTGTTCGAAAGAAGAATGGAGAAATAAGGCTATGTGTGGATTTCAGGAATTTAAATAGAGCATCTTTAAAAGATAATTATCCACTCCCTAAGATGGACCACATCCTGCAGAAAGTGGTGGGAGCTTCCAGGATGTAAATGATGGACGGTTTCTCTGGATATAATCAGGTAGCTGTGCTTCCAGAAGATCAGAAGAAGACCGCTTTCACAACACCGTGGGGCACATTCATGTATGCTAGGATGCCTTTTGGATTGATCAATGTAGGGGCCACTTTTCAGAGGGCAATGGACATAGCCTTTGTTGGGGAGCAAGATAAATTTTTGGTGGTGTACCTTGACGATATTACAGTGTTTTCAAAGAATGATGCTGAACACATTGAGCATTTATGCAGAACCTTTGAAAAATGCAGAAGGTATGGCCTTTCTCTAAATCCACAAAAGTCTTTATTCGCATTAGAGGAAGGAAAACTTTTAGGGCACATTGTAACTAAAGATGGGGTGAGAATAGACCCTAAAAGAGTGGAAGTTATAAATAGTATTTCTCTCCCTAGAAATAAGAAAGAGGTGCAAGTGTTTTTGGGACGAATAAATTTTCTGAGAAGATTCATTTCTAACTATGCTGATATAGTTAGGCATATAACAGATATGCTAAAAAAGAACCATGAGGTGAAATGGTCACAAGAGTCATGGGAGGCCTTTGCTAGAATCAAAGCTGCATTTGCTGAAGCCCCTGTACTAGCTGAACCAGAATATAAAAAGCCATTCATGATTTTTTCTTTTGCATCACCTCATACAGTAGCTGGAGTGTTATTACAGAAAAATGAAGATGGATATGAGCAGCCTATTGCCTTTTTCAGCCAAGTTATCCATGATGCTGAATTGAAATATAATATATTGGAGAAGCAAGCTTATGCCCTGGTGAAATCCCTCAAGGCCTTTAGAATGTATATTTTGCAGTCTCACATTACTGCGTATGTCCCCACTGCAGCTGTTAAAGACATTCTCATTCAGGGAGACAGTGAAGGGAAAAGGGGGAGATGGATTGCAAAAATACAGGAATATGATCTGGACATCAAACCTACTAAGCTGATTAAAGGACAAGGACTAGCAAGGATCTTATCAGAATCTAACTATCAAGCTCTGGGCATAAACCTGTCTATGCTTTCAAATGAAGAATCTGAAAACGAAAAGGAGCAGCAAGGACTGGAGATGGCTACTCAGAAAGCACATGTAAAATTTCTCACTAGTCCTTGGTACAAAGAAATAGTTGAATATATTTTGACACTCAGCTGTCCACCCAGCTGTGATAAAGAAAAATACAGGGCTTTGAGATTAAAATCACAAAAGTACATAGTTGCTAATGGACAATTATATTGGAGAGATCCTTCAGGCATACTACTATTATGCCTCACAGAAGATGAAGTGGAAAGTATAATGATGGAATTTCATGAAGGAATTTGTGGAGGCCATTACAGTTGGAGGGCCACAGCTCATAAAATCCTGAAGGCTGGTTTCTACTGGCCTAAATTATTTGGAGATGTTTTTACATGGGTCAGAGCATGTGATAAGTGTCAGAAGTTTGCTGAGAAACAAAAATTAGCAGCTCTGCCCCTGATTCCAGTTCATGTAAATGAGCCATTTCAACAATGGGGAATAGATTTTATTGGAGAAATACATCCCCCATCAAGTGGACAACATAAATGGATATTAACAGCCACAGATTATTTTACGAAATGGGTGGAGGCCATACCTGCAAGGAATGCTACTGATACTGTCATCATCAAGTTCATGGAGGAAAACATCATTTCCAGGTTTGGCTGTCCTGCTAAAATAGTGACTGATAATGCGCAGGCCTTCAAATCTGAAAAATTTGTAAATTTCTGCCGGCAATACAATATCACCTTGAAGCACTCCACAACTTATTATCCTTAGGGGAACGGTCTGGTAGAATCGTCTAACAAAACTCTAGTGAGGGCCCTGAAGAAAATAATCAATGAAAATCAGAGGAATTGGGATTCCCAATTGAAGTTTTCTCTATGGGAAAATAGAATAACCAGCAAGAGAGCAACTGGAAAATCTCCATATGAGTTGGTGTATGGACGAGCAACTGTGTTTCCTGTGCAGCTGGCTCTACCAGTGGCACGATTCATGCAGGAAAGTCAGGAAGAACCAGATGGTATGGTCAAAAGAATCAACCAATTGGTAGAGTTAGAGGAGACACGAGGCCAGGTAAATCAGAGACTAATAGAATATCAGGAGAAAATGAAAAAACATATTTGATCAGCATGCAAAAGATGGAAAATTACACGTTGGTGATCTGGTACTCAGATGGGATGTCCGGAAGGCTGAAAAAGGAAAACATGCTAAATTTGATCCCCTTTGGTTTGGGCCTTTCAAAATTGTCGAACAAGGGGGGAATAATACTTTCATGTTGGAGAACTTACAGGGTGATCCGCTGGATGCCCCTGTAAACGGTCAATTTCTTAAACAGTATTTCCAATTCTGATTCAGGCATGGAGCGCCTGATGTACCATATTGTATATAAGTTTTGTATCAGTTTTGGTTTATCTCAGGTGAGCGTGCTGGTGAATTATCAAGTGGGGAACAGAAATGTAGAGAGACTAAGTACCAGAGTCACCCAAAGTGTATCTAGCGGTCTGCAGGTTCTCGACGCTCCAAGTAAGAACGCGCCGTCCCCAGATGGAGCCGATGTTGTATATGTTAGCCCCACCATTGAAATTTTAGCCATCAGCCCCTCCCAAATCTTTAAAACTTCCCCATCGTGACCTAGAGAACTCATCTTCCACATATCGTTTCCACTTGGTGCCTCCTAGTCACACTATGCTGACCTGAAAATTCGCGCCCCAGGGTATTCAAAGTATAGCCCCTTTGGTCTTGGCCCCTTTGTTCTGTTCTTCATAAAACCTGGGCGCTCAACTATGTGCCAAAAAAAAAGTGCTTACCTTATATGGCTATCAGGCATGCTTTGGACCGTCCGACCGAATATAAATCAACGTACCATAGTGCGCTGTCCTTGTGGTCCCCGCCCCCTAAAAACCACCACTCAAACCAGCCTGTATATTTCGCACCGCCTTTCGAAGGCTGGCGGTTTTCCACGAAACGCAGTGATTCCATACGCTGCTTGCCAAGTGTCCCCCTGTACGCCCCAAAACCGCTTTCATTTCGCGCACTATTGTTCGGTCAATGGACATGCAGCGGAATTCGCCATGGCCGTCCGATCTAAAGAGCTTCATCCGACGTCTATCATGCTTCGGAGCTGCACAAAGTTTAATCCATATATTAATCGCCCCGGGCTCGCCACGCCATCGCTTTTCAACACATTTTGGACCGTTTATCTCGTCCTATGATCGTGTGGTCCAAACCATTTGTATAATTTGTTGGTTGACCGAGTCTCCCTCCATGACGTACTTCCACCTGTCTTTCGTACATCCTCGTCGTCGCCCATGTGTCTATTGCGTTTTCCCCCGTCATTCATAAGACATTGTACGCGCCATATTTTAATGTTTACGTTATAAACCTTCACACCGTCTGTTCATTGTCACCCCACTGTATTCTTCATCATCACCCTTCATGCTTTCACCATTCCACTACGTCACTCTGTCACCCCCGTCATCTCCACTGCATCCACCATCCCCGTGCCTCGTTTTCTCTAACTAGTTGTGGGTTTTGCAGGTTTACAACGAAGAAAATTATTATGTTTCATCGCCTCTGTTACAGAAGCCAAGAACGCATAACAAGACCCTTTTTCAGGAGAAAAACTTATGAAGAAAGATCCGGGAGCCGCTATGACATGACCGACATTAAATAAAGCAAGGGTTAAAATCTGTCGAAACCTCCAGGGAAATTCAAAATGCAGTTTTTACAGGTGGAGATATTAATTGTCGCAGCGAACAACATCAACGAAAGATCCAAGGAATACAGTGCCTGGCATTAAAGAATTTAACTTTCAATTTAGCATTCAGAAGGCAGAGAGTACTAGCGCATCAAAATAATATCCCCCAGGTTTAACTTCAGCAGATTTTTCTCTCAGGAAAGTACAGATTGCTACATATTTTATTCTTCATGTCTTATCCCTGAAGAAATTTACACCTACTGCATTTATGTTATGGAGCAACCACAGAGTACTTACAGCATTCTTGCGCCGTCAAACACTTTGGGGCATACATTTTCTCACCATTTGGTTTCAATGAGATAGTTAATTGTTTCACCTACTTCTTTTGTGAGTTTTCTCTCCTCCTTCCTCTATAAAAGGGGAGAAGAAAAACATTGTAAGGGTTCCAGACTTTTATCAGAAAATTGTGCTGTGAAAGGCATTTTTGTATACATTCTGTAAAGCTTTTTTATTGAGGCTCAGAGCCCGTAGGGTCTCAGTGAGGAGGAGTTCTATCTGTAATGGGGATTCTGGTCTTTGGTATTTCACAGTATGTACTTTTCCTTATGTGTTTAATACAATATTCCATTTCATACATATTCTTGTATCATGTTACTGGAATGCGAGTGGCTCACTGATTTTAGATAAGGATTCATCCTAGCTGATGCCCATATTTGGATCAGTCAAGCGCTTTAAATAGGCTCAGGCATGATACACTGTTTCATATTCATCTCATCCACTTTTCTGCTATATTAGTTGCTTTGGGAGGGTGCTTTTAAAACGCCATTGTCATGTATGAATTCTTAGAATGATAAGCCCATATGTGGTTCTGTTGTGTATCTGGGTATCAGACCAAAGTTAACTAATATCCTCTTATGTTTCTTTCCCTATATGCACCTTCTAATATTTGATTTCTGTGACATATTATTTGAATCGGCCCTCTTTGCAGTAAATTATCTCTTAACTGTCTGATGCTTTAATATTGGAGCTTTGCATTGTGTCTCTGCAACACTACTTTCCCTGTGACAGTTTCTGTGATTGCTGGTCCCATTTTAAATCAATTTTTCTTGTTTAACAAGAGATAGTAGGAGAGCCATTGGATTGAAAACCCAATTTTAATATACGCCTCCTGCTATGCTAAGATGTCCTAGGCACTGGTCTATGGCAGCTCTAGACTGTCTCTAGGGTAGACAATAATTGTCGACAACAGGGAGAAAACCACATCTTATTATTGTTGTGATGCAAAAGCAAGCTCCAACTCCCTCTCACCACTGTTTTTCTGCAGGCACCAACCTACAGGAGGCTCCTACCTCAATTCCGCAAGCTACAACTTGCAAGGAAGCACCAACTCCCTTCAATTTTCTGCAGGCACCAACCTACAGGAGGCTCCAACCTCAGTCAGCTACAACTGACAGCTATCAAGCTGCAACTTGATAGGGAAGCTCCAACTTCCTCAATTTATCAAATTGAATGTTTGCTGATTTACCTCAGATATCAGCTCTGTTCTGTAGCTTCTCTTTCTGCTCTTCTTCTCTTAATCTTCTCTGCCTCACACTTCTATATTCTGCCTTCTCTAGATTTACTCTCTCTAACACACTTTTTTGCATATCAAGATGATATTATTTATAAGGATTTTCTTGTGACTGTTAGCATTCCTTAATGAATTTGGAATGGATAGCCATGCCTCTTTGCCTTCTACCTTCTCATTTCTTTTCCAGCTCACTCAGAAAAATGTAACTGTAGGTACTTATTTTAATCTAACAGTGGGATTTTGTTTTCTTCCGGAGACTTGCCAATGCATCACAAACAATAAAAAATTCAATTACAATATTTACATTCACATATAATGAAAAACTTCAGCTCAACTCATGTAGTCTTTTGGCTCGCTACGCATTTGTCTTTTCTTTGACTGTGTTTTATCTCTTTTCAGCTCTGTTTTCTTTTCTGTCCTCTGCTTGGTGTAACTGCTGCATACGTGTAACTGAGTTTTTTATATTAGTGCATTTTGTAAATATGTGTAACTGCTGACTGTAATTTTGGGCAAATTCCAACCCTTTACACGTAACAAGTGTCTTATTGATGTGGGAGTTCCGCAGGCGGAACATACATGCATTGCAATCGTTTTATATTACAAATCACCCTCCACCTTAAGCCGAGGCCCGTGGGTTCACAGACCACGCAGCATATTTTAACACAATCGCAACAACGCATTATATATATATATATACCAGCCCCTTTTTATATATATAACGTAATTTCAATTCTCGGCATCGTTATACAACGTTTTAACAATCAAACTGCCATGTCCATTTTAACACTGAAGAATCATGTTTAGTACATAACTAATGCCTTTTCGGGCCCACTTGCCACACTTTCCGATGCAATATGCTACTCCTCCAGCGATTTCCAATTGCGATTGATCGCAATCGCAAGCTGCCTTGCTCCGATGCGATTGGTCACTGTTCACTGTTCTTTGCCGATGCGATTGGAACTCAAATACTTATTAATCATAGTTTATAAGCCCATCGGGTCCGAGCTTTAATCGCAATCACAATTTTTTTTAATATATGTTCCGACGGTCTGTTTCTTTCCGATGCGATTGACCACTGTTCAATAAGATTTGCCGATGCGATTAGAATTGGAACTCAAGCTATATATGATTTGTGATTTATATACCCATCGGGTCCGGACTTCCAATCGCAATCGCAACTCTTATATTATTCGATGCGATCATCATTGTTCACCAGAACTCACGGTATGTATGAATTGTAGTTTATATACCCATCGGATCCGGACTTCCAATCGCAATCGCAAATCTTATTTTAACCTGTTCCGCTGCCCTTATAATCTCCGATGCGATTGGGAAGGGTCCCACCTTATATTACTACATTTCTTTGGATCTCGCGTTGCATATGGCTACACACACACACACACACACACACACAAACACACACACACACACACACACACACACACACACACACACACACATATATATGTTTTGGTTCTTTGAATATAAAGCACAATACTTTTCCGCTGGAGTATACGATTCCCGGAATGAAATTTATATTAACTATGCATTACATTTCCGTTTGGGTTATGCTTCCCGGAATTATATTTATGTTATGTGTAACATTCGGCTGGGTAAATATTCTCGGAATTGTATACATATATCCTCCGGCTGAGGTAGCGATTCTCGAAATTTAGTTATATATATATATATATATATATATATATATATATATATATATATATATATATATATATATATATATATATATATATATTCACTCTAGGAACAACGATTTCGAATAATAATCATTTTCATAATAATAGTCAGAATTTCGCCATCGGGCCGCTCGCGTGTTTCGCCTTCCGCTTCCCCGCGGGATAACGGTTTGCCTCATTATACTCGCTCTCCCCGCCTTTGTCGTCCCCCCTTACTTCCTTCATTTGCTTCTTTGCTGCCTCCGCTCGCGGGGGGGGGGGGGGCCCGTTCTCTTGTATTTGATGCCTCCTTTGTCTTGCCTCTCTTTGTCGCTTTCTTTTGCCATCAATGAAAACATTTCCAACACCAATCCCACCAATAACGAAGGGGAGGCCCAAGGGATTCATCTCAAACTCCTTTGCAAGATCAGCCTTGCATGAGTGTATCAACAGCTCATCACCTATCAAAATAAAATCATCTACATAAAGTACAATGATCAGCAACTTACCCTCCACCACAATCTGGTATAGGTTCGGATCCGCCTCACTCTTGGAGAATCCAAGTCTGGTGAAATAACTGTCTATCCTTGTGTACCAAGCACGAGGTGCTTGTTTCAACCCATACAACGCTCTCTTGAGCCTGCACACATGCGACTCGCTGCTGAAGATCTTGAAACCTTCGAGCTGCTCTATGCACACCTCCTCCTCAATCACTCCGTTGAGGAACACAGTCTTCACATCCATATGATGAATGTTCCACCCCATCTGCGCTGAGAGAGCTAGGATCGTTCGTATGGAAGAATACCTTGCGACAGGTGCAAAGGTCTCCTCATAATTGATCCCCTCAATCTGTGAAAAGCCTCGGGCAACAAATCTTGCCTTGTACTTCTCGACGCTCCCATCAGTAGCTTGCTTCAATTTGTAGATCTATCTCGAACCTACCACTGATTTCCCTTCCGGCCTTGGGACAATCTCCCATGCACTGTTTCTGACAATCAAATCATACTCTTCCACCATGGCATCTACCCATGCGGGATCCTCCATAGCTTCCTCGAAAGAAGATGGCCTTTATCATGGATACACTTCGAAGCCATAAGAGCCAGTGTATCCGCATATCGGCCGTGACCTGCCTTTGTCTGCGCCGTGATGTAGTGGGGTGTCTCAATCTTCTCTACATCCCGAACTTCTGGCCGCTTCGGCCTGGCAGTGTGCTTTCGCCCTTCTGATGGTCGGCGCCGCATGAGTGGTCTCTTCCACTCCATGAACCTCCTCTTGTGGCTGATCCACATCCTGAGGCTCATCCTTAGGAACTAATAGCTCCTCATCTGCATGCAAGTGTGGCTCCCTCTCAAGTGAACACTTCATGGCTTTCTCCTCATGAAATTTGATATCCCGTCGCACAATAGTCTTGCGACTGTATGGCAAATACACACGATAGTTGTGGGGCGTATCAGTGTACCCCACAAATATCCCAATCTCTGCAGTCGGCTCCAGCTTCTTCCTGGCATCCTTCGTCACATGAATGTAAACAGGTGAACCAAAAATCCTCAAATGGGAAATATCAGGCTTCTTAGCAGAAAACACCTCCTCGGGTGTACTCATGCCAAGTATCCTGTGAGGACAACGGTTTTGAACATAAATCGCAGTATTGCATGCCTCAGCCCAAAAGTGTATGGGAAGGCCCTGATCATGCAAAATCGACTGTGCAGCACCCACGATCGTTCTGTTCTTCCGCTCAGCGACCCCATTCTGCTGTGGGTTATGAGGTGTTATGAGCTCTCTTCGAATTCCTTCTGTGCTGCAAAAGTCCTTGAATTCGCTAGAGATGAATTCACCGCCATTGTCGCTCCTAAGAGCCTTCACCTGATTCCCTGATTATTTCTCAACCAGTGCCTTGAACTCACAGAACTTTGAGTATGTCTCGCTCTTCTTCTGCATGAAGAAGATCCAGCACTTTCGAGAAAAATCATCAACAAATATCACACAGTACCTGTGCTTTGCTGTCGAAGCTACTGAGAAAGGTCCACACACATCTGTGTGAATTCTCTCAAGGATCGTCATGGTGTGACTATCCTTCTCGTGAAAGTTGGATTTCACAAATTTTCCCAAAGTACATCCCTTGCACTGATCTGACTGCACAAGTGTACCTTTGGGAAGCCCAGTAGAAATCTGCTGCAAAATTTTCAAAGCTCCATGGTGAAGGTAGCCCAATCTCCTGTGCCATAGCTCGCCCTCATCCCGGCTCACCACTCCTTCTGCCTTGCCTGCCATTGCTGCGCAACCATCTACCTACAACTGATAAAGGTTCTTAAACAGGCTTCATATCACAGGTTACTAGATTATACTGGCAGAGCTTCTTAATCGTAAAGAAACATCATATCCCACTTGTCTTCTAACATGCTTTTAAGATGATTCTTCTTCAGTCCTGGAACATGCATGACATCCTTCAAGATGAAAGGTTTGCCAGACTCCCTATCAAAG
The DNA here is from genome assembly GCA_034641835.2 of Pinus albicaulis. NCBI lineage: Eukaryota > Viridiplantae > Streptophyta > Pinopsida > Pinales > Pinaceae > Pinus > Pinus albicaulis. Next base: position 295,746,748 of record CM076582.1, read on the forward strand.
GAAATGGTCCTGATACTAGTCACACTATATCTACCATCATCACCCATCTCGATGTGCACTCCAAGATCTTTCTCATCCAGATCAACAAACAAATCTTTGTCTCCGGTCATATGGAAAGACGCACCACTGTCAAGAAACCACACTGAACCCATCATACTTGAGACCAAGCATGCGATCAACGAAAAATCATTAAACTATGAGGCTAAGTATCTCCAGTGCAGATCCTTGTGTGCACACCTTCTGTGGACAATTAGTGGCGTAATGTCTGTGTTGGTGACAGTGAAAGCACTTCACCTTGGACATGTCCTGCTTCTTGCCTTTCGCACCGGATTAAGAAGCATTCTTCTTGCTCTTCCCCTTCCTTGCTTTGGCAGCCAAAGCACAATTTTCTTCATCTGAGTTCTTTGATGAAGATCTGTCCCTGGTACTTCGCCTTATCTCCTCTTGCATGATCCGACCAAAGTCGCTCCCATCCTGGAAATTTATCCTGACCATTGACAGAGTCCTGATAGGAATGCCAACTCTTCGGAAGCCCAAGGAGAGCCAATCTCACCAATTTTATAATCATCTCCCGGTCACCCCCGCACCAGCTCATCCCTGCATTGGATGGCTTCGCAGGTGCTGACATCACTTTCTCCATTTTTGTGTTCACAGTTCATCAACGAGCGTAACTATACGGTACAGCTCTTCACGCACAGAGACAAAGTACGCTGACGCTTTCATCGAGGTGACCTTTCGCAGAGGAGTGGACACTGGTCTTGCTTCAACAAAATTCTTCGACACTTTTCTGTCTTCTTTTGCCATGCGTTAAGTGCCGCAGCATCGCTAGAAGCAGGTTTTGGAATTTCTGCATCTATGAACTCCTTCAACCCATTGTCATCCAGCACCGCCTTCATCCTGTCCTTCCATGCAATATAATTCAAGCTGCCCTCAAGGGCATACTCCAATCGCAATCCGTTGAAAGACATCTCATCCCCTTTGTGCTAAGGTCGATTCCTGGCCCTGGGCCTGGCTTGATGTTTGATTGTCTGGTGATCAATATTGTAAAATTACCATGTGGAAATTTGATAACTGAATATTTTAACCAAGTTCTCCTCAATCACACACTATTTGCTTCATACACAATACAGAATCTCTTCTACTGGTGAGGTCATTTAATTTAAAATAGAAACAATCGTACGCATTAGAAACCATAAACAATCTTTTGTATATGTATACAGTGTTTTGTGGGAAAGCTTAAGGCAGAAAAACACAACTGTCACAGCATATTCAAGACTTATGTTAGATATCTCAATAACAAATAATTGTATGACTCATCACAAGCTCTAGGTACAATCTCCATATACACATAATGTTTAGTCTGAAAATCACACACATGCTCTAATCTCCTGCCCCAGTGGCCGCCTCTCTTTGCGTCTGCTGAAGAATAGCTCTAAATGAATTCGAATTGGTTCCAGCCATATACATAATCTCATATTTGTCTCAGCTCATGGTTGTTGCAAATCCTTCGCTGAGATAATCCTAGCCCAGTAGTCTGCTGCTCTTTCACCTACCTCTTCACTGGTCTCCACTGAAACTATCCATGCACTGTAGTTAACTGATGTATTCTTCAGTTGATTAATGAGTTAATAATTAGTGAATTAATTAATAATTAATTCACACCACTCTCACTAGTGTATCAATCGTTAGACTAGATACAACTAGCTCAACTATGTTTAACTGAGTTAAACTGAACACAGCTCCACCAACTACCTCAATAACTCCACCAAACTCTGTCACATGAGTTCTAACTGAAGTCTCCATGCAATAGCTCCACTTAACCCTCAGGAATAGCGTAATTCCTTCTGTCAACTCCTGTGCCACATCTGTGCACTTAACTGAAGTGCTCCAAGAGAATAAGATAATATTTAGAGTCCAAATATTATTAAGAGCTAATAATATTCGACATATCTATTTTTAGACTGGAAATCTAAAAATAGATTCCGCCCAATATGTCTAAAAATAGAAGTCCATCTATTTTTCCAACTTGACCAACCATCCAAAAATAGCATCCTGTAACTCATAGAATATGATCGACGCTTCAAAACTGAACATAGTCTAAAAATAGACTTGCGCCAAAAATAGCCTGCGGGCCCACTTAGTGAAGGCAACTTCTTTCCACTAAGCTCATCATCTTGTTGCAATCTCAACACAAGTGAATGTTTCAATTTTACTTTCAAACAAAAAATTTAATCAAACATAAACATTTAAAATTTACCAATGAATCTAAGGAGCATTTGAAATAGTAAAATACATTTTGTTGATCTAGGCTAGAAGACATGCTCTGGCGTCTCTAAATGTAGGAGCTATCATTAACGGTTTGCATTACATTCCATAGATGGCCGGTTTTCCATGTACTTCAAAGTATATAGGATTGTTCTTTCACATACCCTTGGGTATATAAGAAGGCTCTCCATGTACGATGAGTATATAGGAACACTCCCATCATACAATTATGCATTAAATAACACTATCACGGACTGCACTTCCACGTACCCTTGGGTATATATTAGAAGTACCCATTAGGTTGAAAACTAGCCTTAGGGATATTTCCTACACATACTTAACGGTATATGGAAGTTCACAACAACCTGGAATTCCCTTCATACCTAGTGACCCTTTTCATTGTTACTATTTGTTTGATTGAATTCTCACTTTTTACTCCTTATTAGACCTTACATTAAGTCTGATGGCAACCGTTTTGGAGTCTTGTAGTCAAGGAAACCCCTTTGACAGGAATCTTGGTCCTTTTCCTTATTTTGAAAATATTGGTGCTCCTTACATGGCTATGTTGTGCCTTCTTGGATTCACAATAGGTTTATTAGTAATGGTTATTTTCAAACTCCTTGGTAATGAATATCCCATCTACTTCACAAAAAATCTCTCCTCAACAACAACAACCTCAAGTTGACCCTTTTCCTTCTTCACCCATCGTCTCTTATTTCCTTATTATTTTCTTGGTGAAAATATTGAGTTTAGTAACCAGGAAGATAAGAAGAAGAGTAAAAGGAAGAAGATGAAGAAGAAAAATAAGCAAGGAGGAAACCAATGGTTATGAATGTGGATAATGTTGAAAAACCTTCCAACATGCATCATAAAATTAAATTCCCTTGCAAGATTTGTAAGGGTGACCACCTTCTTAGAGATTTCACTGGTATTCCACAAGTATTAGAAGTGTGGTCCACAAGCTCACATTAACCCTTATCATTAGCCTCTGGAGATCTTGTTGGTGACAAAACATCAACTAGAAATAATAATATTCCCAAGAAAAAGGGTAAATTTAGGTTTCCCTGTAGATTGTATGAAGGGAGTCATCAAACTCACCTTTTCCCTCATATAGTTGAAGCCTCCAAATTGTTGGAAAACCTTATTTTTTGTCAGCAACAAATTCCAACTGGTTATCGTAATTCCCCCCCAATCCTCCATTAGTTGATGAAGTGATTGATTTGATTCCATATTCAGTCAATCCGACTCTTCCTAAGCGTGAATCCCACGAGTCTTTTTCCAACCAACCATTGGTTAAGAAAGTGGTCGACTTGATTCCATCTTCAGTCGATCATACTCTCCCCTTAGAGAGTGAATTTAATACTGCTAAGGTTCTTATTGTTATTTCAGATCCCACCGAACAAGGGGGCATTTCTCCTATTCTCACGAATCCCCCTGCAAGTAATGAGGTCAATGCCTTTGATTGGAATCAATTGAAAAAAAATCGTCTCCCTTCTTACATGCCTTTCAAAATCATGGTGAAGGCTTGTGATATGAACATATCTTGCATTGTTATAGATGAAAGCACTTTTGTTAGCATTCTATCTTCGACTGCTTGGAAAGCTTTAGGTTCCCCTCATCTTGTATCCATTCTCAGAATCTATTGGATTTTAATAAAAAAACCAGTGGAAATTTAGGGATCTTTCCTCAACTACGTATTACCTTAGAAGGAAAAACTATCTGTATCAATGTTATGGTAGTCCAAGTCCCCTTGGATTTCAATTTTCTCCTTGGGAGATACTATTTTTATTCCATGAAATCTATTGTGTCCATGCTCTTTCAAGTGATGTATTTCCCGCATGATGGAAAAATTGTGACTATTGACCAACTTTCATTCGTTGGTCCTGATTTGACTGCCAAACATTAAAATTCCCTAAATGTTCCTAATATGCAAGTGGTATCCCCCTCGCCATAGGTTAATTATGTGGAAACTTGTTCCATGCATGAACCTATTGAAAAATAAGATCCTCTCACTGTTTTCTCGACTTCTTTTAACCTAGATCCAATAGGTGATATGGAAAATTATTTACCAGAAGCATTGGAGCCTATTATTCTTAGGGCCTATTGGATCCCTTAATATGCATTACTTTGAGAGCATTGTTTTTCCATCTGATGAAAACCACAATGATCAAGCCCTTGATATATATTCCTTCCAAAGCCTTGGCCTCTTAGGAGCCACGATCAAGGTGAATAGAGCCCTAAGCATAATTCTTTTATTGTGTCAAGCTAGTTAAAAAATGAAACAGGTCACCATGAGCATAATTTCTTCTATGTTTCAATTTTGCATAAAAATGAAACTAACATCTGAGCACAATTATTTTATTATATCAAGCTCGTTAAAAAATGAAACATGTCACCACAATGATATTTTATTCTATGTTTTGAACTCGCATAAAAATGAAACAAACCTTTGAGAATAGTTATTTTCTTGTCATTCTTGTTAAAAAATTAAACAAATCCCCTCCAGTTGATTTGAATCTTTAACTGTATTTCGATTGTGATTTTAGTTGTTTTTACCTGATCTCATAGATGAACCTTCATTTCATCTACCCATATCACATGATCCTCTTCCTTCCTTCCGAGTGAACATATCTCTATTAGTAACTTGCACTCTATCTGATTCCATGAGAAAATTTGGCGGGAGAAACGAAGCTAGGGGGGCATGTTTATACCGTTATGCTGGGGGTAATGTACTTAGCTCAAGCATAGTTTTTTCTCTATTTCAAGCTTGTGTAAAATTGAAACCACTCTCAAGCATATTTTTTCTTTGTTTCAATCTCGTGTAAAAATGAAACAACTCTCAAGCATAATTTTTCTCTATTTCAAACTTGTTTCAAAATGAAACCACTCTCAAACATAGTTTTTCTATGTTTCAAGTTTGTGTAAAAAAATGAAACTGATATTGAACTTAGTCTTTTTTCTTTCTCATGCTCGTAAATACATGAGAATATGTTACTGAGCTTAGTCTTTGTTCTTTCTCATACTTGTAAATACTTGGGAATACGTTACTGAGCTTAGACTTTTTTCCTTATCTTGCTCATAAACACATGAGAATAAGTTACTGTTAAATTTATGGAGATGTTCTATTCTAGATGCAATTTTAATTTAAAATTCTAGGGCTCAATGAAAGTAAGATGCAGATAGAACATACCAAAAGATCGATGGAATACAAGCCAAAACATAGATAAAGAATGGTGGTGTTACGATGGTCAGCAAGATTCTTCAACCAACAAAGTCTCCATAAGGTCAACCAACCCAATGTGTCACACAACCCCAAGATGTCTCATCAAGATTTCTCCACCAAGACGCTGCACCAAAAAGCCCGAAACACTGAATCAAGAACTTTGCTCCAGTACCATCCAAGGAAGAATAGAATGCCTCCACAAAATGTGTGTGTGAAATGAACTCCAAGTCTAACACTGTTACTGATGAAATAGGTAACCTGACATCAAAACGGGAACTTTAGCCCAAAAAGTCTAAAAAAACATGAAAAAACACCCCAAAAACAAAAAGTGTGTCTTCCAGAATGCACTTGGTTTTTTTTGAAGGTCAAATTTCAACATTTTATAAAATTATGCTAAAAACAAAATTGTTTGTTGAAAAAAGGATTGAAAAAACACCCTCAAAACAAAACCAGTTGATGCTGGAATAAAAATAAATAAATTGTGTCATAATTTTGACACTTGTAACAATGGAATTAAAGACAACATATTAGGACATTTTTTAAAATCGTAAATTTCTAACATTTTTGATAGATAATGTTAAAGATAAACAAATACATGTCTGAAGGGCTTATCATTTCGAACAATTTTCATCCATGTTGTTAAACATAAAATATCTTGACTCTAAACAACCCCAAAATTGTAATTAGTGTCAACCATAACATTAAAGATAAAATTTGGTAGCGCATAAAAAACTTAATGACAAGTTGTAAATCTAAGGTTTTTCAATCTTAAGTTTTCAACATACTTGAAGAATGAAATTATGGAGAAATTATAAGGATTAAACAATTTAAAAAAATGAACAAGTAAATGAAAAAATTATCATTGAATAGAAACAAGTAAGTGTAATTTTAATTTTAAAGGATAAAAACTTATCTTTTTTCAAATCTTAGCATAAGACAAATTTAAATATAATTTCAACCAAAACCTAAAAATCAAGCATCAAAACAAAGTGTTCCCTTTCAATGGCGCATATAATTATTAAAAATTTTAAAAGTATCTTATGCCAAATGGTAACAATACATAATATCATGGTAATATTACTACATAATCTAAAAATTCAACATTAGTTTCTATTTTCTATTTTACTTATAATTTAAATATCAACATTGGTACATTGAATATAACATAAATTATTTTTGTAATTCATTGTTGCAGTGTCGATATTTTAAAGAGATGAATTCTTCATAATTAAAACATATAATCCAACAAACATAGAAATGTCTCATAACTTCATGAAAAATGAGATGGAAGTCAAAATTTTTATTTCAAGTTACCACGCAAACATCAATTACATAAAAGTGTCTTAGATAGTTATTCAAAATCAACCATAGGTTCTGGCACACCATCATAACCTACATCTTCAGATGAATGGCTCGATGCAGATGAAGATGATCCATATTCTTCTCTTTCATCAACTAGTGCTCCATCTGAGTCAACGTGCATGCCCACCATTTTAGAGTTCAAAAGTCTTGTAGATCTACGTCTACATTCTGTAGAGTCCCATCTCAACAGTAATTGTTCTGGTAGCAATTTCTTCAAAATATTTATGGTCTGCAACCGAAGAGTTCCTCTCTTTGTAAAATTGAAGTCATACACAAGTATGTCAACATCCTCCAATTTTAAGACATCTGTGCGGCGACGATTTATATTTGTGCCCTTTATTTTTCTCTTTCTGCCAATTCTTTTTTCCACTACCATCTCTGGCTTGTACACACCATTGAAAGGGTGGGTACTTGTGGCATACCAATGTACATCAACAACTGTAATCTCTTCATTTTCATTAATGACCTTTATAACCTTGGCAATCCAGAATGGATAGCCAAGTGAATCTTCATCTGCTAACACTGCTATCATGCAACCCTCCTTAAGATCTTGTACAGAACCCATGTAAAGGTCTTCCATGGCTTCACGTTGTGCACGTGATCTTCTAGAACCAATATAGATTTCTCTTTCCTCTACCTGTGGGGAATTAATAATAGCTTGAGGTTGTTGTTGTTCAATATTGTGTGTTTCCTGATGTTCATGTTCATTTGGCATATTTTGTGGTAAAAAAAAAGGAGTCTTCAAAAGCGTATCCCCATTTATTGATCTTGAAATCATATCACTTTGATTACTGAAAAAAGACTCCCACCAAACTGAATTAGCAACATCGAAGTACTCATATGTATCTCTAATACATATTTTAATTTCCTCTAGACATTCAGAATAATTTATGTCTCTCTTCTGCCTTCGTGCATTATGGAGTTCAACAACTAACTGTAATAACAATATCTTTGATGAAAATATTGGACGCTCTGGAATGAACTTCAAAAATGCTAAACCTGATGATGGTTCCCATTCTTCAACAGTTGAATACTTCTTGCCCCATATAAGTATTATCCCATCAATTTTTTTGATACGAAATTGATGCTAGAAGCTAATGTCGTTAAGTTGTTCAATGCATTTCTCCTCACCATGCGATCCAAAAATAAACCTTCGCATGTCAATAGTTTCTTCCAACACATAAAAAACAGGCTTTGGAATGTACGATTTCTTAATACATTCAATTAATGATGGCAGGCTCCCAACACCTTTCCTCCTCAATGTTACTGAAAAATGACTGAACATTTGATCAATATGATCATGAGTATGCCCAACAAGAAGGAAACCAACCTTTATCTTTTTAAAAATCCCCAATTCAACGAGCATTTTTAGATACCCAAAAGAACTTGATTTTTGTTCTCATGACTTGTGTTGTCTAATTGTAAATACAAAACTTCAGGAAGAATCCCAGACCAATGAGTAACCACATCATGGATTATAGTTATGGTCAGATTTGCATCATTGTGAATATTTGGAGTTGTGAAGAAAACTCTTGGAAACATCTTCTCATTAAATACCATACAACCAACCAAGTGAAACTGAATGAAATTTTCCTCCTGTAATTTTTTTGGCGTGCGGACAAAATGTGGAAGAAGTGATTTATTTTGGTCCATACCATCAATTATCAATCCCAAATATTTATTTGGATGATCATAACACTTCTTTCGATGTTTATACAACTTTTGCCTTTCACTTGTTTGCTGATTGCGATGGTCTTGAAGTTCTTTGACAACGAAATTTGTACATAAAATAAAAGAAACATATGAATAAATATATTTTCATAGTTGATAAGTATCAAATTTTAAAAAACAATGTTTTGAACACATACCTCTTTCTTCCCCTTGACATTTATCTCTTTTTGCTTTAAGAGAAGCACATGTGCTGCAAATCCCCATCCTTGTCTTCTTAGGAATACAAACATTGTTGAATTTAGTTTTCCATATCCTTGTAAAATAAGAATATGTAATAAAATTACCAATTCCTTCAACAGCTTCTGCGTAATCTTTGTATAACATGAATATTTCTCGTCTCGAGAAATTATCTGGAATATGTATTGTGTCTTTATTTGGCATACACTCTCCATGATTTGAAAAGAAGTCTTTCATCCATGTCTTAGCAGTATTTTCAAATGGCCCCACCTCCCGTTTATAACGTGCTTCTGAATAATATGTGGGATCCCTTTCCAATCTATCCCGGATTCTTGACAAACGAAAATTACCAATTGAATATAACATTTTGAACGCCTTTCTACAAAGCAATACATTCCCAATATGATAATCATAACCTGCTAGTGTAGATTGCATGCAACCCACTAAATATGAATTTTGCATGCTTTTATTCATTGACATATATGTTTTCCTTTTCTCCAAAACAAAGTTGAAATCCATATTTTTCAAGCAATCCCTTCGACAACATTCACTTGAAATCAAATGAATGACAAGACTTCTTTTTGTGAGATATTTTGTCCTTTCCCTTGTATAATTGGAATACTTTGGATTGATATGAAAAGGTCTACTCCTACTCTAACACTATTACCGATCAAATAGGTAACCTGACCTCAAAACGGGAACTCTAGCCCAAAAAGACTCAAAAAACATGAAAAAACACCCCAAAAACAAAAAGTGTGTATTCCAGAACGCACTTCGTTTTTTTTGAAGGTCAAATTTCAACATTTTATAAAATTATGGTAAAAACAAAATTGTTTCTTGAAAAAAGGATTGAAAAAACACCCTCAAAACAAAACAAGTTGATGTTGGAATAACAAAAAAATAAATTGTGTCATACTTTTGGCATTTTTATAAATAGAAATAACATTTTTTAATTTTTAAAATTCAAACATTAAAAAAAACCTAAAATTTAAGAAAAAAATAAATTTAAAAAATAAAAACATTTAAAAGCTTAAAATTTAAAAACATATGAAGATAAAAAAAAAATAAAAAAAAAATAAAAATAAAAATTTTAATTCAAACATTAAAAAAAACCTAAAATTTAAGGAAAAAAAAAATTAAAAAAAAAAATTTAAGATTAAAATTTAAAAAATATAGAAATTAAAAAATAAAAATAAAAACAAAATAAAAATATTAAATTAAAAAAAAAAGGTTAAAAAAAGAATAAAATTATAAAAAATAAAATATAGAAATTAAATTTAAAAAAGAAAAAGAAAATGCTTATTAAATTTAAAAAAAAATAAAAATTTTAAAACAAAAAATTAAATTTAAGAAAATATATTAAATTTTAATAAATTTAAAAATTTAAAATAAAAATTAAAAAAAAACATTATTTAAATTAAAAATAAAAAAATGAAAAATTAATTAAAAATAAAAAATAAAATACAATGAAAATATTAAATTTAAAACCATATATATTAAAAAAACAAATAAACTATAAAAAATAAATTAAATTTAAATTATAAAAAATAAAATATATATATATATATATATGAACTTAAATTAAAATAAGTATATATATTAGATTTTATTAAATTAAAAAAAAAGAGTTAATATTAAAATAACAAATTAAATTTAAAAACAAAAATATTAAATTTTAATAAATAAATGAATAAACAAATAAGTTTTGAAAGAAATTTTTTTTTTTAAATATAAAAGACAAAAAAAACCATTGTTAAAAGAAAAACTTTAAAAACTTTAAAAATCAATTAAAAATGAAAAATTGAATATATATATATATATATCTATATATATATATATATATATAAAATAAAAAAAAATTAAAAAACAAATTAATTTAAAAAAATTAAGTTTAATTAAAAAAAAATCTAATTTTAAATACAAAATTTTAATTGAAATAAAAAAATATAAAAATTTTATGTAATTAACCAAAAAAAATTAATAAAAAAGTAAAACATTTAAAAAACAATATTAAATCCAAATAAATTTAAAAAAAAATACAAAATTTATTAAATTTTATAAAATTATATTAAAAAACTAAACGTAAAACTTAATAATAAAGAAAAATTATGAATTAAAAAAAAAATATCAATTAAATAAAAAAAAAGGGCAAAATTTAGTAAAAATTATTAACCAAAAAAAAAAAAGAATAAAACAAAAAAGATAATAAAATTAAAAAAAAAAAAAAACAAAAAAAAAAAAATTTTATTAAAAAAAAAAACACAACGGGGTGGTAGCTGGGCGCGCCGGTGAGGCCATCGGGTCGCCCCGGGCGCTCGCTTCTGGCCGCCTCGACGCTAAAGGGGATTCGGGGTCTCATGCAGAGACCGTGCCCGCCGGGGCACCGGGGCCGCCGCGTGCGCCACCCAAACAACCGCCCTCGAGCCAAAGCCGCGTCTTCGTGCAGCCGATCAAAGCCCCCGTGTCCAGAGGGTGGCCGTGCGCGCGCAGCCCCGCCCGCCGGGCGCCGCGCCGCGCGGCATCGGGGCGGGCCCAGCCGGCCTCATGGCCGCCCGCCGCCCCCATCACCACCACCCCCGTTGGCTTTTTTTTTTTTTTTTCAAAAAATTAAATTTTTTTATTTTTTATTTTTATATTTAAAACAAAATTTGTTTTGTTTTGTTTTTTTTTTTTTAATTTTGTTTTTTCTTTTTTTATTTTTATTTTATTTTATTTTATTTTATTTTTTTCAATTTAATTGTTTTTTTGTTTTTGTTTTTTTTTTTTTTAAATTTGTTTTTGTTAATTTTAAAATTTGTTTTTTTTTTTTCTTATTATTATTATTATTTTTAATTTAAATTTTTAAATTTAAATTTTTTTAATCTAAATTTTAATTTTGTAATTTTAATTATTTTTAATTTTTTTTTTAAATATATATATTTTTTTGTTATATGGTTTTTTTTAATAAGTTCGAAAAAAATGTTTTTGATGTTTTTTTTTTAATTTTTTTGGTCAATTTTCGTTTTTTTTTCTTCTTTAAATTATGTGTTTTTTTTTTTTCAAATTTTGTCATTTCCTTTGATATAATTTTCAAATATTTTTGTTTTATTTATTTATTTTTGTTTAAATTTTTTATTTTTATGAGCTATTTTTGTTTTTTTTTACATTTTTATTGGTTATTTTTTGTTGTTTTTATATATTTTTTTATCTAAGTTTTGTGTTTTATTACCAACATGAAAATCACCACTCTAAAAAAAAAAGGTTGATGCAACATCAATACGTTTCAAAATTAGCATGAAAATCACCACTGTAAAAAAAAAAAAAATTGATGCTGCATCAATACATTTCAAAATTAGCATGAAAATCACTAACATTTTAAAACAAATATTCATATTTCATAAATAAAAATATTAGAGTGTCAAAAATGTGCACACAAAAAAAAATGGTGATTCTGCATCACCACTTTTCAAAATCGGGTGCTTTTTATGCTACCAAAAAAAAGTAGGTAACATTGCGGTTACCTATTTCATCGGTAACATTGTTCTCCTAGTTGCAATAATTGTTTGCAATGGCTTCATCATTCCATCATCCTTTGTAAAAGTAGTTTCATCACCATTAGGAGGAATATTATCCCCACTATCATCATCCTCAACATAGTCAAGAAATTCATCAACATCATTGCCTGGAAAATTTTCTTTACCATCATCAGTTGAAAAAAACATTTCACAAGAATCATCGGCACTTTTGTAACCCCGACTCAAAAGAAATTCTTCACCATCTTTACCCATGCTTTCAAATTCTTCCATGGGAGGACTCAATTCTTCATCACCATGAGTGTCTTTGCAATGGTCACTTGGAGAAAATGCAATATTCAGATCTGTGCCTCTAAAATTATCATTTGCAAGAAACTCTTCATCCTCCCATTCCTCAGTGGTGCTCTCATAATCCTTGGGATTAGGCATAAGTGGAAGCTTTGAATTTGTATTCACTAGAATTTCTTCATCCTGCCCCTCCCCTTCCTCATTGAAGCTCTCATAATCCTTAGGATTAGGAATAAGTGAATGCCTTGAATCTATATTTATTGGAAATTATTCATCCCCCCCTTCATCAGTGGTTAAATTATAATCGTTATGATTAGGATGAAGTGAAAATTTTAGCCTTGGAAATTCATCCCCGTCTTCATCATTGGTGTTGGCATAATCCTTAGGATTAGGACGAAGTGGATATTTTGACGCTGCAAATTCTTCATTCCCCTCTTCCTCAGTGGTGCTGACATAATCCTTAGGATTAGGACGAAGTGCATATTTTGACTCTGCAAATTCTTCATTCCCCTCTTCATCTGTGGCGCTGACATAATCCTTAGGATTAAGACGAAGTGGAAATTTTGACTCTGGAATTTTTTCGTCCCCCTCTTCATCAGTGGTGCTTGCATAATCACGGAGTGGATATTTTGACGTTGTAAATTTTTCATTTTCCCCTTCATCAGTGGTGCTGGCATAATCCTTAGGATTGGGATGAAGTGGATGTTTTGACTCTGAAACATTATCATTCCCCTCTTCATCAGTGGTGCTCGCATAATCCTTACGATTAGGACAAATTTGATATTTTGACTCTGGAAATTTTACATCCCCCTTTTCATCAGTGCTGCTGGCATACTCCTCAGGATTAGGACAGAGTGGATATTTTGACTCTACAGATTCTTCATTCCCCTCTTCATTTGTTGTTCTCGCATAATCCTTAGGATTAAGCTGAAGTGGATATTTTTCATCTCCCTCTTCATCAATGGTGTCCTCATAATCCTTGGGATTAGGACGAAGTGAAACTTTTGACTCTAGAAATTCTTCATCATGCCCTTCATCATTGTTGCTTTCATAATCCTTAGGATTAAGAGTAAGTGGTATAACTGGCACTCAATTTACATAAATTTCATTTTGCTGCGCCTCATCAATTTTGTTCTCATCATTTTTAGGATTACGACCAAGTCGTTTTTTTGACTCTCTATTCATGGTGAACGAACTCCCATTATATTCACCACTCTGAATAGAGTTGTTGCGTGACGAAAATGTTGATGTTGTACAAAAAAAACTTCGCTATCAGAAGAAACCATGGCTTTCAACAAGAATAGGTTGAATGATACAAATTCCTCTCCCACTTACAATATATAGCTTAAAGACTGAAAATTTCCTTCCAAATTTTCTCTCCAAAAAAATTTGCGAAAATTTTTCCCTCCAAAATATTTCGCGAAAAACTCTCCAAAATTTTCATTTCAAATATTTGGTACAAATATTAGTCAAAAAATGTATATAACATTTTTTTAATAAACTGTTTGTGTTGAAATATTTTACCAATATTTATATTCAAAATATCCACAAAATATTTCTATCATGGATGCCTTTCAAACTAAAATAATGTTTTTATTTCAATGATTTAACATTGACTAGATGTAAGTATTAACTATAATATTACTATAATACTTACATGCAAATATTAACTATTTTAACTATAATGACTACATGTAAATATTTTAAATTTTAAATTTTAAACTTACGTTATATTAATTTAAAATATATTTCAGAATTTATTAATAAACTGTTGGTCTTCAAATATTTCACCATACTTTATATTCAAAATATCCACAAAATATTCCTTTCATGCATGCCTTCGAAACTAAAATAATTTTCTTATTTGAATGGTTTAAGATTGACTACATGTAAATATTTACAAAAATAACATGATGTAAATATTAACTATTTAAACTATAATATTAACTATAATTAACTACATGTAAATATTTTGGATTTTAAAATTTAATCCCATGATTTTAAACATTGAGTACATGTAAATATTAACTATGATAACTAAATGTAAATATTAACTATTTTATCTATAATATTAACTATAATTAACTACATGTAAGTATTTCATATTTTAATTTTTAATCTGAGATTATATTTGAATTATTCAACATTCAGTACATGTAAATATTAAATAAAATATTAACTATGATAACTACATGCAAATATTAAGTATTTTAACTATAGTATGAACTATAATAAACTAAATGTAAATATTTTAAATTTGAAATTTTAATCCCACATTCATTAAACAGTAAACCAATCAGACAATATTTGCTATATAATAAGAATGATTGTTTCTATTCATCACATCACATCAAATTTTCTGGTATTTGTTAGAGCAAATTTTTGGAGGTGTTGCGTTGGCATTGGTAACTTCGTGGAGGCATTGCATTGGCATTGGAGGCGTTGTGTTGCTATTGATAATTTTGTGGAGGTGTTGCATTGGCATTGGTAACTTCGTGAAGGCATTGCATTTGCATTGAAGGCGTTGTGTTGCTATTCGTAATTTTGTGGAGGCGTTGTGTTGGCATTTTTTTTTTTTTCAATAAGACTAATTCTATTTATAAAACATACTAGTACAAAACTGCTCCAGTTTCAGCTGTGTGAGCTTGAGAACTGGGCTCGTCTCCTCCATATTCATTTTCCTTCTTTGGCGCGCTGTCCTTACTGATGATGTCCACCTGCATGTTATCCTTTCCCAAGTTGGAATGCCTAGTTCCAATGGACGCTACAGGATTCGAGACTTCATTTTTTGCCGGAATGGGTTGAGGGCCAGGCGGGGTAGGAGTGAAGCTGGGTACAGGAGCGGTGGCAGAGCTAACAGATTCTTCTCTAAGTGTAACAGTAACAAAAGAAGTGAGGATGGGTTTGTCGAGAGAGAAATCGAAGCGGAATTCCGCTCTCTGAGAAGTCTGGCGGAGGGTCTGACTAGCAGGAGCATGAATAGCAGGGGAGGCGGGCTTGTGAGAGACGGAAGGAGGATGCTGCGCAGGTTGAGCAAAGTGGGTACCCCCAGGACGATAGGTGCGGCCCCTTTGACTTTGAGAGTCTGGGTAAAGGCCCTAATCGACATCCTTCGCAGAAGAGACAGAGGTCAAACTGGTGGACGGGGGTGGGCGGGATGTGCGACCTCTTCTCGCCCCACGACGACATCGCATCCGATGCCGAAGCCGAGAAATTGTCACAGAGCTATGCAGGGGGTGCTTGGGGCAGGAGGAGCAGATGGTATGCGAGGGAGACCACTGAAAATCGGCAAACTGAGAATGCAAACAAGAATTCAAATAACAGAAATTACTCTGAGTGAAATGATAACCTGGAAGAGTTTCCAAACAGCCGAGGATGGTGCAGCGTCGTCCAATCTGAGTGCGAGCACTCGGCTCAGCACATGCAGTTGGGCAGGCTCCACACACTGGAGATGGAGGGCCGCATAAGACGCAAGAACAAGTCGAATTCTCCAAAACAAACTCCATATCAAGCTGAACAGACGGAGCAGGGTGGTAAAATTGCGAGGCGGATAGAGTAAAAAACGCTGTGCAGACTGGCATAGTAAATGCGTGAGTAATGACGCCGCAGGGGGCCATATGGCCATTACATGCGAACGCCCTCGGGATTTGCCAGGGGACTGATGTCCCATCATTCCAAGCCAACATCCGCATCTGGAGGGCGTTGTTTTGGCATTGGTGACAACCGTTTTTTGCATTTCAAAGGTTAGTTTTCCTTCTATTCTGTCAATTTAAAGACGATTTTGGAGAAAATCTGTTTTTCTATAGTTTTTTGTGTCCAAAAACTACTTTTTAAAGGTTTTTAGGTTCAAAAACCATAATTTTTTTAGTGAAGAAAATGCAAAAAGAACTAATTTTTTTAGGGTTTTAAGGACAAAAATATAGATTTTTTTTATTTATTTTTTTATTTTTTTATTTTTTTAAAGACTTATAGGTTCATCTAGACAGAAAAATCCATAAAACGACCATGCACATAAAAAAATTAGTAATATTATAACATTTAAAAAAAAAAAAAATCATAAATATATCAGTGGTTTCATTATTTAAAATGTTTTTTTTTTGTTTTTGTTTTTATTTGAGAATTTTTTGATTATATATATATATATATATATATATATATATATATATATATATATATATATTTTAAATTTTTTTAATTTTTAAATTTTAAATCTTATTTTTATTCTTTTTAATTTTAAATCTTAATTTTTTTTTTCTTTATTGTTTTGTTATATATCATATTTTTATTTTTTATTTTTTTAATTGTATTTTTTGCTGGGCGGGAGGCCGATTCCGGGGCGTCCCGTGGGCGCAGTCGACGGTGGCCATGGTTTTTTTATTTTTTATTTTTTATTTTATTTATTTATTTATTATTTATTATTATTTTTTTTTAATTTTTTTTTTTTTTAATAAAACAATTTTTAAATTTTTTTTTGTTTAATTTTGTTTTTTAATTTTTAATTTTGTTTTTTTTTTTAAATTTTGTTTTGTTTTTTGTTTTTTGTTTTTAAATTTGTTTTAATAAAACAATTAAAAATTAATAAAAACATTGTTATATATAAAAATAATAAAAATATATATTAAAAAAAAACCATTGTTATATAATAGTTGTTATATTAAAAAAAAAAATATTAAATAAAAATTATGTTTTGTTTAAAAAAAAAAAAAAAAAAAAAAAAAAAAAACCATTTGTTTCAATATAACAATACAATGAATTAAAAAAAAAAAACTATATAACAATACAATAAAAAAAATAAAAAAAATATAATATTATAACATTTGTATTTAATATTTAAATATTTAAATTTCTTTTTAAATTTAAGTATTAAAACAACATTATACAAAATTTAATTTTTTATTTTATTTTGTTTAATTGCTTTTATTTTATTTTGTTTATTTTTATTTAATTACTATGTAATGTGAAATAGAAATTTGTAATTTTCAAATATATTAAAAGATTATATAAATTTATAAACTTTTATATTAATTTTTTATTTAATTGCTATGTAAAGTAAAATAAAATTTCCTTTATTTTATTTTGTTTATTTTTATTCAATTGCTATGTAATGTAAAATTAAATTTTAAAATTTTAAAATATATTAAAGGATTATAAGTTTTTTAGTTTTAGAAATAAATTTTGTTTATCAAATTTATTTTATCTACATGAAGAACGTTGAGGAAATAGATAAAACTGATTTCTCATGGTATCTTGAAGATAGTGAAACGGAGGCTGATATACACATCTATCTGATTTGTGGTATGATTGACATAAAATGAGCCATATGATGTGATGGGTAGAGTACGAGACATATGTATGGTCCCGAATACAAACACTATTTATGTTCTTGCAAGGAAGGCTCAGAAACGTGAGAAGGTTAGATATCATCTATCAATCGTCAAGTATGACACAGATGAAGTATCTTCAAAATTTTCTGAAGAAATATCAAGCAACATTGCAAATAACATTGTAAGTATGCTTATTTTTATTTCCTCTATGCATTATTGTAAGGATGATTCAATTTTTTTATAAATTATTGATCATTGACATGTTTTATTTTGTTTCATAGGATTTTTTTTCGAGTCTTTCAAACATGTTTGAAGGTATTTATATGTTGGTGCCAAATGTTATGGATGTGATCAACACTTTCCACAAAGACAAAGCAGAGGAAAGGAGATTGAAGCAAAGAGCAATAGATCGTGACACTGCAATAGTACAAAGAGGGGATCAACCAAGAGTCACTAAGGTGGCTCAATCTAGTAAACTTAAACATGTTTCTTTTGAAGGTTTCGAACATGAAACAGATAAATTATGATAGAATTAGTGAGGAGGAGATTAGAACTTTTGTGCAAAAGGAGAAAACAGATCAGACACCAAAAAGAAAAATCGCCAAAGATGTCTCTCTTTTACCTCATGAAGGAGAGCTTGTTTATAAAAAAACTGATATGTTATCCAATAAGACTGAGAAATGAAATATTGGTGAACCTGTAAAGGTCGTGAGCAGCAGTGAAGAACAAACTGAAATCTCTCACGAAAGTAGAGAAATCATAACACCAGGTGCTGAGTTAGAGGATGGAATTATTAAAACAAAACAAAATGCTATTCGAAAAGAGTTGAGGAAGAATAAATTAATTCTTGGTGGCCAAACATTTGAGCTTAATGTTAACCAATTTTATAGCCCAGATGAAGGACAATCTCAATATCAAATTAGAAAGGCCCATCACCTACATGTACATAATCTGAAAACATTGTTCAGGTTCAATCCATATGCACATGTGGTGGATTATGTGGTTCTTGTCGATCCACGTCAGGTTCCCAACAAACACGCATTTGACAAGACAAAATGTTTTGATTATAAATATTATGTAATTGGAGGGAACCATTCGATAGAGGCTAAGAGACAATTGATTGCAGAATATCCCGATAACTATCTTTTTCAAACAGTGAAATGCATCATTTACGCTGGCTTAACAGAAATAGAATCAAAGTTATTAGCATGGGATCATAATGCAGATAATGAGTACATAATGAAAATGACTTTCATCCAAAGGGTTATATTTATTCATAATGAATTCATAAAAAAATGTGGTGGGGATAAGACACAAGTTAGTGTAACATTTTTAAAGGAATGTTTAATGGAAACAGGTTATCAAATTGATGAAAAAAAAGCAAAATATGGAAAATTGAATACAAATTTCTTCAGAGGCACATATAACATTTTTCAGTTGGCATTTAGAACTGAGGAGGTATGGGATTTGATTGATGAGATTTTTGATCGGTGGGAGAATATTTCCATAAAAAATTAGAAGGCTAGAAAGAGTAAACCCATAATATGTACCAACAGTAATGCGGGTCCTGAAATGAAGCAACTTACAGAGGATATGACTATCACACCTTGGAGAACAATGCAAGGTGTGAAGGATGATAAATTAGTCAAATCAGTATTAGCCAGTGTGAAGTCGGGTGAATTATCAATGGAAGAAATGTGTGCAGAATTTCAAAAGTAAGTTTCTTGAATTATTTCTTATTTTTCTTTCATTATAATTTTATTTTAAATAAAACATAATGATATTGGTAGAATTTGTTATACATTTCAGTATATTAATGCTTTTAACTTGATTTATTCAGTCAGAAATTTTTTATGAAAATACAAGAACACATGGTTAAAATGTTGAATGAAGACAGTTGGGATGATGCTGTAGGCAACTAACCAAAAGCAAGTTCTACATCAACACTAAAAGAGTTTTATATTGCATTCAATAAGGTATGTTGATTTATAAATTCATTTTATTCATATTTAAACTATTTTTATTTTATTACTTACACACACACACACACACACACACACACACACACACACACATATATATATATATATATATATTTATGTCATTAAAGATGTCGAAGAATGATGGAAATGGAGTACCAGATACTTTCAAAAGCTTTATTTAAAAAATTAAGATGGAGAACATGAGAAGGAAGCATCTTATGAATGTTGAACTTGATCCTACTCTTAATCATTACATTTGGAATGGGCTCGACAGTGTCCAATATCAAATAATACAAGGTGACTGTGAAGACATTGCATCACTAATACCTAAAAGGGAATATGGCCTAGTTATTGTAGATATTCCTCATGGTTTCAATTTCCTAGACATTGAATATGATAGAGAACCATATACTTATCAAGCTTTTAGTAAAGTGGTTACGGGTTTTCAAGAAGTGACAACATCACCACTTTGGCGATTTGTGACATTTCATTCAGACACAGTTTCCAATGTTATTAACAAGCTTCAAGGGTAAAGCAAACTCAAGGATGCAACTTACATGGTAAGACTTTGAAATTATATGTTTGATTCCTCCTAAATTTTTTTATTCATTTAAAATTTAATTGAACTTTTACTATGTTATGTTACATGCAAAAGTCAAATATTGTTTCTTCCGAAGATCAACCTATTATAAATGATTGTGAGTTCATCCATGTTGAATGTTGGACAAAAGATGATAGATATAAGCATATTATTATGAATCGAGTAGATGGGAAGAGTCATAGTCAAGTATTGGTTTATGATGCAGTTGTAAGAAAACTAACATATGAGGATAAAGATGAAAAATGAGATATAGTTAACATTTATCAAAAACCACAAGTATTGATTAACTATCTTATAGATCTATGTTCAAATGAAGGAGAATGGGTTTTGGATTTATTCTCAGGTTTAGGTAAGTTTTATTATACAAATTTAAATTTAAATATTGTCTTTTTTACTTTTTATGTCTCCATACTAATTTTCTTACTTATTTTTTGTGCTTGATGATTAGGTACAACACTAGCATGTTGCCTACTAAAAGGAAGAAATTGCATTGCCATTGAGAAAGACCCAGTTCAATGCAAATTTATTCAACAAAGAATTAACGCTCTTAAATTTCTTCCAGATGCGAAGCAAGAAGTTGGTTTGAGGAAAGGAGATTTTAATGAATCACGTGTGGCAAAAAAAGCAAAGGAACCTCAACCACCATTATATGGAATGATTAGAAAGGGACACTTTGGAAGATTTGCTGACATGAAAGATCCATTAGAAGACGACAATGATCAAAATGAAGAAGAAAATGTTGCGGAAGAAGCCATCAATGCTGTTCTAGATGATGTTGAAGATGTATTAGTTGATATTGTTGATGATGTTTAAGTTATGCTTGCAAACAAAGCTTATTTTTGAGAACTATTAATCAATTTTACTTGTAATGTTTAGACTTTGATATTTTATGAGAACAACCCTTATTTTTTGCAAAAAACATGTGATTGCTATTATTTTTTGACATAAAATTCAATAAAAATGTTATTTTCTTAAGTTTTTTTTGTTAAGATTCTCCAAAAAAATTAGTTTATTTAACATGTTTTTTCCAACAAAAAGTCAGTAAAAGTGTATTTTTTGCATTGTATTTATATTGAAAAATTGAATTTTTTTGTCATATGGTTCAAAATATTGGTTTTTTAGCGACAATTATTTGATGTGCATTGAAAAATTATTTAACAATACATAAACATGTAGAAAATATAAACTTTAGAATATTGACCCTTTTTCCATCTTTTATCTATGTGAAAAAGTGAAGATATCATTACAAGTTTGTTTTAGTTTTTTTTTTAAAACACAAGTACATAAATGCACTTAAAAATAAACATCTCACGGAAGAAGAAGACATTAGAAAATCTATAGTGTCAAAATCAATCCTATAAAAAAAAGCTGGTGATGATACACCACCACTATTCAAAATCGACATAAAAAACATCACATTGAAAAAAAAAAAAAAAAAAAAAAAAAAAAAAAAAAAAAAAAACTTAATTTAAAGTGCCAAAAATATGCTCAATTTTTTTTTCTCTTGATTCTGCATCGCCACTTTTTCAAAATCAGGTGTTTTTCTTGATACTTCAAAAAGTAGGTAACAATGAGGTTACCTATTTCATCGGTAACAGTGTTGTCTCTCCAATATATATTCATCTGTGGGGGTGTGTGACACATCTCTTATGCATGTGGGATAAATCAGGCTGACCTTGCACATATGGAATAAATTCAAAAAAAATGTTTTGTTCATCTGATCAAGATGATATTTAGATCGATCTTGCACCTATCCGAAAGAGGAATCCAATAAAAATATTGGCATCGTCATCTGAGCATCGCAACATGGAGTTTGGACCTAGTTTCCCAAAATTAACACTCCCTCTCAACTAGTGATAACTCCATCCACCAGTGCCATCCAAACATCATGCGTCATCCCGTCGTAACTTGCTTTGCTGGCTCTTTATTTCAGAACAAAATGTGAGTCACAAAGACATCACTCCCGGCTAACCCAATGTCATCTCAGAGGTCCGAAACCTCTATAAGACTCAAAGGAGTCATATACCAACCGGAGGTTGGTTTAACTGACCCAAAGTCAGTTGGAGGTCTGAAACCTCACTTGGACTCAAGAGAGTCATATACTAACCTGAAGTTATTTTAATCTGAAACCTCATTAGACTTGATCCCAGATCAAGTGGTTGGACACATGCCATCCTAGACATAGAGAGTACGACAATCTCGGATGTGTCCATCGGTCTTGCTATTGGTCTCTATCCACATTTCCCACCTCATTGGCCAAATGATAGGTACTTCCCACGAGTTCGAGACTCCGTGGGTAGGATGCATGCGGGGCATAGATCAGAGAGAGGTGAACCAACTCAATATCATAATGGTGGGGCAGAAGCACACCAAAAATGTTCGTAAAGCCTAGCCCTGTGATTGCTTATAGCTCCAAGAAGCTATCCCAAAATCCCCCCTAAATCTCGAGAGCTCATCGTCCAACAAGACCCTTAGAATAGGGTCGTTCCACGATTCCAATATTCTCACAGAAGGTTAGGAACATGATCTTCTTTAAGGGCTCTTTGAGAATATCCGCGACCCACTCATTAGTTCCTATATGATCGAGCCTTACAGCGCCTCACTGTACCATATCCCATATAAAATGGTACCAGACATCAACATGCTTGGATCGATCATGGAACACGGGATTCTCTGACAAACGAATACCCCTATGGTTATCACAAAGGATAATGGTGGCATCTAGCACATGCTCGAAAAACTCACTGAATATATTTCGCAACCAAGTGGCTTCATAATAGGCCATACATGCTGCAATTTATTCGGCCTCAACGGTGCTCAAAGCTACTGAATTTTTCTTCCTACTCGAAGCAAACCCAAGTGTGAAGCATCATCCAGATGTGCTCTTGCGATCCACCACTGCCAGCCCAATCGACATCAATATATCCACGGAGTCTCAAACTCCCGGCAGTGTATCTCAGCCCAAGGTCTATCGTGCCCTAGATATGTCTCAAGAGATTCTAGGCACCAACCCAGTGAATGTTGTGATGATCAACCATGTGTTGACTCAAAGTGTTCACTGTACAACATACGTCCGGACATATGTTCCTTAAGAACATCAGGGCCCCTACGAGTTGAAAATACTCGGTAGGATTTTCTAGCACAGGCCCAGCAGCACTTTCACTCAACTTATTAAAGTTTTGTTCCATCGGTGTCGACACGGACTTACAGTCCACCATACCAAATCTTTCTAGCAGCTTCACAATATATTTTCCTTGAGAGAGGAAAATCTCGCCAGGTCTCTGACAGACCTCTAGGCCTAGGAAGTAATGCATTAGTCCTAGGTCCTTCATCTTGAACTCAGAAGCGAGCTCCCTCTTATACTGATGAATGAGAGGGTCAACACCTATCAGGAAGAGATCATCCACATAGAGAACCAAAATGAGAGGCTGTTCTCTATCAACCTTGAAGAAAAAGGTTTGGATCAACATTACTTCGAGTGAAGCCTAGTTTCATCAAGTAGCTATCTATCCTCTCGTACCAAGCCCTGGGGACTTGCTTCAACCCACAAAAGGATTTCTTCAACCTGCATGCATGAGATTCTCTATCCTAGATTTAGAACCCTAGAGGTTGCTCCTCATACACCTCTTCCTATATCGAACCATGCATAAAAACGATCTTCACATCCATTTGATGTAGACTCCATCCTTGCATAGCAGCAAGGGCAATAATAGATTAGATGGTGGAATATCAGACCACAGGTGCAAGTATATCATCATAGTCTTGCCTTGAACTTTTTAGCACTACCATCAGATCCATGATTGATCTTATAGAGCCATTTTTAGGTGAAAAAAACTTTGTCCTTCGGTCTTGAAACCACATCCCAGACATCATTCTTCATAATGGACTCCTGCTCTTCGTGTATAGCATCCTTCTAGACCTGATGCTTTACGGCTTCTTCAAATGATCCAGGCTCATATTGTACTCATGGCTACTAGATACCCTTGGTATCTATATGGCTTCTTGCTTTCCCAAAATGTCCCCTTTTGGGGCCATATGTCTCTCGACATCTTCAAGAGTGTCTTCGAGCCAAGAGGGACTTCTCTATTCTCTTCTTTCATTCACAACAATATTTTCTTAGGGGCATGCACAGTTGTGGTCTCCCTATTGATTTCCCGCTCCTCTTGCAAGAGAAGTTATTTATAAAAGTCATGAAATAAGAACATCCTCCCAAGGATTTCACAGGAAACATATTCGATAAGTCAGAGTGTATCAGATGTCTTTGTGATGCTTGAGGAAAGAAGAAAGTCCCCTTGTATGCTTTCCTTCGGCACCACCCTGACATATGACTTCATGATTATTTTGAATTCAGGCATCCTAGACACCTACTTCCTTGCTTCGGAGAGGGATTTGTAATCATAGTATTATCACACCCAAAACTATCATCTTTATTATTTTCATATCGCCATACAATACTAAATATATCAAACTTCATGGTCATATATATTTTTCCATATGCCACTGAAGATACCGCAGATTAAGTTCATATAGATTCTGCCATATGTCATATATATATTGTCATATGACACTGTTATAAGGCTCTTCGACCAGCCATGGATATCATCCTTAGATTTCCTTAAACAATATTCAAAATATACACACTTTAACAAAATTTTCATTTAAGAATCAATTTTACATATCTCTTCTTTTTTCTATCAATGCATCTACCTTCTTACTACTTAAGGCTCAAACATCAGCTTGACAAGTTTTCATTCACATAATAATTATGCTCTCAACGTTGCTGATCATAGGATTCATATAAGGATTTTAACACAATGATTTTCCCTCTACAAGGTCACTATAAATTAGACCTTAAATCACTTAGTCCTATTCAACAAACAATTCTGGTTGGGCTGGTCCTTTATTACTGTTTTCATCTTGCACACCTTCCATATTTCCATATGCATCATTCTGTCCAAGGTTCCCAATTCCATCAACACTTCCAAGCTGTTGCACCACTACCACTACTATCTCATTGCCAATATTATCATACCGTCCACATACCACTGTCAATACTGCATACTTACTATAATGCATCACTGTAATGTTTATATGATCCATAAGGAAATGCTACGGATTTCAGAATTAATTAATACAAGTCTCCAATGCACCCATTTGACATCCATAATGTTGCATCAATGTATAGGTCATAAAATTATCAACAAGCCCTCAGATTGATCTACCAAACCTCCAAGTCTTCATCGAATTTGTCAATATATGCTTCAGGATTTCAAGTTCCGTGGTCAGATTGATTTAGTCCTCAAAAAAAGGATTTCACGTTGCCTGCCATGCCTCGATTAAGGTTGATTTCACTGAATGTATACACATAAATATGCTATAATGTTTGCTTATCTCCTTTCAAGGAAGTGACTTCCTATCTGCTAAAACTCGGCCCTGGTTAAAACACATACTTAGCTAGAAAAACCTCCATGCCCAGTCAACCACATAAAGCACGCTAGACACAAACGAAAAGAAGAAAGATTTTGTATATGTATGGCTTGGGTTTTAAGAGGGGAAATCGACCCTGAAATCAATGGTATTAATGACCCTCTACCTCCAGACCACCGAACGATGCATGCACAAGAGACTGCACCCTACCTCGACTTCCCTGGCTCACACGTTCTGTCTTAAGACAATAATTTGGCTTGCTATTTGTTTGACACATCTGTGACAATGCGTCTTCTTCGTTGGTCCTGCTATGACATTCGAATGCTCTGCATACATGTCTGCCCTAGAGAAATTTCTACGTGCATCAACCAACCACAATCACGTGTAGAATTTTCAACTAAGATGTGTTCCACCTCGGATTTACTTTTCGGATGATAGCGTCCCTTCATGAGAGACACCTATGATGAATTTGCCCAGTCTATAATTAATTTCCGCCTTAGTAAAGAAACAATAGTTTACGACTACCAATATGCTCACCTTAGTCAACAAGTGCACATGGCCTGCTATGCGTTGTCGTCAATCACCGAAAATGAAACACGTCTCCACATCCATAAAGAGAGTAGAAATCACAATTTCATCAACACACAAGGGAAATATAATGGCCCAAAAATCAGAAGAAATACGGCCCAGAAAAATAGTAAATCATCCAACAACCAGGAAGGTGAAACTCGTTTTCCCTCTTCATTGTCTAGCCCTCAAAAACACCATTGTTTTGGACCTACAATCAGTGATATATGCGTCCCTATCTAGGGCTTACTAATTCTCCACCATAGTACCTCCACAGACCCTATCACTTGCGTCCTTGACACAGAAGGATGCAACCTATTTTAGGCTGCCTTCTAGACTACTCGTATACTCCAAACAATATTGTCTTCCATTTGCAATTAAAAGGTTTAAGTATATACACAGAAGTAACTGCATGTGGAAGCCTTTAAAGAATCCACGCTGGATTGTTTGGAGTGGCTAGGCCTGCGGCCTACCTCAGTCCACTGCGGCTTCCTTACAACCTTCCTTCTCCACACTGTAGGTTAGGGCACATGTATTTCGACCGCATCAAACAGTCCTTATCTCGTTGCCCTAGATTCTCAACAAGATGAGCTTTGTCTTCTCCTTAGCTCTGATACCATGTTAAATTTCCGGAGATGTTATATGCTAGATGCAAATTTACTTTAAAATTCTAGGGCTCAATGAAAGTAAGATGCAGATATAACATACCAAAATATTGATGGAAGACAAGACAAAAGAGAGATGAAGAATGGTGGCGTTACGACAGTCAGTAGGATTCTTCGACCATCAAAGTCTCCATAAGGTCATCCAACCCAATGTGTTACACAACCCTAAGACGTCTCATCAAGAATGCTCCACCAAGACACTGCACCAAGAAGCCCTAAACGTTGAATCAAGAATGCTGCTCCAACACCATCCAAGGAAGAAGAGAATGCCTCCACAAAATGTGTGTGTGAAATGAACTCCAAGTCTCTCCAATATATATTCATCTGTGGGGGTGTGTGACACATCTCTTCTGCATGTGGGATAAATCAGGTCGACCTTGCACATGTGGAATAAATTCAAATTACATGTTCTGCTCATCCAATCAAGATGATCTTTAGATCGATCTTGCACCTCTTCGAAAGAGGAATCTAATAAAAATATTGGCATCGTCATCTGAGCATCACAACATGGAGTTTGGACCTAGTTTCCCAAAATTAACAGTTACTGAGTATACTTTTATTGATTTTTCTAGGTCGCTAAAACTTGTGAAAAAGGAACCCCCAGATTCATCTTTAAGTTTTTTTCAGACTCCCAAAATATGAAAATATCACCGAGTACACTTGTCCCTTTCACACTCATTAAAGTAATGAAAGGACATATGCCTAGTATAAGTTTACCCATTTTATGGACTGGGTTGACTATTTACGAAAAATAAATACTTTAGTCAAACATGACTAAAATATTTCTCTTGGGTATTTTTTTACGTCGTTTCGAGCCCAAGGGACTATATTCACGAAAAGGAACCTCTTGGAGTTTTATTTTTGGCCTCTTTATCGAACTCTTTAAATATGAAAAATAAATTAAGTTACCCCTTCTTTGGACTCGTAAAAATATAAACAACATAAGATTCGTTAAGCATGATGATACCGAACCACTCCTTCCCAGGGTTTGTTAAAAATACTCAGAAGGGAAAATTGGGGAAACAAGGCATAAAACCTAATTTTTGGCAGTAAGTCACTCTTGAGCATGACACTCTTTCACCTCCGTGACTGTTTTTGGTTTGGAAATATGCTTGCCTCCTTGTTTATTACACCTTATCGAAAGTAGTTGTAATGGGTCTTTGAGTAAATGTTGCCAATTCCATATGAGTGTCGCCTCAATTGACATCTACTGCAATACCTATAGTATTCATTTATATTAGCCATCCATGAAATAACTCTGGATCATCACATTTTGTCTCAAATAATGGTATCTGTTTCATGTTGTTGATGGGGGGATACATCAATGCCCTCCTGCGATGGGTCTCTTCCTATCAACTTCAGCACATTATCTCGGAAGTTGATCTAGAAACTCCCCTCAATGCCTTGGAACTTGCATGCCTCAATGGAAATTTTCCTCGCTTTCGGTGCAAGGTTCTCATCATTGGCCTTCAACCGAAAGATTTTGTGGGGTGTTCGACTTCAGCTCATTTATTCACACCTCATAGATTGCACTTAGTACCTTGAGGGTCATTATCATTGTTAGTGGTCCCTCTCACATCTGTTAATAGATTTCATCATTGGTCGGTAATCATATGTTGTCTACCATGTTTGACTTCAACACATTTGTTCACATTGTTAGATTCGTATTGTCCAGTGATGAGAGGGAAGACCCTAGATCTAGTTTCATCTATCTGGGTTGAGATTTCAGGATTCATATACAGATCTATGAACTATGATGGATATGGTCATACAGAAAGTCATCCAAGCATGGGTCCATAATGCATAATCAATAGATGTAACTTTGATAATTGTACATGTAAAATTGTTTATATGTTGAGTATGGGTATGCCTACCTCAATGATGATATCACGATGATAATGTATTGTAACAGTTAATTGATGATTGTTAGATCTCAACCAATCGACTCTCGATCCAAGCTTTTCACATGGTAAATCACTTCTGTCCTCATCCACAACTTCTAAATTTGTACATTATGGGGAAATCTGTTATAGGCCATTTTTTCGCACTTAGTCAAAAGGCCCCAAACTCGTATCTCTCATCATCCATTACACTTTGCATCAATCCCCTGTAAGTCCAAAATCAAAACTATTCCCAAAAGTTATAAGAATCATGGATTACATTGGCTCAAAACCCTAATTTAAGAATCCATCGCACTTAGATTCATTTCAACCTACAATGGCGCATGTTTCCCACATGTAGCTTGCGTGGGTCAGCGTAGGTTGTCTTTACTAAAAGTGCGATGACACCTGGAAATGAGGAAAAATAAAATAGAATTTTGAAGCTTCTTTCTCTAGAAGATTTGAGAGTTGATTCATCCATTTTCTGTTGAATATGATCTCAAATTCCTACTAATGAGGCTTTATCCCTTATCTCATGGAACTTACCTCCTTTCAAAGTGGATATAGCCTTAGTATGGTGGATAAAAAATTGCCTCATTTTCCCTATAAAAGAAACACCTGCTATAGAGTCTCGGTTGGATTTTGGAGAATCTGAATCTACTCTGAAAAATATCACATATATAACTATATGTATTATTAGGTATTTTTTTAGGGTGAGAGGGGGGAGATAAATATTATATTACCTTCTAAATAGGAGTTTACATGGATATGCTAGATGCTTTAGGTCAGTCTTTCACCGGGAAGACCAGAGCATAAACACAAATTGATTCTCCGTAGAGAGGCATAAGATAACATAGTGTTCAAAACCCAAAAAATATTATAAATAAACTAAAAGGCAGACCAGGTTGGCCATGAGAGTAAACGGTGAAACCAAAAAACAATATAAACATGAGCATAGTATTAGAGTAAGTAGAGGGATCAAAATTGATCCAAAAGGATCTTGTTACCACTTTCTAAAGTTTACTATGCCAAAAGAAAAGTTCATTGAAGCCTAGTTAATGAGTATTTTAAATTTGAAATTAAAGTGTTTGATATTCATGGGGATTTGCTCATATATTTTAATTTTAAATTGTAAAATATAAATTTATTTATTAGGGAAATTTTCTCAAAATAAGTTTCTAAATTCAAGTTAGAATTGAGAGTCTCATGGGATTCCATTGAGTTTTGTATAAGGTCCATGTTTGGTTTAGTTGAGAGATTTCATCCTCAAAATTATCATAAGCTCCTCTTTTTATGGATTAAGAGAGTTATTCTCTCCTTGGAATGGGGATCTAAGGATATATTCTCTCCTTTGTTTATAATTCAAAAATTTGTGAATTATCTTATGTACTCCTTGTTAAAAAAAGGATTCTTTTAGGAGGAAGGGAGAGTTTTTGGAGAGCTTGTCTAAGAGAGTCTTGTTAGAGGGCTTGTTGAATAAGATTGTGCTTTGAGAGCCTTTAGAGCTCAAGAAAGGATGTCTTTCTGAAAAATGTATGCATTTAACTGGCCTTAAAAGTTCTTTGGTAGTAGAACACAATTTTGGGATTGATCCTTTTTGTAAACATTGTATACATTCAACCTCTTTAAATAAATACAATAGAATGATTCTAAATTTAGAGGAGAATCCGGAGACGAGCCCACAAGTTGTAGGGGTGAACTCCATTATCATCTTTGTCTTGATGTTGCATATTTTTTCTCTTCTCATTGTTTGAATAAGTTATTATAGTTTCTTAAGTTACACTTGTATGTGTTAATTTACATGCTTATGTGACAATTTGTAACCTAAGTGTATAAGCCCTTACAGTGAATTAAAAGGGATTTTATTGCAATTTATGTGCTCTCAAGTTTTTATATCACTTGGTATCAGAGCGGTTGATTGTTTGGCTTAGTGGGTACATTTGATAACTTCAGTTCAAACAAGGAGAAGTTAATTCCCTTAGATTCAAAATGTCGAATTTTGATCCTTTCTTTGCAAATATTTATGAAGACTCGGAAGGTTTTCAAGAATTATTAACCATGAAGAAAAAGATAGAGGAATTGTATAATGACGACAGAAAAAGAAATGAGTTTCAAAAGAACATGAAGATATTGGAATAAGAAAAGCAAGAGCTCCAAAATAGACTCAAAGAAATGGAGTTGCAAATGAAAGTTGCAAAAGAGAACCTTGCAAAGTGTCAAAATGCTAAGGTAAACGAAGTAAGCAACACTTGTTCACACTCAGTTTCCTCACAAGAAGATGATTTTTTTGGTTCGTTCGAGAAGCACACTCGAGGAAATGGGTGAAAATTGTTATTAAAGATGGGTTATGAAGGAAAAGGCTTGGGAATACATGGCCAAGGGATAACTTAACTTAACCCATTATGGTTGAAGATTGGCTTCAATATACTGGGATAGGATATGACAAAGAAGTGGTTGGATAGAGTTCCAAGACATTGAAGAAAGTGATGCTTCAAAGGGAACTTCTATATCTTCAGGTTCACACTGTCAAAGTTGTGACAAAGACAAACGTCAAACGTATAACCCTGACTACACTAAAGTTTATTTCAAATATAAGAACATGAAAGTAAGAATCATGGTTTTCGGCATAAAATTTTGTGTTCATTTTGTGGGCTGATCAATCATAAAGTTTCCAAATGCTGGAAGAGATTGACGATGCACAAGAAATTAATGAAGGATAAACGACAAAAGGGCCAATCTCTAGAGGAAGCTGCAAATGCAGAATTGTTGCACACATTGTAATCGTAGTGGTCATTTGGTTGATAGATGTTGGAAGCTTCACTGTAAGTTTCTTCATATGCCCAACAAAAAGCCCGTGCAAAAATACATGCCAAAGGAGACTGCAAAAGTGCAACATTTGATCAGTATTCATGAACAAATTCATCTAGAAGCAAAGCATGATGAAATCAAATTAAAACTAAATGATTTTATTTGGATTGGTAAGAAATTGCTGAAATTTCTACATAATCGAAGTCTTTTAGTGCCAACACTGCGCAATCTTCTTTCTTTTGAAGAGGGTGCTACAATCATAGATGTTTTATCCTCCATCAGGACTGAGTCCATAAATTGAGGTTTTAAGCAGTCCGAATTTACATGATCTTCAAGTCTATGGATTTTTTTGTCACTATTGTTCTATGCCTTGCTGTGTTTGGAGTGACAACTTGCATATTAGTCCTCTACTTTCCAGAACACAATGCATTTGGTGCTTTCAGGAAGCGGTATCATACTGGGAGCCATGGAAAAATATACAACCTTTAAATTCTACAATGAGACCAACATTCCAAATATGTACAACTTGCATGCTTGGATGGATTTGAACGCTATTTCTATGTTCATTGTCCAATGAATTACGACACTGTTAGCATTGGTGTTTCTGGAAGGTGCTTACATATTTGAGTTGGCGGTCAAGTGCCAATAGAAGCAACGAAACATTTCATTAACGTTGGTGTAGTCTATAGTTGCTATCACAAAACACTTCGACATAGCAGACATCACCAACTTGTCGCATGTGATCCTTCGGGTTCTTCCATGATGCTGGTGAAGGTAAGCATGTCACAAGAACACGATAGTCAGTGTGTCTAGAGACGCCCACCAACACTGCTACTAAAGCTACTTGGTCGACCTAGAGGTGAAGACGTCGTTTGACCCCCATGGGAAAATTATACCCGTATTCGATGACCATCAAAGTTATATCCATCAGATCCACGAGATCTTTGGCCAATTAAGTTTCTCTTTGAAATTATTGTGTTCCCTGACTTGGAATTTTTTTGGCTTTGCTGCCTACTATTATGTGATGTTGTCACGGAACACGGGGAAGTGCGTCCAATTCAGCATTTTTATCATGCGGTGGTGAACATTTTTCCAACGAAATCAACGTGGCAACTCCATATATTATGCCGACGGGATTGATCCACATCAACGGTTGTTGCATTGTTATATGATGATGGTTACGTTGTAGTGATGGGTCACAATACAATCAATAGATAATACGTGGCCCCATTCCACATATTCACCAAAAAATTACGTTATATTGGATCCATGACATAAGCAATGGGATATGGAAGCCCTCGGTAGTTTGGCGGAGCGTTTACTTGGTGCTTGATTCCATTGTTTCAGCAAAGGTTCCACATAGTTGACAGGGCCATGGATATTGGTGGTAGTGGTTATCACTGGAAAATTAGACTAGAAAAGACGACATTATTAATGTTAGGCAGAAGGTGCTGAGGCACATTAGAGGATCTGAAAAATTTAAGAAATCCCTAAGGTCTAGAGGAAATATCAAATTGCGCACCAAGTACTCAAGCAAAATGCGCTTTTGCATGCATTTTTCTTTGATAAGCGCGCCTTTGCGCGGTTTTCTCTTGAAAATCCGCGTGGTCCTGAGAGTGGCGGAAGTCACTTTCCGGAACCACAAGGCACACTCTAGGAAATGATCCCACACTTGAGGCCGCTCAAAGACAGCTGCCTAAGCCTCCTTGGGACCTCAAGGGAGCACGCAAAGGAATCAAGTGGCACACAATGGAATCAACCCTCTCTTGGGTCACCGTCCATCAATTTACCAAGAGAGGGAAGGAGAATTTGAATTCATATATAAAAGACCACCAAGACATGAAAAAGGGAGAGCACATTGTTATGCTGGCCAAAATTTATTTGAAACAATCCAGAAGTGTGCAATCCAGAGCAGAAGTAGAGAGGGGATTCGGTTATTGGCCATCCAACAACTTCAATCCTTTGGAATAGAGAGAGAGAGACCTTGCACCAAGTAGCTAGAAGGTAAAAATGTTCTTGCATCGGGTCTTAGAACTCCATAGTTATAAGGGCCCTTTGGTAAGTGTGTAAACGTAGTATTTTTCTTCCTAACAACAAGCAATAAGAGGGGACATTGATGCCACCGTTAGTATTATTGTTATGTTTGACTCTTTATGAGATTTCATGTTTATGTTTAGTTTAGTCTTGTTTTCTCTCTACATATGCATACTATATCATTATTTAGTGCGTTTAATGTTTTATAGCATGTTCACTAACCTGCTAACTCTTTTGTTTATTTTCCTGTGACCAAGGCTTAGAGGTAGCAACCATTCCTCTTAAGCAATTGTGGATTGGTACACTTGTGCACCAAAACTACTACCATAAGATTAGCGACTCCACTAGCTTTACTTCTTTAGTTAATGTGGTTGCACTTGTTGCAGGGACCTTTTCTCTGCTTTGGAGTGTTGCTTGGACAACTCCCCTTCTTTTCTTCTTTGCTCATTCACCCTCAGTGAAAGTCTGAAGTTCAGAAGCTCCATAAATGTTTTTGCAGGAAATTTGCGCACATTTCACTCAGACAAACGTGCCCTATCGTGCGTGTTCAACACTGACTTGCGTGAAAAATTTCACGCCTGTGTGAGACATTTGCGCGCGAAAACCAGAGGCAGAAAATCTCTATTATTTTCCTCAATTTCCCATTTTTAAAGTGACTATTAGCCCAAACAAAAATTGCCAGCACTGTGTGAGGTGTCCCACAACTGTTTAAAACTCGCTATTGGTTGCGTTTGAGTATTTCTAGTTGCTAGTTTTAAATTTCAAAGTTTATCTTTACAAAAAAAACACATAGTTTAAGTAGGGGGAAATTTACTTGCAATCTGAAATAACTTATTTTTGCGAAATTAGACACCAAAAACACATAGATAATTAGCTAGAGTAAGTGGCCCTAATCCACATATACTTAGCTAGTTTTCATTTTTCCTAGTTTAAAGTCAATAATTTTAGTTTAATTTTTGGCACTAGGAATTGAGACTAGGAATTAATTATCTTAAGAGAAGAAAGTAATCTCTACTGCCTTTGCACCTTTTGGTGACCCTAGGCAAGCATATGAAATCTCTCTTATGATAAATTTCCATCTCCCTTTAGTTGATCACTTAGATTAACTAGGA
Organism: Pinus albicaulis; assembly: GCA_034641835.2. Classification (NCBI taxonomy): domain Eukaryota; kingdom Viridiplantae; phylum Streptophyta; class Pinopsida; order Pinales; family Pinaceae; genus Pinus; species Pinus albicaulis. The sequence goes on from CM076582.1 coordinate 295,781,706, forward strand.
AAATTTGTAAGTGGCCCATTATCTGCACATGATTTTCTTATAGCAAGGAATAATCAAACATAGATTAATAGGGGACGTGTAAAGGATCACCGCATATCCACATATTAAAACTATGCAGTTATTCACTTTTTTCTCACACACTTCCACACCATAAGTGAAGACAAGACTCCTTAAAACTAACCTAACTGAACTCACTAAGTTTCCCCACTAGGGCCACAAAAAAAATTATAGTTCAGGTTAGGACCATGGGGGTAAGCATTAAATAAGACGCCATAGTCAGTTTACACATTGAAACATAAAAGTTGACTGATTAGGGAGCTTTAAAATCTGTCTATCCGCCTACGGAAAAGAAAACCTGAGTCCCACAGAGTGTTAGGGTGTGGAGCCTGATTATCTTGTTTATTTTGTATCACAATGTTGAACCCCTGTACCTTAATGGGGCGGCAACGCTGCCTGTAATTAAACGCTGCCTGGGGGGTCTATGGGGGGGCGACTACAACTTTATGGAGCCCCCCCCTTGGGGGGGTTTCAGGGGCAACACCCTCGAAGTTAAAAACAGATGTAAAATTGCCTTGTAAAAGTATTGTAATTTCTAGTCAATCTTGGCCGTTCATTAGGCGAATGATTTGATGGTAGAAGTTATGTTTAATTTAAGGTTTTTTTCCCTAGAAGGCAACCCCTTGTTTTGTATGAGGGTATTGTATTGCGGCTGTGTATTGTATGTGTATTCTCAGAGCGAGAAACAAATAGGGAGACTGTGAGAGATAACAAAGGATATTACAACGAATCTGGTGTAGGTTGCGTCTCTTCATTTTGCTGGATAATAAAAAGGAAGGACTGGCTGTTCGGGGTGGACGTAGCCCAAACTAGGTGAACCACGTATATCTTTGTCTCTCTGGTTTGATGTGTTTTGTGTGCTTGTGTTTTCCGCATATTTTATGTGTTACATTTCTCTGTAATATATAATTTTCTAACAACTGGTATCAGAGCCGAAGGTCTATTTGGCTGATAAACTCACAGGAAAGAAGGGTTCCTGGTTCGAGTGGGAGAAATGGCGGAAGATGGTAAGTTTTGGGTCGAGAAATTTAACGGCCAAAACTTCCCGTTGTGAAAGACGCAGATGGAAGATTATCTGTATCAGAAAGATTTGTACCTACCATTGAGCGGAAAAACAAAGAAGCCGACGACTATGACAACCGCAAAATGGGTGATTCTCGATAGAAAGGCACTTGGAACAATATGGTTGTGCCTCGCGGCTTCGGTAGCCTTCAATATTTCAAAGGAAACAAGAACAGAGGGTTTGATTAAGGCATTGACAAAACTATATGAAAAACCCTCGGCCTCAAGCAAGGTATTTCTTATGAAACGTTTATTTAATATGAAGATGTCGGAAGGTGGATCTGTTGCAGATCATTTAAATTATTTTAATACAGTTACTAATCAGTTAAGTTCTGTAGGGGTAAACTTTGATGATGAAGTTAGGGATCTTTTATTTCTATGCTCATTGCCAGAAAGCTAGAAAGGTTTAGTTATGGCCACTAGTAACTCTGTCTCTGGATCTAGTATTTTAAAGTTTGATGATGTTGTCGGTGCTATCCTTAGCGAAGAAATGCGATGGAAAAGCTTCGGTGAGACATCGGGTAATGCTTTGAGTGCAAAGTCTAGGGGAAGAAAAATGGAAAGAGGAAAGAGCTCATGATATTGCAGTAAATCAAAGAAAGGTAGATCCAAGTCTAGATCAGGGATAGTGTGCTAGAAACGCTGAAAGAAAGGGCGTCCGAAGAACGACTGTAGATCTCAGAAGGGAAAAGAAGGAGACACACAACAAGAAAAAAATCATGAAGCAAATGTGACAGGTGATGTGTTACAATATGCTTTGATTCTTTCTTTCAAAAATGTTACTAATTCCTGGGTGGTAGATTCAGGGGCCTCATTCCATGCCACACCTGATAAGAAATATTTTTATGACTATGTTCAAGGACATTTTGGACAAGTTCGTTTGGGTGATGATAAAGCCTGTAAAATTGTTGGAATGTGTAAAGTTCTTATAAAACAACAAAATAGAAACCAATGGCTATTAAAGGAGGTAAGGCATGTTCCAGATCTGAAGAAAAATCTGATTTCAATAGGGCAGTTAGGCGGTGAAGGTTGTGTGACAACTTTTATAGATAAAACTTGGAAGGTCACCAAAGGAGCCCTGGTGATAGCAAAAGGCAAAAAAATTGGTACATTGTATTTATGCAATGGTATTTCTAACTCTGTTAATGCTTTAACTTCCAAATGAGCAGATGCAACATTATGACATCATAGGCTCGTACACATGAGTGAGAAGGGGATGAAGATTCTTAACTCAAGAAATTTGTTGCCGGGTTTGAAGAATGTTGATTTGGATTTATGTGGGAATTGTATTTATGGAAAATAGAAGAGAGTCAGATTTCTCAGAGTTGGGAAAGAAAAGAAGAGCAAAAAATTAGAGCTTGTGCATACAGACGTATGGGGACCTACTCAGGTATCATCTCTCGATGGCTCTCATTATTATGTTACTTTTATTGAAGATGCAACTAGAAAAACTTGGATTTATTGTATTCAAAATAAATTTGATGTATTTGATACTTTCAAGAAATGGAAAGCTTTGGTTGAGATTGAGACAAGAAAAAAGTTGAAGTGTCTCAGATCAGACAATGGAGGTGAATATTGCAGCAAAGAGTTTGATAGGTACTGTTCATAGCATGGAATTAGCAGAGAGAATACAGTTCCAAGAACACCACAAGAAAATGGTGTGTTAGAAAGGATGAACAAAACAATCATGGAGCGTGCAAGGTGCATGAGATTGCATGCAGGATTGCCTTTACAATTTTGGGAAGATGCTGTAGATACTGTTGTTTATGTAATAAACAGAGGGCCTTCAAGTTTCTTGGATGGTGGTATTCCAGAGGAAGCATGGCTAGGTAAAAAGGTAAACTACTCTTTTTTAAAGCCTTTTGGCTGTGAGGCCTTTGTCCATATTAATAAAGAAAACAAAACAAAGCTTGAGACAAAATCAAAGAAATGTACCTTTATTGGATATGGTGTTAATGATTTTGGTTATCGCTTATATGATTATGAAAATCAAAAAATTCATTGGAAGAAAATATGTAATATTCAATAAAAAGGTCTTGTATAAGAATCAGTTATAGGAAAAGAAACATGAAAAATAAAACAAAGAATACACAGTTCTTGATGAGATCACATAAAAAGTAAAAGTGTCTGAAAATAATAATAATCAACAGCCACAACAATAACAACCACCACAACAGAAACAGGCACCTCAAACACCTGAAAGTGGTGTCAGAAGATCTACCAGGATAAGTAAACCCCCTGAACGATACTCACCCTCATTATATTATTTATTGTTGACTGATTCTGGTGAACCCGAATGTTATGAAGAAACAATGTAGTTTGAAACCAGGAAGAAGTGGGAGCTAGCCATGAAAGAAGAGATTGACTCCTTAATGCATAACCAGACTTAGGACTTAGTCAAGTTTCCTGCAGGTAAAACTACATTGCAGAATAAATGGGTTTACAGGCTGAAGGAAGAAGATGGAGGAAAACAAAGGTACAAATCTATACTTGTGGTGAAGGGGTTTGCACAAAAGAATGGTATTGATTTTTATGAAATATTTTCTCCTGTTGTTAAGATGAATTCAATCAGAACTATTTTAAGTCTTGTAGCAGCAGAAGATTTACATCTTGAAAAGTTATATGTAAATACAACATTTCTCCATGGAGATTTGGAGGAAGAGATATATATATAGCAACCAAAAGGATATGAGGTCAAAGGAAAAGAAAAATTAGTGTGCAGGTTAAAGAAGAACTTGTATGGCTTAAAACAGGCTCCAAGGTAGTGGTATCTAAAATTTGACAGGTTTATGTCTGGACAAGGTTATACTAGATGTCACTCTGATCATTGTGTTTATTTGAAAAATAAAAATGATGGCAGCTATATTATATTGTTATTGTACGTAGATGAGATGCTTGTTTCAGGGTCTAACATGTAGGAAATAAATGTGCTCAAAAGAAAATTGGCAAATTCATTTGCAATGAAGGATTTGGGAGCTGCAAAAAAAATCATTGGTATGAGAATAAATAGAGACAGAAAAAATCGCAAATTAACATTGCCCCAGAATGAGTATATATAAAGGGTGTTGAAAAGATTTAATATGCATAATGCAAAACCAGTTAGTACACCTTTTGCTAGCCATTTCAAACTTAGTAAGGAGATGTGCCCCAAGACCCAAGGTGAAATGGATTATATGTCTAAAGTTCCATATGCATCAGCAGTTGGAAGCTTAATGTATGCAATGGTCTGCAAAAGGCCTGATATTGCACATGCAGTGAGAGTTGTAAGCAGGTACATGAAAAATCCAGGAAAAGAACATTGGATGGTAGTGAAATGGATTCTTAGATATTTGAGAGGTACCACAAATCAAGTATTATGCTTTGGTTGTTCAAACATTGCTCTACAGGGATATGTTGATGCAGATATGGCAGGTGATAGAGATAACATGAGGAGCACTATAGGGTATGTATTTACTATAGGTGGAACAACTGTGAGTTGGGTTTCAAAAATCTAAAGTGCTGTTGCACTTTCAACAACAAAAGCAGAGTATGTTGCTGCTACAGAGGCTAGTAAAGAAACGATTTGGTTACAAATGTTTATGGATGAATTGGGTAAGAAGCATCACATGGGCACGTTATATAGTGATAGCCAAAGTGCAATTAATCTTGCAAAGAACTCAACATTTCATTCCAAGACTAAACACATACAGCTCAAGTACCATTTCATACGGTCAGTGTTGGAAGATGGAAAGTTGAAGCTGGAAAAGATACACACTAGCCAGAATCCTGCAGATATGCTAACAAAAGTTGTAACCAAGGAGAAACTGAGAATATGTTCAGTTTCAATTGGTCTTCAAGTATGATGATGAATATGAGAAACAACCAGGTCCAAAGAGGAGTCATTGTCCAGAAAATGAAGCAACGGTGGAGTTTCTACAAATTAGTCTCCAAGTGGGAGATTGTTAGGGTGCAGAGCCTGATTATCTTGTTTATTTTGTATCACAGCGTTGGACCCCTGTACCTTAATGGGGCGGAAACACCACCCGTAATTAAACGATGCCTGGGGGGTCCAGGGGGGTGGCTGCGACTTTATGGAGCCCCTCCCTAGCAGGGGGTTTCGGGGGCATCGCCCCTGAAGCTAAAAACATATGTAAAATTTCCTTGTAAAAGTATTGTGATTTCTAGTCAATCTGGGCCGTTCATTAGGTGGATGATCTGACGATAGAATTTATGTTTAATTTAGGGTTTTTTTTCCCTAGAAGGCAACCCCTCGTTTTGTATGAGGGTATTGTATTGTGGCTGTGTATTGTATGTGTATTCTTAGAGTGAGAAACCGATAGGGAGACTGTGAGAGAGAACAAATGATATTACAACGGATCTATTGTAGGTTGTGTCTCTTCATTTTGCTGGATAATAGAAAGGAAATACTAGCTGTTCGGGGTGGACATAGCCCAAACTAGGTGAATCACGTATATGTGTCTCTCTAGTTTAATGTGTTTTGTGTGCTTGTGTTTTCCACATATTTTATCTGTTGCATTGCTCTGTAATATATAATTTTATAACACAGAGACCCGATTTAGAGGGGGTTAAGCTTAGTCCCAGTGCGTGCGGTATTATTTGGGGCTACCTGACCCATCTAATTCTCGTTATTGGTAGCTGATATACCAAGAAGCTCAAGACTAGAATTCTCACGTGGGACGACGATACTTAGTGGCCAAATCTAGGGCATCCTTCCCTATAGGTGACGATGCAGGCAACACTAGATCCTCTACCCATTACCTTGGTCGATTCTTCGGCTGCTGGAAGGTGTCGCTAGTTCTTTTGGGATGTTAGCCCCAATACCCATCAAAATATATGTTCGCAAGGCCCAGTTACAATTGAGAGTGTGAGGACATTTTAGGTCTCTAGGATTTTTGAGTATCACATGCGAAAACAACAAAAACCAATTTTTGATTGATTGATCAAATAGAAATAATTTAAAGGAAAATTAACTTTTGTTTTCACTTTGTTTTATGTATGTGCTCACCATTTTTTTTTTGATACTTCACCTCTCATAGAACTGAAGATTTTTTTTTATTTTTTATTTTTTTTTCCCAAAACCATACCTAGTTGACACCATAACGGATCCAACGAGACCTCGTCAATCTAGACGTATTTTGGACCTCCTCACATTACCGGGAGGGGTTCTAGGTCTTTCGCCATTTAGGCATCAAAGACGGAACACTGCCACCCTTATTGGTTCATCCTTTATCGGGGCATATTTAGTTGGGAACCCTCGAGGTTCACCCAACGCCACACCAGTGGAAACCCCCACAGGGTCACCACATACCACTCCTCCCACAACCCCTAGGGGGAAGATGAGCGCTACTTGTTCGGGAAGCCAAGTGAACACACAAACAGGTACGTCACAGACAAACCCCATATCTAACTAGAACACAGTGTCTTCATTGTGTGTAATGGATCTCAACCCATAGTCACTGTTCTTAGCATCGTTGAATTTACCCGATCTAACTAAGTTAACGAAAAACCCTATTTCACACAAACCAAAATGGCCCCCCATGCCCATGAAGCTCCCTTCGTACATTCCAAAGTTCGAAGGGAAGCAAGAGGAAGACCTAGGAAATCACATAATGACTTTCCACCTGTGGTGTTCGTCGAACAACATAATGGATGATACTATTCGGCTGAGACTATTTCAGCTCACCCTAACCAAACCATCTGCGAAATGGTATGTGGAGCAGCCTTTTGCTACACATGGAACCTTTAGCACTCTCGCTACCACGTTCCTAATGTATTTTTAGTTACTCATCCACCATGATTCCGGGATGGAATTACTGACACATTTTAGATAGACACCAGTCGTCCACATCTCAGACCATCTCCATGAATGACGACGACGTCCTAGTTTGTGCAAAGCCAAACTCGATGATCGAGTTCTACTGGACCTCTTCCTGAAAATTCTCACTGCAGAGATTTCCAAATATTTAGCAACCCAAAAACCTACATCCGAATAGGATGCCATCAGAAAATCCCAGTAGCTCGCGCTGATTTACATGCAGTTAGGATACATTTACAACATCTTTCCTAATGCCTCACGCCTGCAAACTTATAAAGAATTTCTAGGCACGTCAAACTCTGCAGACGGTTTGATCGGGTCACTGACCCAAAATCACGTAGGCCCTAGTAGTCAATACCCTGGTTACGTGTATGATCCTAACCAAAACATCCCGCAACCCAACTACCAGAGTCATCATGCATCTTTGTAGAATATGACCAATAGGGCGTAGTCTTACCATCATCAGCAAGGAGGTCCATACCCTCCGGATTAGGGAACCCAGTACACAGCTAGAAATGCTGACGGAAGAGCTTCCCCCCAACAGCCATTCACAAACCAGGGACAAGGGAACCTAGTTGCCTCATTCTCTTGAGTTGTCAAACTTTCCACCTAGGGAGTTTCAAGGTTCATAGAATATTGCAGACGGTTCGATCGGGTCTTTGAAATAAGGTCACCTAAGTAGCAATAATCAGTACCTAGGAGACTCAGGGAGTTACGATGAGTGATGAATACTACATACGTTTTGATACATTCTTTGACCAAAGATCACTTAGGCAGCAGTGGCACCCCTGATACTTTGGGAGTTACCAGGTAGGTCAATACTGCAAACGGTTTGATCGAGTATTTTTCCCAAGATCACCTAGGAAGCAGTAGTACCATGCATGTCGATACTGCAGACTGTTTGATCAGTTCTTTAGCTGAAGGACACCTCGGCAACAGTAATCAGTACCCTGGGTACTCATACTATTCTACTTAGAACGTATCACAACCTGGCTATCATGAAAGTCACCCAAGCACTCATATACCAACCAGGGACAAGGGAACCAATATCCCCCATTCCCCACACACAATGGACTACTGCCACAGCGTAATGTGCCAAAAAATCTAGTGCAACCATCCCAGGCTCATCAGCAACCAGACAACCAAGAGAATTATGACAATCCTCCAAATGCTGCAAAAATAAGCCGAGGAACAAACAAAAGGGAGATCCTGGACAGGGGGTAGTAGCCAACAACGCCCCCCCATGATCTCATTTTGGGGGTAACCCCAACCGAAATAAAAGCTAGAAGCCAAGTAACAAATACCAAGGGAAAACTAGAGCTCAGAGTATATGATCACGTAACCGAAAGAAACATAGTGATCAACACCTCATAATGCCCAAAGGAGGCTCCACACATTCACACCTCCGATTTTTTTTTTTTTTTTAGTACTGACAGGTATGCCCTCTCTCATCTTCTTTTCATTCAGCGCAAATTTTTCAATAATATATGAATGAAGAAGATGCTTTCACTTGGGGTATTTTGTTGCAGGTATTGTACAACCATCCATTGCTCCATGAACAGAAAGTACCAGAGCAGGTATCATTCTACCCTCAGCATGATAGGGTCCCAGAAAAAGTCTTCATATCCTGACATCATTTCTCCACAAGAAATTAACCATAGGTTCCAAACACCTGACCATGTTTATCATCTCCCCACCTTGCACATGATAAACATCCTTGTTGGTCGATAGAGCCTCCCCTCCATGGCGCCCGCCACTCAAAGTAGACCATACATCAAAAAAGTCAAGAAGCCATGGCCACACCACCTCAGTTCGGGAAGCACTTCATGCTCATTCATCCACCATGCATCAAGTCAAGTTTTACCATATCAAAATAAAGCCCCTTTCCTGGACTACCATTTTTTTCAAGCAGATCGAAAGCGCACCACCATGCCTTGCATTTGGTCCACCATCACTCCACCAACATAGCCCATCTGTGATATATTCCATTCGCTTCATCACCCCCACACAAGAGACCAACCAATGGGGCCCCCACCGTCAACAAAAACACCCTCCTCACATCATTAGTGAGAGAGCACTTTCATGTTTTTGGGCACCTGTCTCTATGTTTTGTACAATCTAATCCCATTGTTTCATTCTTTTGGTAAGTGTACAAAGACAGAAAATGGAGAAAAAATTCCTCCACTCATCCATCCATTGCTCCCCCATGGTAGCAATCCCTAGTCACCCTTGGTCAAAGTATCACACCTTTCACACATAAGCCACCATGACATTCATAACCGACATATACCCACCCTGGACTTCCTACCGACTCCAGGGATTTCTTCATCAAAAATAGTTATGACTGCCGCCAAGTTTCTTTTTACTCCAAACTTGGGCCACTGAATCCCCATCATCAATTTTCAGTCACCCCTCACCATCATGCCTATGTTAAACCTATCAAATCCAAGACCCTGGTCCCTTGCATCAGTAACTCTCTCGTTTGGTTGAGGCTTCATGTTTGTTGACTTCAACTCCCATTCTCCAAAAAGGAAGCAATATCTTGGATGACCCCTCACCACAATAGGGGCATCCTCTAGTGGCACTGTGGGAATCATCATTTCCCATGGATGTCATAGACCCTCCTGACATTCGACTACGACACAAGCCTTCATGTCAAGATGGTATCGTACTTTACAACCATTTCACTTTTCTCAAATTCGTCGAAGACCCGTGCCATTATAAGCATCTCTTTCAGTAATGATTACATGGGAAGGTCCCAGCCATACACCCATGCGTACAATGTGCATTTATATGCCATACCAAGATTACGCATGTGGGCACCACATTCCACCTATTTTCAAAGAAAAAACACCCCTGAGGGCGTGAGCAATCGTCGTCATCAACCAAATCAACATATCACTACCATACTAGTGACACAGAGAGAATATGTATCTGTCAGATAGATTTGTTTATCTAGCCAAAGCATCACGAGCATGGGACATGCCCCCCTCGTAGAAAAATTGTATTTATTGTATCATACTATTTCTTACAGGGTTCCCACAAGACATGGTCACTCTTTGACCTGTTGTAAGGTGTTTCCAACTTTTAGCTATACGCAGGTCTCTCTCTCTCTCTCCACACAGTACAAAGAAAAGAAACTATAATGTATTTATGCTATACAATTCTTCCTAGACCTCACACATTAGGGGGAAACTGTTATCATTGGAAAATAGGACAAGAAAAGACGACATTATTAATGTCAGGAAAAAGGATTTACAGAGCTGAGGCACACTATAGGATCTAAAAAATTTAAAAAATCCCTAAGGTCCAGAGGAAAATTCAAATTGCGCACCAAGTACTCAAGCAAAATGCGCCTTTATGCACATTTTTCTGCAATAAGCGCGCCTTTGCGCGACTTTCCCTTGAAAAGCCGCGCAGTCCTGAGAGTGGCAGAAGTCACTTTCCGAGACCACAAGGCACACTCCAAGAAATTATCCCACACTTGATGCCGTCCAAGGAAAACCGTCTAAGCCTCCTTGGGACCTCAAGGGAGCACACAAAGGAATCAAGTGGCACACAATGGAATCAACCCTCTTTCTTGGGTCACCATCCATCAATGTACCAAGAGAGGGAAGGAGAATTTGAATTCATATATAAAAGACCACCAAGAGATGAAAAAAGGGAGAGCACATTGTTATGTTGACCAAAATTGCTTTGAAGCAATCTAGCAGTGTGCAATCCAGAGCAGAAGTAAAGAGGGGATTCGGTTGTTATCCATACAAAAAATTCAATCCTTTGGAGTAGAGAGAAAGACCTTGCACCAAGCAGCTAGAAGGTAAAAATGTCCTTGCATCGGGTCTTAGAACTCCATAGTTCTAAGGGCCCCTTGGCAAGTGTGTAAACATAGTATATTTCTTCCTAAAAACAAGAAATACGAGGGGACATTGATGCCACCATTAGTATTATTGTTATGTTTGACTCTTTATGAGATTTCGTGTTTATGTTTAATTTAGTTTTGTTTTCTTTCTACATATGCATACTATATCATTATTTAGTGTGTTTAATGTTTTATAACATGTTCACTAACCTGCTAACCCTTTTTTTTATCTGCCTGTGACCAAAGCTTAGAGGCAGCAACCACTCCTCTTAAAAAATTGTGTATTGGTACACTTGTGCACCAAAACCACTACCATAGTAGTTATGGTCACAAAATAATGGGTTCAATACATTAAACTTGGTGGTGGTGCGTAATGAAACATAACGTTGAACAATTTATTTTTCCACGTTACAACGAATGTAAGAATAACCAGTTGGAGTAACAGTTTAACGGACGAGATTCATGTTACAAAATCTAGCAGGGGTTCACTGCACCATGGCATACGACGAAATGTGATTACGTGGACGTGGTAGGATCACACAACCCATGAGTCAACGAATATATGGTGTGAGTTCAATGAATCAAGAACCATAATCAATGAACAACAAAAAAGTGGAATGGTTTGGAACTGGCTAATGGCTCCATGTGATATGGATTGGTTTCGATTCATAGTTTCAGGAGGAATTGGTTATGTGCCACGATACACGCAATTCCAACCCACATATTTGCACCATATTAGCGGCGCTCCATAATATGGAATTAAAACAATGCCATGCAGATTTCCCCACTGCCCATGGCAGTCAACAAAGCACATCGACGGATTTTGGAATGGTGTTGGTTCGACATGCCATGGTCAATGGTTTGCTATGTCCCTATAATACTAGTGTATCCCCTTATTGTTATTGTTATTTTAGCCCCTTATTGTTATTATTGTGCCCATGTAGTCCCCATATCGTTATTATTGTGCCCCATAGAAGCCCACTATTGTTATTGTTGTGCCCTTACATTGTTATTGTTATGCTGGCTAGGATTATATTATGACCCCTTGGACTTCTTGATATAGAAAGGAGGTTTTGTCATTTGAATCATCGAAGAATTATTCATTTATGTAATGTAAAGGAGGTTTCCCCCTCGAAGAGGCTAATTTATAAGTCGTTGATCTCTCTTTTCTTCTATTTTGTACAATCAAAATTCACTTTATGAGAACCAATCACATTTTAGGGGATGACATCATCCATAATGGTTGAGGTGGCATTGTTTGAGTTAAAGGTACTTATTTGTCACATTCTCAATGGTGGATAAAAATTCATGGTTAACCATGGTAGTGCTCTAAGTACTTTTAAAGTCAAAGTAAAGTACTCATAATAAATGTCATTTCATAATTTTTGAATAAAAATATATTATTGTGATTTCATATTTCTTGAAAGAAACAATGCATATCCCTATACATTTATTATATTATATTATTTTTATATAGTATATTAATTACATGTTATTATACAATTTAAATAATATAAATTTTAATTAATAACATATAATATAATTAAGAATTTATAAATTTATATTTTATTTTATTTTAATTTATTTAAGTACAAAGGACAAATGCATTATTTGTTCAATGATAATGACTTTTTCTTGAAAAACTCATTCTTATTTATAGTCACATCAATACAATTTTTTTATTAATTTTATTTTGGTACAAATTTTGAATTTAATTTAACTATGGTTACATGGATTGTGGTGTAAAAAGTGAATTGAAAATTCATAAATATTATTTATTGGTTTAGATATTATTTTATTATTTCCTTAGGAGGCCCATTTTAGACCTCAAAATTCCCCTAATGGGATTCTAGGGTTTCTCTTCTTCAAACAGGGCCTCTTGGTATTTTATCTATAAGGTTTTTTCTGCAAGGTTTCAGAAGATGAAAAAACCCATTTGAGCCGAAATTCAAAGGAATGTCTTGTAAAAATTTCAGAGCTTGGTTCGCTATAGTTTTGGAAATATGATCTGAGGAAGTTGAGGTTTTTGTAGGATCCAAAATTTCATCTCAAACAGGTGGCCAAGGGAAACTCATCATAACTTTCGTTTCAAACATCCGATTAGAATTATCTAATAATTGACGGAAAGTGCATGGAATGTAGTTCCTTGTGTATCAATTTTAGAGAAAAATGGAAAAACAATGATACGTGGCACGTCGTACAAGTTCGCTCTACTGAAAAAGTCCATAATTAGGTTATTGTGGGAGATTGGGCATAAATTTTTCTTGAAGATTCCAAATCAGGTCTGACCTGTGGCATTGGAAAGAAGAATTAGAGGGCTACTACAGGACTGTAGATAAAATATTGGGGATACTAAATTATAGAGATACATTAGTTTCAATATCGAGCTCCTAAAAAGCAAGAAAAATGTGTGTATTTTTATTTTTTATTATATATAAATTGCATAAGTCTTGTTTGAAAAATCAGTTTGAAGTGGTTCCAAGGGAATATTGAAGCATAGATATCAATATTGGGTTCTAAAATGCCCCCCGAAAAGAATTCAACACCCATTAAGCCCTCAGAAGGATCTACTATGACTCATCAAGAGGAAGAAGTGCAACATGATATATCAAAATTACGAGACCGAGTGCAATAAATTTTTCTCTCGCAAAGAGTAGCAAAAAATGAAATGGAAGTTGTTAGTGTCAGTTTGTTCATTCTGTCAACAGTGATCAAATGGGCTCTTACCATGTCTTGCTAGGTTCTCAAGTCAAAATTTTGTCATTTCATTAGGTCTTCAAATAAAATTTTTGTCACTGGATAGTGTGTCTAGGGCTATTTCCAATCCTTTCAAAAATTTTACATGCTGGTCCTTGTCATCACTCAATTAAGTGTACCATCAAATAAAAGATCATCATCATCACTCCAGTTAACATCATCATGGTTTTAATTAATCTCAGTGTCACCATTAGGTCATTAGGGTTTCAATCACCAAATCTGTCATTCCATGCATAAATCCAGAAAATAAGGAGTGGTAATAGGTAAATTTTCCAATGAAGTTTGGTTTCAAATGTAATTTATGTTTCAAACATGTAATAAGTTCATCATGTTCCTAAAGCTGCATAATAAAGTTTCAAATCTACAAGTTTTCAAAACAAAGTGAAAAGACATGTAGTGGGCCATCCCACTACTATGAAGAAAAGTGACCATCACAAGTTATAAAAGACCAAATCAAATCATTTTCTCATTCATCCTATTGAAGAAGAGCTATAATTCATCACCAAGTGCTTCATCAACAAATTCAAGTAAAAAACATTCCAAAATTTGATGCCAAAGTAGCCATGATGCGCTTTCTTCCACTTGCATAAAATCAACTTCTGAAGGTTTCTCAAGGCTATCAAGGTGTCTAACATTAGTAGAAAAGTAAATTACACCTCAAGTAACCCCTCCTTGCGTCTCAATTTCATTTTTTTATAGTGTAAACCCTCCATTGGCCCCTACACTGTGTTTTAATGGCTAGCCCATATTTTCAATTTTTCAAGGTAAATACATATTTCCATAGTTTGATACCATCCCTCACACCCAATACCATCTCCCATAGCCTTCAAACCCCCTCATTCCCAATTTCTAAGTCCCAAACCCTAAACCCTAGCCCAATTCTGCAATTTTGGGCAATTTTCCTAGCTAGGACTATGTAAAAATTCCCTAGCTTAATTCCCATACCCATTTCACTCCATTCCACTTCCTAAAGTTCCATAAGACCCATTTACATCTCCCTAAATTTTTCTATTCCCATCTCCCTTCCATAACCCCTCATCTTATCCTTTCACTCCCTTCGCATGTTTTGTCCCATTAGGGTTTTGCCCCTTGCAAACAATCAAATGGAGGAAAAGAAGTCTTACAATAAGGGAAACTAGGTGATAAGAAATGAGCCCTTAAACACTCATGAAATGATGTCTTCACCATTATCCAAGCACTTTTTTCAAAGGGTAGGTTGTCTTCCTTTTTGTGAACAAGTTGAGAAGGTCAAATACCATGCCACATTGACCAAATTGTTTTCCACTCAACTCAAAAAGGACAAGGTAATGATTGCAGTGGTTACTTTCACTATATCAACTGATGTAGTTTCCGAGGCCACAAGAATACCTAATCATGTTGAAAAATGGTTTAAAAACCAAGACCTATACATTCAAAATTATCAGCCCTATATCGAAAGACATTATCAACAACACATGAAGAAGATTTTTCCTATTGAACACCTCCTTGAGAAGTATACACCACTAATGAAGATCATCATGAAGTACTTCACCTTTGAGGGAATATTTTATAGACTATATGGGTATCATGTCAGACTTCTCATGCATTTCACAAGGGTAAAACCACTCAATTTTCCTTATTACCTCTATAAAAGTTTGCAAAGATGGCATAAAAAGTTCAACATAATAAGAGTAGTGTTGAAAGTAGCCTCTTTCACCATGCTCTTATCGAAATCATTGTTTTACACCAGCTTGAACAAAAGAGCATCACTTGGGAAACTTTTGTGCAAGCAGATGTATTTTTGTCTTCTAGTAGCCAACCTACTAGCCCTAGTTCACCATCAACACCATCAACACCATCTATACATGTGGTGGTTGGCTCACCTAGCACAATTTTAGTGAGGAGGCAGATTGAGGTCACTAAGACATACCAGAGAGGCATAAGGCTTGTGTTTTCTCCTTAGATTGAGGAAGGAGCCAATTCCACATCAGCAGAACATGGATTACATTTACAGCATGAGACATCTTTGCATGATGAGGAGATCATCCATCATGACATTGAAATAGTAGGATTGGAGGCTAATGAAGAGCATGAAAACCTAAAGAGGATCATCAAGGAAAAATATGCTCAAATCAAATAACTCAAGGAAAATTTGTCAAGGGGTAATTTCATAATTTCCTTCCTAGAACAAGAGAATAATCAGTTGAAGGCAAAACAATTGTCTTTAGAGAAAAGTCAGTTTGAAGCTAATATGCATGATGTGAAAGGAAAAGCAGTGGTTGAAAGTGAATGTTTAGAAAATCAAGAAGAGAAGGTGAGGAGGAAGAGGCCAAGGACTATGCGTCTCCGAAAAGCACTTCAGAAAGAAAGAGAGAAAGGATAGCCATGGAAATCAATGAAAATAGGGAGTTTTTGCTTGAGAAAGTCAATATTCACTTGAAGAAGCTCCTTAAAAAGGCTAACAGAGACACCAAATTACAAAAACACATGGCTGACCACTACTACACAAGAAATCAGATTTGCAAAGTCAAAGTCAAACAATTGCAAGCAAAACTGAAGGTAACCCTAAAAAGTCAAAAGGAGAAGGGTAACTTGGAGTTACTTTCTGATGCTTCCTTAGTTGCATAACATACCTTTTCAGGCATATTTGGATCAATTTTGAAGACTTTTGGAGAAAATTTTGGTTTTTGTGAAATTTTGGTCAAATTTGGCAATTTTGAAAACTAGTCACACTTGCAAAAGTGCAACATGGGCCACGCTACGCTTTTGTCGGGGGGGGGGGGGGGTCCATTGGATGAAAACTCAACATTTTTGGATTCCTGTTGATGATTAAATCAATCCTATTCAACGGTGGAGCCATGTCAGCCACTTTTGGAGGGTCAAAATGCCCAAAAACATGCAAAAATGACCTTTCTGCCCTGTTTTTGGAGGCCACGCTACACTTTGTGAGTACTCTTGGGAGAATGAAGTTTTGGAGGGATATGAGCCACCTTTTTGAGTGCTTGAACATCCTATCATGTATCATACATCCAAATATTTCCATATCAACTTTTAGATCAGAATTTGGACACATGGAAGGCCTTCAAATTGCCTTTTTTCCCAACTCGCTATGCTTTCTCTAGGCACGCTGCACTTTCTCCAAAATTCATTGCGCTTTCTCCAGAAGGAATTTTTCACAGGTTGTTTGACCTAGTTTTAATTTTTACCTATGTAATTGATGAATGATGATGATTTTGTGATGTCACGAGATGTAATTGGGTTGGTAAATAGTGAATAGGTTAGATACATGCTTGTTAGTGTAATTTTGGTCAAATGTATCTAGTTTCCTATGATGAGGTGAATTGGTTGACCTCCACTAGAGATTAGGGTTTTGTTGAGAATATCATGTAATCAGCTCCAAAATTGATGGATTCAACCGCTGAGAGAGGGGAGATGTTTTTTTTTGTCTATATCTATCATTTTCAGAGTCATTTGACTTGTTGAACATCAATGGATTGTAACTATTGTAGCTTGTACTTTCATTTTCATATTCAGAAATCAAAGGATGCAGTTGCAACTATTATCTAGGAATTCATGTGAGGTGAGTTTATTATCATGTATTTTCTCTTTTATAGTCTTTATTGAATGATATATAGCTCATCTTTCCATATCTTGTACCTTCAGTGGCTTTCCTTACAGTTCATAAGCAAAATTATATTCAATTAGTTTTGTTTATATGGAAATGTCATTTTGTGTTTCATGCTTCCAGTTTAATGAATTCATGATTGAAGATGCTCATTAAATTCCTCTACTCTTTCAGACCCTCAAACATACCTACAAAACCCTAAAGCCATCATAGATCCACTTCTACCTTTCTCCTTTATATTTTTGCAACTGTAAGCCCTTTGATACTTAGACCTAACTACTTGGTTTCATCCCTAATCCAACATCAAACCCTAAAACACTCAAAACATACATGTTCCTATCATATCTAGCCTAATATCCCTCATATCACAGTCAATCCTTGGCTGTGATCTCATTGAGAGAGCCCTCTCAGCCTGATAGGGGTAACTACTAGGTCAAAGTGGTATGTGGTTACCTTTTCCAGTCTCGTTTTCAGCCTTCAGAGAACTGGTGGATTGCTAATAGAAGCTAAGATGGATGGTTTGAAGAAACACATGGATGGATTGAAGAAAGGAGTGGAAGCTAAGATGGATGGTTTGAAGAATGGTGTGGAAGCTAAGACGAATGTCGTGGAATCTAATATGGATGGCATGTAAGCTAAGATCAAGGGTATAGAAGAAAAAATGAAAGGTAACATGGAAGACATGAAGAATGGTCTAAAAGAAAACATGGAAATTTTGAAGGAAGGTTTGATAAATCTACTACAAGAAATGATTCCTAATGGCGAAACGATAGTAGATGAAACTCATCATGAGAACAAAAGAAATGTAAATCATGATTTCATGGAATCTAATGTTGGATTTAAGACCTACCATATTCCAAAGATCGATATGAGGAAGCTTGATGGCAAGGATCCGGTAACATGGATAGTACAAATGGAGCAATAGTTTTGATCTCCATAATGTGAAAAACACACAAAATGTATCCATTGCAACTTTATATTTAGAACAAAATACATTTTTATGGTATCGATGGCTTTGCTCTCGTAAATTTTTTTTCACTTGGTCAATTTTTACGCAGGAAATGATAACACATTATGAGGATATAAAGAGAAACACCTTCTTTAGCCAATTGATAAATCTCAAACAAAAGGGTTCAATGGTGGAGCACATTGAGGACTTCCAAAAATTGAATATAAGGGTAATTGATATTACAGAATAACAAATGATTGATGTTTTCATAGGGACTTTAAAGGATAACATCCAACATGAGGTTCGCCTTTGGGAACCTGATTCATTGGAGAAGGCATTCAGGTTAGAAATAAAAATTGAAAGCAAAATTCTGGCAACAAGGAAGCCTACAACTTACAACTATAAAGATGGAACTGTTGCTACTCCTATACTTCCACAACCTACAAGGTTGACACCACAAAAATTGGAAAAAAAAGAGCAAAAGGGATTTTCTACAGTTGCGATAGAAAATACACTAAAGGTCATAAGTGTGATGAGAATAAATTATTTTACATAGATTGTGAGGAGGAGGAAGAAAAGGAACAAGAAACTTCAAAAGAAGACGATATACACCAGGAACCAACCATAGAGGAAGAAGAAATGAATCCGACTATATCCTGTAATGCATTGGAAGGAATTACCACTCCTCAAACTCTCAAGATATAAGAACATATCAAGAAGAAAAATATAATAGTGCTGATTGATTTGGGTAGTACCCATAATTTTATTCATTGCAAGGTAGCCAAGGAATTTAATTGCTTCCTATACCCAGCACTAGAGTGTCAAGCGATGGTTGCAAATGGAGGAACTATAAATTTCTCTGGAAAGTATCATAATATCAAACTAACCATGGGGGAATATGTATTGAATATTCCAATGCTCTCCATCCCAATGGATGGTGTTGATGTTGTACTAGGAGTACAATGGTTACAATCTTTGGGGACAATAGCTTTTAATTTTCAAGAAATTTTCTTGAATTTTTTTTATTTTTTTTATTTTTTATTTTTATTTTTATTTTTCGGAAGGAAAGGAAGTTCAATTTCGGGGTATCGCAGGGAATCCAGGAAATACAATCATTTCTAATTTCATGACAAAGCTTCCGAAGAAAGAACAATGAGGCGTAATTGCACAAATATGTTCACTACATGTTCAAACATCAAAATCATCTATTTCTCCAGATCTCCAAAATTTCTTGGACAATCATTCTGAGGTATTTGAGACTCCCAAAGGACTCCAACCTATCATGATCATGATCATGCTATTAATTTGATTTTAGTAAGTGTTCCTCCAAACACTAGGCCTTACATATATCCTTATGCTCAAAAGAGTGAGATTGAATGTATGGTTGCATAAATGCTAGACGCTGGTATAATTCAACCTAGTCAAAGTTCTTTCTATGCTCTAGTAGTATTGGTGCACAAGAAGGATGGATCATGGTGTATGTGTTTGGATTATAGGGAGCTCAACAAGCTCACTATTAAATATAATTTTCCCATTCCCGTCATTGATGGATTATTGGATGAATTACATGGAGAAATTTACTTCACCAAGTTGGATCTTCATTCTGGATATCATCAAATTAGAATGAAGACCGAAGAAATTCCGAAAACATCATTCAGAACTGCCTTTTGGCCTTACTAATGCACCTTCCACATTTCAAGGTTTGCTGAATTCCATTTTCAAGCCTTTCCTTAGAAAATTTGTGTTAGTATTTTTTTATGATATACTAATCTACAACAAGTCTCGGAAGGATCATGTTCAACATGTTGACATGGTGCTCAAACTATTGGAGGAGAAACAATTATATCTAAAAACCTCCAAATGTTTCTTTGGAGTAAAAGAGGTGGAATATTTGGGTCATATTGTACCTCATGAGGGTGTTAAGGTAGACCCTAAAAAAATTAAATCCATTAAGGAATGGAAAACCCCTACAACCATAAAGCATCTTCGAGGATTTATGGGGTTAACAAGGTATTATCGCAAGTTTGTTAAGAATTATGGGAGAATATTGGTGCCTTTAACATCATTACTAATGCAATATTCCTAAATTAGCATGCAACTAATAGGAATATTAATTTTTCTTTTACAATCTAGTTAGATGAATAAATGGGCAAGGAGGCTCATAAGTTGCTTAAGTAGGCATAAAATCCCTCATAATGTGAAAAGGGATCATGTTAATAACTAGATCAAGCATCCTCATGTGTGAACATGATCTAAAATGTGTGGACAAAGTCAAGTTTGACCAAGTCAACAACATTATTATATGAGGAGTGGATCATAAATAAAGACAACTCAGTGTGAATGAAGATCAATCTAGCTAGTCTAAATGAAGACACCTTGGGTGTGAAAGGAGACAATGCAGGAAGATAAAGTCAAGGTTGAATAAATCAAACAAATCTGTAACAAGATGAGTGGGACTAATGGAGACAACATAATTTTGGTGGAGGAGCCTTTGCATGGAAGCAACCTCATAATTGGGTAAGACCCTTGGTGAGGAAGCTCATCAATTATATAATGGAGGGAATGGAAGCCAAATGGAGGATTGAATATTATATTTTGTATGTGGTATGTTTATACTTCTTGCATTATTTGGCTGTTTAGCTAAGTTTTTTGCACTATTTAGTGCAAGGGATTTCTCATGCAGGAATTCCACACTCTTGCTTGGAGATCTTGTTTAAGAAATCTGAAAAGAGTATTTTGTGCTTTATTTCCACTATCATGCACTTGGCCAAGCATTCACCTACAACTACAGTGCAGTCCCTTAGAGAAACTACATTATTTTCAGGGTGTTGCAGTGGGAGGGGTTGAAACCCCACTTTTATGAGCTAGTTTCCCAGGAGGAGGATCCACCTTTTTCTTGGAAAGCTAGTAGGAGAGTCTACAACCATTTATTTGCATGTTCAGCCATTTTTATGCAGATCTTAAACAATACAACGTGATTCAACCATATATTTGCAACAAATATTTCATGTATATCATGTTTGTCAAGAAATCCTTGCCGGGTCATCTTGGATCTATGTAAAAGAGGCTAGATCTCTGTTTTTATGCCTCATTGATTAATATAATAACATATATGATTTGTCTCTATATTTCTGAGTATAAAACCTCAATAAAATGCGCTGTCACTTTCTACAGTATTTTTGTGTTGCAGTATTCTTGGGGTTTTAGTGTTTTTAGGCAGTTTTGAGCATGTGAGGCCTGTTTAACTAGGAAAAAGTCATTTGTTTCTGATCTCCTCTTATATATAAGCGTTATAATAGTATATATAATGGATCCATGGGTTTATTTTGATTTCCATAGCTTATATTTCTGAAGAATGCGTTATTTATGCATGTATTGCTGAGTTTTCCCATTTAGGAATATTACAGTGGTATCGGAGCATAATCTTGGCTCAACCTGTGTACTACAACCATGGTGGAGTCTTATCATGAGAAGGAGAGGATCTATGAAAGGGATCAAGAAAAACCCTTATTTTATGGGAAGAAGGAGTTCTCAAAGCTTCTTCTACACACTTTGCATGGCATCAGAAAAGACATCAAAGAAATGAGGAGGGAAAAACATGGATATCCCTCAACAATATATATACATGAGGAAAGCTCTAATTCCTCATATTATGGGTGTGAGTATTCAACCATATCATCATATTTTAAATTCTCTACGAGCCACATGTTCAAGACAAATGAGAGGGAGAAAGGAGAAGTGCCAAAGAAGGAGACTCTTGGTGATTATTTGCAAGAGTATGAAGCTCAATCTAAGGGGTTCAAAGATCACTTGAAATTCCAAGGGTTTTGCAAGATCAAAGAGGAAATAAGCACAAGGAGAAGGCATCATGGTGTGGGTATATTATTTATATCTACTTTTGATGGACCACCTAAATGTCCAGCTTGGGTTTGGATGAAGGAGCTAGACACCTATGTGCAACAAAATCAAGTTTCAGAAAATGAAGCCATCAAAGTAGCAGTGTTGCATCTTGAGGGTAAGGCTTATGCTTGGTGGTTGCTTGAATATTTTTCCTTAAAGAATGCAAATAAATCTAATTATTCAAAGTTATTTAGAAGAGTATTGGAAATATTTGATGAAAAATTGCATGAAACATCTTTGATGGAGAAAATAAAACCAAATCAAACAAAACCTTTGCATGAGTTAGGAGGATCTATAAATCCAAATCCATTTCAGAAAACCTTTGAGGGGGATGAAAAATTGTTTCATAATTTTCCAAGGGAAAGATCCCCATTGAATGATAAGCTTCCTTCTCAAGAGAAAGACATGGAGGTTCCTCTTTTAAGGGAAGACCAAGATCTAAGGTCTCTTATTGATGATGAGGCATTTTCAACTATTTATGAGGAGGAAGAGAAGGCTAGAGATAACAACACAGTCATATCAAGAGCACATCTAGTACCTCATGAAAAGGAATATGGAGCACTTGCTCCAAGGAGAGAAACTCTTGCACCCTTGCAAAAAGTTCTAAAGAATCTCACATGTAGAGATCATGGCACAATCCATGTGCAACATGTGCCATCATTGCAAAATGGTGAGATCTTGAAGAAAGAAGGAGACAAAGGGGAGGATAAGCATCACATGATGAGAAGCACACACCCTTCTCTATTTCAGAATTTTGATGCACAAAAGAGGCAGGAGGATTTGTGCAATGAAGGCAAGGATACATAAATCCACACACATGTACATTCTGCTCTATACCTTGATGTCTCTTTGCATGGAGGCATTCCACCAGGGAGACCCCCTGATTGGAAGGAAAATAAAGTGTTCTCTCAACTATGTGGAGCAATAACATATTTGGCTAAGGAAGGAGCCTTGGGAGAAGCTAGCACAACGCAGAGAATCTTTTATGGGTTCAAAGGAGAGGTAAGCAATTTTCTAAAATGGAAATTTCTATCTCCCACTTAGCTATTTGCGCTGAAAAATGAGAATTCAGAAGTCTATGGTGACATGGATATGATTTCAAATGGCCACTCCATATATTTGGGGAAGCCAATGATATTTTCACACATAAAGAGGATTTCTGAACATGACAAGAGGATATCAAAACTCTTGCATGCATGGGCCAAATTAAGGAAGTTTTGGAAGGCAAAAACTTTTCAAGGAGAGGTTGACTTCCATCTGCTTCAATCTTGTCTTGAGAAAGATTAGCTGCAAGGGAGGCAACAAAAGAAAGGTGATAGTACTCCAACATGTGAATTTGGCATCAAGCATGTCAAAGAGGAGAGCCATGTTATGACAGGGGCTGCATTTCAAATTTCTACAACGCTGTCATTGTTGGGGAGCCTAGATCTATATTGGGAGTCCCAAATCTTGATGGAATATTCCAATAACCTCTTCACATGTAAGGTTCTTGATGGGCAGGTGATGGAAGGGAGGTATAAAGTAGTTGATGGAGTCATCTATTCCCATGATCAGATCTACTTGACTAAAGACTCCAAGCTCAAGTATAAAATACTTAAGGTAGCCTATGAGATCTTGCTTTCTAAACCCACTGAATTTATTAAAGCATACTGTACCATATTAGAGGGATTCATGTGGGAATATTTCAAAAAGGAGATGCACTATCACATGAGAAAGTGCATAGATCACTTGCTGGTTGAGGAGGAACATAGCTCTTGGAAAGAGTTATCATTACCACCTCCTTATTCATTGGGCGTGAGAGAGAGCTCATCCATGAGCTACCTCACTGATTCAAATCAAGTGTATGGTAAGACCTATATTTTTGAACATCATGATGTATCTACCATATGCTTGTATTTTCTTACCACTCATGTACATGGATTTTCTCCAAGAGGGGGCACTTTTTCTTACAGGCTTCATCGACTACTTGGAGCCATGAGAAATGGATATGTTGACCATTCCCTAAAAGATTTTGGGGATATGTTTCATTCTTCATGGTGTGATTCATTAAAACCAACCATCATACACCTTCTCCAAGCATGCAATAAGAACGAGGTAGAAAACAAGTGGTGGAAAGAACACTTGTTATATCATAATCTATGGCAGTTAGGAGCAAAACTGCACTGGTTGCACATGAGGGACCGTTGTCCTTATCCCTTATTACATATGGCAGCTAGCATGACTTTAATTATAATTCCATATGCTGAAAATGTTCTTATATTTATTGGGAACATAGTTGGAGGAGAGACACATTGGTTGGATGTGTCCTTGGGGGAAGAAATTTCCCACACTTTTTGCACTACATGTTTCAAGGGGAGCATGGGGGATTATATGGCCATTACAGTAGATCACTTGTTTCTTTATAAGGGGGCCCATATGATTGTTTGGAACACTTGGGACATGCCTCTCATGGGAAATTGGGAGGATATTTTCTATGAATTACCAAGCTGGGAGGTGATTCATTTCATTTGGATGATAGCATGGAGATGGGAGCCTTTCATTGGTAATGAAGTTCCCCATGATTGTTATCACTTTTATCCTAAGGAGGCCATTGATTAGCAAGAAGGTTTCCATAGAACTTCCATTCTTTCATGATGAGAGCCATTTGGTTTATCCACCAAAGGCCAACTTACACACTTGGGAGGAACCATTGGGAGACAAAATTGTTGCAGAATATCTGAAGAAATGGTGGAGACTATTAGATATGGAGGCCCCAAGAGGAGGAGGGGAGATTTTTCAACGCCCTTGCAGTTTCTCGAGGACAAGCAACATTGGGAGGGGAAGACTGTAATATTTCTAAATTAGCATGCAGCTAATAGGAACATTAATTTTGGTTTTTAAATATAGTTAGATGAATAAATGGGCAAGGAGGCTCATTGGTTTCTTAAGTAGGCATAAAATCCCTCATAATTTGAAAAGGGGTCATGTTAATAACTAGATCAAGCATCCTCATGTGCGAAAAATATCTAAAATGTGTGGACAAAGTCAAGTTTGACTGAGTCAACAACATTATTATATAAGGAGTGGATCATAAATAAAGACAACTCAGTGTGAATGAAGATCAATCTAGCTAGTCTAAATGAAGACACCTTGGGTGTGAAAGGAGACAATGCAGGAAGATCAAGTCAAGGTTGAAAAAATCAAACAACACTGTAAAAATATGAGTGGGACTAATGGAGACAACATAATTTTGGTGGAGGAGCCTTTGCATGGAAGCAACCTCATAATTGGGTGGGACCCTTGGTGAGGAAGCTCGTCAACTATATAATGGAGGGAATGGAAGCCATATGGGGGATTGAAAATTATATTTTGTATGTGGTCTGTTTATATTTCTTGCATTCTTTGGTTGTTTAGTTAAGTTTACTTCAAGGGTTTTTTCATGCAGGAATTCCCCACTCTTGCTTGGAGATATTGTTTAAGAAATCCGAGGAGAGTATTTTGTGCTTTATTTCCACTATCAAGCACTTGGCCAAGCATTCACCTACAACTATAGTGAATTACCTTGGATAAAATGCGTTATTTTCACGGTGTTACAGTGGGAGGGGTTGAAACCCCACTTTTATGAGCTCGTTTCCCAGGAGGAGGATCGACCTTTTTCCCGGAAATCTAGTAGGAGAGTATACAACCATTTATTTGCATGTTCAGCCATTTTTATGCAGAGATTCAGCTATACAGCATGATTCAGCCATAGATCTGCAGCAAATATTTCATGTATGTCATGTTTGTCAAGAAACTCTTGCCGGGTCATCTTGGATCAACGTAAAAGAGGCTAGATCTCTGTTTTTATGCCTCATTGATTAATATAATAAAATATATGATTTGTATCTATATTTCTGAGTATAAATCCTCAATAAACTATGCTATCACTTTCTATAATATTTGTATGTTACAATACTCTTGGGGTTTCAGTGTTTTTGGGCAGTTTTGAGCATGGGAGGCCTGTTTAACTAAGCAAAAGTCATTTGTTTCTGATAACCTCTTAGAGCTAAGCGTTATAATAGTAGATCTAATGGATCCATGGGTTTATTTTTATTTCCATAGCTTATGTTTCTGAAGAATGTGTTATTTATGTATGTATTGCTAAGTTTTCCCATTCGGGAATATTACAACTAAAGAAAGATACATTTTATTGGACTCCAGAAGCAACTAAGGATTTCGAACATCTTAAAGAGGAAATGTGCCAATCATCAGTCTTAGCTACTCCAGAATTCACAAAAACATTTATTGTGGAATGTGATGTCTCAGGAAATGGAATTGGTGCAGTTTTAATGCAAGAAGGAAGACCCGTTGCTTTTGAAAGTTGTCCAATAAAACGAAAGTATTTACTGAAACCTATTTATGAGAAGGAAATTTTGGAAATACTATATGCACTAAAGCAATGTCAACCTTACTTAATGGGAATACACTTCAAGGTAAAAACAAATCATGATAGTCTTAAATACTTTTTGGAACAAAGATTATCTTTAGAAGAGTAGCAAAAATGGGTCACAAAGATGTTGGGTTATGAATTTGAAATCATCTACAAAAAAGGGAAGAAAAATGTTGTTGTAGATGCACTTTCAAGAAAGGATGAGGATGTGGAAGCATTCCTTTGTTCCATTTCTATTATCCAACCTGAGTGGATAATCGAAGCAAGGGATGAATGGAAGAATGATGAAGAGGTGTGGATACTCATTCAAAAGTTGCAGCAAGATCCCAATACATCTGAAACATTTAGCTAGAAAAATGATTCATTATGGTACAAAGATCACTTATATCTTTGTAAGAATTCCCAACTCAAACAAAATATTATTTTGGAATTGCACACCTCTCCCTTAGGAGGGCACTCAGGATTTGTAAAAACTTACCACAGGGTCAACAAGGAATTTTTTTTAGATGGCCTTAAATCTGATATTCAAAAGTTTGTGGCAGAGTGTTTGGTTTACCAACAAAATAAAGTTGATACAATTAATACTTTGGGTCTATTACGACCCTTATCCATTCCAAATCAATGTTGGGAGGAGCCTTTCAATGGATTTTATCATAGGTTTACCCAAGTCCGAAGGAAATACCATCATCATGGTGGTAGTTGATAGACTTACTATGCACACTTTTGTGCATTATCTCATCCATTTAAAGCCAATACAATTGCTACTGCATCTATGGAAACAATTCAAAAGATACATGGAAACCCAAAGATTATTGTAAGTGACAGAGATCACATTTTTAAAGAAAATTTTTGGACATAATTTTTGTTTGTTTGTTTGAGTACTCAATTAGCTCATAGCTCATAATATCATCCTCAATCTGATGGGAAAACTGAGATAGTGAACAAATTTTTGGAAGGATATCTTCATTGCTTTGTATCTGATAAACATACACAATGGGTCAAGTGGTTACCTCTGGCTTAATGGTGGTATAACACTTCCTTCCATACTGCAGCAAAAATGACCCCATTTATGGCACTTTATGGATATCATCCACCCTCCATCACATCATCTTTAAGAGAAAATTCCAAGGTTCAAGAAGTGGAATATCACTTCGAGCATCAACAACAAGTTCTCCAACTCTTAAAGTATAACCTCACCTTGGCGCAAAATCGAATTAAACAACAAGCAGATCAACATCACGATGAAAGAATTTTTGATGTAGGTGACTAGGTATTTTTATGCTTAGAACCATACAGATAAATGTCCCTCAAGCAAGCTAAGAAGGATAATAAACTATCACCAAAGTATTATGGTCCTTACAAAGTGTTGCAAAAGATTGGTACTATGGCATACAAATTGGAGCTTCCTGTATTTTCCCGAGTGCACCCAGTTTTCCATGTTTCATGCTTAAATAAGGTTATAGATGACAAGCTCCCAGTTTAAACACTATTTCCAAAACTTGAAAAAGAAGGAAAAATTATATTGGAACCTAAAATAGTCACGGAAATAAGAACTTGACAACTACGAAATCGATCAATTTCAGAGTATCTCATCAAGTGGAAGAACTTACCCGTTGAAGATTTGACATGGGAGGATGAGAATTTTATATAGAAGCATCCAAAACTACTCAAGCGTTGAGGAAAATAATTTTTTGAAGGAGAGGGGCATGCTAGGTCCCTATAATACTAGTGTATCCCCTTATTGTTATTGTTAGTGTAGCCCCCTTATTGTTATTGTTATGCTCATGTAGTCCCCATTTTGTTATTATTGGGCCCCATGGAACCCCACTATTGTTATTGTTATGCCGACTACGACTATATTGTGACCCCTTGGACTCCTATATATAAAAAAGAGGTTTTTTCATTTGAATCATTGAAGAATTATTCATTTATGTAATGTAAAGGAGATTACCCCCTCGAAGAGGCTGATTTCTAAGTCGTTGATCTCTCTTTTATTCTATTTTGTGAGATGGTTTCATAACATGGTTCCAACGATAGTTACATGGTATAAGCCATCAGGTCCATGCCAATAGTGCCTCGTAATACAAAAATGGTTAAGCACCCCGACTGACAGGACATGTATGGTTCCAAATGACAAAAAATGGTGAATAAAACAATGTTGGATCCATGATATACATCATTGATAATTCAAAGCAGCATAAGACGTCCACACTCACAAAACAACCTACAGTTTCAATAGTTCAGAGTTCAGGAAATGAATGGATCGTGTTTCAGTTTGTTACGAGTTATAATGAGTTTCAATGGACCACGCCAAGATATTATATCAATTTTTTGACCACACGCTTTTCCACGTAATATATGAACCGACCAACCAACACCACATCTGCACTTTTAGAGGGTAAAATTGAAGAAGAAAAAAAATCCACAATAGAGTGCACAATGGACACAATAGAGAATGCAGAAGCACTACGTAAATAGCTAGAAAAATCACGGAATAAGTTATCACTCCACTCCCCTCTATGGGACTGTGATGAATTTTTCATATCATTTCTCAAAATTGTGAGAAGTGTACAAATGTTTTTGTGTGATGAAATTTACATGTAAAGGTTTGAAGGGAATTTCAAGCAATCAACTCCATCATTCAGTAAAACCCATAATATTTTATTATTGAGGAGACATAACTTGGGTTATTTATGAAGTATATTTAAAAATTCATATTGTTCGTTGAGTTTTTTTTTGTAAGTAAGTCTAATTCTATTATATGGTACAAAAATAATACATATCAAGCCTTCCCGCTGAAACTGCAAAACTAGCCATTTCCAGCGGGAAGAATGTTCAAAATAGAGAAATTGGGACTGCCCCTGTTGGGGAAACCAGTCCCGATGTTATGTGGAATTATGGATTATGGATAAAACACATTCCCTAAATGTGGTGCTATGCATTTAGAAAAATGGATCAAATAATTTGTAGATACTTTTCCTAACAGTAAATAGACACACAGAATAGATTAAGAAACTTACTTGGAGTCCAAGCACTTCCTATTCTCCTTATGTCACTCTTGCTGTGGCTTCCAATCCAAGCTTGATCACCAAAATATTTCCTGCAAGTATTAACACTAAAAAACAAAGATATTGCAATATACAGATGACTATTCACGTTAATCAGTTAAATAAATGAAACATGAAACATATACATCAGATAAGAATCCATAGTATGAAAGACAAAAAGCTTATACAGATACATATGTGGGAAAGTAAGAAACAATATTTATTAATGGATAGAAGGGGAGGTTACAAACAAAAATTGATTTGATGTCACCAACTCCAACATCATCCCAACCTGATCACAATGAACATATCTCCAGCAGCATATCACTCAAATCAAACCCTCAACTGAGATTCCAACAATGTTTCTCTACCAAAGTTATTCCTTCTCAAGCACTAGGATCTGTGCTCAATTTATAGGTGAGCTGAATGTAGTTTCATAATCAATGAATTTATAATAATAGGCAAGACATTTTCTCAAGCTTAGAGGTGTTGAATGGACACATGGATTCAAAGTTTGACACATATGCACTCTTCTAGAAGGCACTGGCCATGTTGAGATTCCGGAACAATGAGAATTTCGCTCCCATTTGACCAACACACCCTTGAGTGTCGGGAAGTGCTTTGAAGAGCACCCTTGAATGGAGATGTCTGCATATGCAAAGAAATTAGTCCCTTGAGAGACTGCGTTGGTGAGCTCATAGGTGACATAACATGTACTTAAAATCTTGGAAACCTTGCATTGGAAGTCATGGACGATTTTTTCTTGTTCTTTGTCTTAGGGCATGTAGCAACTGAAATGATAGGGGATGATAGACCCTATTCATTGGTTTTGGGGATGATTTCCATTTTAACCAGGTCATTGCGAATGGTGCCCAAATTGACCTATAAAAATTGACCCCTAAAGCATGAAGTCAGAATAATAATAACACTATTTTTTTAATGAGATGCTTTACACTGTGATGGGCTGGAGCTGAAGCAGAGTGGAGACCTGCATCAATCTTACAATACATTACATCATGATATATCCACTTGATCATGAATTTCTGAGGGAATGCATTCCCATACTAAGCACATAAACTATCTAATAACATGTACATAGTGCATAAAGTCATCTACATTGGAATGTTTCCCAATACATACATGGATACATATATAGGTCCATGTTTGGATGACGATATGTATGTAAGGTCACCATACATATGATGTGTATAATAATCCTAAAATCACAGCTTGGATGGATGAAACTAGATCTGGGGTCTTCTTATCTCATTCACTCGATCGTTTGAGTAGAAGTCTAGCCATGCAAATATATGATTTGTAGTCGAACATGATAAGACATTGTTTGGTTACCAGCTAATGATGTGAGTTGTTAAAAAACGTGAGAGAAACACCATTAATGTTAATGGACCTCAAGGTACTGCATTACATTTCGTAAGGCGTGAATAGATGATTTGAAGTCGAACACCAAACAAAATATTTTGGTCAAAAGTTCGGAAGCGAGGATCTTGTCGATGCTGTAACAAGTCTCATGGTACTGGAATATGATGTTTATAAGTGAACTTCCTGGATGATGATTTGACATCGACAGGAAGTCACTTTATTGCAAAACGAGAGTTACTGATTTCAGAGACAAAGTATGACTTGATATAGCAATGCTTAGGGATTACTTCCATGAGAATGAAGGTTTATGAGTATTGCAAAAGGATAAGTATTCACTGGATGACTTCTCTTGAACATATCAGCGACACTGAGATGAGTTGGCAGCATTGAACAAAAACTGAAGTGAAGGTATGATGAACCATAGGTATGAATGAACAAGAATATTACCCAACCCAAACAGTCACAGTGATGGAGTGAAGTGTCATGTTCAAGAGTGACCTGCTACCGTAAAAAGTTCTGTTCACTTTCCCAAATTTTCCCCGGTCATTTGTCGACCAGTAACTCTTTATTTTTTAACAAGATTGAGGAGGATAACATATGCTTGATCTATAATTCAGCCCTTCGGGCGAATACTGTATCACTATTTAATAATTTAACGAGTCTAGCAATGAATGAAACTCGATTCTTGCCATGATCGACAATCCCATTGCTATTTTATGTTTTAACGAGGTTAACAACAGTGATAGCCCGTTCCTTTTTCATATTTAGAGAGTTTGAAAAAGAGGACAAAAGAAAAATCCATAAGTAATTTTTCGTAAAGTTGTTGCTCAGATACGAATAAGTGTAAAATAATATTTGAGAGAACCTCCTAGCCATGTTTGACTAAGGCATTCCTTTTTCGTAAATAATCTATCTCAGCCCAGAAAAGGGTTAAACTTATACTGAGTAGATATCAATTCATTTACTTTTACGAGCTCAAAAAGACAAGTGCTCAGAAATATTTTCACATTATCGGAGTCTGAAAAGAGCTAAAAGAAGATTCCACGGGTTCCTTTTTCGCTGTTATCGAAGCTCGAAAAAGAGATAAAAGTGCACTTCAATTCCTGTTTCATTTTTAACAAAGCTCGAAAAATAAGGATAAAAGTATGCTTCGTGGTTAAATCATTCTTGAAATAAATCTGCACGACTAATCTGCTCATTAGTTGTAAAACCTGTTCAGAACAACATCAAAATGGATTAAAAATACCTTTTTCATGATAAAAATAAAATAAAACCATAGTCACAGCAATAAATATGATTTGAAAATAATCAAATGACTAATAAAAAGAGTTTTACTATTCATTTTTACCATTTGAAAGTTACCATTTGCATTTTGGAGCTTTGAACATGTTCCCCTGAACTTCAGGAATTGAGTACGATCGATTCTGTGGATGGTTTTCATTGCTTTTTGATCTAGGTTGGTGCCTTAAACCCTCTCTTTATTTCAGTAGTCAATTCATTTTTTTTATTTTCAAATTTTTAGGGATTTGGGCCCCTTAGGGTAAATTATTTTTCTAAAGAGGGAAACGCACCCTTGAGCATTGAAAACTGTGTTGTGGAGCACCTAAATTTAAGCTTAGGTGAATATGCAACACACTGTCCCTTGTTCAAGACTGCGTTGGGCGCATTTCACATTTTTTATTCTTGAAATGTGCCCAAAATTTGCCTAATTTTTTGCATGAAAAGGAGTCTAATGGGTCTTATGGTTATGTTTTAGGATTCCATTTGACTAGAATGATGATTAATTAGAGAGAAAGAGAGAATGAAGAACAAAATATGGTTGCCCTAAATGATCCATGTACAGTGAGAGCCCTAAGAGATTGTGGGTTGTTAAAGTACTTCTGCTTGTCAGGGATGAGGCAACAAATAGAACTCTTGGAATTCTTAGTTCGAACATGGGATCCAGCTATTGAGGCATTTTACATTAGGAACAAAGTGGTTCATATTACAGTAGAGGATTTATACTTTCTTAAAGTCTTGTTGAGGAGAGGCTTGCCTATTTCCCTCTCAGGGTCTGCTCTCGGAGGAGAGACTGTGAGAGATTATGTTTTGCAATATTGCTATCCAGAGGCAGAGCCAAGAAAGGATGGGAAAATAAACATCTATGACGTTCAATATTTTCCTTCGAGAACCATTCTTTTCACGATCACAAAACTTGCCTGCACCGTTACATTGCATGTAGTGAATAGATCATATATGCAGTATGTACTGGAGTGCATGGAGCCAAAAATATTCAACTAGTCTGAAGCTGTAATTTCTCATATAAAAGAACAACTAAACAAGGAAAAGGGAGGAAGGAAGAAAAACTTCCGTTATGGTTCGATCCTCATTTCATTTTCCATAGAGCGGATTCCACTGATGCAACCTTAGCATGTGACACTGGGTGTGTCTAACCATAGAGATCCGAGGATGTAAGGATGGGTAGAAATAATGACTAGGCATGCAGGTCAATCTTCCATTATGTTCTCGACTGCGTTCTTCACCTGGTTCAGGCGACAGGTTTTCGCCATCGATGAGTATGCATACACAGGTGTCGATTTCCGAGGAGATCCAGACTTAGCTTTACCAGAAGGCGCTCAGTGGGGTGCAATAGGTAAGAAGGTTTTGACCATGTTTTTGATTTTTCTAAGGTTTATACAATGTTTTTGTATTTTGATGTTTTCCCAAGACGAAACTAAAGTTTTAATGTAATGAAGATGTTGGTCGAGTTTAACCGGTGGAGGAACTAGAGCATGGAGCGGATGAGCCAGCAGAGAGGGTTGTCGAGAGAGCAGTCCTTCAGGATTTAGACATGGTTGAGACTCTTTCTGAGCTTTGGAATCACAATAAAGGATTGACCTTTGGGATTCCAGATTTCCAGATCGAAGAGTTACCCATGCAATTGCAGCGCCATACTATAGGCGTTCCTAACCGCTGGATGTGGTTACTGCATAAGATAGCTAGATCTATAACATGTTACCATGAGCATCACTTGTTTAATTTTGACATGTTGCATACATTTTGAGGTCAGATGACCAATGTGTCTTGGCCTTAAATTTTTGTAAAAACCTATAACTATCTATCTATTTGATTTCAGTGTTTTCCTATGTTTATTGCGCAATCCTATTCAATTATGTGAATGTATCTTTACATGTGTTGCAAATGTCTTTCTAAAACTTGATTAGCCAAAGAATCAGTCAATGTGTTCAAGTTTCTAGAAATGTGTTGATATTGAATAAAATCAAAGTGTCTTTCCAAAACTTTAACTCTTAGGAACAAATGATGCAGTGTTGGATTTCTAACAGTATAAACACTAGTAAGTTTTAATACCACAAGTTGTGAGTCTAACCTTATGATGATGTGGTTAATACCAAATGAAATGGCATCAGAGAGAAGTTCGATCAACACACTATATTCAATGATATTATTTGTCAATATACCAATACAAATCCCTTGAAAACTCACTAACTCATCTTTTGGAGCGAAAATGGCCCACGCTGCAGAGGATAGATTCTGTGTACTACGACTAGCACCATCAACACATCCAACAAATGGTTCCAAAGATTCAGAAATTTGCGATGAAATGTAAAGTGGATTAATAACATCAAGAAAACTATAAAAAAAAACTAAGATAGTGAATGAAAATCAACAACATATATATACAATATAATACAAAAAATTACTACGCTCATGATTAAGCATAGTAACGTTTGAGATAAAACCCATTTCTGGGCTGTGCCAACAGAATTCCATCGTAATCCACCAACTAATAGGCACCCTTAGCAAGAACTATTTTGAAAATATAGGGGCCATGCCATAATGGCTCAAATTTCCCTGTACCTATTACATCAGCTTCTTGATCATAAATAAGGACCAAGTCGCCCTCTGAGAAAATGTGAGGTTGGAAATTTTTGTCGTATTGCGCCTTTATTCGTCTCTTATGTGCTTCGTTGGCCAATTGGGATTTGTTGGGCCGTTAATATGCCATTATTATTATCACTTGTGAACGCTTATTCCACCCATTTCTACCATTCTTCATCACGTCATTTATTATAATTTATTATTTAAATCCATTTTATAAATGATTTATGCTCTTATGGATGAATATTATTTATCTTCCTTTATTTCTAATAAATTGATGATTATGAATTATTTTATCAATGATGGTTTTAATATGTTGGTTATAACATTATTCACCATTTTTAGCCTCCAAGATAATTTTCAGATTGAAGATTTGATCATTAAAAGTGCCAACTCAGAAATTCGCTGGAATAAGAAGTGACGATTTTGCGGTTGAGATTCTGAGCAAATGAAGAAGAATCTGGAAAATCCGGAACATGGGTTTTGTCCAGAATGGACCCAATTAACTTCAATAAAGAACAGTTTGCCCAAATTCGGCTTGTACTAAGAGAAACACAGGGTTCTTTGAGCACGATTTTCTCAGATTTGTTGTTGCGGCCGTCCTCCAGATCTCAGCTGCAAAGCCAAATTCGCCTTGTTCTTGTGGATCAAATGGTTAGAAGCAAACCAATTTTGTAATAGAATCATGTTGTAATTATCTCATTAAAATTAATTCCCTTCCTGCCTCCTCTTCTTTGTATTTAAACCGTAATCAGTAGATTTAGAGGGAATAATTTTGAGGATGATCGCGGATGGATTCGAATGATGAATTGGAGGACTCGGGGACTTTCAGAGATTCAAGAAATTTTTAAAGAAGATTTATTTTCCAGACAGAGCAGGATTGTTGCATTGCCATTGTAATCTTCAAAGCTTTTGCTATTATAATGATTTCACAATTTGAGGATGAATAAATAGTGTGCTTGTTGTTCATTCAATTGGATCCGAAGTAGCTCAACAGTATCCTACCAAGGCCAAGGGCCCACCTTCCTGTGAGGTCACTGTTGTATCATATCTTTTCATAATCTCCGTCAGTAGTGATGGTTTGATTTAGTTCCTATTTCTTTGAATCGTAATGCTTTACAGTTTCAGGTTCTTTACTTCGCTGTTGAGGTTGGTTGATTAATTGCAAGAGTTTGCTTTTAAAGAGCTTTCCTAGTTTACTTTCAATGGCAGCTTTCCATTTCCTGTTATTTGCATTATCTTTGCTTTGGTGTGAAGAATGATCTGAAACTGTAGTGGGCATTGGCATTTGCTGTCTAGTCCCCGGATTAATGATCTGTTCATTGGTTACTTTTGGTTACATCAGTTTCCAAAGGGATGAGTTATTGTTACTGGACCCTTGACTGATACATTGCTTATTTTTCCGAATGCATGATTTAAGTCTTAAAATGCTTTGTTGTAAGTAGATTTTATTTCCAGCTTTCATTTACTTTTGGATTTTAAGCACTATACTGCAAAACATTACTCTTGAGTAAATAACCGCCTCAGACTGAGTACACTCTTGAAACAAAAAGTCGTCCCTGGGTTGACAATTAATGTGAGGTAATTAGGAGTTACAAAGACACCTTTTTATCGCTCCACATTTTGGCGCCGTTGCCGGGGTGAGTGTAGCCATTTCTAAAGAGTAGTGTGAATCTGATGAGTGCCTGCTAGGGAAGAGTTGGATCTTAAAAACGGAAGGTAAGAACCTACGTGCGGAGCATGTAAAAGCCCTGCTCCACTATCCGCTTTCCTAACAGATTTTTTGTTGCTTTGTTGGGTAGAAATATATGTTTGAATTTTTGTGTGAATGATTAGGAAAAAAATAGAAATTTTGAAAAATGGATCACATGATCTCATGCAAGTGGTGATGTAAGCACCACCCATTTCACTAACTAATTGACAGGGACATTTGAAGAAGGAGCCTCGAAGAAACACATGAAAAACATCTTATATTATGGTAAGAAATGGCTCACGTTTCTACTTTTGAATTTCCTATCAAAGATCTAGGAGGAGTGACACAAATGCACACAATTCCCCCATCTTTACCAAATTTTCATGGTTTAGCAAATGAAGATCCAGATTTCTTATTTGAGTTCGAAATACTTTGTAGAGGATATGATTATTGTACTAATGATCAAAGATTGAAAGTGTTTCCTCTTACTCTAAAAGGAGCAGCTCTCCGATGGTTCATGAGCCTAGGTGGGAATTGCATCCAATCATGGGAGAACATGAAGAACATATTCTTGAAGAAGTACCAAGACTATTGCAAATCCAATGAAGATATTTTCGGTATGATACAAGGGGAAGATGAAAGTTTGGAGGACTATGTAGATCGATTTCATTATAACCTTCAAAAATCAAAATATAAGCATTTGGAGAAAGAGATCTTAAAAACACTCATTCTTAAAGGAATCAAAGATGAATTTTTAGAACTCTTAAATCTGATAGGAAAAGGTGATGTTTTTCATTTATCATATGATGATGTTTGTGAGTTGTGCATAAGGTATTCAAGAGGAATCTCCAAGGCTGGTAAGAATTCTAGAGATGTTTGTTCTTTCTTTTCCAAATCTGCTACAAGAATAGGAGACATAAGAGCTGAAATCAATGATTTATTTGAAAATTTTAAAGTTGGTTTTATTAGCTCTCTAAGCTCAAAATTGGACGTTTTGCAGGTTCATAAAAATGAAGAATTTGATGAAGTGTTTTTCCCTCATGACCGAAAGGAGCAGCCCATAGATGGTTACTCTTCCTTATCTAGGATGGAAGTATCATATCAAAGAGGTGAGGAAGCTGCAACAAGGTCAAAACCATGGAAATCATGGCCTACGGGTATGGTTCAAAACACTTCTTCTCCATTCTCTTACTTGCATAATCCATTATGGAATACTCATGTTCTAGGGCAGCCATGTCAATTTCAATATAACCACCAATCTTATCTACAAGTTTGGCATGGTTCACCTTATGATTGCATGACTACTCTCTCTCATCTTGTAGCACAAGCACATTCTCCATATTCTCCACCAGCTCTTTCACAACATTCTGCTTGCATATCAAATTTATCCACTCAACCCAACCAACCACATCATCACAATGCTCCATTCCATACACAATTTTCTGCTCAACTAATTCCACACCCTCACCACAATAAACTAGTACAACATACTTACAGTGTTGAACTGCCAAATTTACCCACCCTTCCCACCCATTCTATCTCACATGCGCCATTAGAGAAAACTTACAATGAGATTCAGAATGTTTCAAATTCAAAAATTGTAGAAGTTATGGAAGAAAATGAGCTTACTTCTAGTTTGCATCAACAAACCATTTTAAAAGCTCAATAACCTCATAGTATGATGGGAAATCAAGAAAGTAATGGATATATTGAAGATTGGTTTCACTCCATCACGTGTTTGCATCATCACTCCATACTTCAACAATTTTTGACAACATCTTTTCAAGGGAAGTTGGCTTCTCATACCCTAATTTTTATCAACATGCATTTTTCAAATTTGGGTATGTATATATTGGAAACCTTATTTCTAAAATGGTTCCACTGGAAATACTCTTATACATAAACATATTCGATTCTCAAAGAAGAGTAGGATAGTGGAGAAAATAAAATAAAATAAAATAAGGACATAAATAAATGCATTTTGTTTTTTTGTAAAAATAGTTGTTTTTTTTGTTGCAACACGCTATCGAAATCAACATCGGTGATAAATATTTCAATTTATTTGTGTATGTAGATGAATTATATTGCAAATAAAAATTCTATAAACACTTATATTCATTTTTATCACCAATTTGAAAAAATGCTTGAATATCATTTTTTTTGGCTTGCGGGCTTGATGAATTTTCTGGAAAAACAGTCGGGACAGTCATGTTTTGAGGGACCAAAAATGAATATTTTTAAAACATGTTTCTACCCTAGGTAGCCCTTGATGTCTACTTTCTAACCCAATTTGAATCAGTCAATTTGGATTTGAAACGAAAAAGTTAGAACCAAAACATTGACCGGATGTCTAGCGGGCAGCTCAGGAACAGAGTTGAGACAGTCAGTTTTTGGAGGCCTAAATGACCATATTTTTAAAACCTGTTTCTCTGGTAGATTCCCCTATGAATCTAGTTTCCAATGCAATTGGAATCACTCATTTTCGATATCGTATGGGGAAGTTATGATCAAAATACTGACTGTCTATCGTAAATCAGCGCCCTTAAAACTTTGTTTTTCCGGATGTTCCTTACAGTGTTTGACCTATCAATTCTTCTTTTCTTCAAAACCTGTTTCTATTGGAGATAAATAAATGAATCTACTTTCATTTCCAATTTGAATCATTTGAATCCGACATCAAACGAAGAATCTATGCTTGAAATATCAATCGTTGGTCTAGATTGGGTAATTGAAAATGACTATGTTATGCAGGCAGTTCTAACTAAAATTGACATATCATATCATTGAATTTCTAAAACCTGTTGCTACTGGAGATAAACCTTTGAATTAGCTCTCATTTGGCTTTGGAATCACTCAATTTCGATGAAAAACAAAGAAGTTGTGATTAAAACACTGCAGGTTAGCATGATTGGCCACTGCTCTCCCGCAAGTGACAGATAAATTTTACTTTGTTATTTTCTCAATGGATTTGTTATACAGAGTAACTACTTGTTGTTTTTGCATAATTCTTGGATTAGGGGAGCCCGATCACCTCTCTTTCTCCATGATTTAATGTTTTATTGCAGGTAGACACTCGTTTTTTGCAGGTCCTAGGAGAAAAAGAAGGTCAATTTATGGACGAGTGATTCTTGAAACAAATTTTAATAAAACAAAGGAATTTCATCCAACTCATTACCCAATGGATTCATAATAGAACAAATGAAGAATTGATTTCAATTTGAAGATTCATGTCTTACCCTTGCTGCCAAAACATTTTTCAAAGAGATCATTTTTTTGACATAACATCATAGCTGTTGTAACTTAATTTAGTTATTTACATATTGTTTTTAAATAAAATGTTGTTTCTTTTCTAATTTCTCTTATATTTTTTGTTTCAGGTGTTGCTTCATTCAAAGTGTAACTCATCCTCAGCATCAATGCTGTGAACAACGAATTTGTTTTTTTGCATGTTTGCATTTTATGATCGACATTTGCATTTTCACACTTTTTTTTGTGTGTATTTTTGTTTTTTTTTTGTGCATTTCCTTTAAGGAACACCACTTTTTGAGTGTTTTTGCTGTTCATTCAAAAGAGCAACACTTTGGGATTATTTTCGAGAGCAACCCTTCCTTCCTCTTGTGGGACTATTCCTAGTTCATCTCAACCACATTTTACTGATTCCCCTTCATGGCATGAAATACACTATTCTTATAAGGACAAGAATTATGGATTCTATTGAAGCGAGTTAATATCATTCACGTTATGATTTTAACAGGACAGCTCCTTGATGATAGATTATTTTCAAAAGGGACACAATTATTTATATACTACTTTACTGCATTGTTTTCTGTTGAACATGATATTGATTGATCATCTTAATACCATGCTGGTTCCACCCTTCTGGATTATAATCTTCTCTGTCTGTAATAAATGAGATTATGGGTATATTTTCTATTGACATGTTCAACTTCTTCCACCATCCCTGCTCTTAAGGAGTACTGAGCCTCCCTCTTTTTATCATAAAAATGTGTAATAATAACAAAATTTTGTTCACAGATGGAGGATAGGGGGTCTCATTACGAGCCAGCCTAACATGTTCATAAGGTTGTAAGAAAGTGACATTCCCATTATGGCCACCACACCAGGGTTATGATCCATTGGATAGTCAAATTATCCTTGGAACAGGAGGTCTCATCACGAGCCGGCATGATCACTTTTGCTACATCCCAGTGAATGGCAGTGTGGTTATCTGGTTACCACGCCAGCACACTGATCTCTTATGTAGAACAATACTGTAACTCTCCATTTATAAATTGAGGATCCTGGCTCATATGGGTTAAAAAGCAACCCTGCCGAGGCTATGGACGCCTGCTGGCAGCAGCGGCTCTGCTTATGGTATTGAAGTTATATTTTATCGTCAATTATTACTATAATACCTTTTTCTTATTTTTTTCTTTTTATCAGAGAAGTTATTTCCTTAACTTTTTCCCTGTTTTGAACCTTTATGCATGAGAAATTGTTTTATGATCAATCGCATCATTTTCAGCTAGCATACTATCAGTAAAGCATCTTTTTGGCATATTGTTGTTCTTTTTCTCTTTTTCGTAACTTATCATCAATCCAAAGCGTCCTATCTCTTATTCATAACTATCTTTACACACTCTGCTCTCATTATAATCATAACCCTCGTTGTCCTATCATTGATATGTGTACTCTGCTTCATTCACTGATATATTGTTCATTCCTTGCCTTGCCGTCAGCATAACCCCTCTCATACGCTTTATGGTCATGGCATTCATTTTCCAATTGGAGGGGGGAATGTATGCATTATGGGATTGCATGCGATATGATTACTGCACTCTGCCATCATTTGTTGATTTGCCAAAATATTAGTATTTCATGTATACATAAGTTTTTCTGATTGAAATTTTTGCATGCATCTTATCTATTGCTTACACTATGGATTCAAGAACATTGTATGCCAAATAGTGTTTTGTTTGCAGGAAAACAACAAGTATGGGCAGAATTCTATTCATAGCATTACCACACTATTGCAACTTACAGAAGAGGCTCGAGCAACTCGCGAACGTGAACAATTCTTCAGACATGATGTGCTTACCTGGATTCCACCTTTTGTATCACTTTCAGCACCAACTCTGCCTACATCAGCTTCAACAAATGCCAGTCCATATATGTCATTCCACATTTTTCTTTTTGGAGGTAAAACTTGAGGTAAAATCGCATAATTTTCTGATTTATTACGAATTTAGGAGAATTTCATAAAAATCCATTTTGAGCATCATTTATCATCCTTCAGTCCACATCTTTACCACTTTCCCTTTTTCAGCAGCATATCATTTTCGAATATGGGGGAGTGTTCCTTTCATTCATTTCTTTCTTATGACCATGTTATTCATCTTCTTTATCATCCATTGCTATTCTTATTCACTCTCACCACCTCCCTTATTCCATGTTGTTTTACACCAAGCATAGAATTCAACAGCTGGTAGCAACCTCCTCTATTTGTTTTCTAGCATCGCATGAGGGCATGCTAATTTTTCAGAGAGGGAGGAATTGCTACGCATGATGGATGTTTTCTATTTTCTTTCTCATTTAAGGCACACAATTTCAGTGTAGAAATTGATTTCCATAATATTTTTAAAACTATGAACTCAATTCTTGTGATTTTTGGAAAACACAGATGTATCATTAATACAAACCCAGACAATTTCAAGATAAATTGGTTCATAAAATTTCGGAAATCATGCACTCTCAACTACAGTCATTTTGTTTATATCTCATGATCCATGCATCAAAACAGTCTGATTTTTGGATCATAAAGGCATTCATATATTATACATTTACTTTCCAAATTTCAACAAAAGCTGGTTTGTAGTTTTTGAGAAAATGGTTAATGAAGTTTGCTGTTACTTATATCATATTTTGTTGCAACTTCATACACATAGTTGAATGTCAATGTAAAAATTGTTATGCCTTCATCAAGATTGCTAAAATTGAATATTCATTAATTAAGGAAGAATTCATTTGTTCTATCCATTTCATGAGCTGAGATGAACATATTTTTTATTGTTTGGTTAACACATGGGTTTTTGTCTTTGGGTTGCATGAGGACATGCAATATATTCAGTTTTCGTTGCATGAGGACATGCAACATATTGAGTGTGGGGGTATGTTGGGACGTTAATATGCCATTATTATTATCACTTGTGAACGCTTATTCCACCCATTTCTACCATTCTTCATCACGTCATTTATTATAATTTATTATTTAAATCCATTTGATAATGATTTATGCTCTTATGAATGAATATTATTTATTCTCCTTTATTTCTAATAAATTGATGATTATGTATGATTTTATCAATGATAGTTTTAATAAATCAGTTGTAACATTATTCACCATTTTTAGCCTCCAAAATAATTTTCAGATTGAAGATTTGATCATTAAAAGTGCCAACTCAGAAATTCGCTGGAATAAGAAGTGACGATTTTGCGGTTGAGATTCTGAGCAAATGAAGAAGAATCTGGAAAATCCGGAACATGGGTTTTGTCCAGAACGGACCCAATTAACTTTATTAAAGAACGGTTTGCCCAAATTCGGCTTGTACTGAGAGAAACGCAGGGTTCTTTGAGCATGATTTTCTCAGATTTGTTGTTGCAGCCGTCCTCCAAATCTCAGCTGCAAAGCCAAATTCGCCTTGTTCTTGTTGATCAAATGGTTAGAAGCAAACCAATTTTGTAATAGAATCATGTTGTAATTATATCTATTGTAACCACTCTCTGCTCTCTTTGTATTTAAATCAGAACAGAGATCAGAGAGGAAGAAGGACTTTGAGGATGATTCGGGATGGATTCGAATGATGGAATTGAGGATTCAGACTTAGAGATTCAAGAATGAAGATGGATTATTCATGATAGGATAGGGATTGTTGCATTGCCATTGTAATCTTCAAATATTTTGCTGTTGTAATGATTTCACAATTTGAGGATGAATAAATAAAAGGGTTGTTGTTCATTCACCTGATCTGAAGTAGCCCAGCAGCATCCGCTGGCGGCTAAGGGCCCAGCCTCTGGTGGAGTATGCTGTTGTTGTATCATATCTTTCCAATTTCCGCCGTGTGATGGTTTGATTTAGTTTCTATTTCTTTGAATCGTAATGCTTTACAGTTTCATGTTCTTTACTTCGCTGTTTAGTTTGGTTGATTAATTGCACGAGTTTGCTTTTAAAGAGCTTTCCTAGTTTACTTTCAATGGCAGCTTTCCATTTCCTGTTATTTGCATTATCTTTGCTTTGGTGTGAAGAACGATCTGAAACTGTAGTGGGCATTGGCATTTGCTGTCTAGTCCCCAGATTAATGATCTGTTCCTTGGTTACTGTTGGTTACATCAGTTTCCAAAGGGATGAGTTATTGTTACTGGACCCTTGACTGATACATTGCTTATTTTTCTGAATGCATGATTTAAGTCTTAAAATGCTTTGTTGTAAGTATATTTTATTTCCATCTTTCATTTACTTTTAGATTTTAAGCACTATACTGCAAAACATTACTCTTGAGTAAATAGCCGCCTCAGACTGAGTACACTCTTGAAACAAAAAGTCGTCCCTGGGTTGACAATTAATGTGAGGTAATTAGGAGTTACAAAGACACCTTTTTATCGCTCCACAGGATTCATGACGTGTTTCATCAAGATGGATGAGGTTAAAAAGACACACTTCTTCTTCTGAGGTGTGAGGTAACAAGTCAATAGCGAGTTTTAACGACGATATTTCACATTGGATTGGTAATATAACTTCCAGACCATACACCAATTGAAAGGGGGTAAATCCGGTTGCATTTCTCACCAAGGTTCGGTACGTCCACAAGGCCAATAACAGGATCAAATGCTAGTTTCTTTTACGAAATCCTATCATTCATTGAAGCATACGTTTAAGAATCTTGTTGATAGCCTCAACTTGACCATTTGATTGTGGATAATAAGGAGTAGAATTATCATGTGACAATCCTAACTTGGTAGTCAATTTAGTATCATGTGGTTGCGAAAATTATTCCCATGATCTGTAACTATAGCCTGTGGGACCCCAAACCATGCAATAACATGATTAAAGAAAAACAATGTAGCTATTTTTCCTATATTTTGAATGTAGGCATCGCTTCGGCCCACTTGGTAAAGTAGTCTATTGCGATAATAATATAACCATGCCCCCTGGACGAACGAGGGATACAGGTCATGAAGTCAATACCCCATTTCGAAAATGGTCCCACAAAGAAAACATGATGCATTGGCGCTAGCGGTTTGCGGATTTATGATCAAATATCTGGCACGCATGACAACTTCTGACTGCGAAAATATA
Organism: Pinus albicaulis; assembly: GCA_034641835.2. NCBI lineage: Eukaryota > Viridiplantae > Streptophyta > Pinopsida > Pinales > Pinaceae > Pinus > Pinus albicaulis. The sequence goes on from CM076582.1 coordinate 295,826,469, forward strand.
GTCACGAAATATGGTAGGCCAAAAGTAACCGGCGCGTAGTATCTTCTGCGTGGTAGCGTATCCAGACAAGTGTCCACCACAGGCCCCAACATGAAAATAATTTAAAACCTTTTTAGCCTCCTCATGTATGAGGCACCTTCTTAAAATTGTATCGACACCATGACGATAAAGTGTATCGCCGATGATCATATAATATTTGGCTTGGTATCGAATATGTCGCTGGTCAGAGCGAGAGGTATCAGGCCGAAAAGTCTTGGTCTGGAGATAAATGATAAAATCCCCATACCAAGGATCAGACGATCTGATTAGAAATAGAGACTTGTTAGGAATAGACGGTTCTGACGTAGTAGCAGTACTATCAAAGGGAAGGTCACAGAGAAGCTCAGCTAGAACTAAAGACATATTTGACTTGGATTTGATGAATTCCAAATCAAATTCATGCAAAATGACAATCCATTTTGAATACTTTCCCCCCAGCAATTGACGTGATAAGATATAAGTCATGGGGTTGCAATCCGAAATGACAATGGTCTTTCGGAACAAGATATAGTGGCGAAATATTTGGACAACTTGAACAGCCGCCAAAGCAGGATTTTCTACGTACGAATACTTCACTTCCGTATCATTGAGATTACGACTCAAATAATAGATCAGATGTTCTATCCTATTTTTTACTTTGACCAATACCATAGCAATGGTCATATCAGCCGTGACGATATAAAAGAAATAATCACTCTGATAATTGGGGGGATACATTAATGATGCTCAGACAAGAGTATCATTGACAACATCAAACGAATATTTTACAACTTGGTCCCAATGGAAGGGAACCCCTTTTTTCAAGAGCCGAGTAAATCCGTTATCCATTTTAGCGTAGTTGGGTATGAACCTCCTTAGGAAGTTAGCATTTCCTTGAATTTTCTGTATCTGAAGTAAATTTGATGGTTCAGGCAAATCAAGAATGGCCTGAACCTTCAATGGGTCGATTCCAATTCCTTCTTTTGAGACGAAAAATCCACGGAAATGACTAGAACCAACACAAAACACACATTTATCTGGATTGAGGCATATTTTATAGTGTCAACAACGTAATAATATTTCTCTCAAATGCATCGGGTGATTAGTCTGATTTCGTGAATACGCGGGTAAATCATATAGATAGGATTGAACAATGTGCTTGATGTCATTGAAAGCATAATCCATTGCTCTCTGAAAAGTTGCCCCAACATTCTTTAAACCAAACGGTAGTTTCCTATAAGTGAATGTGCCCCAGGGACAGATGAATGCTATCTTATATTGATCGTTTGGGTGGATATTGATTTGATTGTAGCCAGAAAATCCATCCATGAACGAAAAGATTTCGCATCCAGCGCAATCGTCAATAATATGGTCGATAAAGGGAGAAGGATAATTATCTTTTGGACAATCAAGATTGAAATCTCGATAATCGACACACACTCTGATGGTTCCTTATTTTTTCATGACAGGAATGATGTTGGAAACCCACTTAGTTAGTGGAATAGGGTAAATGAAACCAACACGCAAATTTTTTTCAACTTATGCTTTAATGGCAGTGGCCTTCTTCGGATGAACAGGACGAAGGCGTTGACGCACCGGCTTGACATGAAGATACATATTAATACCGTGTTCAACGATACTAGTATCTATGCCTGGAATTTCCTCGTAAGACCAATAAAATACATCACGAAATTCCCAAAAGAGAGAGAAATATGTTTCGAGTTACGATGGAGAATAAGATACGTTGACATGAATATTTTCTACAACGCCAGGTTTGGTCAAAATATCGCTAGAAATGGTTTCTTAAATATTCGACAAATTTCACTCGGAATCGATTCCATTAATAGGTAAAGAATTCGAAAAGAAAATTTTGATAGATGGGTGATATAATTTACTAAGTTTATTTTCTTCATAATCAGGAAGATGGGAACGGTGATGATAATCTTCACATGGTTATCCTTTTGACATCATGGTTTCCAAAATATTCTCATCTTTCAAGCAAGTTGAGGAAAAAGGATCAGATGGAGTACCAAAATCTAAGGAACGACCAACCCAAACAACCAGTGACGCTGATTTCGGATTCACCGCCCAAGCCAGATAGATTGATTTATATGCCAGCTCAATAGCGCTAGGCGACATAAACTCATCTAATGTAACAATTTCAAAATCACTCGTACTCTTCCTTAAGCCAGATGGAGTGGAAGAGATCATGTAGAAGGTCTCTATGCTTGCAATTTCTGCAGACGTTGCAAGCGGCAGTAATGAAAAGGTTCCCATGGGAGTGGAATCCTTTAAGAGTTCTACACCAATGTTCTGAAGTGCAAGTTGGGTTGTGTGAATGAACAAAACACTTCTAGTTACCTGCAAAGTGGAGGCAAAGAAGGATAGCTGATTGATGACTGAGATGGCACATTTATATGGAAAGGTGATCCTTCTAAAATATGTAGAAACAATTGCAGTCATATCATATACCCATGGCCTTCCCAGTAAAATATTGTAGTCAAGGGGATTGTCAATGACCTCAATGTCAACATTCACTATTTCCCCCCCTAGTTCTACATGCAGGTTATTGATAATACCGCAAGGCTTATATGTACGTCCATCGAAATCCTTCGATGTCGTTGATGATTGAGATAGGCGCAACGAGTCAAGTGACTGCCAACAGTTTAGACACATAATGCACGTAGATTCTCCCTCATCAATAATAGTACGATGAGAAAGGTGATTGAGAACATTTACTTGTATGGAGAATACGAATTCTATTGGTAATTGTGGCTCATAGCCTGTATGATTAAATACTACGAGATTAGAATCAGTTAGATCAATTCCAACAATAGTTGACAATAAAGGCTATTTCTAGGAGGGAAAATTTTGTAACACCTCAAGAGCCGACATAGCTAAAGGGGATTGAGCCAAATCTTCAATTATATTATAATTCTGAGTAGCTCTTGCTCGAGGATTATATGTCGATTTATGAACGACTCCGTTCAGTGGCTTGATTGTCAATTCAGGAATAGCAGTAGGCGGTACCGATTCCGTAGACGGATTCATGGTCGAGGTAGTAGGTTGATCAGTGGCTTGAATACCGTAATCTTTATTATGCATTGAAACCGAAACATCTGTTGAAGGTTTTGTGACATATAACATAAGCACTTGGGCACTAGAAGATGGATCCGTAGCAACCAAATTTGTGTTCGGATTCGTAAACGGATCTATCAACATAGCTGATGCATGTGAAGTATTAACCATTTTTGAGACTTCAACGCGGTGAGGACAATCCCAAACAAAGTGTTACTCATTACAAATTATGCATGGATAACATGGTTTCCTATTTCCAGATGATTGATCAGATGATATTTCCTATGGGTTAGAAGTTTTCTTTTTCTTAGATTTCCCTTTTTTCTTACTTCTGTGTTTCTTGTCACTTTTGCCTTTGTCAAATGACATGGCATTAATTTCAGAAGAAGATGCAGGATCATATGCAGTAGTATGATGTGTGCTTTCAGTACCAATCAAACGGTCTCCGGTATGAGAGTCCTTTAATTGAGGAGGAACAATAAAATTAGATCGTGGTGCGTTAAGATTTTTTTCATAAAGTGTGCTGGACTGAGTATAAATCAAGTCTAAATATTGGGCACGAGCAATAACCTGCTCTTCAGTGATGACGCCACTCTCAGCCACATCCTAAGTTATAGATGGTAATAAGGACTTAATGAACCAATCAACAAGGATCTGATCAGGAACAAATGTCTTAACCATTCTACGATGACAACACCACTCATGAATATGATCAGAAATGTGAATAGCATTAGTCTGTTTAAATTAGTCAAGAGTTCCGTTCCAGTTTCATATCGTATTGGTAACTGGAAGTGAGTAAAAAATATAGTAGATAGGGTAGGGAAATTATCAAAAGAAGCTCTAGGTAACTCAATGTACCATTTTGCAGCCACACCACTGAGCATACGCTGGAAAAGACGTAGCTGAACAAAGTCATCATTCAGGGAGTTTGATGAACACCACAAATTATAAGTCATAACATGAGTCGACGGGTCTTCCCCAGGGTTTCCATTGAACTTAGGAATATCTGAGGGTAATTTATGGGGTATCACTAGCCACCAAGGAGCATAGTTGATTGGATCATTGGTGAGCTGATTTAAATCTGGTAACTCTAAAGTTGCAACGAAGGGCAACTGTCGATTAAGGTTAGGTTGAGCATAGCCAGGGTATGATGGAATTGCTTGGGCAACAGGCCTTTGAGCATGAGCATAAGGAATTTTCTGCTAGTAACCCAAATAGGGGTTGTTTTGATAAGCAAATGCTTGAGGATTCAGTTGACCAAAACCTGGGTACGATACCTGTTGAAATGAAGGTTGAGGCACTTGCACCTGAGGCTGCCAAGGGGTCTTTCCACCAATGTTATAACCCAAATTAGGATAACTTGGATTTGGTTGAGGATAGGTATAACTTGGTTGTGGCTGTGACATCCCATAATATGGTAATCTAGCTTGTGAATAAATGATTCTGGTTACAGGTTTTTGTTATAAATTAGCCGGAGGAGTTGGAGTCTGAGGGCCCAATAATTGAGGGTATTGAGTTGAAGGACCCGCCTAAAATGGTGGTTGTACAAAAATTTGATTTTTTAACAGGGGTAAAGATGTATTAACAAATGGAATTGATGTGGGTGCAACAGGGTGAACTAGTTGATACGAGTGTACAACCGTTTGTGGTTGGATAGGAAGAGTGGGCTTCCATTGACAAACATTCATTTTGACATTAGGTTGACCAAGAAATGATGGAGTACTGTCAAATTAGGTTACCAAAGGTTCCCCCCCAGCATGAGGAGGATAATAAGACAGAAAATATTGTTCTCCAAATGAAGGGAGTACAATTGATATGGTATTGGATGGAATAGACCCAGAAGGACCAGCTTGATATTTCCCTGATGATGTGTATAAAGGATCAAGCTGTTCAGTACTCATTATAGGTTTACCAGTTAGACTACCAGATGATGACATTGGTGAAGTTCATGGGTTTGAAGATGCACCAGAGAAAATTCCAGATAAAGATTTATAACCTGATGGGACTAAAGGGCCACCATGAAAACTTGGCTCTGGTGAAGTCGTGAACATCGATGGGGTAGTGAGAGTAGGTGCTGATGCAATTGGAATAGATGGTCCAACCAAAGATTTTGGTTCAGGCATGGTTACTTGAACAAATGTATACCCTTTTGAATCAACGAGAACTTGAATAAGAACAAGATTAACAAAAGCAGAAGATGGTGATTGAGGAAAAGACTCATACAGGTAAAGATCCTCCCAAAAATGGCTTGGAGTTAAAGGTGCCTCATCTTGTGGGATTTCTTCAATAGAAATTAAACCCGGTGGAAGGATTTCTCCGTCATGCCCAAAGTATATTTCAAGAGTTTGACTGCACGATATGGGAGACTCAATGGCTATAATAGAATGTGGGATGATTGATACATGAACAAATTCTGGTCGTTCGACTTCGGGATGCAGATGTTCTAGCAAAAAAGAGACAGGATCTGAATCAACTTCCAGTTGAACAATGTCGGGTTCAAAAGGTATGGTCTCACTGATAAGATGGATCATGACCATGGGTAGCTATGAGGACTCCATATTGACAAAAGTAGATGAAACAAGATTTGTAGAAACAACTTGTGCCGACTCTGGTATATGGGAAGATGATGCTTCACCAGAGGTACTGATGGTACTGGTTTCGGTATATCGATGTCGCTTTCGCCTACCAGAAGTGACTTCTAGTGGTAAAGGTGGTTTCAATGCAAGTATACGTGAACGACGGGGAAAGGGATTTTATTCTTCCACGATGACTGATTTATTTTATGACCAAAAAAAAATAAACAAAATAAAAGGGCAATGCTAGGAAAAAGGTTTACCAAGAAACTGTGAACTGCAGAATACCTCCTGGCGAACCAAGAAGTGCGGGTAGGCAATATCCCTGATTGCTGTGTTCGTTGTATAACAATTTACAAGGTGGCTGAATCGGTTCATTATGGATGGATAGCAATCTAAATTTGTCCTCCCAAATATACTTGAAGGTATGTGGAGGCCCAGGTACGTATTAGCGCTGTATGATGCGAAACCGCACAGTGAGAACACCCCTTTATACTTTTCGTACTTTAATACCGCTCGATATACTCAAAGGTACGTGGACGAGCTACAATATACTTATGTACGTGGAGTGAGGTATCACACTCGGAATGTATCACAGAAAATTAACGACAACTATTATGTTTTACCATGTTGGAACACATCTCTAGCCTAGACCTTCTAAATGTTATCGTTGTGGTTCCAATGCTATGTTAGGTAAATTGATGTAAATTTTAAGTTGATCTTGTTTATCAATTTGCATTTCAAGGTTCACCGTGGTGATGTGATGGAAATTCCTAAAATGCAGACTAAAATGATAAGAAAAATTTTCACCCTTAGCTTTTTCAATGAAAATCTTAGCTACTTAAGGGAAAGAGCAATCAGTTTTGAGAGCAAACATCAAAGAGCACAAACTAATATGCAGCTTTCCTAATTGTTCCTATGCAAAACACATAATCCACTATATGCAAATGCAGGTTTTTCTTTTCAGTCCCCTTAATGTAAATGTAAAAAGGAAACTATATGCATCAAATCAACAAAAAAAATGCTTTCTTCTTTGAGAAACGATGAATTGAACAACAATTTCTCTTTTAGGAAAAATGAAGAATGGAACTACAAATTTTCCTACAGGAAACGAAGAATTTAATGACAATTTCCTTTACAAAAACAAATGGATCTAATGCAGAAATAAAAATACTTTGAATTTGATTTGTCAATGATGAAGAAAAACACTTAAAGAGACATTGAACAAACTTATTTTTCAAAGGAGGAAGATTTAGGTAAATTCTCCGGTCTCTATGAGGCATCAGGCAGTTGAAAACACAACAAACAAAATGCTGAAAGTAATAGCAATGAAAAATTCATAGGGAATTTGGTTGGCTTAGGGAGCAACATAGTCTCTAAGGGGAGATAGTGTGTTGCAAATCACCCCTAAGTGGGAGACAATGCTATGCAAAGCACTGTGTCTTGACCAATAATGCGTTGGGCGCAAAAGAGAACAAAAAAATCAAGCTACTAACATACTTCTAATGCAATTCTTAGTTTCAAAAACCTAATAATTGAGAGTAGATGCTACTGGGTGGATAAGCAGAGGAAAAATACACCAAGGATGAAGGTAAACTCCCCAGCAGAGTCGCCAATTTATGCGGAATTATGGATTACGGATAAAACACATTCCCTAAATGTGGTGCTATGCATTTAGAACAACATATCAAAGACTTTGCAGATAATTTTCCTAATAGTAAATAGACACACAGAATAGATTAAGAAACTTACTTGGAGTCCAAGCGCTTCCTATTCTCCTTCTGTCGCTCTTGTTGTAGCTTCCAATCTAAGCTTGATCGCCAAAATATTTCCCGCAAGTATGAACACTAAACAACAAAGAGATTGAAATATACAGATGAATATTCACGTTAATCAGTCAAATCAATGAAACATGAAACATATACATCAAATAAGAATCCATAATATGAAAGACAAAACCTTATACAAATACATATGCGGGAAAGTAAGCAACAATCTTTATTAATGGATAGAAGGGGAGGTTACAACCAACAATTGATTTGATGTCACCAACTCCAGCATCATCCGAGCCTCATCACAATGAACATATCTCTAGCAGCATATCACTCAAATCAAACCCTCAATTGAGATTCCAACAACATTTCTCTACAAAATTTCTTCCTTTTCAAGCACTAGGATCTGTGCTCAATTTATATACGAGCTGAAGGTAGTTTCACAATCAATGACTTTCTAATATAGGAAATACATGTTCCCAAGCTCAGAGGTGTTGAATGGACACATGGATTTGAAGTTTGACACATATGCACTCTTCTAGAAGGCACTGACCATCTAGAGATTCCGGAACAATGAGAATTTCTCTCCCAATTGACCAACACATCCTTGAGTGTCAGGAAGTGCTTTGAAGAACACCCTTGAATGGAGATGCCTACATATGAAAAGCAGTTAGTCCCTTGAGAGACTGCATTGCAGTGGGAGGGGTTGAAACCCCACTTTTATGAGCTAGTTTCCAAGGAGGAGGATCAACCTTTTTCCCGGAAAGCTAGTAGGAGAGTCTACAGCCATTTCTTTGAATTTTCAGCCATTTTTATGCAGAGCTTCAGCTATATAGCATGAATCAGCCATAGATCTGCAACAAATATTTCATGTATATCATGTTTGTCAAGAAACCCTTGCCGGGTCATCTTGGATCTATGTAAAAGAGGTTAGATCTATGTTTTTATGCATCATTGATTAATATATTAACATATATGATTTGTCTCTATATTTCTGAGTATAAACCCTCAATAAACTGTTCTGTCATTTTTTTCAGTATTTATGTGTTTCAGTACTCTTGGGGTTTCAGTGTTTTTGGGCAGTTTTGAGCATGGGAGGCCTGTTTAACTAGAAAAAGTCTCTCTCCCTTTTTTTTTTTTTCTTTTCTGATCTCCTCTTAGATATAAGTGTTATAATAGTATATCTAATGTATCATTGGGTTTATTTTGATTTTCGTAGCTTATATTTCTGAAGAATGCGTTATTTATGCATGTATTGCTGAGTTTTCCCATTCGGGAATATTACAGTGGTATCAGAGCATAATATTGGCTTAGCCTGTGTACTACAACCATGATGGAGTATTCTCATGAGAAGGAGAGGATCTACAAAAGGGATCAAGGAAAACCTTTATTGTCTAGGAATAAGGAGTTCTCAAAGCTTCTTCTACACACTTTGCATGGCATTAGAAAAGACATCAAAGAAATGAGGAGGGAAAAACTTGGAGATCCCTCAACAAGATCTATACATGAGGAAAGCTCTAATTCCTCATATTATGGGTGCGAGTATTCAACCACACAATTTGATTTAAAACGCTCTACCGGCCACATTTTCAAGACAAATGAGAGGGAGAAAGGAGAAGTGCCAAATAAGGAGACTGTTGGTGATTATTTGCAAGAGTATGAAGCTCAATCTAAGGGGTTCAAAGATCACTTGAACTTCCAAGGGTTTTGCAAGATCAAAGAGGAAATAAGCACAAGGATCAAGCATGATGGTGTGGGTAGATTCTTTCTATCTACTTTTGATGGATCACCTAAATGTCCAGCTAGGGTTTGGGTGAAGGAGCTAGACACCTATGTGCAACAACATCAAGTTTCAGAAAACGAAGCCATCAAAGTAGCAATGCTGCATCTTGAGGGTAAGTCTTATGCTTGGTGGTTGTTTGAATCTTTTTCCTTAAAGAATGAAAATACATCTACTTATGCAAAGTTCATTAGAAGAGTATTGGAAATATTTGATAAAAAATTGCATGAAACATATTTGATGGAGCAAATCAAACAAAATATTTGCATGAGTTGGGAGGATCTATAAATCCAACTCCATTTCAGAAAACCATTGAGGGAGATGAAAACTTGTTTGATAATTTTCCAAGGGCAAGATCACCATTGCATGATAAGCTTCCTTTTCAAGAGAAAGACATGGAGATTCCTCTTTCAAGGGAAGACCAAGATCTAAGGTCTCTTATTGATGATGAGGCATTTTCAACTATTGATGAGGAGGAAGAGAAGGAAAGAGATAACAACGCAGTCATATCAATAGCACATCTAGTACCTCATGAAGAGGAAGATGGAGTACTTTATCCAAGGAGAGAAACTCTTTCACTCTTGCAAGGAGTTCCAAAGAATCCCACATGTAGAGATCATGGCACAATCCAAGTGCAGCATGTGCCATCATTGGAAAATGGTGAGAAGAAAGAAGGAGATAAAGGGGAGGATAATCATCATATGATGAGAAGCACACACCCTTCTCTATTTTAGAAGTTTGATGCACAAAAGAGGCAGGAGGATTTGTGCAATGAAGGCAAGGATAAATCAGTCCACACACATGTAAATTCTTCTCTATACCTTGATGTCTCTTTGCATGGAGGAATTCCACCAGGGAGACCCCCTGATTATAAGGAAAATAAAGTGTTCTCTCAACTATGTGCAGAAATAACATATTTGGCTAAGGAAGGAGCCTTGCGAGAAGCTAGCACAACGAAAATAATCTTTTATGGGTTCAAAGGAGAGGTAAGCAATTTTGTGAAATGGACATTGCTATCTCCCACTCAGCTATTTGCGCTGAAAAAAGAGAATTTAGATGTCTATGGTGACATGGATATGATGTCAAATGGCCACTCCATCTCTTTGGGGCAGCCAATGATATTTTCACACATAAAGAGAATTTATGAACATGACAAGAGGATATCAACACTCTTGCATGCATGGGCCAAATTAAGGAAGTTTTGGAAGGCAAAAAATTTTCAAGGAGAGGTTGACTTCCATCTGCTTCAATCTTGTCTTGAGCAAGATTAGCTGCAAGAGAGGCAACAAAAGAAAGGTGATAGTACTCCAGCATGTGACTTTGGCATCAAGCATGTTGAAGAGGAGAGCCATGTTATGACAGGGGCTACATTTCAGATTTCTACAGTGCTGTCATTGTTGGGGAGCCTAGATCTATATTGGGAGTCCCAACTCTTGATGGAATATTCCAAGAACCTCTTCACATGTAAGGTTCTTGATGGGAAAGTGATGGATGGGAGGTATAAAGTGGTTGATGGAGTCATCTATTTCCATGATCATATATACGTGACTAAAGACTCCAAGCTCAAGTATAAACTACTTAAGGTAGACTATGAGATCTTTCTTTCTAAACCCACTGAATTTATTAAAGCATACCGTACCATATTAGAGGGATTCATGTGGGAATATTTCAAAAAGGAGATGCACTATCACAAGAGAAAGTGCATAGATCACTTTCTGGTTGAGGAGGAACATAGCTCTTGGAAAGAGTTATCATTACCACCTCCTTATTCATTGGGTGGGAGCTCATCCATGAGCTACCTCAATGATTTAAATCAAGTGTATGGCAAGACTTGCTTTTTGTGAACATCATGATGTATCTACTATATGCTTGTATTTTCTTAACACTCATGTATATGGCTTTGCTCCAAGAGGGGGCACTTTTTCTTATGCGCTTCATAGGCTACTTGGAGCTATGAGCAATGGAGATGTTGACCATTCCCTAAAATATTTTGGGGATATGTTGCATTATTCATGGTGTGCTTCATTAACACCAACCATCATACACCTTATCCAAGCATGCAAGAAGAATGGGGCAGAAAACAAGTGGTGGAAAGAACACTTTTTATATCATACTCTATGGAAGTTAGGAGAAAAACTGTGTTGGTTGCACATGAGGGACCATTTTCCTTCTCCCTTATTACATATGGCAGCTAGCATGACTTTAATTATGATTCCATATGCTGAAAATGTTCTTATCTTTATTGGGAACATAGTTGGAGGAGAGACACATTGGTTGGATTTGTCCTTGGGGGAAGAAATATCCCACACTTTTTGCACTACATGTTTCAAGGGGAGCATGGGAGACTATATGGCCACTACAATAGATCACTTGTTTATTTATAAGAGGGGCCATATGATTGTTTGGAACACTTGGGATATGCTTCTCATGGGAAATTGGGAGGAGATTTTCTATGAATTACCAAGCTGGGAGGTGATTCATTTCATTTGGATGATAGCATGGAGATGGGAGCCTTTCATTGGTAATGAAGTTCCCCATGATTGTTATCACTTCTATCTTTAGGAGGCCATTGATTATCAAGAAGGTTTCCATATAGACCTTCCATTCTTTCATGATGAGAGCCATTTGGTTTATCCACCAAAGGCCAACTTACACACATGGGAGAAACCATTGGGAGACAAAATTGTTGCAAAATATCTGAAGCAATGGTGGAGACTATTGGATATGGAGGCCCCAAGAGGAGGAGGGGAGATTTTTCAACACCCTTGCAGTTGCTTGAGGACAAGCAACATTTGGGAGAGGAATACTGTAATATTCATAAATTAGCATGCAGCTAATAGGAATATTAATTTTTCTTTTAAAATCTAGTTAGATGAATAAATGGGCAAGGAGGCTCATTAGTTGCTTAAGTATGCATAAAATCCTTAATAATGTGAAAAAAGATCATGTTAATAACTAGATCAAGCATCCTCAAGTGTGAACAAGATCTAAAATGTGTGGCAAAGTCAAGTTTGACCAAGTCAACAACATTATTACATGAGGAGTGGATCATAAATAAAGACAACTCAGTGTGAATGAAGATCAATCTAGCTAGTCTAAACGAAGACACCTTGGGTGTGAAAGGAGACAATGTAGGAAGATCATGTCAAGGTTGACTAAATCAAACAACATTGTAAAAGGATGAGTGGGACTAATGGAGACAACATAATTTTGGTGGAGGAGCCTTTGCATGGAAGCAACCTCATAATTGGGTGGGACCCTTGGTAAGGAAGCTCATAAACTATATAATGGAGGGAATGGCAGCCATATGTGGGATTGAAGTTTATATTTTGTATGTGGTCTGTTTAGACTTCTTGCATTCTTTGGCTGTTTAGCTAAGTTTGTTGCACTGTTTAGTGCAAGGGTTTTCTCATGCGGGAATTCACCACTCTTGATTGGAGATCTTGTTTAAGAAATATAAGGAGAGTATTTTGTGCTTTATTTCCAATATCAGGAACTTGGCCAAGCATTCACCTACAGCTACAATGCATTCCCTTGGATAAACTGCGTTATTTTCAGGGTGTTGCACTGGGAGGGGTTGAAACCCTACTTTTATGAGCTAGTTTCCCAGGAGGAGGATCAACCTTTTTCCCGGAAAGCTAGTAGGAGAGTCTACAACCATTTATTTTCATGTTCAACCATTTTTATCCAGAGCTTCAGCTATACAACATGATTCAGCCATATATCTACAAGAAATATTTCATGTATATCATGTTTGTCAAGAAACCCTTGCTGGGTCATCTTGGATCTATGTAAAAGAGGTTAGATCTATGTTTTTATGCCTCATTGATTAATATAATAATAGATCTGATTTGTCTCTAAATTTATGAGTATAAACCCTCAATAAACTGCACTATCACTTTCTGCAGTATTTCTGTGTTGTAGTACACTTTGGGGTTTCAGTGTTTTTGGGAAATTTTGAGCATGGGAGGCCTGCTTAACTAGGAAAAAGTCATTTGTTTTCAATATCCTCTTATATCAAAGTGTTATAATAGTAGATATAATCGATCCATGTGTTGATTTTTATTTCCATAGCTTATATTTCTGAAGAATTTGTTATTTATGCATGTATTTCTGAGTTTTCCCATTCGGGAATATTACAACTAAATAAAGATGCATTTTATTGGACTCCAGAAGCAACTAAGGCCTTTGAAAATCTTAAAGAGGCAATGTTCCAATCATCAGTCTTAGCTACTCCAGAATTCACAAAAACCTTTATTGTGGAATGTGATGCCTCAGGAAATGGAATTGGTGCGGTTTTAATGCAAGAAGGAAGACTTGTTGCTTTTGAAAGTTGTCCAATAAAATGAAAATATTTACTGAAACCTATTTATGAGAAGGAAATGTTGGAAATACTACATGCAATAAAGCAATGTAGACCTTACTTAATGGGAATACACTTCAAGGTAAAAATAGATCATGATAGTCTTAAATACTTTTTGGAACAAAGATTATCTTTAGAAGAGCAGAAAAAATGGGTCACAAAGATGTTGGGTTATGACATTGAAATAATCTACAAAAAAGGGAAGAAAAACGTTGTTACAGATGCACTTTCAAGAAAGGATGAGGATGTGGAAGCATTTCTTTGTTCCACTTCTATTATCCAATCTGTGTGGATAACCAAAGCAAGGGATGAATGGAAGAATGTTGAAGAGGTGTGGACACTCATTCAAAGGTTGCAAAAATATCCCAATACATCTGAAACATTTAGCTAGAAAAATGATTCATTATGGTACAAAGATCAGTTATATCTTTGTAAGAATTCCCAACTCAAACAAAATATTATTTTGGAAATGCACACCTCTCCCTTAGGAGGGCACTCAGGATTTGTAAAAACTTACCATAGGGTCAAGAAGGAATTTTTTTTGGATGGCCTTAAATCTAATATTCAAAAGTTTGTGGCAGAGTGTTTGGTTTACCAACAAAATAAAGTTGAGACAATTAATACTCTGGGTCTATTACAACCTTTATCCATTCTAAGTCAATGTTGGGAGGAGCCTTTCAATGGATTTTATCATAGGTTTACCCAAGTCCGAAGGAAATACCATCATCATGGTGGTAGTTGATAGACTTACTATGCACATTTTTGTGCATTATCTCATCCATTTAAAGCCAATACAATTGCTACTGCATTTATGGAAAAAATTCAAAAGATACATGGAAACCCAAAGATTATTGTAAGCAACAAAGATCCCATTTTTAAAGGAAATGTTTGGACATAATTTTTGTTTGTTTGTTTGAGTACTAAATTAGGTCATAGATCATCAGATCATCCTCAATATGATGGGAAAACTGAGATAGTGAACAAATTTTTGGAAGGATATCTCTGTTGCTTTGTATCTGATAAACATACACAATGGGTCAAGTGGTTACCTTTGGCTGAATTGTGGTAGAACACTTCCTTCCATACTGCAGCAAAAATGACCCCATTTATGGCACTTTATGGATATCATCCACCCTCCATCACATCATCTTTAAGAGAAAATTCTAAGGTTCAAGCAGTGGAATATCACATCGAGCATCAACAACAAGTTCTTAAACTCTTAAAGTATAACCTCACCTTGGCGCAAAATCGAATTAAATAAGCAGCAGATCAACATCATGGTGAAATAATTTTTGATTTAGGTGACTGGGTATTTTTACGGCTAGAACCATACAAACAAATGTCCCTCAAGCAAGCTAAGAAGGATAATAAATTATCACCAAAGTATTATGGTCCTTACAAAGTGTTGCAAAAGATTGGTACTATGGCATACAAATTGGAGCTTCTTGAATTTTTCCGAGTGCACCCAGTTTTCCATGTTTCATGCTTAAAGAAGGTTATAGGTGACAAGCTCCTAGTTCAAACACTATTTCCAAAACTTGACGAAGAAGGAAAAATTATATTGGAACCTAAAGCAGTCACGGAAATAAGAACTTGACAACTATGAAATCGATAAATTTCAGAGTATCTCATCAAGTGGAAGAACTTACCCATTGAAGATTTGACATGGGAGGATGAAAATTTTATACAGAAGCATCGAAAACTACTCAAGCATTGAGGAAAACACTTTTTTGAAGGAGAGGGGCATGCTAGGTCCCTATAATACTAATGTATACCCTTATTGTTGTTGTTAGTGTAGCCCCCTTAATGTTATTGTTGTGCTCATGTAGTCCCCATTTTGTTATTATTGTGCCCCTTACAACCCCACTATTCTTATTGTTATGCTGACTACGATTATATTGTGACCCCTTGGACTCCTATATATAGAAAGGAGGTTTTTTCATTTGAATCATTGAAGAATTATTCATTTATGTAATGTACAGGAGATTACCCCCTTGAAGAGGCTGATTTCTAAGTTGTCGATCTCTCTTTTCTTCTATTTTGTGAGTTGGTTTCATAACATGGTTCCAGCGGTAGCTACATGGTATATGCGATCATGCCAATAGTGCCTTGTAATACAACAATGGTTAAGCACCCCGGTTGAGAGGATATGTATGGTTCCAAATGACAAAAAAATGGTGAATAAAACGGTGTTGGATCCATGATATACATCATTAATAAGTCAAAGCAGCATAAGACATCCACACTCACAAAACAATCTATAGTTTCAATAGTTCAGAGTTCAGGAAATGAATGGATTGCATTGCAGTTTGTTATGAGTTATAATGAGTTTCAATGGACCACGCCAAGCTATTATATAAATTTTTTGACCACAGTATTTCCCACGTAATATATGAGCCGACCAACCAACGCCACATCTGCACTTTTAGAGGGTAAAATTGAAGAAGAAACAAAATCCACAATAGAGTGCACAATGGAAACAACAAAGAATGCAGAAGCACTACGTAAATAGCTAGAAAAATCACAGAATAAGTGATCACTCCACTCCCCTCTATGGGACTGTGATGAATTGTTCATATCATTTCTAAAAATTGTGAGAATTGTACAAATGTTTTTGTGTGATGAATTTTACATGTAAAGGTTTGAAGGGCATTTCAAGCAATCAACTCCATCATTCATTAAAACCCATAATATTTTCTTATTGAGGAGACATAACTTGGGTTATTTATGAAGTATATTTAAAAATTCATATTGTTCATTGAGTTTTTTTTTCTAAGTAAGTCTAATTCTATTATATGGTAAAAAAAAATACATATCAAGCCTTCCCGCCGAAACCGCAAAACTAGCCAATTCCAGCTGGAAGAATGTTCAAAATAGAAAAATTAGGACTGCCCCTATTGGGGAAACCAGTCTCGATGTTATGTGGAATTGTGGATTACGGATTACACACATTCCCTAAATGTGGTTCTATGAATTTAGAACAACAGATCAAATTATTTGCAGATACTTTTCCTAACAGTAAATAGACACACAGAATAGATTAAGAAACTTACTTGGAGTCAAAGCACTTCCTATTCTCCTTCTGTCGCTCTTGCTGTAGCTTCCAATCCAAGCTTGATCGCCAAAATATTTCCTGCAAGTATGAACACTAAACAACAAATATATTGCAATATATAGATGAATATTCACATTAATCAGTTAAATATATGAGACATGAAACATATACATCAGATAAGAATCCATAATATGAAAGACAGAAGCTTATACATATACATATTTGGGAAAGTAAGCAGCAATATTTATTAATGGATAGAAGGGAAGGTTACAACCAACGATTGATTTGATTTCACCAACTCCAGCATCATCCCAACCTCATCACAATGAACATCTCTCCAACATCATATCACTCAAATCAAACCCTCAATTTAGATTCCAACAACATTTCTCTACCAAATTTATTCCTTCTCAAGCACTAGGATATGTGCTCAATTTATAGATGAGTTGAAGGTATTTTCATAATCAATCAATTTCTAATAATAGGTAAGACATGTTCCCAATATCAAAGGTGTTGAATGGACACATGAATTCAAAGTTTGACACATATGCACTCTTCTAGAAGGCACTGGCCATGTGGAGATTCCAGAAGAATGATAATTTCACTCCCAATTGACCAATGCACTCTTGAGTGTTAGGAAGTGCTTTGCAGAACACCCTTGAATGGAAATTCCTGCATATGCAAAGCAATTAGTCCCTTGAGAGATTGTGTTGGTGAGCTCATAGGTGACAAACATGTACTTCAAATCTTGGAAACCTTGCAATGGAAGTCATGGATGATTTGTTCTTGTTCTTTGTATTAGGGCATGTAGCAACTGAAATGATAGGGGATGATAGACCCTATTCATTGGTTCTAGGGATGATGTCTAGTTTAACCAGGTCATTGGGAATGGTGCCCAAATTGACCTATAAAAATTCCCCCCTAAAGAATGAAGTCATAATAATAATAAGAATATTTTTTTAATGAGATGCTTTACACTGTGATGGGCTAGAGTTGAAGCAGAGTGGTGACCTGCATCAATATTAAAATACATTACATCATGATATATCCTCTTGATCATGAATTTTTGAGGGAATGCATTCCCATACTCAACACATAAACTATATAATAACATGTACATAGTGCAGAAAGCCGTCTACATTAGAATGTTGCCTAATACAGATATGCCTACAGATATAAGCCCATGTTCGGATGACGATCTGTATGTAATATCACCATACATATGATGTGTACAACAATCCTGAAATCACAGCCTGGATGGATGAAACTAGATCTGGGGTCTTCTTATCTCGTTCACTCGATTGTTCGGGTAGAAGTCTAGCCATGCGAATATATGATTTGTAGTCGAACATCGTAAGACATTGTTTGATTACCAACTAATGATGTGAGCTATTAACAAACACGAGAGAACCATCATTAATGTCAATGGCCCTCAAGTTACTGCAGTACATTTCGTAAGGCGTGAATAGATGATTTGATGTCGAACGCCAAACAAAATATTTCGGTCAAAAGTCTGGAAGTGAGGATCTTGTCGATGTTGTAAAAAGCCTCATGGTACTGGAATATGATGTTTCTAAGTGAAATTCCTGGATGATGATTTGACGTTGACATGAAGTCAGTTTATTGCAAAATGAGAGTTAATGATTTCAGAGACAAAGTATGACTTGATATAGCAATGTTTAGGGATGACTGTCATGAGAATGAATGTTTATGAGTATTGTAGAAGGATGAGTATTCACTGGATGACTTCTCTTGAACATATCAGCGACACTGAGATGAGTTGGCAGCATTGAACCAAAACTGAAGTGAAGGTATAATGAACCATAGGTATGAATGAACCATAAAGAATATTACCCAACCCAAACAGTCACAGTGATGGAGTGAAGTATCATGTTCAAGAGCGACCTATTACTGTAAAAAGTTTTGTTCACTTTCCCAAATTTTCCCTAGTCATTTGTCGACCAATACCTCTTTATTTTTTAACAAGCTTGAGGAGGATAACATCTGCTTGATCTATAATTCAGCCCTTCGGTCAAATGCTGTATCACTATTTAATAATTTAATGAGTCTAGCGATGAATGAAACTCGATTCTTGTCATGATCGACAATCTCGTCGCTATTTTATGTTTTAACGAGCTTAACGACAATGACAGCCCGATAATTTTTCATATTTAGAGATTTTGAAAAAGAGGACAAAAGAAAACTCCATAAGTAATTTTTCATAAAGTTGTCGCTCAGATACGAAAAATTGTAAAATAATATCTGAGAGAACCTCCTAGCCATGTTCGACTAAGGCATTCCTTTTTCGTAAATAATCTATCTCAGTTTGGAAAAGGGTTAAACTTATACTGAGTAGATATCAATTCATTTACTTTTACGAGCTCGAAAAGACTAGTGCTCGACAATATTTTCACATTATCAGAGTCTGAAAAGAGCTAAAAGAAGATTACAAGGGTTCCTTTTTCACTGTTATCGAAGCTCGAAAGAGAGATAAAAGTGCACTTCAAGTCCTTTTTCATTTTTAACAAAGCTCAAAAAATAAGGATACAAGTATGCTTTGTGGTCAAATCATTCTTGAAATAAATTTGCATGACTAATCTTCTCATCAGTTGGAAAACCTGTTTAGAACAACATCAAAATGGATTAAAAATACCTGTTTCATGATAAAAATAGAATAAAACCATAGTCACGGCAATAAATATGATTTTAAAATAATAAAATGACTAATAAAAAGAGTTTTAATATTCATTTTTACCATTTGAAAGTTACCATTTGCATTTTGGAGTTCTAAACCTATTTTTTCCCCCGAACTTCAGCTGTTGATTACGATCGATTCTGTGGATGGTTTTCATTTCCGTTTAATCCAGGTTGGTGCCATAAACCCTCTCCTTATTTCAGTAGTCAATTCATTTCCTTTAATTTCAATTTTTTAGGGATTTGGGCCCCTTAGGGTAAATTATTTTTCCAAAGAGGGAAATGCACCCTTGAGCATCGAAAACTGCATTGTGGAGCACCTAAGTTGAAGCCTAGGTGCATATGCAATGCACTGTCCCTTGCTCAAGACAGTGTTGGGTGCATTTCACATTTTTTATTCTTGCAATGTGCCCAAAATTTGCCTAATTTTTTGCATGAAAAGGAGTCTAATGGGTCTTATGGTTATGTTTTAGGATTCCATATAACTAGAATGATGATTACTTAGAGAGAAAGAGAGCATGAAGAACAAAATATGGTTGTCCTAAATGATCCGGGTACACTAAGAGCCCTAAGAGATTGTGGGTTGTTAAAGTACTTCTGCTTGTCAGGGGTGATGCAACAAATAGAACTATTGGAGTTCTTAGTTCGAGCATGGGATCCAGCTATTGAGGCATTTCACATTAGGAACAAAGTGGTTCCTATTATAGTAGAGGATGTATACTTTATTAAATTCTTGTCGAGGAGAGGCTTGCCTATTTCCCTCTCAGGGTCTGCTCTCGGAGGAGAGACTGTGAGAGATTATTTTTTGCAATATTGCTATCTAGAGGCAGGGCCAAGCAAGGATGAGAAAACAAACATCTATTACATTCGATATTTTCATTTGAGAACCATTCTTTTCACGATCGCAAAACTTGCCTGCACCGTTACACTACATGTAGCGAATAGATCATATATGCAGTATGTGCTAGTGTGCATGGAGCCAACAATCTTCAACTGGTCTGAAGCTGTACTTTCTCATATAAAAGAACAACTGAACAAGTAAAAGGAAGGAAGGAAGAAAATCTTCCGTTATGGTTCAATCCTCATTTCATTTGCCATAGAGAAGATTCCACTGATGCAGCCTCAGCATGTGACACTAGGTATGTCTAACCATAGAGATCTGAGGATGCAGAGATGGGTAGAACTAATGGCTAGGCATGCAAGCCAATCTTCCATTGTGTTCTCGACTACGTTATTCACCAATTTTAGGCGACAGGTTGTCGCCATCGACGAGTATGCATATCTAGGCGTCAATTTCCAAGGATATCCAGACTTAGCTTTACCAGAAGGCGCTTAGTGGGGTGCAACAGGTAAGAATTTTTTGACCATGTTTTTTATTTTTATAAGGTTTATAAAATGTTTTTGTAGTTTGATGTTGTATTTAGATGTTTTCCCAAGAATAAACTAAAGTTTTAATGTAATGAAGATGTTGGTCGAGTTCAATCGGTGTAGGAACCAAAGCATGGAGTGGATGAGCCAACAGAGAGGGTTTTCAGGAGAGCAATCCTTCAGGATTTAGACATGGCTGAGACTCTATCTGAGCTTTGACAACACATAGAGGGATTGACCTTCGAGATTCCGGATCGAAGAGTTACCCATGCGACTGCAACACCATACTATAAGCGTTCCTAACTGCTGGATGTGGTTACTGCATAAGATAGCTAGATCTATAGCATGTTACCATGAGCATCACTTGTTTACTTTTGACATGTGGCATACATTTTGAGGTCAGATGACCAATGTGTCTTGGCCACAAATTTTTGTAAAAACTTATAACTATCTATCTATTTGATTTCAATGTTTTCCTATGTTTATTGCACAATCATATTCAATTATGTGAATGTATCTTTACATGTGTTGAAAATGTCTTTCTAAAACTTGATTAGCCAAAGAATCAGTCAGTGTGTTCAAGTTTCTAGAAATGTGTTGATATTGAATAAAATCAAAGTGTCTTTCCAAAAGTCAAAATCTTAGGAAAAAAAGATGCAGTGTTGGATTTCTAATACTATAAGCACTAGTAAGTTTTAATACCAAAAGTTGTGAGTCTAACCTTATGATGATGCGGTTAGTACCAAATGAAATGGAATCAGAGAGAAGTTCGATCAACACGCTCTATCCAATGATATTATTTGTCTATATACCAATAAAAATCCCTTGAAAACTCACTAACTCGTCTTTCAGAATGAAAATGGCCCATGCTACAGAGGATAGATTCTGCGTACTATGACTAGCACCATCAGCGCATCCAAAAAATGGTTCCAAAGATTCAAACATTTGCGATGAAATGTAAAGTGGATTACTAACGTCAAGAAAACTATAAAAAACAAACTAAGACAGTGAATGAAAATCAACAATATATATATACAATATAATACAAAAAAATAATACGCTCATGATTAAGCATAGTAACGTTTTAGATAAAACCCATTTCTGGGCTGTGCCAACGGAATTCCATTGTAATCCACCAACTCATAGGCACCCTTAGAAAGAACTCTTTTGACAATATAGGGGCCATGCCGTAATGGCTCAAATTTCCCTATACCTATTACATCAGCTTCTTGATCATAAATAAGGACCAAGGCACCCTCTGAGAAAATGCAAGGCTGGACATTTTTGTCGTATTGCGCCTTTATACATCTCTTATGCACTTTGTTAGCCAATTGGGATTCATGATGCATTTCATCAAGATGAATGAGGTTAAAAATACGTGCTTATTCTTCTGAGGTGTTAGGTAACAAGTTAATTGCGAGTTTTAATGACAGTATTTGAAATTGGATTGGTAAGATAGCTTCTAGACCATACACCAATTGAAAGGGGGTAAATTCGGTTGTGTTTCTCACCAAGGTTCGGTGCGTCCACAAGGCCGAGTACAGGATCAAATGCCAGTTTCTTTCACAAACTCTTATCATTCGTTGAAACATACGTTTAAGAATCTTTTTGATAGCCTCAACTTGTCCATTTGATTGTGGATAATAAGGAGTAGAATTATCATGTGACAATACTAACTTGGCAGTCAATTTATTCATCATGTGGTTGTGAAAATTCTTCCCATGATCTGTAATTATAGCCTGTGGGACCCCAAACCGTGCAATAACATGATTAAAGAAAATAAATGCAGTTGTTTGTCCTATATTGTTGAATGTAGGCATCGCTTCAGCCCACTTGTTAAAGTAGTCTATTGCGATAATAATATAACCATGCCCCCCGGACGAACGAGGGTTACAGGTCATGAAGTCAATACCCCATTTTTAAAATGGTCCCACAGAGACAACATGATGCATTGGCGCTAGCAGTTTGCGGATTTTACGATCAAATATCTGGCATGCATGACAACTTCTAACCGCGAGAATACATTCGCGAAATATGGTAGGCCAAAAGTAACTGGCGCAGAGTATCTTCTACATGGTAGCGTATCCAGACAAGTGTCCACCAAAAGCCCCAACATGAAAATAATTTAAAACCTTTTCGGCCTTCTCATGAATGAGGCACCTTCTTAAAATTGTATCGACACCACAATGATAAAGTGTATCGCCAATGATCATATAATGTTTGGCTTGGTATCAAATATGTCGCTGGTCAGAGCGAGAGGTATCAGGCCGAAAAATATGGGTCTAGAGATAAATGATAAAATCCCCATACCAAGGATCAAATGATCCGATCAGAAATAGAGACTCATCAGGAATAGATGGTTTCGACGTTTAGAAATAATATCAGAGGGCAGGTCATAGAGAATCTCAGCCAGAACTAAAGACATCTTTGAATTGGATTTGATGAATTCCAAATCAAATTCCTGCAAAATGAAAATCCATTTTGAATAATTTCCCCCCAACAATTGACGTGATAAGATATAAGTCATGGGGTTGCAATCCGAAATGACAATGGTCTTTCAAAACAGGATATAGTGGCAAAATATTTGGACAGCTTGAACAACCACCAAGGCAAGATTTTCTACGTACGAATACTGCACTTCCGTATCATTGAGATTACGACTCAAATAATAGATTAGATGTTCTATCCTATTTTTTACTTGGACCAATACCATAGCAAAGGTTGTATCAGCCACAACGATATATAAGAAATAATCACTCTGATAATTGGGGGGATACATTAATGACGCTCGGACAAGAGTATCCTTGACAACATCAAAATAATATTTTGAAACTTGGTCCCAATGGAAGGGAACCCCTTTTTTCAAGAGCCGAGTAAATCCTTTAGCCATTTCGGTGTAGTTGGGTATGAACCTCCGTAGGAAGTTAACCTTTCCTTGAATTTTCTGTATCTGAAGTAAATTTTATGGTGCAGGCAAATCAAGAAGGGCATGAACCTTCAATGGGTCGATTCGAATTCCTTCTTTTGAGACGAAAAATCCAAGAAAATGACCATAACCAACACAAAACACACATTTATGTGGATTGAGGCATATTTTATAGTGTTGGCAGTGTAAGAAGATTGCTCTCTAATGCATCGGGTGATCAGTTTGATTTCATGAATGCGCGGGTAAATCTTCTAGATAGGGTTGAACAATGTGCTTGATGTCATTGAAATTTCTCTTTGAAAAATTTCCACAGCATTCTTTAAACCAAACGGTAGTTTCCTATAAGTGAATGCGCCCTAGGGAAAAATGAATGTTGTCTTATATTGATCCTCTGGGTAGATATTGATTTGATTGTAGCCGAAAAATCCATCCATGAATGAAAAGATTTCACATCCAGCACAATCGTCAATAATCTGGTCGATAAAGGGAATAGGATAATTGTCTTTTGGACAATCAAGATTGAAATCCCGATAATCGACACACACTCTGATGGTTCCTTATTTTTTCATGACAGGAACGATGTTGGAAACCCACTCAGTTAGTGGAATAGGGTAAATGAAACCAACATGAAATTTTTTTTCAACTTCTGCTTTAATGGCAGCAGCCTTCTTCGGATGAATAGGATGAAGGTGTTAACGCACCAGCTTGACATCAGGATACATATTAATATTGTGTTCAACAATACTAGTATCTATGCCTGGAATTTCCTCATAAGACCAAGAAAATACATCACGAAATTCACGAAAGAGAGAAATATGTTTCGAGTTCTGATGGAGAACAAGATACGCTGACATAAATATTTTCTACAATGCCAGGTTTGGTCGAAATATCGATAGAAATGGTTTCTTCAATATTTGACAAATTTCGCTCGGAATCGATTGCATTAATAGGTAAAGAATTCGAAAATAAATTTTTGATCGATGGGTGATATAATTCACTAAGATTATTTTCTTCATAATCAAGAAGATGGGAACGATGATGATAATATTCCCATGGTTCTCTTTCTGACATCATGGTTTCCAAAATATTCTCATATTTCAAGCAAGTTGAGGAAAAAGGATTAGATGGAGTACCAAAATATAAGGAACGATCAACCCAAACAACCGGCAACGCTGATTTTGGATTTGCCGCCCAAGCCAGATAGATTGATTTCTATGCTAGCTCAATAGGGCTGGGCGGCATAAACTCATCCAACGTAACAATTTTAGAATCACTCGTACTCTTCCTTAAGCCAGATGGAGTGGAAGAGATCATGTAGAAGGTCTCTATGCTTGCAATTTCTGCTGACCTTGCAAGCGGCGGTAATGCAAAGGTTCCCATGAGAATGGAATCCTTAAAGAGTCCTACACCAATGTTTTGAAGTGCAAGTTGGGGTGCATTAACAAACGAAACACTTCCAGTTACTTGCAAAGCGGAGGCAAAGAAGGATAGCTGATTGATGACTGTGATGGCACCTTTATATGGAAAGGCGATCCTTCTAAAATATGTAGAAACAATTGCAGTCATAACATATACCCATGGCCTTCCCAGTAAAATATTGTAGTCAAGGGGATCGTCAATGACCTCAATGTCAACATTCAATGTTTCCCCCCTAGTTCTACATGCAGGTTATTGATAATACCACAAGGCTTATATGTACGTCCATCAAAATCCTTCAATGTCGTTGATGATTGAGTTATGTGCGATGAGCCAAGTGACTACCAACAGTTTAGACACACAATGCACGTAGATGCTCCGTCATCAATAATAGTACGATGAACAAGGTGATTGAGAAAATTTACTTGTATGGAGAATGCCAGTTCTACTGGTAACTGTGGCACATAGCCCTTATGATTAAATACTACGAGATTAGAATCCGTCAGATCAATTCCACTAATAGCTGACAATAAAGCCTGTTTCTGGGAGGGACAATTTTGTAATACCTCAAGAGCTGATATAGATGAAGGGGATTGAGCCAAATCTTCAACTATAGTATAATTCTGAGCAGCTCTTGCTCGAGGATTATATGTCGATTTATGGACGACTCCCTTCAGTGGCTTGATTTTCAATTCAGAAATAGTAGTAGGCGGTACAGATTCCGTAGACGGATTCATGGTTGAGGTAGTAGGTTGATCAGTGGCCTGAATATCGTAATATTTATTACGCGTTGAAACCAAAACATCTATTGAAGGTTTTGTGACATATAGCATAAGCACTTCGGAACTAGAAGATGGATCCGTAGCAACCAAATTTGTGTCCAGATTCGGAAACAAATCTGTCAACACAGCTGACGCATGTGAAATATTAAACATTTTTGAGACTTCAACACGGTGAGGACCATCCCGAGCAAAGTGTTCCTCATTACAGATTATGCATGGATAACGAGGTTTCCTATTTCTAGATGATTTATCAAATGATCTTTCCTGTGGGTTAGAAGTTTTCTTTTTCTTAGATTTCCCTTTTTTCTTACTTCCGTGTTTCTTGTCACTTTTTCCTTTGTCAAATGGCACATCATTAATTTCAGATGAAGGTGCAGGATCATATGCAGTAGTATGATGTGTGCTTGCAGTACCAATCAAACCGTCTCTAGTATGAGAGTCCTTTAATTGAGGAGGAACAATAAAATTAGATCGCGGCGCGTTAAGAATTTTTTCATAGAGCGTGCCAGATTGAGTATAAATCAAGTCTAGATATTGGGCACGAGCAATAACCTGCTCTTCAGTGATGACGCCACCCTTAGCCACATCCTCAGTTATAGATGGTAATAGGGACTTAATGAACCACTCAACAAGGAGCTGATCAGGAACAAATGTCTTAACCATTCTACGACGACGACACCACTCATGAATATGATCAGAAATGTGAGTAGCATTAGTCTGTTTAAAATTAGTCAAGAGTTCCGTTATAGTTTCATATCGTATGGGTAACCGAAAGTGAGTCAAAAAGATAGTAGATAGGGTGGGGAAATTATTAAAAGAAGCTCTAGGTAACTCAATGTACCATTTTGCAGCTGCACCAGTGAGCATACGCTCGAAAAGACATAGCCGAACAAAGTCATCATTCATGGAGTTTGATGAACACCACAAATTATAAGTCATAACATGAGTCGACAGGTATTAACTAGGGTTTTGCATTGAACTTAGGAATATCCGAGGGTAATTTATTGGGTATCACCAGCCACTAAGGAGCATAGTTGATTGGATCATTGGAGAGCTGATTTAAATCTAGTAACTCTAAAGTTGCAATAAAGGGAAACTGTTGATTAAGGTCAAGTTGTGCATAGCCAGGGTATGATGGAATTTCTTGGGAAACATGCCTTTGAGCACCAGCATAAGGAATTTTCGTCTAGTAACCTAGATAGGGGTTGTTTTTATAAGCAAACACTTGAGGATTCAGTTGACCAAAACCTGGGTACGATACATGTTGAAATGAAGGTTGAGGCATTTGCGCCTGAGGCTGCCAAGGGGTCTGTCCACCAATGTTATAACCCAAATTAGGATAACTTGGATTCGATTGAGGATAGGTATAACCTGGTTGTGGCTATGACATCCCATAATATGGTAATCCAACTTGTGAATAAATGATTCCGGGTATAGGTTGTTGTTGTAAATTAGCAGGAGGATTTGGAGTCTGAGGGCCCAATAATTGAGGGTATTGAGTTGAAGGACCCGCCTGAAACGGTTGTTGTACAAAAATTTGATTCTGTAATAAGGGTAAAGATGTATTAACAAATGGAATTGATGTGGGTGCAACTGGTTGAACTAGTTGATACGAGTGTACAACCATTTGTGGTTGGATAGGTAGAGTGGGTTGCCATTGACAAACATTCATTTTGACATTAGGTTGACCAAAAAATTACGGAGTACTGTCAAATTAGGTGACCAAAGGTTGCCCCTCAGCATGAGGAGGATAATAAGATGGAAAACATTGTTCTTCAAATGAAGGAAGTACAGTTGATATGGTACTGGATGGAATATACCTAGAAGGACCAACTTGATATTTCCCTGATGATGTATATAAAGGATCAAGCCGTTCAGTACTCATTATAGGTTTACCAGTTAGAATACCAGATGATGACATTGGTGAAGTGCATGGGTTTGAAGATGCACCAGAGAAAATTCTAGATAAATATTTATAACCTGATGGGGCGAAGAGGCCACCATGAAAATATGACTCTGGTGAAGTCATGAACATCGATGGGGTAGCGAGAGCAGGTGCTAACACAATTGGAACAGATAGTCCAACCGAAGATTTTGGTTTAGGCATGGTTACTTGACCAAGTGTATACCCTTTTGAATCAACGGGAACTTGAAAAAGAACAAGATCAACAAAAGTAGAAGATGGTGATTGAAGAGAAGACTCATACAGGTAAAGATCCTCCCCAAAATGGGTTGGAGTTAAAGGTGTCTTATCTTGTTGGATTTCTTCAATCAAAATTAAACCCGGTGGAAGGATTTCGCCGTCAGGCCCAAAGTATATTCCAGGAGGTTGACTGCATGATATGGGAGACTCAATGGCTACAATAGAATGTGGGATGACCGATACAGGAACAAATTCCAGTCGTTCGACTTTGGGATGCAGATGTTCTGGAAAAAAAGATATAGGATCTAGATCAACTTCCAATTGAACAATGTCGGGTTCAGGAGGTATGGTCTCACTGATTAGATGGATCGTGACCACGAGTAGCTATGAGGACTCCGTCTCGACAAAAGTAGATGAACCAGGATTTGTAGAAACAACTTGTGCCGACTCTGGTATATGGGAAGATGATGCTTCACTAGAGGTACTAATGGTACTGGTTTCGGTAGAGCGATGTCGCCTTCGCCTACCAGAAGTGACTTCTGGTGGTAAAGGTGGTTTCAATGCAAGTCTACGTGAATGACGGGGAAATGGATTTTCTTCTTCTATGATGACTGATTTATTTTATGACCAAAAAACAAATAAACAAAATAAAAGGGTAATTCTAGGAAAAAGGTTTACCAAGAAACTATGAACTGCAGAATACCTCTTGTTGAACCAAGAAGTACGGACAGGCAATCTCCCCGAATGCTGTGTTCGTTGCATCACAATTTACAAGGCGGCTGACTTGGTTCACTATGGATGGATAGAAATCTAAATTTTTCCTCCCAAATATACTCTAAGGTACGTGGAGGCCCAATTCTGTATTAGCGCTGTCGGATGCGAAACCGCACAGTGAGAGCACCCCTTTATACTTTTCGTACTATAACACCGGCTGATATACCCGAAGGTACATTGACGAGCTATGATATAATTATGTACGTGGAGTGAGGTATCACACTTGGAATGTATCGCAGACAATTAACGACAGCTGTTATGTTTTATGACGTCGAAACACGTCTCTAGCCTAGACCTTCTAAATGTTATCGTTATGGTTCCAATGCTGTGTTAGGTAAATTGATGTAAATTTTAAGTTGATCTTGTTTATCAATTTTCCTTTCAAGGTTCACCATGATGATGTGATGGAAATTCCTAAAATGCAGACTAAAATGATAAGAAAACTTTTCACCTTTAGCTTTTTCAACGAAAATCTTAGCTACTAAAGGGAAAGAGCAATTAGTTTTGGGAGCAAACAACAAAGAGCACAAACTAATATGCAACTTTCCTAATTGTTCCTATGAAAAATACACAATCCACTATATGCAAATGCATGTTTTTCTTTTCAGACCCCTTAATGTAAATGTAAAAAGGAAATATATGCATCAAATAAAAAAAAACAAATGCTTTCTTCTTTGAGAAACGATGAATTGAACAACAATTTCTCTTTTAGGAAAAATGAAGAATGGAACTACAAATTTTCCTACAGGAAACGAATAATTTAACGACAATTTCCTTTACGAAAACAAATGGATCTAATGCAGAAATAAAAATACTTTGAATTTGATTTGTCAATGATGAAGAAAAACACTTAAAGAGACATTGAACAAACTTACTTTTCAAAGGAGGATGATTTAGGTAAATTCATTGATATTTATGAGGCATCAGACAGTTAAAAACACAACAAGAAAAAGGTTGAAAGTAATAGAAATGACAAATTCAAAGGGAATTTGGTTTGCTTAGGAAGCAACGTAGTCTCTAAGGGGAGATAGTGCGTTCCAAAGCACCCCTGAGTGGGAGATAGTGCTATGCAAAGGACTGTGTCTTGACCAACAGTGCGTTGGGCGCAGCATAGAACAAAAAAATCAAGCTACTAACACACTTCTAATGCAATTCTTAGTTTTAAAAGCCTAATATTTAGAGTAGATGCTACTGGGTGAATAAGAAGAGGAAAAATACACCAAGGATGAAGGTAAAATTCCCAGTGGAGTTTCTAGTTTGTTATGCGGAATTATGGATTACGGATAAAACACATTCCCTAAATGTGGTGCTATGCATTTAGAACAATAGATCAAAGAATTTGCAGACAATTTTCCTAATAGTAAATAGACACATAGAATAGAGTAAGAAACTTACTTGGAGTCCAAGCGCTTCCTATTCTCCTTCTGTCGCTCTTGTTGTAGCTTCCAATCCAAGCTTGATTGCCGAAATATTTCCTGCAAGTATTAACACTAAACAAAAAAGAGATTGCAATATATAGATGTCTATTCACGTTAATCAGTTAAATAAATGAAATATGAAACATATACATCAGATAAGAATCCATAATATGAAAGACAAAAGCTTATACAGATACATATGTGGGAAAGTAAGCAACAATATTTATTAATGGATAGAAGGGAAGGTTACAACCAACAATTGATTTGATGTCATCAAATCCAACATCATCCTAGCCTCATCACAATGAACATCTCAACAAAAACATATCACTCAAATCAAACCCTCAGTTGAGATTCCAACAACATTTCTCTACCAAATTTCTTCCTTCTCAAGCACTGGGATCTGTGCTCAATTTATAGATGAGCTGAAGGTAGTTTCACAATCAATAACTTTCTAATAATAGGAAATACATGTTCCCAAGCTCAGAGGTGTTGAATGGACACATGGATTCGAAGTTTGGCACATATGCACTCCTCTAGAAGGCACTGACCATCTGGAGATTCTGGAACAATGATAATTTCACTCCTAATTAACCAACGCACCCTTGAGTGTCGGGAAGTGCTTTGAAGAGCACCCTTGAATGGAGATGCCTACATATGCAAAGAAATTAGTCCCTTGAGAGACTGCGTTGGTGACATCATAGGTGATATAAAATGTACTTAAAATCTTGGAAACCTTGCAATGGAAGTCATGGATGATTTTTTCTGGTTATTTGTCTTAGGGCATGTAGCAACTGAAATGATAAGGGATGGTATACTCTATTCATTGGTTCTGGGGATGATGTCCAATTTAACTAGGTCATTGGGAATGGTGCCCAAATTGACCTATAACACCTGAGATTAAGCAAGTTCTGAGTTACAGTGCTGCCCCATATGGGGAAACCATCACATAACTTAGTCAACCAAAATTTAAACATATTGTGCGTACAAAAGTAAAGCAAAAAAGCAACATTGAAATTTTTACTAGTAGAGAAGGGAGGTCTCGTGGTGCTATTCCTGTCTCGGCTTGTAATTCTTCATATCTTCTGGAGGTGGCTCTTCCATAATGAAGCAACTATAGTCATCTGAGGACTCACCATCCTGCTTTAACATTTGGGCAGTCGGTTGAGGTGTGGAGGCAGAGCGCGTTCCCAGAGCTGCAGTGTTGTCATCCTTGGCTGAGCTTTCACCACACTCACTATCCGAGGAGTGCTCAACAGTTTTGGTGGGGAGAGATTCCATTTTCCCATGGAACAAAGAGTTGGATGGCATCAAAATGGATTTACGAAAATGATTTCGAGAGCCCGAGGTGGAAGGGACATCTGGGAGGTGCAGCGAGAAGAGAGTCGAGACGTGATGCAACTCTGGGGAATCCATAGAATTCACATTGACCGTGAACTCCACAGATCCAGAACCTTCATCACAAAGGGAGGCAGAGCTATTATCACCGAGGGAGGTAGAACCATCATCGCGGAGAGGGTGAGGAGGACGAGAGGGTTGGCCATGTCATCAACCCCTGCGGCACCGCATTCTTTGTCTACGAGGCATGGAGTCATCAAAGAGCACATGAGTGGAGGGGAAGCAGACAGGATTGCGGACGGTGAGGAGGCAGGAGGCTTCCAACTGAAAAGAGGGTCGAGTGGAGGGTTGAAGGGCCAAGTGCTCAGACCTATGGCGTATGGAGGGATGAAGGGTAGATTTATCAGTGCAATGGTGGATGGAGGGATGGAGAATCAAATTCCCTTGGATAGAAAAATGATAGGGAGAGGCGACAAAGAATAATTCGTTGATGTCCATGAAGTAATGAAAATGGCAGCTGAGAGGACGGATAAAGAGGGCAGAGTTATGGCACTGCGAGGACGGAGTAATGGCATCGAAGTTCTACCTGCGGGCATTAATAGCCCATCCGCGTCAGCCATGCGAGGCCATGTGGCCCTGCCAGCTGCCATGCGGAAGAGCGACTCGACTATGCATTATGGAAACCTACATCTGGGAATATTTTTCGTTGAGTTATACAACAAAAGTTGGAAACAATTCTGAGGAGGAGCTGAAATCAAAATGGATTTCTTTATTGTCTTTGAAGAAGAAAGCTTACCTATCCCCAGTTATACTTGAAGATACCTCTAGTGTAGACTCAGGGGGTATTTAAAAGAAAGGTTGTGAGATCTTGGGAGGATTGATGCTCAAATATTGTTCTAAAATAGTCTAGAACAACTAAAATTGTAGAACAGTTGTTGAAGTGAAATGCTACTTTCTTCAGTGAGAAAAATAAGAAACACTTGTTTCTTCTTTTTAGGGTTGTTGCTAATATGATTGGTGGCCACTCTCGTAAAAAGTTGTTGCATAAAATCAATGTCCTAATAGCAGACTCAATTTCAACTCCTTGAGCTTTTGTTGGACCAAAATATTTCCTCCGTTGGGAGGCATGATCGAGGAGGATCTTGTTACCACTTTCTAAATTTTACCATGAAAAAGGAAAAGTTCATTGAAAACTAGGTAATGAGTATTTTAACTTTTAAAGTAAAGTGTTTGAGCTTCATGGGGATGTACTCATATATTTGAGTTTTAAATTGTAAAATAGAAATTGATTTATGAGAGAATTTTCCTCAAAATCAATTTCTAAATTCAAGTTGGAATTGAGAGTCTCATGAGATTCCCTCATATCCCTTAATTTTTGGATAAGGTCCATGTTAGTGTGAATTCTAGTTGCATGCGTATGAAAAAATCTCACTTTAGATGTGCATAAAAAACAACCCTAACATCAAAGATGGCTTTCAATTTCCTTAGATATGTAGTTGGTAATCAGAATAAATGCTACATAAATCTAGATCTATGCAGTTAAAGACATTAAACAACAAATAATAAGCAAGAGTTTCTCCATGCATCCAATGAAGAAGTCAAGAATTTTTAAAGATTTTTTTGTATTATGACACCCGGGAAGGGAACATAGAAATATGTTACCAGTCCCCCTCAATGGGATGGGTTCTTATATGTCCTCAGTGCTTCAGATCTAAGATCTCTCTCACTTGATGGTGCAGAAAACCCAGACAAAATGGAACTCAAAGGGAGCTCACAAGTAAAAAGTAGAAAAATATGACAATGATGGGAGGATCAAAGTCAGACCAAAAGTATAGATCAAGAGCGATCTCTAGGCAACAAAAGGTAGTAAATGAATGGAAAAACAACAAAATATTGAGTTAGTCTAGATATTGGTGCATAATGAAAATATTATTAACCAAATCTAGATCCAAATTTTATGGAATATTTTATTATTTTTGTTGGAGGGAAAAAGGATTTGAATTTGTTCAAATCCCTTTATTTAGAAATAATAAATAAATCAATGATTTATTTATTATTTTAAGAATTTGGTTGAGTAATAATTAAATAAATAGTGATTTATTCAATTATTTATAAATGATTTAGTCAAATTTAATAAGGAATATTATTTAAATAATGTTTTAAATAATTATTCATAGAAAATAATAAGATAAATAATGATTTATCTAATTAATTTTCCAGTTTTGGGTTAAATATGACCAGAAATATTAATTAAAAAGTGGTTTAATTAATTATCCCTTAAGGAAAATCAAACAAATAAGGATTTATTCAATTATTTCTCATGGGGTTTCCTATTTAGACCAGAAATAACTTAATAAACTATGTGTTATTAAATTATTTTTCATAGTGAAAGCAATTTTACTATGGTAAAATTACACGGTGTAATTTGGTCCATCTAATAATAATAGGTTAGATGACCAAATATTGGTGTAACAAATTCCCCCCCAACGTGCGACCGTTAGGAGCTAATCGTATGACCAAAGTACATTGTAAGAACTCAATCACTAGACACCGAAGGGGAGTCCGAGAGAGAGAAATATGAGGCAAACTAAAGCGCGAGAGGACAAGACCACGAGGAGGCGAGAATTACATGTGTGACAAGTCTCTTTTATGAGTGAGTACCTATTCTACATGAGGCGAGGGAGGCATACCTATGCCCACCGAGATAAAAAAGTACAAAGAATAATGATGCGTCCAAAAAACATGGGACTGAACTATATAGTACATTCTAGCATAAACATGGGGCAGATAAAAAACATGATAATGTATCCCACATACATACTATGCCTGGGACAACAACCAGGACTTATACAATAATATCTGAGTACATGAGATATAAGTACAACCATAGAGGCCCTGTAAAACAGGAGAGGGCTCTGAAAATATGAATGATACATGCAAACTAAAAAGGTGTTGCAAGCGGATGAGGTCGGAACCATAAAATCTATGGAGCTACATCCAAGGCTGTAGTAGAGATGTCATCCAGGCATATAGGGGGCTACTTGAAGGGCCACCCCCTCATGAGGTCTGAAAACATCTCACACATACTTGGGAATTGCTGGTACAATCTCCTGCATCACTGAACCATCGAGTATACCGATCTCAATCATGCCATAAGGAGTTTAAACTGAGAAACAATCAAGTCAAAGGGAAATAAAGGGTCCCTTTTCCTGATCCAAGGCACCAAACAAGAGTGGAAGTTGGAACCAAGGTACACTGCCCTCTAGACCTATCTTCTGGAATGAATAAGCTGATGTCGAAAAAAGGAGGTCCACCATAGGTGGGGAAATAAGGAATCCTCAACTAAGGCACAAGGGATAATAGTAGTGCAACTGATAGACTAACACTAGGGATGATGGTGGAATGGGGGGTATTGAGCAGCAGGCTAATGACTTCCCTTGTTAGAGCATAATGGGCATGGTTTACCTGGCAACTACTGACTTGACTTAAGAGGGGATATGGGACATTATGACTGAAGGCCAAAATGTGCGGCCCGAGAGAGGGACAAAGAAATAAAGGATGGAGGACTGTGGCGGGAGAGAAAGGGACTCAGGACAAACTCCATGAATGCGATGATGACTCAACTCGGATGCTCTAAACAAGGGTGACTCGATGATGCTGCCACACAGAACAGGCCTGGTGGGGGCCATAAAATACATGAGTACAATATGGTTACTCACAATGAAAATCGACACGAGCGTGGAAAAGTATGAAGGCAAGGTGGTGCCCCAAGTAGAAGTGTTGCAAGTGAAAAAAATCGATTTTGAGAAGCGGTGAAGTGACTCTTCTTGGAAAAAGGCTTCTGGGTGAAGTATCAAATCACCAAAAACAAAAGTTGGCTACCTAAAAGAAATAAAATGTGCATTTTGAGAGGGAAATGCTAAGGGTAATATTTCTTAAGATAGAGTGCATTACGAGGATTAGGAAGAGGGTGGCCTTAGAAATCCTCTAGAAGGTATTCCCCTATACCTAAATCCTTACTGATGATGTAAGGGCCTAGCCATAAAGAGTCAAAATTCCCATGACTGAGGACATCATGAGCCTCTTCATACACTAGAACAAGGTTGCCTTCATGAAAAGTAAGAGGGTGGAATTTTCGGTCATATTGAGCATTGGTGCGTTTCTTAGCTGCTTCGGTGGTTTGCAATGCAATACGACTATCTTCGGAAGTGCACTCAAGCATGATAAGTCTTTGTTCTAATGGTTGGGTGTCACGGATAATTTTGACAGCTAGGTGAAGGGAAGGGAATTCACACTTGATTGGTAGGACCGCCTCCTTGCCAAAAACAAGGTGGAAAGGAGTAAACCTGGGGGCAGCTTTAACATAATTTCTATAGGACCACAACGCAGGGACTCAACATAAGGTGACAGTTGGTTTTGTGCTTATTCACTATCCATTGAAGCATATTTTTAACGATTTTATTGACCGCTTCAACTTGGCCATTACCTTGGGGGTAATAGGACGATGAATATTGGTGCTTAATGTCCAATAGAGAGGATAGCTCACGCCATATCTCATCTTCGAAATGCCGGCCATGGTCAGAGACCAATTATTTCAGAACTCCGAATCGAGCGATAACATGGTTAAAGAAAAATAGGTACGATAGCTGCCGTGTTGTTGAACGTTGCCATGGCCTCAGCCCATTTGGTGAAATAGCCAACCGCCATGATGATATACTTGTGGTTACCAGTAGATGTAGGTCGAAACTCCACAAAGTCTATGGCTCACTTATAGAAGGGACCAAATAAGATGATAGGATGGAGGGGAGCCAGGGGGGCTTGAGCCTTTGGGGCGAAATGTTGGAAATTGGAACAGTTTTTGACTGCTTCAATGCAATAACCAAAGAGAGAAGGAAAACAATACCTAGCGTGCATGATTTTTTAGGAAATGGCAAGACCAGAGAGGTGGCCACCACAAGCACTGCTATGGTAGGCATTAAGGACTTGCTCAACTTCAGTGTGCGTGAGACAACGACGAAGGATAGTATCTATACCGCGACGATAGAGGTTGTCACCGATGAGAAGGTAGCAGGGGGCTTGGTGTCGGATACGTCGTCGAGCATCATGGTCAAGATGGAGGGCGAACTTTTGGGTTTGTAGATAAGTGAGGATGTCACCATACCAAGGGTCGTCCGAAGTAATGGAAAACAAATTTTTGTAGGGAAAATCATCATTAATTGGTGGATCTTGCGTACTGGTAGGTAACTCAAAAACTAGCTCAGCGAGGGCTAAAAATTTCTTACTCTTTGGTGTGACAAACTCAAGATTGAATTCCTAGAGGACAACGATCCAACGGGCGTACTTCCCATTGATGATCCGACGACTCAATAGGAAATCCATTGGGTTGGAATTAGTCACGACCTTGGTGGTGTTAGCCCTCCTATAAATTTTGACAAGCAAACAAGGGGCTAGAATGTTTTTGAGCCTTCAAGGAATGCATTTCCTCCGAAAACACATCATCCTTGAAGCCTCTTTGTGCCTTTGGTCCTTTGGGAAAATCCTCCCTGCTATATCCATCCAAAAATCCTCTCTGATTGTGACAAATTGTGTTCCTAAAGGCCTACATTTATCCCTTGTATCCCTGCAAAGTGTCCCTTTTCAACCCTTTTGTCCCATTTTTTAAGTCCCCCTTTTCACCCCAAATCCCTCCCCTAATCCTTCTAAAATTTCCCAAAAAACTCTTTTAAACCATACATAATACCCCTGGTTTGCTTTATTTTCCCCTCTTTCCCCTATCATTACCTTTCCCTGGTCTTGAATTTCACTAAAAATGGATAAAAAAACCATGTTTTTCCATACATTTGGGTCTATCACCTTTTGGCCCTGGCCCCAGAACCCTTCTCCCCACATGACCTAGCGCTATGACCTGGTGCAAACCCGAAAGCGCTTAGCGCGTTTGGCTATCAGGCGCGGTATTAACCGTCGATCTTTACAGATCCGATGGTAGTCGTAAACCTCCATCACGCCCGTGGCCTGCTCCGTTTACCGCTCAGACCACATCACAACCGTCCATTTGAACCATAGATCAATGGTCCGCGGTACATCCTGCCTGGTGGTCCCCACAGCCGCGCTTGTCCGAAAACCACCGGTATCTATCGCACCGCCGTTGGGAGGTGGGTGGTATTTATATTTTCGGAGTGATTCCACTCACCGCCCAACACGTGGCTCCATCACTGTTTAGAAACCGCCCCCCATCGCGCGTTAACATTTGGAAATTGACCCGGCACGATATGCATATCAACCGTCCGATCTGGGGCTCTCAATCCAACGGTGATCGCGCCGCGAAGATGCATGGGAGTTAAACCAAAGAAACCGTACCCCTGGCCCACTGTCCATCGCCCTCTGACATGTTCCCAGCCGTCGATCTCCTCCTGAGATCGGACGGTCCAGATTTAAAGTCAGCCCCGCCATCACCGCGTCCTGCCACGTCACCCATTCCACGTGTTTTCATCGCGTCTTCGTCCTTTTCCTATATATTTCATTCCAAGGTCAAAGTTTCAATGTTTTACATTGGAATTTCTATCTCGATGTCGCCCAGTGCATTTCACACTGCTCCACGGTTTTCCTCCACAATATCCTCTGCATGCATCGTCGTCAACCGTGCCACATTGCCATTTTCGCAGTCATCCGCACCACCCTCTCAATGCATGGTTTTCTTAATTTGTTTTCGTGTTTTGTAGGGTTACAGGCAGGCGAAAAACCACCATGATTCGTATGCACTATTGTAGAGGCACAGTGCACAGAAGGAGCTGAATCCTAGAGCCTGATATTACAGGAAAATGTCCGGAAAGGTGTCTGCAACGTAAATTTCATCAAAGGACAGATTCCAAACTCTGCAAAACCTCTCCGGCGCCATTAAAGCTCGGATTTCATAAAAAAAGACAGTACTAGAGCAGTAGAGAGTTCAAGGCATGTAATAGAAGATTTTTGAGCCTTTTCAGGATTTAGAAGGCAAAGGTACCAGTTCAAGGACATCATGGATCGCATGGAGGGCCCAGTGCACAGAAGACCATATCATCAGGATGATCAAATCAGCAGAATGTTTCTTCCTAAGCAAGGACATGGTACACATTATTGTTTCAGTCTACATTGTGTCCAAGTGAAGTTTCCCCCCCTGACAACAGTCCTATGCTATCAGAAGCATTTGATTCACAGTATGGCAGACCCTAGCATCATTATTCTACCTTTGTTTAATTCACCTGAAGTAATACTGAATGCTGCAGAAAAGTACATTAGAGACATACCTGGAGTAAATAGAAGCTTGACGAAGACCACTCTTCCATCCAAAGAGTACCAGAGATAAATGCTCAGAATTTAAAACAGAACGATGCCTCGGTCATTTTTCTCTTCTGAGTTTTAATGTTGCATTTAGTTTTCCACCTACCTTCTCTGCTCCACTTGAGCTATAAATTCATGAAGAAACTCATTGTAATGGTTGTTGATCAGTTATCGGAGAATTGCAAGCGGTTTCTTTTGAGACATAGTCTATCTGTAAAGTTGTAAGATAGGCTGAGGAAGATGTTTTCAGACTGAATATCCAGCTATTGGTGATGTTGTACTTGACTGGTATTGCTCTTTAATATGACAAGCACATTTCTTTGGATCCTGATCTAAAGCAGCGGTGATGTTTTTCTATCTCCGTGTCTGTTTTTAACTTGCAGTTCATTTCATTTCATTTCTACTGGCTTGCATCAGAAATATGGCATAGGATTTACCTTTCTTAGGTACCCTATGTTTCTGCTCTCCTTGCCTTCAATGTTTTCTACTAAATGTGTTATCTAAGGTTTGATTTCAGTTAATTTAACCAGTGTAGTGGATGTCATTGCCTGCTAGCTGATGTATGAATTAATGAATCTATTCTTAGATGTTCCTGTTAGGACTTAATTGAATGAATTGGGAACACTGGGAGGTCTAGAACTCTGTCTTTATCTCACTAGGATCATTTTCAATTAATTGAACCTTTCTAAGATCCCTCAAGCTAGAGGCCGAAGCATTGAGAGTTAAAAGTCTCTCTTTGATCTCAGGTCTTTAACTTTGTGTTATAAACCTTTAATGTTTCTTGTTTGAAGAGTTAGCCTTTGGTTTTCAAATCACAGGTGTCCAATGGCATGTCCTGTCCCTGGATCTGATCTCTGAAGGTCACCTTGGAGGTTTCCTTGCTTTCACCTTTCACTCCTACCCTTTCGTATCACACAATCATCTTTAAGATCCAATGCTTTAGATGACTAGCCCAACTGAAAGCCTGCATATTGAATAGCAAGCAAACCCTTTCCTGACTCCATTTCCTAATGGTCTTGAATGTTCCCTGGAGTATCTCTCCTTTGCCTAAAATCCTCTTTTCTTGTCCTTGTCTCATATTGAACCTTTCTTTCCTGATTCCCAGCAACCAAACATACATTAAACAAACAAACTCCGAGCCTTATAACTAGCCTAACACCTTAACTTTGAGCTTCAAAGATATGTACCTTTGAAAATCATAGAGAGATCCCTCTTTGGACCCAGGAGGGCTAGATCCTGAGGTCCAAAAGTGTTTCTGATGTTGTCTCATCTTTTGGTCTTTCCAACTTGGACAAAACATGGGAACCCCAACATAATGGCGACTCCGCTGGGGAAATTCTGAGTATTTTCCATCCTACTACAACACAAGAGCCTCATAAAACCTAGAAACTCTGGTTAGGTTGGTAGTGAAACACTTCCGTTTGCAAATTCTCTTTCTATACCATTTGTTGTGTTTCTCCCACACTCTTAGACAGAGTCTGGAAAGGGCTAGGTAGCCTCCAAATCTCACACTCTTTCAGAGGTGACATATCTGGTAAAAGCCCCCCCAGTCAATCTTTGGTTAGAGTTTGCTGTGTTTTGAATATATCCTTCAAAAGGGATATTTCATAAGCACTGTGGTGGATAGTGTACCCTCCAGAAATCATTCTAAACCCTCCACCTGGTGACTCCATAGCTCCTTAAAGATCAAAGACTCCACTGGTGATCAATAGGCCTGCTGATTATCTTGGTTCACATAAGACTCCACTAGGAGACCAGCCTCCATAACAACATCAACCACAGTAGAAGTAACAAGTAGGGTTAAGCTCCTTTGTGAAAATAGCATTCTGGCTCCAAGAACCATTCACACAAGAGCTTATCCTAACCCAGACCCCCCCAGAATAGTTGATAACCATGAGAGCATCCTCAAGAGATCTCCTGCACCTAAAAGACCAACTTTTTCCAGCCACATCCATAGAGCTAACTCTATACCATAAGACTTTACAGCTATATCAGACCCATTTTTTGACCTAAGCACTCAAAACAGTTTTCCAAGAACTAGGTCATTCAGTGTTCTAGACCAGCTATACCTTGAGCTTCCCGGTTCACCACCTCAAAGTGGTAAACACATTAGGGACAGAGAGACCCCTCCATCTACACCCCCTGACATTCACTTCATTCAAAACTTGGGGCTCAGTCATCCTAAATCTACTCAACAGACTTCTGCTGGTCCTAGCATCCCTGTCATCCATATACCAATTGCTCAAGCCAACCCTTTACCTCACCAGAACATCATCATGGAAGCCTGGTATGCACCTCTGGTGTTACCCAAGCCTCTAGTGCCTTTACCCAATGATTATCAATCTAATATCCCACACTTCAATGCAAAAGAGTCTACCACAGCCCAACACCATGTAGATAGGATGGAGGATTATTTTGACTACATGGAGATAGACGATGATACAGTCAAAATGAGAATATCTGCCCAGAGCTTAGGAGGTGATGTGAAGAAATGGTTCAAGAGCCTACCTCCTAATAGTATCCAAGATCTTCCTGCTTTATATCAAAATTTCATAAACAAATGGGAAGTTAAGGCCAACCCTCTCCAAACCCTAGCAGAATACAAGAATCTTAAGAGAAATGTAGGAGAGAGTGTCCATGACTACTCTACAAGGTTTAACAGTGTTTACAATGCTCTTCCTCCACACATGAAACCTCCCCAAGGTATGGCTTTAGTAAAATATCCTGAAGGCTTTGATGCTGACATGAACTACCAGCTTAAGGAGAGGAATTACAACACATTGGAAGACATGCAAAGAGGAGCAGTGAGTGTAGAGGCTAACCTGATTGAGAAGAGAGCCAGAATGAGGGCTGAG
This sequence comes from Pinus albicaulis, assembly GCA_034641835.2. Classification (NCBI taxonomy): domain Eukaryota; kingdom Viridiplantae; phylum Streptophyta; class Pinopsida; order Pinales; family Pinaceae; genus Pinus; species Pinus albicaulis. The sequence continues at coordinate 295,868,139 of CM076582.1, forward strand.
AAGAGAGTAACATATAGATATGACAATTTAGCTTCCACATCTGATCCCAATTATGACCGTTTATCCAAAAACATGGAAAAGCTACAAATAATGATGGAAAAAATGGTTGTCACAGTTAGTAACCAAAACAGAAATAAAAACCATAACCAGAACCAAAAATTTAGAAGAAACAATGCCACTCCCAACAGACAAATAGAATCAGATCAGCAAGTTATTCCCCCGTTCCAAGAGAATTTTCTTGATGAATATGAGGGAATCATAGAAGAGTCTGAGGGAAACAAAATAAACCTATTTGAAGTGGAAAAATCAATCCACAACTGTTCCACAGAAGAAGATCAGCCCTCACCCTCGTATTGGGATGAGGAATGGTTAGAATCTGAGGATTACGGGTTAGGATTTGAAAATTCCATGATGTAGGTCAGAGAACAATATGAACTTAGAAGCAAAAAGGGCCTAGAAACTGCCAAACCAAAAGCTTCTGAGGTTACCATCAAGAAAAGGCATGAGAAAACTTATAAAGTGACTGTTGAAAGTAACAAATCAACAGCTGAGAGTTATGGAAAGAACAAAGAAAAAGACAACTAAAACACTGATAAACAAGGTAAAACAACTAGCAGCACTAGCATGGCAGTTAGTGCTCCTGATAAAACTGTCACAAACACTGTACATAGCGAGAATCAACACACTGATTCAGCCACTAAGGTAGTGGTTAACAAAACAGAGTTGAACGTTCCAAAGAGTCAGTCCACATTCAATTTGGAAAGTGAGATTGAAAAAATTAAAATCTCTGTCCCACTCTTTGAGCTGGCCACTCAGGATGTATATAAAGGCCAAATTTTGAAAGCATTAAATTTAGGTGAGAACAGTGACACTGTTAATTTGAATGATGATCAACCGGCCCTTCTGTTTCGTCCAAAGATCGAAGGAAAGTTTCAGGAAGGGGTAGTGCCACCTTTTTATATTAGTCTCAATATCCATGATAAGATCCTTCATAATGAAATGCATGACTCTGGTGCCTCACACAACTTGATGCCTAAAGTAGTTATGGAAAGATTAGGCCTAGAGATAACCTGTCCCTATAAAGACCTATATTCTTTTGACTCTAGCAGGCTAAAGTGTCTTGGCCTGATCAAAGATTTATGTGTAAGCCTAACCCAGATTCCAGCTAAATGCATGGTCATGGATGTTGTTGTGGCAGATGTGCCACCCAAGTATGGCATGTTATTATCAAGATCATGGGGAGCCAAGCTGCAAGGTACAATGCAGATGGATGGGGCCTATGCCACAATCCCAGTCTTTGGCCAACTTAGAAGACTGTACAGAGAGACACAAATGAAATTCCTAGTCAGTAGCCCCGAAAAGCCTGAAAACTCACCTTTATACTCTGTACACACAGACCTTGAATCCTTCATCCTTTGTAATGATGAATCCTTAGAGGGGTCAGAGTCCAAAAACAGAGATACAAACAAGGAAACAGAGCCCATGGAATTTAACATAATGGCTACTCTAGACTCGGAGGAGAAATATATAGAAAACTTTGAACAGTGCGTTGAAACAAAAACCCAGAGTGAACCAGGAACATAATGCAGTCAGTTGATTAGTCACCCTTCACAAGTTCATACACCACACCAAGAATGAAACGATGATAAACCCAAGAATGAAACCTTATGGGAAATGAATTTTGATGGGTCATGCACCAAGAGAACTGCTGGAGCAGGAGTGTGGATACATAACACTGAGAGTGACTACACAGAGAGCCATGCCTACAATCTGCACTTCAAATGTACAAGCAATATTATAGAGTATGAGGCTCTTATCCTAGGCTTAAACCTGTTGAGAAAATTAGGAGCCCGTAGGATAACTGTGCATAGGGACTCTGAGCTGATCATTAAACAGGTGAATGGTGAATACACAGCGAAACATCCTAGACTGAGAGGATATAGGAATGACACTATCGATTTATTGAAAACCTTTGTAGAATACGAGCTGGTGTTTGTCCCTAGGAGCTAGAACGCAATTGAAAATGGATTAGCTTGCATGGCTAGTTCATACCATAAACCTCCCAGTGACCAACAGATCATCATTCAGACCAAATTCAGACCTGCAGTGCCGGACAATGAAAAATATTGGCAGGTCTTTAAGGGCGATAAACAGATTGAAGATTTCCTGGTAGGCAGAGACGAGTTTGAATTTTCTGATTCAGATTCTAAATCTGACAGTAGCCGCCTGAGTGAAGAGTCCTCAGATGAGGAAGAACCACCCTGTAACATAGAAATAAACACTTTAAACGAGCAGATTGGAAATCCGAACGAAAAATGTAAAAACACAGATAATGAAGAAGTAGAGGTGCTGCAGACCAAAGATAAGAACATACCTCGAGTTCTGGCACCTTTAGAGGACCTTTTCGACTTCGATGATGTAGAAAAAAAGCCCACTATAGAAAAGGCAGACTCTGATGTCGAGGAATGAAACATAGGCACTGAAGATAAACCCAAGATGATCAAACTAGCTAGGTCCCTGCCTGCAAACATGAAAAAGAAATACATTGACCTATTCAAGGAATTCATTGATGTGTTCGCCTAGAGCTATAAAGACCTGAAGGCCTATGATACAAACATCATACATCACAAAATACCTTTGAAAGAGAATCCGAAGCCCTTCAGGCAAAAAATTCGCAGAATAAACCCAAAACAACTTCCTGCAGTGGAAAAAGAGATTAAGAAGATGTATGAGGCAGGAATAATTGTGCCGGTGAGGTTCTCTAATTGGGTATCAAACCTAGTGGCTGTGAGAAAGAAAACAGGGGAGATCAGGCTGTGTATTGATTTCAGGAATCTCAATAGAGCCTCACTCAAAGATAATTACCCTTTGCCAAAAATGGAACACATCCTTCAAAAGGTAGTAGGCTCAAAAAGGATCTCCCTGCTAGATGGTTTTTTAGGTTACAACTAAGTTTTAGTAATCCCAGAAGACCAACTCAAAACAGCTTTCACTACTCTATGGGGCACTTTTATGTATGTAAAAATGCCTTTTGGACTGATGAACGCTGGAGCCACCTTCCAAAGAGAAATGGACATAGCCTTTTCAGATGAAATAGGGCATTTCATTTTCATCTACCTGGATGACATAACAGTCTATTCCAAGACTGAAGAAGAACACCTAAAACATCTGAGAAAGGTCTTCAAAAAATGTAGAAGGTTCGATCTGTCATTGAATCCTAAAATGACTGTATTTGGGTTGCAAGAAGGTAAGCTTCTTGGCCACATCATATCGGAGAAAGGGATTAGGATAGACCCACAAAAAGTTGAGAGAATACTACAAATCACACACCCGAGAAATATCAAAGAATTACAGTCCTTCATTGGGAAAATCAACTTCCTCAGGAGGTTTATTCCCAAATTAGCTGAACACCTGAGGAATATGACTAACATGTTAAAGAAAGGTGTAGGAGTTAAGTGGACTGTTGGGGCTAAGAAATATTTTGAATTAGTTAAACTTGCACTCACCCAGGCTCCTGTCCTAATCAGCCCAGATTTCTCAAAAGATTTCCTGATTTTTTCATTTGCCTCCGAGCATACGATAGCTGCAGTTCTACTGCAGAAAAATCCAGAGGGAATGGAACAACCCATTTCTTTCTTCAGCAAAGCACTCAGGGATGCACCCTTGAAATAAAACATAATGGAAAAATAGGCCTATGCTCTGGTTAAGGCCTTGAAAGACTTTAGGGTGTACATACTGCATTCCCACACCATAGCCTATGTGCCAAATATAGTGGTTAAAGACATTTTGTCCCAAGACCCAGATGGGAAGAGGGGAAAATGAATTGCTGTGATCTTAGAGTACGACCTTGAGATAAAACCCACCAAACTGATTAAAGGCCAGGGCTTAGCTCAACTAATGGCTGAATCAAATCTACAAGCCCTTGACATTAACATGGTAAATGCCTTGGATGAGCAGCAGGGACTTCCTGATCCCACTGTTGAGGAGAAGTTTCAGAGCTCTCCTTGGTATTCTGACATTCTGTATGTGCTTACACACCTCAATGCCCCTCCTGAACTATCAAAGACCAAGGCCAGATTCTTAAAGCTAAAGGCCAGAAGCTATTTTATTCTGAATGAATGTTTATACTGGAAGAGTACAAATGGCCTATTGCTTAAATGTTTGCCTGAGTCTGAAGCAGAAAGGATTAAACAAGAGTTCCATGCAGGAGAGTGTGGAGGCCACCTGAGCTGGAAAGCCACTGCCAACAAAATACTCAGAGCTGGTTACTATTGGCCCACACTCTTCAATGATATCCATAAGATGGTAATTTCCTACCACCAATGCCAGATTTTTGAAGGCAAAAGAAAACTCCTCCACTTACCTCTACAACCCATCACTGTTGAAGGTCCCTTTATTCAATGTGGCTTAGATTTCATAGGAGAAATTCATCCTGCTTCTTCTGCACAACAAAAATGGATCCTAACAGCCACAGACTACTTCACTAAGTGGATAGAGGCCATACCTACTGGGAATGCCACAGAATCTGTCATCATTAGGTTCCTAGAAGATCATATCCTGTCTAGGTTTGGCTGTCCAAGGAAAATAATCACTGATAATGCTGCTACTTTTGGATCCAAGAAAATGGTTGATTTTTGTCACAGGTATAAAATAGCACTCGGTCACTCAACTGCCTATTACCCACAAGGTAATGGCTTAGATGAATCATCAAACAAGAGCTTGGTGACCATCATCAGAAAGCTGCTGGAAGAGAACAAAAAGTCATGGGATAACAAGTTAGTGCATGCCCTGTGGGCCGACAGACTTACAACGAAGAAATCCATTGGCATGTCACCATACCAGCTTGTATATGGAACCGAAGCAGTGTTTCCTACCAGCCTTGGGGTACTAGTGATCAAACTTTTTCAAGAGATACAAACAGAAGAAGATTGCATGGTGAGGAGAATAAACCAGACAATTCATCTCCAGCAAACAAGGGAAGAGTCTATAACAGAGCTGTGAAAGTTCAGGAGAACATAAAGAAGTTGTTTGACAAAAGAACTAAGGCTTATGATTTCAAAATTGGAGACAAAGTTCTGAAGTGGGACTCGAGGAGAGAGGACAAAGGAAAGCACGACAAGTTTGACAGTTTGTGGCAGGGTCCATACATCATCCAAGCCACTGTGGGTCCAAATGAATTTTTTCTACAAGAACCAGATGGTACAGAGCTGTTTGGGGGTCCTGTCAATGGCAGGATGCTCAAACACTACTTCTACTGATTTCCAATTTCCAGTTTCCATTTCCATTGTACATACCATTACAGTGTGTTGTTTTCAAGAAAAATAGAAATGTTAAAAAAAAAAAAAAAAAAAAAAAACAGAGAGAAAGGAGAGGTTCAGACATGCTCAAAACATAAACCTCTGAAGTGAAAAATATTGGCTCCAATATAATCAAAACCTGAGCCAAAGAAAGTAAATATAGCTGGTTCAAACATGCCCAAAGCCTGGACCAGCAAAGAAGAAAGAAGAATTAGCTCTAACAAGCCCAAAGCCAGAGCTGAAATGAAGAAGAGAAAGTGACTCTAACAAGCTCAAAACTTGAGTCACAAAGGAAAGAAGGATGCTTTAAACTTCAGATTTCAAGCCTTCGAAGTTTTTTTTTTCAGTTTTCTGTGAGTTTCTGTCCATGTGCAACTGTCTTTATGCCTCGGATCTACAACAAACTAGACTGTCTAATCCTAGTTTGACTGTTTTTAAATTTCTGTTGTAGAATGTAGAGAAGAAATCTGCTAGACAGTCTAATCCCAACAGATTCTAGATTAGGTAGAGAAACATATGAGACCAACAGTCTAATCCGGTCTCACGGAGTGATAAGGGTAGATTTAGAATAGGTTTTTTTTCTGTTTATAAAATAAATGATGTAAAGGGTCTGCTAGTTCAAATGCACCCTAGAAGAAAAAAAAATGCTAGGATTGTAATATGGGTAGGTAGATTGTTTGGGTGATGTTTCTGCTAATTGATGTCTTCACAATTGTGGCAGATAAAAACAAAATAAGAAAGGTGGCTCAAGCAGCAGGCATCTGGCCTACTCCAAATACCATTTTCTGAATTCTTGACTCCTTCAAGAAGAAGCCATCCCCATGTGGAGCCACTGTTAGCCCTCCTATAAATTTTGACAAGAAAACAGGGGGCTAGAATGTTTTTGAGCCTTCAAGGAATGCATTTCCTCCGAAAACACATCATCCTTGAAGCCTCTTTGTGCCTTTGGTCCTTTGGGAAAATCCTCCCTGCTATATCCATCCAAAAAGCCTCTCTGATTGTGAGAAATTGTGTTCCTAAAGGCCTACATTTATCCCTTGTATCCCTGCAAAGTGTCCCTTTTCAACCCTTTTGTCCCCTTTTTTAAGTCCCCCTTTTCACCCCAAATCCCTCCCCTAATCCTTCTAAACTTTCCCAAAAAACTCTTTTAAACCATACATAATACCCCTGGTTTGCTTTATTTTCCCCTCTTTCCCCCTTTCCCTGGTCTTGAATTTCACTAAAAATGGGCCAAAAAACCATGTTTTTCCATACATTTGGGTCTAGCACCTTTCGGCCCTGGCCCCAGAACCCTTCTCCCCACATGACCCAGTGCTATGACCTGGTGCAAACCTGAAAGCTCTTAGCGCGTTTGGCTATCGGGCGCGCTATTAACCGTCGATCTTTACAGATTCGACGGTAGTCGCAAACCTCCATCACGCCCGCGGCCTGCTCCGTTTACCGCTCAGACCACATCAGAACCGTCCATTTGAACCACAGATCAACTGTTCGTGGTACATCCCGCCTAGTGGTCCCCGCAGCCGCGCTTGTCCGAAAACCGCTGGTATCTATCGCACCGCCATTGGGAGGTGGGCGGTATTTCTATTTTCAGATTGATTCGCACGCGTTAACGTTCGACAATTGACCCGGCGCGATATGCATATCAATCGTCTGATCTGGGGCTCTCAATCCAATGGTGATCGCGCCGCGAAGATGTACGGGAGTTAAACCAAAGCAACCGTACCCCTGGCCCACTGTCCATCGCCCTCCGACACGTTCCCAGCCGTCGATCTCCTCCTGAGATCGGACGGTCCAGATTTAAATTCAGGCTCGCCATCACCGCGTCCCGCCACATCACCCGTTCCACGTGTTTTCGTCGCGTCTTCGTCCTTTTCCTATATATTTCCTTCCAAGGTCAAAGTTTCAATGTTTTACATTAGAATTTATATCTGGACGTTGCCCAATTCATTTCACACTGCTCCACGGTTTTCCTCCACAATATCCTCTGCATGCATCGTCGTCAACCATGCCACGTCGCCATTTTCGCAGTCATCTGCACCACCCTCTCCATGCATGGTTTTCTTAATTTGTTTTCATGTTTTGCAGGGTTACAGGCAGGCAGAAAACTGCCATGACTCGTATGCACTATTGTAGAGGCACAGTGCATAGAAGGAGCTAAATCCTAGAGCCTGATATTACAGGAAAATGTCCGGAAAGGTGTCTGCAACGTAAATTTCATCAAAGGACAGAGTCCAAACTCTGCAAAACCTCTCCGATGCCATTAAAGCTCGGATTGCATAAACAAAGACAGTACTGGAGAAGCAGAGAGTTCAAGGCACGTAATAGAATATTTTTGAGCCTTTTCAGGGTTTAGAAGGCAAAGGTACCAGTTCAAGGAAATCATGGATCGCATGGAGGGCCCAGTGCATAGAAGACCATATCATCAAGATGATCAAATTAGCAGAATGTTTCTTCCTAAGCAAGGAAACGATAGACATTATTGTTTCAATCTACATTCTGTCCAAGTGAATTTTTCCCCCCTGACAACAGTCCTATGCTATCAGAAGCATTTGATTCACAGTATGGCAGACCCTAGCATCATTATTCTACCTTTTTTAATTCACCTGAAGTACTACAAAATGCTGTAGCAAAGTACATCAGAGAAATACCTGGAGTAAATAGAAGCCTGACGAAGACCACTCTTCCATCCAAAGAGTACCAGAGATAAATTCTTAGAATTTAAAACAGAACGAGGCCTCGGTCATTTTTCTCTTCTGAGTTTTAATGCTGCATTTAGTTTTCCACCTACCTTCTCTGCTCCACTTGAGCTATAAATTCATGAAGAAACTCATTGTAAAGGTTGTTGATCAGTTATCGGAGAATTGCAAGCGGTTTCTTTTGAGACATAGTCTCTGTGTAAAGTTGTAAGATAGGCTGAGGAAGATGTTTTCAGACTGAATATCCAGCTATTGGTGATGTTGTACTTGACTGGTATTGCTCTTTAACATGACAAGCACATTTGTTTGGATCCTGATCTAAAGCAACGGTGATGTTTTTATATCTCCGTGTATGTTTTTAACTTGCAGTTCATTTCATTTCATTTTTACTGGCTTGCATCAGAAATATGGCATAGGATTTACCCTTGTTAGGTACCCTATGTTTCTGCTCTCCTTACCTTCAATGTTTTCTACTAAATGTGTTATCTAAGGGTTGATTTCAATTAATTTAACCAGTGTAGTGGATGTCATTGCCTGCTAGCTGATGTATGAATTAATGAATCTGTTCTTAGATGTTCCTGTTAGGACTTAATTGAATGAATTGGGAACACTGGGAGGTCTATAACTCTGTCTTTATCTCACTAGGATCCTTTTAAATTAATTTAACCTTTCTAAGATCCCTCAAGCTAGAGGCCGAAGCATTGAGAGTTCAAAGTCTCTCTCTGATCTCAGGTCTTTAACTTTGTGTTATAAACCTTTAATGTTTCTTGTCTGAAGAGTTAGCCTTTGGTTTTCAAATCACAGGTGTCCAATGGCATGTCCTGTCCCTGGATATGATCTCTTAAGGTCACCTTGGAGGTTTCCTTGCTTTCACCTTTCACTCCTAGCCTTTCATATCACACAATCATCTTTAAGATCCAATGCTTTAGATGACTAGCCCAACTGAAAGCCTGCATATTGAATAGCAAGTAAACCCTTTCTTGACTCCATTGCCCAATGGTCTTGAATTTTCCCTGGAGTATCTCTCCTTTGCCTAAAATCCTCTTTGCTCATCCTTGTCTCATATTGAATGTTTCTTTCCTGATTCCCAGCAACCAAACATACATTAAACAAACAAACTCCGAGCCTTATAACTAGCCTAACACCTTAACTTTGAGCTTCAAAGATATGTACCTTTGACAATCATAGAGAGATCCCTCTCTGGACCTAGGAGGGCTAGATCCTGAGGTCCAAAAGTGTTTCTGATGTTGTCTCATCTTTTGGTCTTTCCAACCTGGCCAAAACATGGGAACCCCAACAGGTGGAATGCATGAGGATATAATGACGAAGTTTTTTGACGGAGAACACGACATCCAACACCAATTTCTCTTAATGTGAGTAGAACATAGGGGGGCCTACAAGGTTATTACTGACATAATAGATAACATGCTCGATTTTTTTTTCATCTTCCTGAATAAGGACCCCAGCGACCAAATGGGTGGAGGCTGAGATGTACAGAATGAAATCCCTATCAAAGTCAAGGAGACGAATCAAGGGCGCAGAGGCAAGAGCATGTTTCAGGGCATCGAAAGACTCTTGAGCATAGGAATCCAAAACAAATGGAATGTTAGATCAGAGGAGTCTAAGGAACCAATGCGCGGTGGTGGCATAGTCATGTACGAACCGTCAAAGGAAATTAGCTTTGCCTTGGAGGCTTTGTAACTAGCATAAGGTACGAGGAATAGGAAGCTCAAGAATGGCTTCAAATTTCAAGGGGTCAAGCATTATACCATCTTTAGACACAATGAAGCCTAGAAGATGGTAAAAAGGAACACAAAAGACACACTTCAGTGGGTTGAGGTGGATATTATACATGCGAAATTAGAGGAAGAATGTGCACAAATCGTGGAGGTGTTGCACCCGATGTTTAGAACGCGCAATGAGGTCGTCTAAATAAGCAAGGATAATAGGAGCTAGGTCATGAAAATAATATGACATGGCCCACTAAAATGTGGCTCTGACATTCTTAAGGCCAAACGACATGACCCTATAAGCGAAGGTTCCCCACGGACTAATGAACAAAATCTTAAGCTAATCAGCATGACAGATAACAATCTGGTTGTATCCGGAGAAATCATCCATGAAGGATAGAACCTCGTGCCCCTCACACTCGTCAATGATTTGGTAAATGAACGGTGTGGGGAAGTTGTCTTTGGGACAAGCTTTGTTCAGGCTGCGAAAGTCAGTTCAGACACAAATGGTGCCCTGTTTCTTAAGAACGCGAACCTGATTGGACACCCAAGTGGTGTATTCAACAGGATAGATAAAACCAGCCTACTTGAGCTTATCGATTTCGGGTTTTATAACCTCTCGTCTGGAAGGGTTAATGGGTCTCAAATTTTGACGAAAAATATTGGCATCGGGCCATGTATCGATATGGTGTTCGACGATGGTGGGATCAAGTCTGGGCATTTCTGAATAGGACCAGGCGAAAACATCACAAAATTCCTTGAATAAATTGGTGTAAGCCTCAATTTCTTCCGGGGTGCATTGGGCGCCCAAGGTAATGTTTTATTATACCCCTGGTTTGTCAGAAATGTTAATTTTAATGGTAGGAGAGATATTGGCCATATTTCCTTCTTTGAAAGAATCGAGTGCAAGGATAGGATTTATAAACCAATCGACCTCATCGGGAATGAAGTATTTTATTTCCACAACATATTGTTCACGGTACTGCTGCAGGAGGAAGTATGCACGGTGGTGCATATCATCCCACAGAATGTTAGGGGCAGTCATTGCTTCCATAATGTCTTCATCAGAATGGAATATGGGGTGACTGGTGGAAGGGAGACCACATGACGCGGAAAATATACCTGAGTCATCATCATGAGAAGAAAGGTTCACATGCACATCATCATGGGGGATGTAGGTTTTAACCCTGAACATAAATTATCTACACACAAATCTTATAACAGAAAATAAACAATAGCGAGAGCATAAAACATAAAACAGATAAACACAGAGATTTTCCCCTGGATCCCAAATCGGGACGACCAGCTTGATTTTCATTATGTTCCTTTTAGTGTTACAACACATATATATACATGCCGAAGCATACATAAACCCCAATCCATTAACCCTGGATTAGAACATAACCGTACTTCCCTTGACCGGATCTACAAAATACCAGGGGTCAAAAACCATCGTACCCCAAAACCATGTGCAAAATCATGCACAAAACATGGGTGGGTCCGCATATGAGTGGGACCGCATACCAAATTTTTTTTTCGCCGGGGCGGACCCCAACAGGGGGGGCCGTCGCCCCCCCTATGACCTCCCCGTTGTGCCTGGCGCAATGTACAACGCGTGGGGCTAGTCATGGAAAGAATATAACACATACCCAACATTCTCCCACTTGTTGTTTTCTTTCCACAGGGGGCCACAGGAGAGCTTAGTCATTGGGCCAATTATTCAACACCAATTGTTTCTCTACACCAAGAGAACTTCTGAGTGCTCACAGACTTCATCAATGCATCTGCAACATTCTTCAAAGTGTCCACCTTTACCAGCAACACCCTTTTAGCCTCAACCATATCTCTAACAAAATGATATTGAACATCAATGTGCTTTGTCTTTGAATGATAAGCAAGGTTCTTAGCCAAGAAAATTGCACTTTGGCTATCACAGTCTATCCTTATAGCTTGCTGTACCAACCCCATACTTGAACACAATATCTGCAACCAAACTGCTTCCTTGCTTGCATGAGTGGCTACTATGTATTCTACCTCTGTAGTTGAAAGCGCCACTACAGACTGTCTTTTACTCATCCAACTGACTACACCTCCAAATAGGCTAAACACATACCCACTTGTAGATCTTCTTTGGTCAAGATCTCCAGCCCATTCTACATCAACAAAACCACGAATGTCCAACTTTCTTTCCAATCCTGGTCTTCCCTGGTAGCACAAGCCATAATCACTAGTGCCACGTAAATATCTGAAAACCCGCTTCACTGCTGTCCAATGCTCCTTCCCTGGGTTTGACATAAACCTGCTCAATACTCCCATTGCATGTGCAATGTCTGGTCTAGTACAGACCATTGCATACATCAAGCTACCCACTGCACTTGCATATGGAACACGGGACATATACTCCTCTTCTTCTTGTGTCTTGGGACACTGTTCAGCAGAAAGCTTTGCACCTACAGGAATAGGAACACTCACCCGTTTACTATCCTGCATATTGAACCTCTGCAATATAGTCTCGACATACTTCCTCTGGTTTAACCAGAGCTTCCTCTTTGCCCGATCTCTCTTAATTTCCATGCCCGAAATATAGTTTGCAGCACCAAGATCCTTCATGTCGAATTTGGAGAACAGTTGGGTCTTCAAATCTCGGATAATTTCTTTGTCATTTCCAATCAACAACATATCATCCACATAAAAGACCAAATAAATAACAAGGTTACCAATTAATTTAAAATAAACACAGTGATCCTCCTTGCTTCTGGTGAAGCCAAGTCCCCCTATATAGGTATCAAATTTCTGATACCACATCCTTGGTGACTGTTTTAACCCATACAGAGACTTCTTCAACCTGCATACTAGTTCTTTCTTACCCTTCACCATAAAGCCTTCAGGTTGCTTCCTGTAGATCTCCTCTTCTAGATCCCCGTGAAGAAATGTTGTCTTCACATCCATCTGTTCTATCTCAAAATCAAATGCAGCAGCAACATATAAAAGTAATCTAATAGAAGTAACCTTGGCAACAGGAGAAAAAATATCACCAAAATCAATTCCCGGCACCTGGGAATAACCTTTTGCTACCAACCGAGCTTTGTATTTCTCCACCTTGCCTTCTACATTCATCTTCCTTTTAAACACCCATTTGCTCCCGATGGGCTTCCTTCCAGTCGGCAACTCCACCAGATCCCATGCCTCATTTTTGTGCAAGGATGCCATTTCATCAACCATGGCCTCCTTCCAGAGTTTTCCATCCTCTGAATCTACTGCCTCCCTGACAGTTCTGGGTTCATCATCAGTTATAGTTAAGGCAAAACCTGAACATAAAGCAGATGGACTATACCTTTCTGGTTGCCTTCTTTCCCAAACTGATCTTCTCAAAGTTGGAGTTTGTGGCTCTTCATCTTCTGAGTCTTCTTCTGTTGTAGAGTCTGATTCATCCTCCTTTAGCTCAAACTCTATCTTCTCGGGTTCCTTTGGTAGGACTTCATGTTTAACAACATCTTTCACTTCTCTAAACACCACATCTCGGCTGTACACAACCTTCCTTGTTTCTGGGTTCCAAAGCTTGTAACCCTTTAAACCATCCTTATACCCAATAAAGATGCACCTTTCAGATTTATTATCCAACTTGGTCCTTTACTCCTTTGGAACATGTACATATGCATCACATCCAAATACCCTTAGATGTGAAAGAGAGGGTTTCTTACCAGTCCATACCTCATGTGGAGTCTTATCCTGCAACGCTGATGAAGGTGATCTGTTAACTAAGTAACATGCAGTCTCCACTGCCTCTGCCCAGAATTCTTGTCCTAACCCGGTACCACTGAGCATGCTTCTTGCCTTTTCCATAAGTGTTCTATTCATTCTTTCTGCAACTCCATTTTGCTGAGGTGTGTATGGAGTAGTCTTCTGCCGTGCTATACCACACTTATTACAGAACTCTTCAAATTCCTTCTTGCAGAACTCCCCACCATTATCTGTCCTCAACACCTTTATCTTCTTCTTTGTCTAGTTTTCCACCAGAGCCTTAAATTCTTTAAATCTGTCAAAGACTTCAGATTTCTTCCTCAAGAAATATATCCATGTATTCCTTGAGAAGTCATCTATGAATGAAACATAGTACAGAGACTTTCCCAGTGATGGAACTGACACAGGTCCAAACACATCACTGTGCACAAGTTCTAATATCTTGTTCGCCCTCTTAGCACCAGAAGGAAAACTCACCCGATTCTGCTTCCCATATACACAATGTTCACAGAAATCTAAATCCAGAGAGAAATTAGACATACCTTCTACCATACCATTTCTATGCAGTATCCGAAGGCCCTTCTCTCCAATATGTCCAAGCCTTTGATGCCACAGCATGGTCTTTTCTCCAGAGACAGCTAGGCTTTCCGCTCCACTTTCAGGAACCATAGAACTGTTACACCCATCAATAATAGTGCTACCCTTTGTTGGCAATGCTGATTTTAATCACATGAACTCTGCCATTAATCTGGTGCTTCCCAGAACCATCTTGCGGGCATATTTCTGGTCTTTGTTTTTACACCGCATCATCCATCTTGCTTACATCAGGTAGATTCACTTCAATGAAGGAATATGCGAGAACACGGGAAATGTTCTAATCCTTCCACCTTGCAGCTTCAGCTTGACCTTTCCACGTCCGACGATTCTGGCCTTCCTATCATCCCCTACAAAGACATCACCACCATCATATTTCTCATACTCCCAGAACCACTCCCTATGGGGAGTGAAGTGAAAGGATGCACTTGATTCAATCAACCATGACTCATGATCTACATGTGTACTTGAGGAAGAAGCCAAATACACATCCCCACCTTCATCCGAGGTGGTTTTTTCCTCTGTAGAAGGAAAATCATTAGATCCCTTTCCTTTCTCAGGAGCTTTAGATTTGCACTCCTTTTTGTAGTGCCCTTCCTTTCTACATTTCCAGCATACCTTTACAAACTTTCCAGGAGATTTGGATCTCCCACTCGAAACCTTATTCTTGTTTCTATTTTGAGACCTTCCTCGTATAGATAAGGCATCTCCATTCTGGCCCTCCATATTTCTCCGTCTCATTTCCTCCGACAACAAGGCTGAGACAATGTCATCAAAATTCAAGGTAGTTGTATTGCTACCTATTGCAATAACCAGACTATCCCATGAGTCTGGTAGAGAACACAACAAACTGATACACTTATCTTCATCTGAGATTTTAATATCAACAGATGATAGACGACTTACCACAGTATTGAAGGCGTTCAAATGCCCTATCATTGAGTCTCCATCCTTCATCCTTAGGTTATACATATTTTTCCGCAGGAACAATTTATTCACCAGAGACTTAGATTGGTACAAAGTCCCAAGTTTTTCCCACAAATTCTTCACCATAGCTTCCCCAAATACATTCAACAATACTGAATCTGAGACACACAACCGTATTGTGCTCTTAGCCTTCCGATCCAGTTTCTTCCAGTCTTCATCTGACATTGTCGTTGGTTTAGTACATGGATCTACCGCGATCCACTGATCTTTATCCACCAGCAGATCCTCCATCTTGAGCTTCCACAACTCAAAACTCTGACCATTAAATTTCTCGATCTCTATCTTTCCACCGCTCGCCATCTTCTTTCACAGCAAGAATTGATCCCGCAGATCTCCCACTGAACAGGGTCTACCTCAGGCCCAAGCAAAAAACCCTCAGCAGCAAAGGCGTCCCCTTGAAGCCGAAACAACTCTGATACCAAATGTAGGTTTTAAGCCTGAACATAAATTATCTACACACAACTCTTATAACATAAAATAAACAATAGCGAGAGCATAAAACATAAAATAGATAACGACCAGCTTGATTTTTCATTATATTCCTTTTAGTGTTACAACACATATATATACATGTCGAAGCATACATAAACCCCAATTCATTAACTCTGGATTAGAAAATAACCATAGTTCCCTTGACTGGATCTACAAAATACCAGGGGTCGAAAACCATCGTACCCCAAAACCATGTGCAAACTCATGCACAAAACATAGGTGGGTCCGCATATGAGTGGGACCGCATACCAAAACTTTTTTTCTTAGGTGGGGGCTAGTCGTGGAAAGAATATAAAACATAGCATGGGGCTAGTCGTGGAAAGAATATAACACATACCCAACAGGGGATGACTGACAAACAAGTAGATGAGGGATCCAACGATGTTGAGCCCAAGGTGATCGCTGAGGGGAGCTCAAGCGAAAAAGAAGGGGAAGTGCCAGAGGGGTGTTCCACTATGGATCTCATAGATGATGATAGGTAGAGAATGGTGGCCATAGGCTCCATCATCTTGACATCGGGAGGGGGAATTTCAATGGGAGCGGATGTGTTCTCTGCTCTTCCAAATCAAAACACACAAATAAGGGAGACGTGGACTCGTTGCGCTTGGCCTTGAATTGGTGGACCGCTTCCAAAGAGGTACGGTAGTGTTTGAGGCAAGGAAAATGGTGAGTATAGTGGCCATAGAAATAACACAAAGCACAAGGATGATTTGTGCACAAAGAATTGAGTTTCGGGGATGAATCAGGTAAAGTGACATGGACCTAAGGGATATTAGACTCAGGAAATGCTTCGTTGACCATGGGCTTGATACGAGGCAATTCAGGACAATTATGGGTGGCATGACTGACAACATCACACAAAGCACAAAAGGGGGTATGCTTTGGAGGCTGAGGAGAAGTAGGGGTTTTATGGAAAGCTTTGTCCTTAGGTGCATTTCTGTAGGCTTTTCCCCCCTCACCCGAGGCTTTCGTAACAAGAGTAGGTTCCTGTTGAGGTGGCTGAGGCACAAAAGAAAAGGGAGAGGTCATGGCGACCGGTTGGATTGGGGTCAAATTTGTATAAGGTTTAGGATGATTGGGCGGGATATTGGCTGGGGGATCAATGTACCAGACTGGGATCCCAAGGGTCATGTTAGGAAGAGACAAGGTAGCCATAACAGGTACCAAAAATTCTCCGGGAGGGAGAGAAAGAAACAGTATCTAACCGGATGGCTAGGCAAGACAACTTCGAGATGGTTAAGGCTAGGGGGAACCGTTCCAGGGGGATAGATTTGATCATGGAAATGAGCTATAGATGAGGGGACTTGAGGAGGGAGTCCTAAAGGCTGAGTCGAAGTAATAGGAGCAGGTTGTGGAGGATAGGGCTGCTGGCTAGTCGAACCGGTCTGTTTGAGGTCAGATCGAGACGATTGCATCATGAAAAAATTAGACGAACTAGGGTCAGAGATGAGAGGGGGAAGACCAGGGAATGAACCAAGAAAAGAGGAATCTTTATAGACTCCGGGTGAGACACTGGTCAGAGGTTCGAATATTTGTTTATTGGCCACCGAATAAATAATGGACTCTGAACAGGTCTAGGACTTCGATTTGTAATATGTCAACTGATCGATGGTGACGATCTTTTCGTTGTGAGGAAAGAAAATATTATGGTGAACCGCAGATGGGAAAATAGAAATTGCATAAGTGTAGCTAGGACCAAATATAATGTTGTAGTCTAAGGGGGCATCAATGAATTCAATGTCAACACAAAAATCTTGCCCGCAAGAGTAATAGGACAATTGCGGAACATATCGAGGGGCTGGGAAGAGTGGCCGTCCAACACACAGAGGGTGATAGTGGAAGGGGCTAACTCAGGAGATCCGAGATTCTTCCAAACATAAGAAATCATGACACAGGTGGATCCCCCACCGTCAATGATACAATAGGAGACGTTGGCATTCTGGATCTTGACGAGGATTCGGAAGGCGAAAGACGCAGGAAGGGGGAAAGCTCTAACTTGTCAATGTCAAAGAAAATCAAACAATCATATGAAGGATCCACTGTGCCCATAGTAGTTAGTAGAGTTTTTCATTGTGAAGGGAATTACTAGAGGACTTCTAGCATTGACATGGTGGCAGGGGATTCCTCCAAGTCATCTACTATACTGTAGGAGTAGGCAGATTTGTCGGAAGCAACATTGCTGCGTAATGGTCCCTTGGAAATCTTGGTATGGACCTATGCCTTAGGATGAGGGATCAGTAAAGGAACATTGGGTGTTGAAAGACGCTCATTGGGACTTGAAGACGGGGGTTAGGTAGCAAACGTAGCGGGGGCTTGTTGTACTGACGGGACCGATTATAAAGGTTGAAGTCAGTGGTATTGGGTTGGTCAGAGTTCATCATGAGGATATGGTAATCAGAGGTACCAGATGGATGAGTTTGAGTGGCCGCCTGAATTTCAGGCGGTTGGGCAACCACATATCCTTGCTAGGGGGAAGGATTGGTAAACACAACCAGTTGGATAGGGGCGGCATTAGGAGGAATCGAAGGGTAGGATTGCTGTCCTTGGGATGCTACTTGAGCTTCCCACATATGACACATCTGAGGTAAAAGAGGAAAATCATGGGTATAGTGAACATAGACACCACAACAAGAACAAGGCTTATTCGTGCGAATAGACCTGTCCTGCTTGGGTTGAGTGCGTTGTTGTTGAGTTGCAGTGTTAGATGCATTCCCATGGGGATTTTTTCCTGGATTACTTGGGGCAGATTTGTTTTGATTGCCTTTCCTCTAATTTTTGGAAGTAGGAGGATTAGTCGTACTCTGTTGTGCATACACCTGACCCTGAGGGGAAGTGGCTGCTGTTGAGGAGGTTGAGAAGGAAAGGGATGCTGAGGTGCTAGTGCTAGAGGAGTTGTAGCACCAGGATGCAGATACAGATAATAAGGAGGTTGGGAAACATTGGGGTAAACAGGTTGGGAAAAAGGAGGAGGCATGCCACATCCTAGATACATGCTGTCGGGAGGGGGGAAAGTGCTGGAGGCACTGGCCCCTCCCCGAGGGAAACCATAGCCCATAGGAGGATGAGTGTATGGAAGTGAAAGGGATCCAACGATACCATCGGTGGCATGGGATGCCCCTAGTTTTTTTGCACCACTAGGTCTAGGGAGATCAACTAAGACAGTATAAACATAACTAGATTGTGCGTAGATCAAGTCATATTTCAACGCAATATGGAGGGAAATTCCTTGGTCTGAGGGAAGTGAGATGCGACATATTTTCCAATAGCAAGAAAAATGGATCTGAAAAACCAGTCCATGTATACACGGTTTTCGAAAGCAAGGGCTTGACATAGGCTCCTCCTTTTATGCCATTCTTGAATATGATCAGATAGGAGGGTAGCAGAAGTTTGACAGAAAGAGTTCAAGAGTTCGATACCAGTGTCATAGCGAAAGGAAAGCTGGAAGTAAGACATAATAGCCTTGGCAAGGGTCGCAAAAGTAGTATGAGAGGAGGAGGCCTGGTCGACATACCACTTGGAAGCTTCTCTAGTAAGCATATGATGGAATAACCGAAGATAGACAGAGTCATTGGTGATGAAGTTAGATGAACACCACATGTGGAAAGAACGAACATGGTTGGTAGGATCCTCTCCAGCATTTCCTTCAAACTTGGGGATGTCTGAAGGAAGCTTGGTTGGAATATCAGGCCAACCAAGTGTTGAGCCCTAAAAATGCCTTTTCTTTTTACCAAACTCCACTTCATTCCATCAATCCTTTATCATTTATAGGCCTAAAATATTAATAAGAATGATTAAAATCACTTTAAGAATACATGCAATGACTAACTTGTTGTACTTTCGTGATTTTGTTGTCTTAATGATTTCTGAGCAGTTTTAGCTACAGAATGCAGTCATTATATAGCTAGTTATATGTTCCGTAGCCATCTTAGTGTTTAAACAGGTTACAGGTGTCATCTGAGGGAAATACATATATGGTTAGACTCCAAAAATCTCCTGCATCATTCCTTGTCATCCACGAAGGCTGAGTAAAAAACTGGAAGTGATTATGTACACGGTCAAAGCTAAAATCCAAGAAGCAGATTTCTATAAGGATAAGGACTCTTGATTTGCCTTCAGCAAATCACGAGTCCTCAACAAGAGTTTTAGTTTTATTTTGACTATAGAAGACACCTATGCCTACTTTTATTCAATATCAGTTATGTAATTGCCTATAAAAATAGCTCGGTGAGCCTGAGAAAGACAGTTGATATTTTAGTTTTCAAATACTGTGACACTCTGTTTCTAAGCATTTTTAATTAAAGGAGCATAAATTTGATTTTTTTTCTGAAGGAAAATTTAAGGAGTTAAAGATTCTTATGCCAATCTGATAGTAGAGGGCCCCTTCTATCTGAAGAGGCTTTTACATGCTTTCTAAATAAGTAACCTTTAATTCTGTTTTGTTATATTCCTTACTTAGGCAGTTCTCTGAGTTCATCTTTTTGCATTATGTTTTATGTCGAAGATCCTCATGATATTACAGTCAATCTTGTTCTTATAAGCTATTCCAATATATATCTATTACATGAATGAGATCTAGCTGTAGTACTTTGAGTTAATTGCATTTCAGTTCTGTTAGTTAGATTTAGAAGATCCTCATTATTTTATAAGATATTCTTGTTCTCAAACTTTTCCAATATATCACTATTCTATGAACGAGAATTAGTTATATTATTTTGAGTTATTTGAATTTTCTATTCTGCAATTAGATAAGAGATCCTCATGTTATTACAAACAGTCTTTTTCTCAAGTTGTTCCAAGAAATCTCTAATTCCTGAATGAGACTTAATAGTAATATTGTGAGTTGCAGATTATTTGTTTATAGGAGATCCTTGTTACATTAGGCTTCATCTCTTTCACAAACTGTTCTAACAAATCTGTAATTCATGAATGAGATCTAGTTCTAGTGTCATAATTTATTTCAGCATAGGGATCCTTATTATGTTACAGATGATCTTTTTCTCAAGTTGTTCCAACAAATCTCTAACAATGAATAAGATTTCTCTGTAATGTTTTAAGTTATTGTTTTCTAGGAGATCCTCATCACATAAGAACTAATATTTTTCTCAGTTTGTTCCAATATATCTCTAATGAAATGAATTGGACTAAGTTTAATGTTATGATTTACTTCCTTAGCAGCTTTACAATCCATGGATTAGCATTCTCTGTTTTTTTTTTAATCATTCCTAGTTTAGAGTAAATATTGCAATTAAATTCTGTTTTAGTGCATTCAATAACATTTCCTTTTCTTCCTCTTTGATATTAATTTAATTTTTTCCTTATTAGCATAAAGTAACATTAGACATAAAACCAAAAACATTAGAAAAACACTAAACACAACGAAGTAGGAAGAGGATACTTAGCCACATATGGTGCACTTCACTTCAATAGTTTACTAGCCCTGGTCGATAATTTATGCTATCAATTTAGAACACTAAATTGACTAATAATTTTGGCGCCGTTACCGGGGAAGTGTAACTAGGTAGCCTTATTTCCTACCTCCCAAAAAAAATGATATGCGTAGAGAAAGAGACTCAAAGGGTAGATTTATAAGAGGCAGAAGCTTGATTCCCACAACACCACTCACTCCACCAAGACCAAGAAGCAGCACACCTCTAAATCAAACCAACATTCCATACTATACTGGTCATAGAATTCCAGAAGTCCTAAGATTAGATATTCTATCAGAGAGATCTCCCACTTCATCTACTGAAGCTCTCATAGAAGAAGATCCAAGGACCCCTATTGGAAACATAACCTTTTTCACCTCCACAGGAGAATACATCCCAGCTAAAGAATTAGAAATTCCTAGTGAGGAAGAAGAAGAAAACTATTTCTAAAATATACCTTTGGTAGAAGAACCAGTAGAACAACTAGCTCTTCAAACTAATCCTTATATCAGTTCAGAAGAATCTACCATGGCAGAAGAAGGGGGAGGAGAAGTCTTTAATGGAGAACATACACTATTTAGAGGAGGTAGAGGTAGAGGTAGAGGTAGAGGAGAAAAATTTGTAGAAATTTGAGTAACTGAGATATTATTCACCGAGATTCTCCTGATCACACACTATTTTAGCTTCATGCATAATACATAATCTCTTCTACCATTGATCATCACATGCGGAAATAAAATCATTTGCATGCATACATTAAAACCACAAACAATCACACATATGAACACAGTATTTAATGGGAAAGCTTAAAGCTGAAAACCCCAACTATCTGTATATTATATGTCATGGAGATCATGTAACAATCATAGTACAAAAGCTCCTCACAAACTCTCATGCACACCCTCAATTGCTACACACTATCAAGCTAGATCTAGCAAAACACATGCTCCAATCTTTTGCCACTTGATAGCCAGCCTCTATTGCGTAATTAATGCTATGGGATGGCTTCATTAAATAGATAAACCACCTGGCTTGAACTGCGCAATCCTCATGGGCTACTCCACCTATATGTGTGTTGCAAATAGCAACAGTATAGTCACAACTGATAGTTAACCTGCTCTTTCACCTATCTCTGCACTGGTCTCCACTGAAACTGTCCATGCACTGAAGTTAACTGATGCATTCTTTAGTTTATTAATGAGTTTATAATTAGTGAATTAATTAAAAATTAATTCACACCACTCTCACTAATTGTATCAATCAGTTAAACTAAATACAAATAGCTCAACTATGTTTAGATTAGTTAAACTGAATACAACTCCACTAACTTCCTCAATCAACTCCACCAAACTCTGTCACATGAGTTCTAACTGAAGTATCCATGTAATAGCTCCACTTAACCCTTAGGAATAGAGTAATTCCTTCTGTCAGCTCCTGTGCCACATCTGTGCACTTAACTGAAGTGCTCCAAGAGAATAAGATAATGTTTAGAGTTTAAATATTATTAAGAGCTAATAATATTCGACATATCTATTTTTAGACTGGCAATCTAAAAATAGATTCCGCCCAATATGTCTAAAAATAGAAGAATATATATTTTTTCTGACTTGACCAACCATCCACAAATATCATCCTGCAACTCATAGAACATGATCCATATGTCTAAAAATAGACATAGTCTAAAAATAGACTTTGCGCCAAAAATAGCCCGCGGGCCCACTTAGTGAAGGCGACTTCTTTTCACTAAGCTCCATCATCTTGTTGCATTTTCAACACTCCCTCTCAACAAGATATGGATTATCTTCAACCCCTATCCTGCCTCTGTGGTATTCGAATTTGCTCCTGGTGAGCGCCTTCGTCAAGATATCAGCATCCTGATCCTCCGTGGGAATGTATGAAAGTAACATGATCTTCCGCTGCACACAATCTCTGATATGATGATACCAGATGTCAATGTGTTTATATCTATCATGAAATACTGGATTAACTGAGAGTTTGATGCAACTCTAATTATCACAATAAATCACAGTAGGATCTAAGTGTGAACCGAACAACCTGACCAAGATCTTACTCATCCATATAACCTCGCATGTAGCCAAACTCGTTGCCATATACTCGACCTCTGCTGAACTGAGTGCCACGGATCTCTTCCTCCTACTGTACCAAGAAACTGCTGTTGACCCGATACTAAAAATCCCTCCGGATGTGTTCTTTCTGTTTGTTGGGCTCCCTGCCCAATCTGCATCCGTGAAGCCACACAGCTTCACCTCATCCGACTGTCTATACCATAATCCATATCTTGATGTGCCTCTGAGATATCTCAATACATGCTTGCCTACCTTCCAGAAGAGCTTGGTAGGCTTAACCATAGCTTGTGAAAGCTGGTTAACAGCATAGCATATGTCGGGTCGTGTATTGACCAGATACATAAGCGACCCCACCAACTGTCGATAAACAGTGGCATCCACTACCTCCGTCGAAGTAGCATCCTCCTTCCTCCAACCACCAGGAAGAGGAGTATCAACAGGCTTGCAGCCATGCATGTTGAACTTCTCCAGTATCTCCCAGGCATACTTACCCTGAGAAACAAACAGTCCATCACTGCACTGCCAAATTTCCAATCCCAGGAAATAATGAAGGAGGCCCAAGTCCTTCATCTCAAACTATTTTGCAAGATAATCCTTGCATGAGAGTATCAACAGCTCATCACCTGTCAAAATCAAATCATCTACATAAAGTAAAATGATCAGCAACTTACCCTCCACCACAATCTGGTATAGGTTAGGATCCGCCTCACTCTTGGAGAATCCAAGTCCGGTGAAATAATTGTCTATCCGTGTGTACCAAGCACGAGGTGCTTGTTTCAACCCATACAGCGCTCTATTGAGCCTGCACACATGCGACTCGCTGCTGAAGATCTTGAAACTTTCGGGCTGCTTTATGTACACCTCCTCCTCAATGACTCCGTTGAGAAACACAGTCTTCACATCCATCTGATGAATGTGCCACCCCATCTGCGCTAAGAGAGCTAGGATCGTCCGTATGGAAGAATACCTTGCGACAGGTGCAAAGGTCTCCTCATAATCGATCCCCTCTATCTGTGAAAAGCCTCGGGCAAAAAATCTTGCCTTGTACTTCTCCACACTCCCGTCAGATGCCTGCTTCACTTTGTAGATCCATCTCGAACCCACCACAGATTTCCCCTCCGGTCTCGGGACAATCTCCCATGCATTGTTTTTGACAATCGAATCATACTCTTCCACCATGGCATCTACCCATGCGGGATCCTCCACAACTTCCTCGAAAGAGGATGGCTCTGTCACGATACACTTGCTCACAAGAGCCATGTATCCAGTGTACCGATCAGGTGACTGTCTCTGTCTGTGATGTGATGTAGGTGCTCCTACAACCTTCTCTACATCTTGAGCCAGTCGCTCAGCTTCTATAGTGCGCTTCCGCCCTCTGATGGTTGGCGCTACCTAAGTGGTCTCTTCCCCTCCATGAAACTCATCTTGTGGCTGATCCACATCCTGAGACTCCACCTAGAACTAATAGCTCCTCCTCCATGCAAGTGTGGTCTCCTCCTCAAATGAACACTTCATGGATTTCTCCTCCTAAAATTTGATATCTGTTTATCAGCCTTTAAGGATCGTCATGTCACGAAAATACACACGATATTTGTGGGGCGTATCAGTGTACCCCACAAATATCCCAACCTCTATGGTTGGCTCCAGCTTCTTCCTGGCATCCTTCGTCACATGAATGTAAACAAGTGAACCAAAAATCCTCAAATGGGAAATATCAGGCCTCGTACCAGAAAACGCCTCCTCGGGTGTACTC
Source organism: Pinus albicaulis (assembly GCA_034641835.2). Lineage (NCBI taxonomy): Eukaryota > Viridiplantae > Streptophyta > Pinopsida > Pinales > Pinaceae > Pinus > Pinus albicaulis. Next base: position 295,892,942 of record CM076582.1, read on the forward strand.
ATGCCAAGTATCCTGTGAGGACAATGGTTCTACACATATACTGCAGTATTGCATGCCTTCGCCCACAAGTGAATGGGTAGGCCTGATCATGCAACATCGTCCGTGCAGAACCCATGATCGTTCTGTTCTTCCGCTCAACAACCCCGTTCTGCTGTGGGTTATGAGGTGCTATGAGCTCTCTTCGAATTCCTTCTGCGCTGCAAAAGTTCTTGAATTCGCCAGAGATGAATTCACCACCATTGTCTCTCCTAAGAGCCTTCACCTGCTCCCCGATTCTTTCTCAACCAGTGCCTTGAACTCACAGAACTTTGAGTATGTCTCGCTCTTCTTCTGCATGAAGAAGATCCAGCACTTACGAGAAAAATCATCAACAAATATCACATAATACCTGTGCTTTGCTGTCGAAGCTACTGAGAAAGGTCCACACACGTCTGTGTGAATTCTCTCAAGGATCGTCGTGGCGTGACTATCCTTCTCGTGAAAGGTGGCTTTCACAAATTTTCCCAAGGTACACCCATTGCACTGATCTGACTGCGCAAGAGTGCCTTTAGGAAGCCTAGTAGAAATCTGCTGCAGTATCTTCAAAGATCCATGGTGAAGGTGGCCCAATCTCCGGTGCCACAGCTCGCCATCATCCCGGCTCACCACTCCTTCTGCCTTGCATGCCATTGCTGCGCAACCATCTACTTGCAATTGATAAAGGTTCTTGACTCGAATCCCTATCTTCTGGGTTTCTCCAGTTGTCTTACTGCGCAGGAAAGCCTTTCCCTCGATGAAGACAACATCATATCCCTTGTCTTCTAACATTGCCACAGAGATAAGATTCTTCTTCAATCCTGGAACATGCATCACTTCCTTCAATATGAAGGGTTTACCAGACTCCCTCTCAAAGGAAATGGCACTGATACCGGTCACATTGTATCTACCATCATCGCCCATCTCGATGTGCACTCCAAGATCTTTCTCATCCAGATCAGAAAACAAATCTCAACATCAACTTCACAGGTACATCACCGTGAAGAAACCACACCGATCCTATCCTGGGCCAAGACTTGAAACCAAGCATGCGATCGCAGTAATCCATTCAAACCGTGAGGCTAAGGCTCTCCTGGGCCTATGTGCCCAACAACCCGCTTATTTTTCTTCTTCAAGGACAATTTGTGGCATAATGTCCGTGTTGGTGACAAAGTGGAAAGCACTTACCTTGACATGTCCTCAAGTTTGCCTTCGCACTTCGTAATGAGAAGCTTTCGTTTCTTCCCTCTTGCTTTGGCAGCCAAAGTGCAATTTTCTTCATCTGCATTCTTCGATGAAGATCCATCCCTGGTACTCTGCCTTATCTCCTCTTGCACAAGATCCGACCAAAGTCACTCCCATCCTAGCAATTTCTCCCAACCATTGACAGAGTCCTGATAGGAAAGCCAACTCTTTGGAAACCCAAGGAGAGCCAAGCTCACCAAGTCCTCGTCATCTACATTAACCCCCACACTTCCTAGCTCATCCCTACACTAGACAAACTTCGTGAGGTACTTGGGTATACTGTCGCCTTTCTCCATTTTTATACTGAAGTCTATCCTTGAACTCTTATCTCCTCGGGGTCGCTCTTGCTTTGGAATAACTGTCAAGGATTTCCACATCAAGAATGGAGAAGCCTTACCATGAAGGCTGGACACTATGTGATCCTTCACACCCTCCAACAGAATCCTTCGACACTTTGCTGTCTTCTTTTGCCATGCGTCAAGTACGGCAACATCACTAGAAGTAGGCTTTGGAATTTCTGCATCTATGAAATCATTCAACCCATTGTCATCCAGAACCGCCTCCATCCTGTCCTTCCATGCAATATAATTTGAGCTGCCCTCAAGGGCATACTCCAATTGCAATCTGTTGAAAGACATCTCAACTTCGACACAAAGAAAACACTGTTGCAAATTCGAATTCCACCAGCACAAAACTCAATCGCTTCAATGTTTTGAAATTGCTCCAATGATCAATATCGCTCTGATACCATGTATAAATTTGAATAACTGAGATATTATTCATCGAGATTCTCCTGATCACACACTATTTTATCTTCATGCATAATACAGAATCTCTTCTACCATTGATCATCACATGCGGAAATAAAATCAATTGCATGCATACATTAAAACCACAAACAATCACACATATGAACACAATATTTAATGGCTTAAAGCTAAAAACCCCAATTATCTGTATATTATATGTCATGGAGATCATGTAAAAATCATAGTACAAAAGCTCCTCACAAGCTCTCATGCACACCCTCAATTGCTACACACTATCAAGCTAGATCTAGCAAAACACATGCTCCAATCTTTTGCCACTTGATAGCCAACCTCTATTGCGTTTTCAATGCTATGGGATGGCTTCATTAAATAGATAAACCACCTGGCTTGAACTGTGCAATCCTCATGGGCTACTCCACCTATCTGTGTGTTGCAAATAGCAACAGTATAGTCACAACTGATAGTTAACCTGCTCTTTCACCTATTTCTGCACTGGTCTCCACTGAAACCGTCCATGCACTGAAGTTAACTGATGCATTCTTTAGTTGATTAATGAGTTTATAATTAGTGAATTAATTAATAATTAATTCACACCACTCTCACTAATTGTATCAATTAGTTAAACCGAATACAAATAGCTCAACTATGTTTAGATTAGTTAAACTGAATACAACTCCACTAACTTCCTCAATCAACTCCACCAAACTCTGTCACATGAGTTCTAACTGAAGCATCCATGCAATAGCTCCACTTAACCCTTAGGAATAGCGTAATTCCTTCTGTCAGCTCCTGTGCCACATCTGTGCACTTAACTGAAGTGCTCCAAGAGAATAAGATAATGTTTATAGTCCAAATATTATTAAGAGCTAATAATATTCGACATATCTATTTTTAGACTGGAAATCTAAAAATAGATTCCGCCTAATATGTCTAAAAATAGAAGTCCATCTATTTTTTCCGACTTGACCAACCATCCACAAATAGCATCCTGCAACTCATAGAACATGATCCATATGTCTAAAAATAAACATAGTCTAAAAATAGACTTTGCGCCAAAAATAGCCTGCGGGCCCACTTAGTGAAGGCGACTCCTTTCCACTAAGCTCATCATCTTGTTGCAATCTCAACACTCCCTCTCAACAAGATATGGATTATCTGCAACCCCTATCTTGCCCCTGTGGTATTCGAATTTGCTCCTGGTGAGCACCTTCGTCAAGATATCAGCATCCTGATCCTCCGTAGGAATGTATGAAAGTAACATGATCTTCCGCTGCACACAATCTCTGATATGATGATACCGGATGTCAATGTGTTTAGATCTATCATGAAATACTAGATTAAACGAGAGTTTTATGCAACTCTGATTATCACAATAAATCATAGTAGGCTCTAAGTGTGAAATGAACAACCCGACTAGGATCTTCCTCATCCATATAGCCTCGCATGCAGCCAAAATCGCTGCCATATACTCGGCCTCTGCTGAACTGAGTGCCACGGATCTATGCTTCCTGCTGTACCAAGAAACTGCTGTCGAACCGATACTGAAAATCCATCCAGATGTGCTCTTTCTTTCCGTTGGGCTTCCTGCCCAATCTGCATCCGTGAAGCCACACAGCTTCGCCTCATCCTCCTGTCTGTACCACAATCCATATCTCGATGTGCCTCTAAGATAACGCAATACATGCTTGCCCGCCTTCCATAAGAGCTTGGTAAGATTAACCATAGCTTGTGAAAGCTGGTTAACTGCATAGCATATATCGGGTCGTGTATTGACCACATACATAAGCGACCCCACCAACTGTCGATAAACAGTGGCATCATGTATCATGTATCATGTATCTAGGATAAAATAGCCTGCGGGCCCACTTAGTGAAGGCGACTCCTTTCCACTAAGCTCATCATCTTGTTGCAATCTCAACAAGAGTTAGAGGTGCAGAAGGAGGTAGAGGTAGAGGTGAAGAAGGAGGCAGAGGAAGAGGTAGAAGGGAAACTGGAAGCTCTTTTGGCTTCCCTATAATAGATGAAGAAACCAATGCAACTATGAAAAATATTTCACCCTCTGTCCTTCCAAACTTTCATGGAATCAAAAGTGACGATCATGAAAAATTCCTATTTGAATTTGAAGTCCTATGTAGAACCTATGATTACTTACAAGATGCCTAAAAACTTAAACTATTCCCTTCAACATTGAAAGGAGCAACATTAAAATGGTTTATGAGTTTAATCACTAGTTCTATTAGGACATGGGAAGATATGAGACAAGCATTTCTAGAGAGGTTTTTGGATTACTGTATACCAATCAATCATAAGGAGGAAGTGTTCAAAATGGTACAAAAAGAGGATGAAAATTTGGAAGATTTGTTGGAAAGATTTAACTATAACATCAAGAGAGAAAAAATGGAAAGCTTAGACCAAGATACTTTGAAAGCTCTCTTGTTGAAAACAATTAGGGATGAATGGCTAGATATCCTTAATATGATGGGAAAATGGGACATATCTCAGCTCACATTACCCGAAATAACTGAATTATGTATCAACCTTTCAAGAGGGAAATCTAAAACTCTAAAAGGACCAAGAGACCCTGCTCTTGCAAGGGAAAGTAAGTCTTCTTCTGGAACAATAAGTAGGGTAGAAATAGGAAATATGCTTGATGAATTCAAATCTGACATTCTAGGGAGTCTTAGTGAACAAATAGACACCCTTAAGTTACAAAACAAGCAAAAATATGTTTCTGATGCCTTAGCAATCTTTTGTCCTAAATGTAGAAAGAAGCATGCCTTGAGAGAGTGCCCTTTGGATGCAAAAGTAGTAGAGACTTGTGCAATTTGTTCAGAAAAACATGAGACCAAGAGTTGTCCTTCACTTCCTAGTCTTAAAGTTGTCTTTCAAGAAGAAACCCCTACAAATTCCATAGAGTCTCTTAATTTTGTCTCTAGAAGACCTTGGCAGGGACCTCAAGCACAAGGATTCAATAATCAAATGTATAATCAACCCCCACCAAATTGGAACTCTTGGCAGCAACCTTGGCCCCAATTCCAAAATCAATCTCAAACTTGGGCATAAGGAGCACAAAATCCCTATGGAAGATACTCCCAGTATTATCAATATCCACCATCCTATCCACCATATCCAAATTTCCCTCCTCAACAAAATCCTCAACAAAACCCTCAACAAAGTCCACAACATCAAAATCCACCACTTCCATTACCATTTCCTCAGAAAGCAAATCAGTTACCTGCCCAACCTATACCAAACCCCAACAATAAAAATCCTCAGAACACATACATGATAGAAGGTCAACAGTTCCCAACCTATTTGATCACTCCTTTAGACTTCAATGATGTTCAACTTAGGTCTGGAAGAATACTCGAAAAGAAGAAACCTTCTGTAATCATACAAGAGCAAAACAACTCTGAGGAAGATTCTCTACGGGTAAATAAAAGTCTTGAAGATAGCACATATTTTCAAGACCCAAATATTGAAAAATCAAAACAAAAATAACCAATAATTTCAACTCCTATATTAGAGCAGCCATCAACATCCACCTCTACACCTCCCTTTCCAGAAAGATTACAAATTGATAAGGGTATAAAGAAACAAATTATGGTGCCTAATTATGATTTCCTAGATGAGCTAAGGAATGTTTGTATTAGGATCCCATTATTACAGGCTATCAAGGAAATCCCAATCTTAGCAAAGAAAATAAAGGAGTTGAGCATGAAAAAAAGAGGAAAAAGAATAAAAGAGACAAAGAAAATACAACTGGTAGGAAAAATAGCAGATATCATGATGGGTAAGATTGCCATTCCAAAGTGTCTAGACCCAGGAAATCTAGTTGTTAAAATACACATCAATGGAATTGAGATCCAAAACACACTTATTGATTTAGGAGCAGCAATTAATATCATGAGTAGACAAATCATGGATAAACTAAAACTTCCTAATCTTCTTTTTACACCCACATTATTACAATTAGCAGATAGATCTGTGATCAAACCTGATGGGGTAATATAAGACATTCCAGTGTCCTTAGATTCTTGGGAGTATCCTGTGGATTTTATGATCCTAACTCCTAAAAATAATCTAGGAGGACATCCTATTATTTTAGGAAGACCTTGGTTAGCTACAACTGATGCCTTAATTAGCTGTAGATCCGATGATATGTACATCTCTGATGGTAGTTCAACCAAGAAATTTACCTTGTATCCTACAGAAATAACAATTACAAAGTTATATGATACTCAATGGATTGAGGATGAAGAAGATATACAACCTCTCTTCACTATTTCAGAAATTAGTGAAGATAGCCAGATTCTAAATACCTTAGAAAATTTTGAATCCTCTTCAGAATAAAAACATGAACGATTTCAAGAAGAATCCAATATTGAGTTCTTATCATCAAGACAGATGTCTCTTTACTCCATGGATAAATTTGGCAGCTCTACAATTGAAATATTTCCAGGCAAAACTTTAAACATAAATAAGAACCTAGAGAAATTTCAACAAGAAAAGCTAGTCAAAATATTACAGAGACATTCTTTTGCATACGCATGGGAGTACACTGATATGAAATGGATAAACCCTAAGACTTGGACTCATCACATCTACATAGAGGAAAATTGTAGACCAATCAGACAACCTCAGAGAAGGATGAATCCAAACCTTAGGGAGATTGTTAAAGAAGAATTGCAGAAATTGTTAAATGTCAACTTTATTTATCCCATTTCAGATAGTCAGTGGGTTTCTCCTTTGGTAATTGTACCAAAGAAAAACGGTAAATGGAGGGTATGTATTGACTACTGGGAATTAAACAAAACCACTCTTAAAGATAATTTTCCCCTACCTTTCATAGATCAGGTGTTAGACACATTAGCTAGAAAAAAGTACTTTTCATTTTTAGATGGGTTCAGTGGTTATAATAAAATTCAAGTAGCACTTGAAGATCAAGACAAAACCACATTTACCTGTCCCTGGGGTACCTATGCCTACCAAGTATTTCCATTTGGACTATGCAATGCACCTGCAACATTTCAAAGGGCAGTATTAGGAATCTTTTCAGATCTAATACATGACTGTGTAGAGGTATATATGGATGAATTCACAGTCTATGGAAACACATTTGAAGAAGCCTTAGCAAACTTGGAAAAAGTTCTAAAGAGATGTAAAGAAGAAAATATTTCATTAATTCATGAGAAGTGTTTCATGATTTTTACTGAAGGGATTGTTCTAGGGCATCACATTTTAGGAGATGGGATCAAAGTTGATGAGTCAAAAGTTGAAGTCATCTCTAACTTATCAATTCCAAGTTGTCAAAAAGATGTTAGGAGTTTTCTAGTATTTACAGGGTATTACAGAAGATTTATAGAAAACTTCACCAAGATAGCATCTCCACTTTTCAAACTACTTACCAAGGACTGTGAATTCAAGTGGAATCCTGACTGCCAATTAGCCTTTGAGACCCTGAAAACAAAAATCTTTGAAGCACCTATTTTGAGGGGACCTAACTGGAAATTACCTTTTCATATTTTGACAGATGCCTCAGATACAACTTTAGGAGCTGTATTGGGACAAAAAGATCTGATTCCTTATGCCATCTACTATACAAGTAAAAAATTGACTCCTTCAAAGTTAAATTATACTATAACTGAAAAAGAGTTCTTAGCTGTTGTTCATGACATAAATAAATTCAGACACTATATAATAGGCTATGAAACTTTTGTTCACACAGATCACTCTGCAATTAGATATTTAATGAACGAATCAATTTCTAATGGCAGAGTCATAAGATGGTTATTGCTTTTACAGGAATTTAACATCACCATTCTAGATAGGCCTGGAAAAAAAAATACAGTAGCTGATTTCCTATCTAGACTCCAAAACATTAAAGACAATACTCCAGTTGAAGATCAATTCCTTGATGAATATATTTTTTCAATTTCTACTCAAACTCCTTGGTTTGCTGACATTGCCAATTATCTAGTTTCATGGAAATTTCCTTCAATTATGAATGCAAGAGATAAAAGAAAGATTATTTATGACAGTGCAAAATATTCATGGGTTGCTAATGAGTTATACAAAACAGGTCCAGACTTTATTATTAGGATATGTGTTCGAGAAGACGAGATGCCTGAGATTCTCAAGGCATGTCATGATGAGCCTTGTGGTGGACACTTTGCTGATAAAATGACAGCTTATAAGATCCTTCATTTAGGATATTATTGGCCATCCCTCTTTAAAGATGCTAAAGAGTATGTCAAAAGGTGTGATAGTTGCCAAAGGGTAGGGAAACCTTCTCTTTCAGGTGAGATGACATTACAGCCTCAGGTACATATTGAACCTTTTGAGAAATGGGCTTTAGATTTTGTAGGACCTATTAATCCTCCATCAAGACAAAATAAATATATATTATTTTGCACTGATTATGTTACCAAATGGGTAGAGGCCAAGCCATTACTTTCTGCTACTGAAGCATCTGTAGTTAATTTTCTTTTTGAGGATATTTTTACTCATTTTCGTGTCCCAAGAGAAATTGTTACAGATCAAGGAGCTCAATTCACATCGAATTTGGTGGAACAAATGGTAGAGAAGTACAAAATCAGACACAGAAAATCCACTCCCTACCATCCACAAGCAAATGGCCAAGTGGAATCTACCTATAAGGTCATTGAAGGGATCCTAACAAAGACTTTTCATTTACATAGAAGAGATTGAGCAGACAGGCTTCCTGAAGCCTTGTGGGCCTACAGGACTACACGGAGAAACACAACAGGTCATACCCCTTATGAAATTTTTTATGGAAAACAAGTATTGTTTCCCATAGAGTTTTAGATTCAAACTTTCAAAATGGCAGTCCAGCTAGGACTTGATCTAAAAGAGGCACAAAAGCACAGATTGGAGCAGATTAATGAATTGGATGAGATCAGACGAGATGCAGTCCAAAGAACAAGTATAGTCTAACAACAAAGGACTAGATGGCATGATAAGTACATTAAGGAAAAGAAATTTAAATAAGGTGACTGGGCCCTCTTGTTTGATTCAAAGTTCAAATATTTTCAAGGTAAATTCCAAACTCATTGGCTTGGGCCATATGAAATTGTGAAAATCTTTGACAATGGAGCAATAAAAATCAGGACAATAGATGAAGGTAAGGTGGCTTTTCTTGTAAATGGTCACAGATTGAAATTGTATCATAAGCCACTTTCAAGAGAAGAATTTGTCAAGAAATTCCAAGAGAACAATGATGTGAAGTTATCCTTCTTCATTAACTTAATTGTATTTTCTTTAATCAGATTAAAAAAGAAAAGAAAAGAAAAGTATAAACATGCAAACTAATCATTGATTGGCATGTTTATATAGAAAGTATAAGGTGAAAATCAAAATTCTTCTGACACTTTAGACTTTCAAAATTGTTCTTTTTCTGCAATCAAGTATCATAAAAATCATAAGTTGCAGACTCACTTTTCATATTTCATTCCACTCCAGATTTATGATCCATCTCATTCCATCATATTTCATTTCATCCATACTTCATTCCACTCCATTTCATGATCCATCTCATTTCATTCCATACTTCATTCCATCCATATTTCATTTCATTCCATGTCTCAAATTTTTTACAGGTACATTCTGCAGCCACCTATTCAGCAGCCACCTGTTTTGCAGCCAATTGATCCTGCAAACCTACTTCAACAAACAAAAGATGAATCAAAAGGATTATGGAGTCTAAAAGATCAATAATTTTTAGATAAAAGACAAAGCATGTCAAAACAACAAAAATAAAAAAGGGCTAAGGTAAAACTGTGTGAAATTATTTTTGATAGAAAATTATGAAAGATATAATATGGTTAAGTCATATGTATGTTTCATAAAGTTATTTTATTATTCGAATTGATCAAAGCCTATCATAAATTCCTTGAACAAATCCCTTCCATCCTGCTCCATATCAAACCATCATTAATTAGAAGTTAACGGTCAGTACCTAGAAGTGACCTATTAGGTCACGTCATCAGATCGAAACATTCATTGATGATTTTGAAAATCTCCATGAGATTTCTTCGCAGTATTTTAATCTATGAAAAACTCTTAAACCCGGTCATTCTTATGATTTACCCTTACCTTATTTCACTCATTTCGTATCCACTCAATGCCATTATATTACGTAGCCAAATCCTGTCTGCAAAAACAGAGAAGCCATTTTTAGGGTGAGACAACCTTCTACAGCCATTTTTGCCTCAAACAGGAGAGCAGAAATAGAGCAGTGAATTGAAGCCGAGGAAAAGAAGAAATGGGACTTATTGTAAGGTCAGAGCCAATTGGAACTAAATATATAGAAGGTTACCCTCAGATTAAAGAGTTATTATAGCAGGTTGGATGGCTAAAGTTTATGGAGAAGTTCAATGGATTTCACAAGGAAGTCACCAAGTCATTTGCCCGGTCATTCAATGGGTCAGAGGTCGAAATTGGTGATATCAAGTTCGTCATCACGGAGTCATTTATAGCAGAAGAAACAGAGTTTCCGAGGCAAGGGGAGCGTTGGTTTAAAAACAAATAATTTCACAATGAAGCTTGGAGACAGATGTTAAAAAAACCAGGTATGGACATTTCAGTATTTAAGAAAGGAATTCCTAGTTCAGCCTTGAAAAATAAATGGAGGAATATGTTGCTGATTCTACAAAATTTCATAACCTGTGAGGGGAGATTTGGAAATTTATATGTTTATCACATTATACTCATGATGAATTTTCTAGATGAAGAGATAAATCTACCCTTTTTACTTCTCAATAGTTTAAAAAGGATGTCTTCTAATGTCCAGAAAAGGCTTCAGTTCTTAGAAACTACCTTATATCATCATGGCTTAATTAAAATTTTAATTGAGTATCATTTGAATAAGGTAGGAGATAGTTGGGATGAATTCCTCTTGAGAAATAATTTTGAAGAACCTAAAGAAACACTGTCTGAAGAAAAACCTGTAAGGAGAAGAAGGAGGGGAAAAGTTGCTAAATCTGTTGAAATCAAAACCGATATATCAACACAAGAAGACAGTGAGGAAGTAATCTCTGAAAAATTGGCCAAAATCAAGAAACAACTCAGGAATAAAAGAAAGGAAAAAGTAACAAGAAAGGATGTTGAAGAGAAAAATGAGAGACCATCTAAACTTAGAAGAAGTCATAGGCTTAAAGGCATAATGAAGAAGGCAGGGGTCAAGCAAGTAGGAATCATAGATATTGAAGATGAAGAGACACCAATTGAGAGATCTCCTGAATACTAGTATGAAGAAGATCCTGATAGAAGAACTCCAGATGTAGATCCAGCCCAACAACAAATCTATGATTATGTTGAATCATTAGAAAGAAGAGCCTGAGAAAATAGAGAAAGAACTTCCAGTCCACAAGAACCTTCAATTGAAGTGATGAAAAGAGACAAATACGAATTGGAGATACTGAATAGGCATATAAAAAATGAAAATGAAATTTTAAGGGAACAAGTCAAACTGAAAAGTGACATGAACACAACTCTATCTCTGTAAATGAAAACATTGCATAAGGCTAGTAGGAAGCTGAAGAAGAAAAACAAGAAATTGAACAGGGCACTTATAGATCTAAGGTTAAAGTTGTTTATGAGGAAGCCTAGAATGCCATTAAACACCAAGAAAAGCAGAAAAATGAGGCTAGATGTCCTTGCTGAAGTTTCAGAATACATGGATTGATTGCATGAGGACATGCAAAAGTTTTGCAGTGGGGGTATGTTGAGCCCTAAAAATGTCTTTTCTTTTTACCAAAATCCACTTCATTCCATCAATCCTTTATCATTTATAGGCCTAAAAGATCAATAATAATGATTAAAATAACTTTAAGAAACATGCAATGACTAAATTGTTGTACTTTCGTGATTTTGTTGTCTTAATGATCTATGAGCAGTTTTAGCTACAGAATGCAGTCATTCTGTAGCTAGTTATATGTTCCATATCCATCTTAGTGTTTAACCAGGTTACATGTGTCATCTGAGGGAAAGACGTATATGGTTAGACTCCAAAACTCTCCTGCATCATTTATTGTCATCCACGAAGGCTGAGTAAAAAACTGGAAGTGATTATGTACGTGGTCAAAGCTAAAATCCAAGAAGCAGATTTCTATAAGGATAAGGACTCTTGATTTGCCTTCAGCAAATCACGAGTACTCAACAGGAGTTTTAGTTTGATTTTGACTATAGAAGACACCTATGCCTACTTTTATTCAATATCAGTTATGTAATTGCCTATAAAAGTAGCTCGGTGAGCCCGAGAAAGACAGTTGATATTTTAGTTTTCAAATACTGTGACACTCTGTTTCTGAGCATTTTTAATTAAAGGAGCATAACTTTGATGCTGTTCTGAAGAAAAATTTAAGGAGTTAAAGATTCTTATGCCAATCTGATAGTAGAGGGCCCGTGCTATCTGAAGAGGCTTTTACATGCTTTCTAGATAAGTAACCTATTATGTTTTGTTATATTCCTTACTTACGCAGTTCTCTGAGTTCATATTTTTGCATTATGTTTTATGTCGTTTACTTATGTCGAAGATCCTCATAATATTACAATCAATATTGTTCTTATAAGCTGTTCCAATATATCTCTATTACATGAATGAGATCTAGCTGTAGTACTTTGAGTTAATTTCATTTTAGTTCTGTTAGTTAGATTTAGAAGATCCTCATTATTTTATAAGCTATTCTTGTTCTCAAGCTTTTCCAATATATCACTATTATATGAACAAGAATTAGTTATATTATTTTGAGTTATTGGCATTTTCTATTCTGCAATTAGATAAGATATCCTCATGTTATTACAAACAGTCTTTTTCTCAAGTTGTTCCAAGAAATCTCTAATTCCTGAATAAGCCTTAACAGTAATATTGTGAGTTGCAGATTATTTGTTTATAGGAGATCCTTGTTACATTAGGCTTCATCTCTTTCACAAACTGTTCCAACAAATCTGTAATTCATGAATGAGATCTAGTTCTAGTGTCATAAGTTATTTCAGCATAGGGATCCTTATTATGTTACAGATGATCTTTTTCTCAAGCTGTTCCAACAAATCTCTAACAATGAATAAGATTTCTCTGTAATGTTTTAAGTTATTGTTTTCTAGGAGATCCTCATCACATCAGAAATAATATTTTTCTCAGTTTTTTCCAATATATCTCTAATGAAATGAATTGGACTAAGTTTAATGTTATGAGTTACTTCCTTAGCAGCTTTACAATCCATGGATTAGCATTCTCTGTTTTTTTTTATCATTCCTAGTTTAGAGTAGATCTTGCAATTAAATTCTGTTTTAGTGCATTCAGTAACATTTCATTTTCTTCCTCTTTACTATTAATTTAATTTTTTACTTCTTAGCATAAAGTAACATTAGACATAAAACAAAAAACATTAGAAAAACACTAAACACAACGAAGTAGGAAGAGGATACTTAGGCACATATGGTGCACTTCACTTCAACAATTTACTAGCCTTGGTCGATAATTTATGCTATCAATTTAGGACACTAAATTGACTAAACACCAAGGTCATGGTGTATTGGGTCATTAATAAACTGGCTAAAATCGGGAAGGCTTAGGCCTTCCATGTAAGGAAGCAAGGGAGTATTCAGAATAGTTCCTTTTGCGGCACTACTAGTAGAATTTCCAACATTAGGGCCGGGGCTGCCACCAACGTTAGGTCCTGAACCATACATGATTAAGGTGAAAGGTGGAGGAGAGTTGGGGATAGAACCAGAAGGGGAACCCGATGAACCAGAATCAGAGTCAGAATGGGGACTCAGTGGAGGACGAACTCGAACCCTACATGGTGGGGTAAGTCTTCCTAATGGAAACTGAGGATGAATGCCTTGGAGTCTCCAGGATAAATGCCTTGGGGGTGTAATGATGGTAAAGAGATACAGAACATAATAAGGAAGAGAGGTAAACAAGGGAAGGGAGGTGTAGGATCAATTGATTACAATGTTTAAGTCTTGGCCTGGCGGTATAAACCAGGGGCTCTTCGCTTAGGGTGTGCGTGTATGTGATAAGTGTGTTAATTTTAATTAAGCCCAGACGTGTGTAGAGAAAAAATAAAAAAAATGTTGTATAACTATAAATAAATCTGGAAATGACAGTAAAGGACAGAAAAATAAACAGCTAAAGATGCATCAATTTAAACCCAAGGAGGAGGGCTTCCCAACAACTAGACTATGGGTGGGCGAAATCTAGTCAAAACACACAAAATGGGAAATGGATCTAAATTTGGGAGGGACAGGGATCTAAAGGTCAAATCTACTGGAAAAAGGGGTAGAAAACAAAAAAAAACTAGAGGGAAAAATGTTGCAAAAAAGGTGGCGAAAGGCTACAACATGAAGGGAAGCGGGGTGGACCCTAAAGGAGGACCAAAAAAAACTGAAAATAGGTGTTTTTGATGCATAAATAACCAATTTGAAATGGATTTGAAAGTGCAGGTTCAGATCTGAAAAAATGGCTGAAAACACTGAAATATCAGAAGACCTACTTTAGCTAAACTCCTCCTAAAAAGGTGGAAGCATACTGAAGCCCTAAGGGGCTTGGTTACTACTCCGACGAGTAAAAATAAGCAAGTACAGGTCCAAGATGGGTGAAGAGGGAGGTAAAAAAACCCTTAACAGTGACCCAGACAAACCCAGAAAAATCACATAAAAAATTCTGCAAAAAGTATAGGTCGCAGTTTTTGACTTTTTTTCTGCTGAGGTCGCAGTTTTTAAGCTTTTTTCCGCTACCTGAGAGATGAGGTCACAGTTTTTGGCCCAAAAAATGAGACTTGGACTTCCGGCTGTTTCAAGAGAAGATTTCAGAAAAAAGTGCCATCTCTGCTGCAATTGATACCTGTTACCGCGCAATAGGCCCAGAAACACACAGAAGATAGAATTTTTATTGCTTTAGGGTTTTAAAGGTTAAAAACAACATCAAGAAATGTAACATAAGAAGCTGAAGAAAAACCCTAGGGGTTGAAGCAGCTGGCCATGCATGGATATGAAAAATGACAGTTGTTGTAATTATAAACCCTTGTGGAGTTGCTAGTTGTTAGTGTGAATTCTAGTTGCAAGCGTACGAAAAAAGCTCACTTTAGCTATGCATAAAAAATAGCCCTAACATCAAAGATGGCTGTCAATTTCCTTACATCTGCAGTTGATGACCAAAATAAATGCTACAGAAATCCAGATCTATGCAGTTAAAGACATTAAACAACAAATAATAAGCAAGATTTTCTCCATGCATCCAATGAAGAAGACAATAATTTTTAAAGGATTTTTTTGTATTATGACACCTGGGAAGGGAACATAGAAAGATGTTACCAGTCCCCCTCAATGGGATGGGTTCTTGTATATTCTCAACGCTTCAGATCTAAGATCTCTCTCTCTTGATGGTGCAGAAAACCCAGACAAAATGGAACTCAAAGAGGGGGAGGATCAAAGTCAGACCAAAAGTATAGATCAAGAGTGATCTCTAGGCAACAAAAGGTAGTGAATGAATAGAAAAGACCTTCTATTTATAACAAAATATTGAGTTAGTCTAGATATTGGTGCATAATTAAAATATTATTAGACAAATCTAGATCCAACTTTTATGAAATATTTTATTATTTTTGTTGGAGGGAAAAATAATTTGAATTTGGTCAAATCCCTTTATTTAGAAATAATAAATAAATAAATGATTTATTTTTTATTTTAAGAATGTGGTTGAGTAAAAACTAAATAAACAATGATTTATTCAATTATTTATAAATGATTTAGTCAAATTTAACAAAGAATATTATTTAAATAATGTTTTAAATAATTATTCTTAGAAAATAATAAGATAAATAATGATTTATCTAATTAACTTTCCTGTTTTGGGTTAAATATGACCAGGAATATTAATTAAATAGTGGTTTAATTAATTATCATTTGAGGAAAATCAAACAAATAAGGATTTATTCAATTATTCCTCATGGGGTTTCCTGTTTAGACCAGAAATAACTTAATAAACTATGTTATTAAATTATTTTTCATAGTGAAAGGAATTTTACTATGGTAAAATTGGTCTTACATGGTGTACTTTGGTCCATCTAACAATAACAGGTTAGATGACCAAAAATTGGTTAGTAGTGCAAGTTTGATGGAGTTGAGATATTTAATCCTCAAAATTCTCACAAGTTCCTTTTTTTTATGGATCAGGAGAGTTACTATCTCCTTGGAATGGGGATGTAAGGAGATATTCTCTACTTTGTTTATGGATCTCAAAAATTTGTAAATTCTCTTATGTACTCGTTAAAAAGAGGGGATTCTTTTAGGAGGAAGAGAGAGTTTTTGGAGAGCTTGTTTGAGAAAGTCTTGTTAGAGGGCTTGCTGGCTTTTGTTTTGAGAGCCTTGAGAGCTCAAGAAAGGATATCTTTCTGAAAAATGGAAGCATTGTTCTGGCCGTAAAAATTATTTGGTAGTAGAATGAAGTTTTTGGATTCAATCCCTTTTGTAAACATTGTATACATTCAACCTATTTAAAGAAAGATAATAGATCAATTCGAAATTTAGATTTGAATCCAGAGACGTAGCCCACGAGTTGTAAGGGTGAAATATGTTATCATCTTTGTCTTGATGTTGCATGTTTTCTCTTTGTTCATTGTTTAACTAAGTTATCATGGTTTATTAAGTTACACTTTTATACGGTTAATTTAAATGATTATGTGAAAAATTGTAACTTAATTTTATAAGCTCTTATAGTGAATTAATAGGGCTTTTATTACAAGTTATGTGCTCTCAAGTTTTCAGATCATTTAGTATCAGAGCTGTTAATTGTTTGGCTTAGTGGGTACATTTGATAGCTTCAATTCAAGCAAGGAGAAGGTAATTAAATTTCATTCAAAATGTCGCGTTATGATCCTTTCTTTGCAAAAAATTATAAATACTCAAAAGTTTTTCAAGAATTATTAACCATGAAGAAAATGGTATAGGAGTTGTATAATGAGGATAAAGAAAGAGATGAATTACGAAAGCAGATGAAGATATTGGAAGACGGACAAAAAAATGGAGTTGCAATTACATTAGAGAAATTTTGAGGTCTAAAATGGGCCTCCTAAGAAAAACGTACAACCAAAATAAAATTTATAGGAACCAATAGGATTCAAGATGATGATGTCAACCATGGGAGATGATTCACCATTTTTGGGGTAAAAAAGTAAAAAGATTAAAAAATAATAAAATAATAAAACTAATTTTTCAACTTATCTCCCTAAGGTTTTACTCAAATTTCGAGCGGGAGTATGTGTTGGATGAAAAATTTAGTTCCTCATCCAAGGAGTACCCATGTTGCATGCTTTTGATGGAGCCCGCTACATGAAAAATGAGAAATACATAAAAAACGTGATCACGTTTTTCATGTATTTCTCATTTTTCATGTAGCAGGGTCCATCGAAAGTATGAAACATGGGTACTCCTTGGATGGGGAATCAAATTTTTCATCCAACGAGTGTTCCTGCTCGAAATTTGAATAAACCCATAGGGAGATAAGTTGAAAATATGGGTTGAAAAGTAGTTTTTTTTCTTTTTTCCCTCTAAAATTTGATGATGTAATCTAATCTTATTTTATTATTTCCACTATTATTTTATAGTTTCCTTAGGATGACCATTTTAGACCTCAAAATTCCCCTAATGCAAGATGCAAAAGAGAACCTTGCAAAGTCTTAGAATGCTAAGGTAAACGAGGTAAGCAACACTTTTTCAGATTCAGTTTCCTCATAAGAAGATGATTGTTTTGGTTCCCTCGAGAAGCACACTCGAGGAATTGGGTTAAAATTGTTATTGAAGATTAGTTATGAAGGAAAAGGATTGGGAATACATGGCCAAGGGATAACATAACCCATTATGGTTGAAGATCAACCTCGATATGCTGGGATATGATACGACAAAGAAGAGGTTGGAGAGATTTCCAAGACCATTGAAGCAAGTGATGCTTTGAAGGGAACTTATATATCTTCAGGTTCACCTCGTCAAAGTTGTAACAAAGACAAAAATCAAAGGTATAGCCCTAACTACACTAAAGTTTCTTTCAAATATAAGAAACATGGTAGTAAGAATCATGGTTTTTGGCATAAATTTTTTTGTTCATTTTGTGGGTTGATCAATCATAAAGTTTCCAAATGTTGGAATAGATTGACAATGTAAATTAAAGTCATGAAGGAGAAATGAAAAAAGGGCCACTCTCTATATTATGAGAAATATAAACGCGAGAGGAAGCCGCAAATACATAATTGTTGTACGCATTGTCATCAAAGTGGTCATTTGGTCGATATATGTTGGAAGCTTCATCCTAAGTTTCGCCATATGCCCAGCAAGAATCCTGTGCAAAAATAATCGCCAAAGGAGGTTGTAAAAGTGGAACATTTGATCAGTATTCCTAAACAAATTCATCCAGAATCAAAGCATGATGAAATAGAATTAAAACAAAATCCTTTTATTTGGATGGGTAAGAAATGGCTAAAATTTCTGCATAATTGATATCTTTTAGTACTAGCACTACACAGTCTTTGTTCTCTTGAAGAGAATGCTACAATGATAGATTTTTTATCCTCCATCAGGACCCAGTCCACAAATTGAGGTTTTAAGTAGTCTGAATTTACATAATCTTCAAGTCTATGGATTTTTTTTCACCCATGGTCTATGCTTTGTTGTGTTTGGAATGACACCCTACATATTAGTCCTCTAATTTCCAAAACATGGTGAATTTGGCACCTTATAGTAGCGGTATCATATTGGGAGCCATGGGAAAATATAGAGTCTTTAAATTCCACAACAATACCAACATTCCAAATATGTACAAGTTGCATGCCTGGATAGATTTGAACTCCATTTTTTTGTTCATTGTCCAGTGAATTACAACATTGTTAGCATTTATGTTTTCGGTAGGTGCTTACATAGTTAAGTTGGCAGTCAAGTGCTAACAACAACGGTGGA
This sequence comes from Pinus albicaulis, assembly GCA_034641835.2. Lineage (NCBI taxonomy): Eukaryota > Viridiplantae > Streptophyta > Pinopsida > Pinales > Pinaceae > Pinus > Pinus albicaulis. The sequence continues at coordinate 295,911,943 of CM076582.1, forward strand.
ACATGTCATCAGTGTTGGTGTAGTCCACAGTTTCATGTGTGCCATTTCTATAATGAAACACTTTAGCATAGCAAACATCACCATCCCATCGCATGAGATCCTTCAGGTTCTACCACGATGTTGGTGAAGGTAACCCTGTCACAAGAATGCGGTAGTCAGTGTGTCTAGAGACGCCCCCCAACACTGATACTAAAGCTACTCGGTTGACCTAGAGATGAAGGTGTCCTTCTACCCCCATGGGAAAACTCTACCCATATTCGAAGATCATCAAATTTATATCCATCATGGCCATGAGATATTTGGTTTTCTCAGTTTCTCAGGATTTTTAGGGTGTGGTGATTCCACATTTTGTGCCAATGAAATCAACGTGGAATCTCCATATATTATGCCAATGGGATTGATCCACGTCAATGGTCATTTCATTTTTATACGTCGATGGTTACATTAGAGTGATGGGTCACAGGCTAGTTAATGGGTATGACATGGCCCCATTCCACATATTCACCAATGATTTGCGTTATATTGGATCCAAGACATAAGCAACGGGATATAGCAGCCCCCGATAGTTTGATGGAGTGTTTACTTGGTGCTTGATTCCATTGTTTCATCGAAGGTTCCACATACTTGACAGTGCCATTGATCTTGGAAGTTACAGTTATGGCCCACTGCGGTCAACAAAACATGTCGATGAAGTTTGGAACGGTGTTGGTTCCACATGCCACGGTCGATGGTTATGGCGATAGTTACATGGTATATGCCACGAGGTCCATGCCAGCAGTGCCCTATAATACAACAATGGTTAAGCACCTTGACTGACACACTAGAAAATTTGGCGGAAATTCCGATGGCCAATTTGTCGCTATTCCGACACATAGTCGTCGCAAGAGCGACAGTTCGAGGGCGGAAAAAACATGGTTTGTCATGCCTTCGCAGTTCCGACGCACTTAAAAAGTGTCGCACTATCGACACTTCTTCCGTCGCTTCCGAACAAGCGTCACTCTTCCGACGTCTCACGAACCGTCGCGCTTCCGACGTTTTTAAACTGTCGCACTTCTGACGAAATTTGGTCCGAAGTTTTGAACGTCGCTTTTCTGACGTCTGTAAACGGTCGCAATTCCGACGCAATGTGGTCCGAATTTTTGGACGTCGCTCTTCCGACGTTTGTAAGCTGTCGCAATTCTGACGAAATGTGGTCTAACGTTTTGAACGTCGCTCTTCTGACGTTTGTAAACTGTCGCAATTCCGACGAAATGTGGTCCGACGTTTTGAACGTCGCTGGTCCGACGTTTTTATACTGTCGCTCTTCCGACGTGTCTGAGTTGTTGCAATTCCGACGCTTACAAGGCGTTGGTATATCGACGGCGGGTTCAATTTAAAAAAAAAAATGAAACTTTAAAAGAGGAAAAACGTTGTTTTGAATATATTATATGAAGTAAAACAATCCATGAAGTCATTACATTTTCACATCTAAAGATTGGAACCCAAATATCCATCCAGAAAAGTGGAAGTCCCACCCCAGACAATGATAGAAAAATACCCCATGTCACATACAGGGACATGATATAAAACCCAGTAACGGTCCACATGGAGATTATCGACAAATCTGAGAAAGCATCCAAATATGCCCGAGGCATCTATAAGAAAGTGAAATATCAGTATGTAGAATAGTAAAACAACAGATAGAGTACCGACGTCCATTGTTCCAAATACAAATTAAAGTACCTAAAATCCTTGAACAGAGAAAAACGCTAATCATGTGAGGAGTGTGATATGTCCAAAATATAAAAAGACCATCAGACCATATCAATAAACCAGCAACATAGACCAGCATCACTAGTTTTGAAGGCAGAGTGATAAACATTAATCATTTTTTTTTTCACAAGAGAAAAAACGTTGTTTTGAATATATTATATGAAGTAAAACAGTCCATGAAGTCATTACATTTTCACATCTGAAGATTGGAACCCAAATATCCATCCAGAAAAGTGGAAGTCCCACCCCAGACAGTGATAGAAAAATACCCCATGTCACACACAGGGACTTGATATAAAACCCAGTAACGGTCCACATGGAGATTATCGACAATCTGAGAAAGCATCCAAATATGCCCGAGGCATCTATAAGAAAGTGAAATAGCAGTATGTAGAATAGTAAAGCAACACATAGAGTACCGACGTCCATTGTTCCAAATACAAATTAAAGTACCCAAAATCCTTGAACAGAGAAAAACGCTAATCATGTGAGGAGTGTGATATGTCCAAAATATAAAAAGACCATCCGACCATATCAATAAACCAGCAACATAGACCAGCATCGCTAGTTTTGAAGGCAGAGTGATAAACATTAATCATTTTTTTTTCACAAGAGAAAAAACGTTGTTTTGAATATATTATATGAAGTAAAACAATCCATGAAGTTATTACATTTTCACATCTGAAGATTGGAACCCAAATATCCATCCAGAAAAGTGGAAGTCCCACCCCAGACAGTGATAGAAAAATACCCCATGTCACATACATGGACTTGATATAAAACCCAGTAACGGTCTACATGGAGATTATCGAAAATCTGAGAAAGCATCCAAATATGCCTGAGGCATCTATAAGAAAGTGAAATAGCAGTATGTAGAATAGTAAAGAAACAGATAGAGTACCGACGTCCATTGTTCCAAATACAAATTAAAGTACCCAAAATCCTTGAACAGAGAAAAACGCTAATCATGTGAGGAGTGTGATATGTCCAAAATATAAAAAGACCATCAAACCATATTAATAAACCAGCAACATAGACCAGCATCGCTAGTTTTGAAGGCAGAGTGATAAACATTAATCATTTTTTTTTCACAAGAGAAAAAACGTTGTTTTGAATATATTATATGAAGTAAAAAAATCCATGAAGTTATTACATTTTCACATCTGAAGATTGGAACCCAAATATCCATCCAGAAAAGTGGAAGTCCCACCCCAGACAATGATAGAAAAATACCCCATGTCACATACAACGACTTGATATAAAACCCAGTAACGGTCCACATGGAGATTATCGACAATCTGAGAAAGCATCCAAATATGCCCGAGGCATCTATAAGAAAGTAAAATAGCAGTATGTAGAATAGTAAAGCAACAGATAGAGTACCGACGTCCATTGTTCCAAATACAAATTAAAGTACCCAAAATCCTTGAACAGAGAAAAACGCTAATCATGTGAGGAGTGTGATATGTCCAAAATATAAAAAGACCATCGGACCATATCAATAAACCAGCAACATAGACCAGCATCGCTAGTTTTGAAGGCAGAATGATAAACATTAATCATTTTTTTTTCAGAAGAGAAAAAATGCTATTTTGAATATATTATATGAAGTAAAACAGTCCATGAAGTCATTACATTTTCACATCTGAAGATTGGACCCCAAATATCCATCCAGAAAAGTGGAAGTCCCACCCCAGACAATGATAGAAAAATACCCCATGTCACATACAGGGACATGATATAAAACCCAGTAACGGTCCACATGGAGATTATCGACAATCTCAGAAAGCATCCAAATATGCCCGAGGCATCTATAAGAAAGTGAAATAGCAGTATGTAGAATAGTAAAGCAACAGATAGAGTACCGACGTCCATTGTTCCAAATACAAATTAAAGTACCCAAAATCCTTGAACAGATCAAGAAAAACGCTAATCATGTGAGAATTCTAAGTAAAGTTAATCTATTAACATTGCAAATAAAATTACACCGAAGTCAAAAACATTTCCTGGCCATACTCATGGCAAATTTGTCATCAAAAAATCAAAAAATTAAGAAGACTGCCCTCATACGGGGAAACTAGTCTTGAACGTTTAATTTACAGAATTCAAAAATATTACAAAGGTCCAACATAGTAAAATAATCTAAAAGCAGCCCAATTAAGTGGGCCTGCTAAGCAAGAAAAACAAATTAACCAAACTACTCCTCCGGTGGTTCCTCCACGATTCGGCACCATCCTTCGGAAGGTCCAGGATCACTAGGTGCTACCTCCACATGCATGCCACGACTCCCCTCCTGAAGGCCCGAATGCTGGCCGAATTTTTCCAAGCTCAGACCCGCCGGACGGGTGCATTCTTCCTCCGTTTGGGCCTCCTCGCGGAAGACCACAGTGACTAAAGCCGTGATTCACGGGCGGTTGAGAGAGAAATTAAAGGAAAATTGCGCAGTGCGCGTCGTGGGAGAAGGTGAACTAGCGGTGGGGAAGCGAGGAGCAGGGGAATCCATACGGTGGCCAGATCCTACAACCCGACCCCGCCCACTCCTAGTATTTGGATATCGACCTGCGTAATAATCACTGGACTGGCCGGAAGTCGACTCTGTTGAGGGGCTGCAGGGAGCGCGCAGGGGTTGACCTCTAGTGCTCCCCCTGCGGCAACGCATCCTATGACGCACACGAGGCATGGGTGCAGTCTCAGGCGCAGTGGGCACAAGAGGAGACGGAGAAGCAGAATTCCAAGAAATAGAGGAAGACAGACAGAGACAGAACCGAGAGAAATGAAGATATGCAGCAAGGTCTAGGCAGCAGTTCAGCTGGCCACTTCTCCTTATCGTCACAGTTAGCAGGCAGTGTAATCCAACAACCGGCTCGTCTGAAAAACCATAGCTAAACGCCATTTTGTCGACCCGACTGCAATGCAATCAAAGGACGCCCGTCATAATTAATCTCTGATCATTAATAATGAGAGCCGAAGGCCGGATCATATTGGAGCGTGCGGAATCGTTAAGAGGAGTGGAGGTCCGATCTTGAACAGTGTTAAAAATTAATTAATGCGGATTTGATGTGAAAACTTAATTGAACAGCGTTAAATGTTAATGCGATTGATATGAAATCGCCATATCCATGTCCCATCGCCTTAAACGTCATCGAATGCACCCGCAGCCGCGAGCAGGGCAATTTTTTATTGAGGACACGTGGCAGAAATTGATTGGAGCGGATCTTTGTTTGGGCCACTCATGCAGTGGAAATCCGAACCCGAAAAATATTAGGGCGAATTTGATAAGAAATTCGCGTCACAACTCTCCCTCCGTACGCCAGCCCAACTTCAGACCCGAAAAAGATTAGGGCGGAATTCATTTGGTTTTCGCGTCACAAAATTGGCCGACGTCAGCAGGCTATTTTGAAACGCGAATTTGGTTTGAATTATGGTTTATCGCCGTTTGAAGTCCGACGGGCTCGACTTAAGAACAATTTTGTTTGATCCCATCTTATAAAATTTGTGTTGGTTTTCTTTGATAATACACATATTTATAATAAATCATGGGAATACCACACTAAACATGTGGAAAAGTTATAAAAATTATTGAGAACAATCATTTTTATGTAAAAATATCCAAATGTGCTTTTGGGAAATAAGAATTCGAGTATTTGGTTCATATTGTTTTAAAGGAAGGAGTGAAGTTGGAGCCTCAAAAGATGCAAGCTATTACAAAATGACCTATTCCTAAGAAAATCAAGGTTCTTAGAAGATTTTTAGACTTACATGATATTATTGATCATTTGTTAAGAATTATGCATGCATTTCAAGTCCACTCACATATCTCTTGAAGAAAATATCATTTATATGGAATGATGAGGCTACTTTGGCATTCTCTCTTTCAATGGATGCCATGTCTTCTACACCAACATCGGTTGCACCTACTTTTGGTAAAACATTCATAGTAGAGTGTGAGGCACTAGGACAAGGAATTTACGTAACATTAACACAATAAGGGATATCATTGGATTTTAAAAGCAAGGAATTCAAAGAAAATATCTGGTGAAATTCAAGGAATTCACTTTTGTTAATAGGTTTATGTCACACGATGATGCAGGGGCATTAGGCACTAGCTAGCAATGTAGGAGGTTTTGTCCACATGTTGTGGCTAGGAGGGTTCGAAACCATTTGAGTTGTAACAGCTAGGTGTTAATACCTCAGCTGACTATATTACTTAGACTAGTTAGAGTTGTAGGAGTCGAACAATTTCAGTTAGTTGAATTATTATAATTAGACCTTTTGATTTCTAGAACGGTCCTCTCAGAGGAACCGAAGAGCCATATGTTATGTATATAAATTGTAATTCCTTGGATGAATAAAAGTAGAGAGGGAAGAGGAGAGTAGAGAGGGGATTTATGCAATAAACCTCTGTGTGTGAACAATTGTTTCCAGTTAAATGATTTCCAAGCTTAGTTTCCATTGAATTATCTCGAACTGCTAATTGTGAAGAATTGTTTAACTGTGAGGCGATTGGGTACTGATAATTCCATTATTCTGTCTTTGAATTCCCGTAAATTGTTGGATAACCCTATGAACTCACCCCACCCGAAGGCGAGGTCTGTGTAGAGAACCGGGGTCGTGAACACTGTTCAAATATAAAAATCCCGCTTAATAAAGAGACAAAATTGTTGTGCTTTCGGAACCTGACCCGAGGATTGGACATGAGTTAACAAACAAAAGGATAGCGGAACCAGACCTGCACCCGTGGTCAAGCCCTCTACCAAAACCACGAGCGGAATCACAAAAGCGGGTTGCCCATATTGCACCGCTTTTGCGGAGTAGGCGGTATTTCCTATTCGCGAGCGATTCCATAGGGAATGCGACACGTGGCGAAGTGACCCCCAAAAAACCACCGTTTAACCCGCGCCATCGCACGTTAAAGCTCGATGTTGGAAGCCGAGCGAAATTTCCAAGAGTCGTTGATTTAGAGAAGGGCCATCGGACGGTGGTCGCACGTTGAACTTTCCCGGAGGTTAACTAAGGTGTGCGGAGGATAGCCAGGTACGATATGAGTGTTTGATTGGTTATTGATATATATAGGTGGGCCCGGAGTATAATGAAATTGTTTAATTAAACGATTGGCGGATAATTAGCATAAGTCTGGAGCGTGATTGTTGTAAGGCTGGGTGGTGAAATATAGAGCTGAAAGTTCATTACAAGTTATTTATTTAAAAAGAAATGTGGAGTATAAATACAAAGTGTTGAAAGTTAAACATTGGTTATAAGGCTTGGAGATAATATAAAGTCGGGAATATAAATTAAAGTCCAACCATTGTGGATAGTATTTATTTATCAAATTCTACGAATTTGATAAATAAACCCGAAGAAAGAAGAGGTTAATTAAGACTTAGGCTGGAGGAAAAGAACGGGGTAAACCAAGAGAAAATGCTGACAGAGTGATTGTAGACACACTAGCTCTCCTTAGGGGTCCAATTTCAGTTTTGTTGCGTCACACGATGATCTCTCTTCTCTGGAATTTACTTGTATTGAAGATCACTATTCTAGGAATAAGGAGTTATTTTCTCCAAAAATAACCCTAGCCAAACATTGACAATGCATCAAGGATATCTTTCTATGCTTCATAAGCACATTTGTTCTAATTCTAAATCATGTCTTGGAAGTGGTTGTTTTGCTGGAAATTATTCACCAGTTGGTTTCATACCAAAGTATTTTTCACATTTTCAGCATCCAATACATGAAAAAGATAATGGTTTAAAAAAACATAAATATTTGAAATTTTGCAAGAATTGTCTGGCACACTTTGAATATGAATTTTGAAGTCAAGTGCATGATGCTGTATAGGATCAAGTGTCATTTTGAATACCAAATGTTTCACAAGAAACTTCTCAACATGCTACCCTGCAGTAAGGATTAAATGACAATATTGCATCAACTATTTCCATAATAAAAGTGCACCTCAACCATAAGACTAAAAAACTACAAATGTTGTAGATCTAACAAGACCACACAATAAAATGTATTCCACAAGGCCAATACTGTATGAAAAATGAAAAGGAGTTTGCAACCAAAATTACCTTAGGCAACTAATTCAATTAGATACACCAAACCATCAGCAAAAAGGAAAACCAGCCTACTCAAAAGGCAAGCGTTTACCTCCTTTGACAAAATTTTGAGTTCTGAAACAAGGGCCTTTATTGTCTTGTCAATGCCCCTAGTAATTTGAACGGGGTTTGCACCTGCTGCAACAACCTAAAAAAAAAGGTTTCATTTCAAATTATTTTCCACAAATTTAAGATACAACCATTGTCAGTTTTGTATTTCCTAACAAGCTCATACATTTTGACAAAAGAACCAAATTTTTTTAATACCTGATAGCAATTTTTTCACTCAAAAACTATCTTAGACTCAATAAGCCCAACCCAAAACTAAAAAAAAAAACACCATAAGACCCTACAAAAATGAATAGATAATCTTAATCCAGTACTATCGACAAAAAGTTACCTTTACACCCTCACTTATTAAACCCTGTGCTGTTGAATTTTAACTTCAACTGCTGCAGCAGAAGGATGGATGCAGCAGCAACATTTTTTTTTGGAGGTTGCTTGCATGCCATCCAGAAATTTAATTCAGCATTTAAAATTCCTGTAAGTTTTTTTTGTAGACGGCCGCAGCCATATTTCTGTACAGGATTGTATTTAAACACAACAACCAACATTAACGCAATTCACCAACCAGAAATTAAACAAACAAAAATTTACCCGACAGTTTTGTAAATTCAAAAGGAGGACACGTGGAGCATTAATATTGGATCGCATGAAATTGAAGGGAATATGAAAACTTGAAAACCGGACCCGAATTTTTTATAGGGCACATTGGATTGAGAATTCGAGTTAAAATTAGGCAGACGTCAGCATCCCATTTTGGAACGCGAATTTGGTTTGAAATTAAATCTATTCAGACTTTTGAAGTCCGACGGAAAGGGTTCTTTAATGTTTTGATAGTTTAATATATACATATGTTTTAAACATATGTTATATATATATATCATATGCGAAATGAAAGGCGGGCCATAGAATTTAGTTTTAATTTTATTTTTTTAAAAAGAGGGTTTATTATAATATGTTTTATATGTTACGGCATATAAAAATAAAAAGGTCGAAAAAGCTTGGTAGTTTTTTTTATAGACAGTACGTAAATTTTTTATTACACAGCGGTGTGTAAAAAGTGAAAGACTGAGTGTAACTTTTTAAGTGTGTATGCACAGCAGTGCGAAAGTGAAAAACACAGCAGAGTGTTTTAGAGACAGAGTATGTTTGTTTTGAACAAACAGTGAGTTGGTTTTATGCACTGCGTTTTGTAGCGGTCATAATTTTGTAATCCCTCTCAATGAGGAAGAAGTGTAATAGTTTTTTTTGAGTTATTGAAGGGAATAGAATTTTGTTTTCAAAGTATTGAAACTCTGTCTCCTGTCAAAGAAATTTTTATTTTCTCTGTGTTAGAGGAAGGGAGATTTATTCTCCATTCATTGTTCTGGAATTTTTCAATATTCCAACATGTGCAAGAACAACGGATGTTGTGGTTCCATCCCCAGCTAAATCATTTGTCTTTGCCGCAGCTTGCCTTACCAACTTGGCCCCAATATTTTCAACTGGGTCCTCTAATTCAACCAATAAAAAGGCCAAAACCATAGCATTGAGATACATTTCATTACACTTTCAATAACAATAAAATTTGACTCAGCCATAACCCTTTCCTTTTATTGTTGTGAAAATCTTTATGCATTACTCTAATGTGGCTAGTCCATAGGCCAAGTAGACCACTGGGTAACAAATATGTTTCCTTTCACCTTTGAGTTTTCAAATTATACCTACCAAATCTAAGACATTTAAGAGGGGGAACTAATACAACGTTAAAAAGAAAACCAGAGCACACATCTACAAATTACCTCCTTAGCTACTGTCACACCATCATTAACTATTTTTCGGAGAACCATGCTTGCTCTCCAAGACAACATTTTTCCCTTCGCCCCAAGGGTGACTCCAACAAGATCAGCAAGTTTGTTCACACCGCCTGCAAGACAAATTGACAATGCTTTCGGTAAGTGTGCAATTGAATGCCAGACCATATGCCAAAACAACCCTCCATGAAAAATTAAAATAACACATTAAAATCGAATATAAGTGGACAAGGAAAGATCCACCGCGGTGAAGTTTCACGTGCAGGTGACCTTCCTTTAAACATAATTTTTTCTCTGACCTGCAATTTTTTTGTCACTGAGCCATCCTTGTTGAAGTACAACTCCTTTTCCATAGCTCTTGTATTAACTACCTTCTCTCTGTCGCGTAATCTCAGAGTCCCTCTTCTGCTCGAGCGATTAAAGGAAATGGGTGAAAAAACTGAAAGAGAAGACAATTGTCTGCCATAATTATCAAACATTGCACCCAACTTCTTCCCCTTTCCATTGTTACCCAATGAGGTAGATTTGGCAATTTTTGTCATACTGCCCAAAGCAGAGGCCATCTTCTCTTATGCTGAATATAGAATTACAAGATCTTCATATTAGTATGAAATTTAAGTTGTAACAGGAAAACTAAACAACTATCGCAACTTTTGGCAACTTCTGGAGCATTAAGAGAGAAACAACCAAAGAGAAATACAACCAAAATCCTCATTTTAATGAGACCGGAATATATATTTTCATTAAGATAATAGAAAGAAATCACGACTATATTAAGGCCAGCACAAAACAATCTTTAACCAGTGTCTCTCGCGGCCTTCAGGTTGCCATGCTAGAGGTTGCATATTTTTAATTTAAATTCTTGACCTATCGTGCCCATCTATGAATGCATCCAATGGGATATCTACATCAAATGCTCCTTTATATCCCCCAAAAAAAAGTCCCTACTACAAGAGCACCAGTGTTGATGGATCACCCCACACCATCCCACCCACTAGAAACGGTGAAAAAGGAAACCCGAGAAACCTTCTGAAATATCTCAAGATGACTATATGGGTGGTTCTTATGAATCAACCAACCATTCAGAACATGCTCATCAATCCAAACCATGAGTATTGTGTGACAATATTCAAGCAGGCACTGAATCAGATTTCTGAAGCTATGTTAGAGAAACCCTAAACTCTCACTGAAAATAGGTGAAATGTGGCACCACTCAAAGATTGACATGTGCCAATTGGTACAAGTGGTAGAAAATTGGCATGCTCAAACAATGAGGTGATGCAGGAATGACATGAGGGAGAAAATATTAGAAAAGCCCCAAATCTGGAGAACTAAAGCTCATCACCAACCCGAGATTGACAACTTTACATGATGTAACCTATGAAATCGTAAATGGAGAAATCATAGTAACAATAAAGTAACCTATGTAACAATAAAGTCGGATTCATCCTGGGAGTGGTAATGGGAGAAATCATAGTGAACAACAGAAAACATGCATAGTTTCTTACAATCAAATAGATGAAAAAACACATACAAAAAACCTAGATAATAATCATGAACAAGCTTAATATTGAATTATGAACTGTAAAGGAACTTAAAAAATGTGACATTATGAACCTGGTCAAGCACACAAGAAAAAATATCCTGGACATGACCTTGGTTGACAAGTTGTATTTCTCATGATGCAAGAGGATTTGTACCTGCACTGCCAAGTCAATCAAAATCCATCATTATCTATACAATAAATACAAGTAATTGATGTAGTATTTTTTACTCCAAGATGCATTCTTATGATAATGTTAGAACATATGTTGAAAATGTCAAAACATACCTGAATAAGCTCCTCTTCGTTTCAAGAACAATTTATTGGAGTCGCATGAACTTGGAACAAGCTTCCCATGATCTGAAAGAGTAGCAACTAAGTCAATAGTGACTTTTTTGTTGCTACACTGGATCGAGGGAGGTTTGCTCCAAGATTAAATCGCTCCAATAAATTATTCTCTACTAAACAAGGCCAACCACGTGAAGGTGGAAGCTCTTATGGCCCCTCCCCCCCCCTCACATCACTCTCAATTCCCCAATACCCAATCTATATTTCATTTTTTACTTTCATGAGCATAAAAAAAAATATTCAATAACTAATAAAAAAACAATTCAACAAAAAGTACGCAAGGAAACATTGCAATTAATGTTTGACATAAAAATAGTATGATAAATGAGTTTTTTATATAACGCAAAAAACATTCCAAGTATGGTAACGTTTGTCTTATAATAATACAATATTTTACATTGTCAAATTTCCTTTTTCTTCTTCCTATTTTTAAAGCTCCTAATTACATCATCAATATCATCGTGCTCTGCTCCTGTTTCGTGCCTTTCAACCCGCACTGCTGACCTAGTTGCGTATTCACGATGTCTGGGCTCATCCAGTGACGGGGCATCGCCTACAAAAACAGATAATATTAAATTTTAATTTTCAGTTTTTAAATATCATTGAACTAGTTCGGTAATATTAATAAAAAAAATTGCAATGAGATTATTTACCTGGTGCACCAGTTGTTGCCGCTGACCTAGTTGCATAGTCACAATGTCTGGTCTCATCCAGTGATGGGGCATCGCCTACAAAAACAGATAATATTAAATTTTAATTGTCAGTTTTTAAATATCATTGAACTAGTTCGGTAATATTAATAAAAAAATTGTAATGAGATTATTTACCTGGTGCACCAGTTGTCGCCGCTGACTTAGTTGCGTAGTCACGATGTCTGGTCTCATCCAGTGACAGGGCATCGCCTACAAAAACAGATAATATTAAATTTTAATTGTCAGTTTTTAAATATCATTGAACTAGTTCGGTAATATTAATAAAAAATTGCAATGAGATTATTTACCTGGTGCACCAGTTGTCGCCGCTGACCTAGTTGCGTTGTCACGATGTCTGGTCTCATCCAGTGACGGGGCATCGCCTACAAAAACAGATAATATTAAATTTTAATTGTCAGTTTTTAAATATCATTGAACTAGTTTGGTAATATTAATAAAAAAAATTGCAATGAGATTATTTACCCGGTGCACCAGTTGTCGCCGTTGGGACTGTTGCCCTGTCTTCCTCTCTGGTGGTAAGATCCTCAAGGGAAACATTCTCTGTCATTTAAACAAAAAAATTTATAAGGAAAACCATCAAGGTATAATTAGAAAAAATTATAAGTGGAAATTAATTACCGTCACGGCCCTCACTGATAGTAGCATTGTCGGCCTGGTCCCCACTACAATGATCAGGTTGCACGTGAGGATCATCTACATCTGGCTCTAAAACTGGGTTATTTTCCTCATCGGTAGTGTTGCTCCCCTGATTTAAACAAAGTTGTTAGACATTAAATTTATGGACGAAAAAAAAAATATTGAAAGGTTAATGTTTTACCTTATCAGGCATTCTAGATCTTGGGACCTGCCCCAAGCTTCTACGACGTTCAACTACAGCTTGATAGCCAAAACGGAAAGCGATATTTTTATCTTCCTCTGTAGTTTCTGTTCCGAAGTCATCACCCCACATTACATATGATTGTGTATTTTTAATCATATCTGATAGGATTACAAAAACGTTGGAAGGCGATACAATTAATTATAAGATGTTTAGCTACTTAATTACAATTCTTGCAGCTAATTTCAAGTAGCCACCCTGGCCGAGCTTGTGATGGCCCTTTTTCTCTATCCTAGCTTTGGTTGCCTTGAGGTGTCAGGCAACCTAGCATCAAAAGATTGAAGTCAGATATGACGTAGCACACTTTTATTTTAGACATAAAGAAAATTAAAGCTATTGAATTAAAGTTGTAATTTACCTTGCGGGTCCAGTTGGCATTTTTCCTTCTTTCTTTGCCCTTTTTTCTTTTCCGTCATGGATGAGTGCTCTCCACTCACTCTCTGGAACTGTGAGAGGACGCTCGTATCTAGGGTTAAATTGCAATTGCGTCCTATAGGTGTCCCTGGTATATTTCAAATATTTGTCAGCTACCCGAGCCACCGCTGTTCTGTCAAATGTGCCGACCCCAAAAAGGGCTTCTAGATAATCTAGAAGTTCTTTTTTCAGGTTGGAATTCTGGGAATTCCACCCTGTGCGTATGGTTGGGCCAAAAATTACCAACGCATGGCTCTCTAGAAACCTGTAGAACTCATTGTTTCCTACACAGAAGAAGAAGAAGAAGATATTATCATTAATTTAAAAATAAAAATCATGATAAATATGTTTTAGATAAAGTACATGAAATAGTTAAAATATTAAAATTTACCCGGGAGTTGTACATGCTTTATAGGGACACCCTCATCGTTCACCAACAACGTGCCATTAATGGTCCCTGTGGAGCTGACACGTGTAGCTCCAGGAAACGCAATAATGTAGATGGCCATATCAGCCTCATCATTGCCAACACGTTCAGCAGTTGGCTGGGTGTCAGCTTGGGCAGGGTTTGTTTCTTGGCTAGCACCTAAAGGAGTAGAAGGTGTACGAGAGGGTTGTTGGGCAATCTCTTGCCCTTGTGTCCCACTACCACCAACACCGGGTTCAGCAAATGCCAGAAGACGCTACATACAAAAGAACTTTTTGTTAGTTTAGTCAATGTAAAAATTAAAAATCAAACTATCACAATTCATCTCATGCAAAACAAAAAAAATATCCTTTTGACTTTTTATTATTACCTGATATCTTTCTAGCTGGCTCATAAGATGTTGTATCCTCTCTTCTGTTTCAGGTGTTTGAGGCGCGTCTATCAAAGTATTAAATTCCGACCTTGCATCTCGTGCCTTTTTCTGCAACAAGAACACTGGAGATAGGGATGAAGAAAGCTCTTCCTCAAAGAGGAAATCATCAAGCGTACCATGGCTAGGTGTCTGCATATTTGAACAAAATTAATATTATTTCAATTATGTAAATAACTAAAATACCTGAAGATAGAGCAATGCTGGCACTTTACATGTTCTTCCGCTGGCCTCTTTCCGCGATCATTCCGTCTCGGGGTTGTTCCTGCATTGCTCTGATTAGTCTGCCACATTGCAATAAAATTATAAATGTAAGAACTTGAAAACAATATCTAACTTGAAAACACAAAATGAAAACTGAAATAATTTCTAATAAGACACCGGAAGACAGAGTTAGAGTTTCAAATATGCCTTGCATTGAATTCAGTCCTGGAAACATGTCATTGCACAATAAGGCACCCAAACATTCACTCCACGAATGATATATTTAAGTAGGCTTCTCCTATTCTAGGAAAACACCATACCTATAATGCATTCACTTGCATGTATAAAGGGAAAGGAAAACATGTTTTCATACAACGGTGACAAAGACATCTTGGGGAAAGGTATCTTCACTTTTTATTTATGTTGTTCACCCACACCACTCTCGTGTTTTCACTAATCCTGTTTTGTCATTTTTGGATGCAAATTAAGTTAAGGCCTTAAGTATTTTTTGACCTTTCGGTGTAGTTTTTATAAGTGGCATGTATGGATTTTCCATTAATTCTGCACATTTTCTCTTCATGCGCATGTTTCCCTGGAAATCAAATGCATGATTTAGTCCCATACATTTAACAAGTTGTTGGATCAAATCCATTGGAAATATCATGTTTCCTATTCAATCAAAATTTATCTCAGCTAGGGTAGGTAGGAAGGTTTTCCCTTTGTATTAATAGGGCACTTCTAGCTTGCATTTTTATCATATCTTTCAAATTTCGTGTCGTTTCAATTAGGGCATGAATTTTTGCAACTTTCAAGGTGAGAATGAACAAAGAAATTTTTTTGTGATGGATGACTGTATATGACTTCATGGCCAAAGGAAAAGGCACTAATCTACTTCTTCAAATATCTATAGTTCTCATTCACCTCATACGGAGATGGTCCCTGATTTTGAGCCAAATGTTGCAGCAAAAAGTTCCCCCCCTCCATAATTTGATATTCAATGGAAATTTCTTAAATTGTTGATGGGGCATGATTATGGAACATTGGCACATACATATGTAATGGAATTCCAAGATCATGATATATGTTTGCATATGTTTATGGAGGTGGTGGAGCAAAAAAGAGCTCAAATAGAGCTGAAATTTTTCACATAAAAAGGACTGTGGGTTTGACTAATGGTTCCATTTAAAAAATGATATCTAGACAGAGAATAAGTGTAGCATGCAAACATGCATTGAAAATCCATCTGAGTTTGCATTGTATTACTTATGATGGATTCAAATTTGGGTTTCAAAATGTCAGGTTATGGCATGATTTTGTCGAGAAACCCTTAGTTGGATTCTCATGTTGGTTTAATTTATATTTTAAGTTTGTTTTGAAATCTTTGGGTGATAGTAACTCATGAACTAGGTTACCAATGTGTAACAATCATATTTCAAGAATAAAGTTGTGATTTTTTTATATTATTATTATTATCTATTAGCTACGAGTATTGACACTTAATGCCTGGAATTTTGACATCTTGATAGCATGGATAATTTCGAAAATGTTTCTAGTAATGTTAACATAATAACTATCATTACGTGCCTTCACTTTTGTCACCATAATAGACTTGTGATATGGACTCATCACACAACTTCATATGCTATGTCCCAACAAGTTCAAACTGGTTGAACCTACCTCATAGTGTGGTAATTAAGGACAAGTTGCTTGGTATATAACTCGATAGCATAGACCGCGTTGCAGTTCTAAAAAGAATAGTTCTAAAAAGAATCCTCAAGTGTCAAAAAAACTTCACAATATGTTCTACTATAAAGCCTTTTGGGATACCTGAAATAATATATGTATCATTGATGACTTTTAAAGTATGACAAGATCAAGAGGGAAAGGAAATCAATGGAAGAGTGATCCACCAATGAGAACCTAGAATTTAGCATCAGATGAGTTAGAGTCTAGGAAATTGAAACTCTATAATTTTAATTAGTGATGAAGGACATCACATAGGTAATTATATTTTCATGTAGAATAATCTGTTAATTCAAATTTAAACTACATAATATGAAAGGCATACCATAAATTTTTCCACGTAAGTCCAAACAACCTATAAAAAGGGAAACCTTCTTTTTCCATGGGAAATAATTTACCTTTCCTTTTTCAAGATAATCTAAATAAAAAAAAAATATGAACTATACTGCACACATTCTTGGATAATGTGAAAGTGGAAAAGGAATACCCTACACAAGTGATGCACACATGTACATTTGAACACTTATAGATTTTTGTAGTTGAAATGCAATGCTTGTTTTCATTTAAATGTAGGGTTTTTAAAGCAGGGAGAAATAATGGCTGCCAAATTAATAAGCGTTTCTTTGGGAAAAATTAAATCTTGTATTGGGTGATGAAGATAATAGAGGGTATTGAATCTTGATTCTTGACATCTAGAGAGAACCCTATAGCCTAACACAATCCAATGGAATTGACCAAAAAAACCCAAATAGAGTCAACCCTACTATAGGAGGAAGGGCCTGCAGTAAGAACTTACCATTTTGCAAGAGTTGAGGGTGAATGCTGTTCTGCAAGAGCTGAGGGCGAACGCTGAGGGCGAATGCTGAGGGAAAATTCTGTTCTGCAAGAGCTGAGGGCGAACGCTGAGGGCGAATGCTGAGGGCAAATGCTGTTCTGCAAGAGCTGAGGGTGAATGCAGGGCGAATGCTGTTCTGCAAGGGCTGAGGGCGAATGCTGTTCTGCAAGAGCTGAGGGCGAATGCTGTTCTGCAAGAGCGGAGGGCGAATGCGCGCGTGATATCAGATGTTAATGTAGCACACATGTACATTTGAACACTAATAGAATTTTGTAGTTGAAATGCAATGCTTGTTTTCATTTAAATGTAGGGTTTTTAAAGTAGGGAGAAATAATGGCTGCCAAATTAATAAGCGTTTCTTTGGGAAAAATTTAAATCTTGTATTGGGTGATGAAGATAATAGAGGGTATTGAATCTTGATTCTTGACATCTAGAGAGAACCCCACAGCCTAACACAATCCAATGGAATTGACAAAAAAACCCAAATAGAGTCAACCCTACTATAGGAGGAAGGGCTCATAAGAAGAACTTCATTTTGATTTTGCAAGAGCCGAGGCGAACGTTGGAGGCGACCGAGGGAAAATGCCGTTCGCAAGAGCCGTACCATAATGTCAAGTCGCAAGAGTTTCAGGGCAAGTGCGTTGCATATCGACGTTATCGTAGCTTATCGCGTACTTGATACAAAACAATAAAATCATTTTTATGTAGCTGCATATAAGTTTCGAATTTTATGTAGCGATATGTTTAGATTTTTATGTAGCCGATAAGTTTCTGCTGCTGTATTTTATGTAGCGCGATATAAGTTTCGAATTTTGAATGATATATGTTTCATATACCATTTACGATGTTGTGTCGCCATTGCGACGGTGCTCTCCAAATGTCGCGAATCGCGATAATTTGACATTGTGTCACTCAGACGCTTAGAGGCGCATTGTCGCGAATATCACGTTTTGGGCCATTGTGTCGCAATTGCGACGTCTTCCTCCAAACGTCGCAATTGCGACACGTTTCTAAGTGTCGGTATTGCGACACTTTTTTATAAACGTCGGTATAGCGACGGTTTCGAGCGGGATGGAAAAAATTTGGGGAAATTTCCGACATTTGGTCAAAAGCGTCGGAACCAAGTGTTGGAATTTCCGCCAAATGTAGTAGTGACAAGATGTGTATGGTTCCAAATGAAAAAAAAATGGTGAATAAAATGGTGTTGGATCCATGATACACATCGACGATAAGTAAAATCACCACAAGCCGTCCACACTCACAAAAAAAACCTGCAGTTTGAATATTCCAGAGGTCAAGAAATGAATAGACCATATTGCAGTTTGTTATGAATTATAATGTATTTCAATAGATTGCATTGAGCTATTATATCAAATGTTTGACTGCATGTGTTTCCACATAATATATAAACTGTCTAGCTAATGCCACACATGCACTTTCAAAGGGTAAATTTGAGGAAGTAAAAGAAGACCCATCAAAGCGCACAGTGGACGCAACATAGAATGCATATAGCTATAAAAAGCACAAAATAAGTTATCACTCTGCTCCGCTTTATGGAATTGTGATGATCAATTCGTATCATTTCTCATATTTGAAATTTTTGGCCTTTGAGCTTGCAAATAGACTGTGAGAAGTGTACAAATGTTTTTGTGTGATGAATATTTCATGTAAAGGCTTGAAGGACCTTTCAAGCAATCAACTCCATCATTCAGTAAAACCTAGAATATTTTCTTATTGTGGAGACATAGCTTGGGTTATTGGTGAATCATATTTAAAAATGCATATTTTTCATGGAGTTATTCAACACAGGTTGACAAAAAATCTGAGCAAGAGTTGAAATCGAAATGGCTTTCTTTATTGTCTTTGAATAATAAAGCCTGTCTATCTATAGTTACACTTGAAAATACCTCTAGTGAAGAGTTAGGGGGTGTTTCAAAGAAAGGTTGCGAGAGCTTGGGAACCTTGATGTTGTTTGTGATGTGGTTCTAAATTGTTTTGCTATTATAAAAGAGGCTTTTGAGGACCGATGCTCAAATGTTGTTCTAAAATCATCGAGAGAAACTAAAATTGTTGTTGAAGTGAAACACTAATTTATTTAGTGAGAAAAATCAGAAACACTTGTTGCTTCTTTTTAGGGTTGCTTCTAATATTTACCACTCTCAACAAATTTTTTTGCATAAAATCAATGTCCTAATAGTAGACTCAATTTCGACTCCTTGAGCTTTTGGTGGACCAAAATATTTCCTCCGTGGGGAGGTATGATCCAGGAGGATATTGTTACCACTTTCTAAGGTTTACTATGCCAAAGGAAAAGTTCATTGAAGCCTAGTTAATGAGTATTTTAACTTTGAAAGTAAGGTGTTTGAGTTTCATGGGGATGTGCTCATATATTTGAATTTTAAATTGTATAATAAAAATTGATTTATGAGAGAATTTTCCTCAAAATCAGTTTCTAAATTCAATTTGGAATTGAGAGTCTCATGGGATTCCCTCATATCCCTTAAGGTTTAGATAAGGTCCAGGTTTGGTGGAGTTGAGAGATTTCATACTCAAAAATCTCATCAATTCCTCTTTTTATGGATCAAGAGAGTTATTCTTTCCTTGGAATGGGAATCTAAGGAGATATTCTCTCCTTTGTTTATGGATCTCAAAAAGTTGTAAATTCTCTTATGTACTCCTTTTAAAAAAAAGGGGGTCTTTTAGGAGGAAGAGAGAGTTTTTGGAGAGCTTGTTTGAGAAAGTCTTGTTAGAGGACTTGTTGAAGAAGTTTTTTCTTTGAGAGCCTTGAGAGCTCAAGAAATGATGTATTTCTAAAAAATGTATCCATTGTACTGGCCTTGAAATTTCTTTGGTAGTAGAAGGCAGTTTTGGGATTCATTCCTTTTTGTAAACATTGTATATATTCAACCTCTTTAAATAAAGACAATAAAACGATTCAACCTTTAGACGCGAATCTGGAGACACAATCGATGATTTGTATGGGTGAACTCCATTATCATATTTTTCTTGATGTTGTGTGTTTTCTCTTTTCTCATTGTTTGACTAACTTATTATGGTTTCTTAAGTTAAACTTTTATGTGTTAATTTACATGCTTATGTGACAATTTGTAACTTAAGTATATAATCCCTTACTGTAACATCCCAAAAGGGAGAATGCAGTAATACAAAAACACAAAAGATGAACTGCGGCAAATTAAACAATTAATCTAAATACACCATACAAATATGCAGAATAGCTGAGCCATTTTATTATATGGGAGGTGGATAAACAGTACAACAATTCTCAAAATATGAGACACTCAAGCCAAAGAGATGGCCTAGAATGACCCTGAAATGATCCCACAAGAGGGACTGCGTAACTGCTGGAAGGAATACTACCTTGTCCCTGCTACAAATTTCAGGACTACAACTGCTGGAAAAATATAGAGGTGTAGATCTGGCAGTTCAGGAGCTTCGATGATGCTAAAACTTTAGATCCAGGCTCTATGATGGATACCCAAGATAACCCAGAAAGGAATTTCCAGATCTAGCAATATAGGAAAATCACCCTCTTAGGCTTTGCAACTATGACTGTTGGGTATGCAGATCTGAAGCATAATATGAAGAATGATGGCTGCAATATGATGTACAACTAGATCTATGATTGAAGTGCTGATCCCTTTACTATATCCCCAAGCTAGAAGCTCAAGATCTAGCTCCTCCAACCTTCTCCACTGAATGCAGTTGCTTCTACACAACTGCTTGAAAAAAATTGCGTTGTCAAGGAGGGAGGCTCTCTAGCCTGCTGCTAGATATGGAAACTCAGATCAATAATGGTGGAAAAAATTAATGCAAAGTGAGGAGATGGTCCCTCACAGGATTTACAGCTTAAATACTGGAAACTTCCTTCCTCCTTTGGATCTACAAGATTGGACTGTGTAATCCTTGAGGGGACTGCTGCTGCATGGAGGTATGAAATGATGGCCTGAATGATGGATGTAGATCTGCTACTCTTGAAAGGCTGAACATGAAGCACAAGGTGAAATGATGAATCCTCCACCAGTTTCCTAGTTGAAATGCTAGAAACAACCTCCACCTCTCAAACCCCGATGCAGGAATGCATTATTCCTATGGATGAATGGGCATATGAGAGTGGTATGAATATGGCACCAATTCCTGATGATGAATAGAGCTCAATAGAAACCTTACTATAGTAGGCACTCGAACTCCCTCGTGGTTAAGGGTGGGATTCCCACTCGGGAACAACCTGTGCTAAAAAACACTGCAGACTTAGCTAAATGGCATAAGCATGCATAGAAAAATATAGATATAAGAAAATCAGAAATAATAATCCAAAGCCTGCCTTATATTGCACCTTCATCTTCATTATATAGATTATGAGCCTTCCATAGCCTTGGCCCACCTCATAACTGTGTTGTACATGTGGCCACTAGCCTCCATGAAGACTGCACTGTCTCTCCATGATCTCCATCATGCCTGCGTTTAATTCCCACTCTCTCCATCATGTGTGCATTAGATGCACCACTTCCTCCACTATCTCATCATAAGTGCTTTATGATATTACTTTGAATGCACTATGATCTCATTTGACCTCCTCCAAGATCCTCATGATTTTACATTAAATATCCATGATCTCCACTCTTCCTTCATTTAAGAAGTTACTCCACTACTCCATAATGTATATCTAAATCTAAAATATCCACATACACACATCAAAAGTGGATTTTATTTATCTATGGGGTTTGTGGGTCCCTCCACCCTCTTATTTGATTAATCAATTATGAAAATTAAGAACTCTAATATTCCAATTATCTGATGGGAAATTTGGGAATATTACAGTCCTCCCCGCCAAAATGTTTCTTGTCCTCAAGAAACTACAAAAGTGAATGCTACAACAAACATCCTCCCTCCAAATGGAATCCTCATATGGAAGGCCTCCCCATCTGTCACAATGTGTCATGCATGCCCAACTCCAAAGCTACCTCTCTAGAATGTCTAGAATGGCCTCCAACTGAAATGTTAGATACCCTTCCTCATCAAGGAATCTCCAAGTGGCAACCATATGATGTCCAAATATCTCCTCTATACATGGGATACATGAAATGAAGTGATCTCTTCCCAAAGTGGAAAGTCCCAACTCATGAACGATCTCTCCAATCCATGATACATAGTGTAGATTGAATCTATCAATGCTCACATCATTAGCCCTGTTGGCCATGTAGGATCCAAACATAACATCAACATAGTGAAAAACAAGAAGTAGAGACATATGGATGAACATTAACAATGTCAAGCCATATTCTCCCAATAACAATCACCGCAACAAAGCCTTCTATTTCCATGCTATATCATTGTGAAAACAAGTAAGAGAGCCATACTATCTAAAAAGAAGCCACCACAACAATGCTTATTGCTGCCATGCCAAATTAGCATCAATATATATATATGAGAGCCATACTCTCTCAATAGAAGCCACCACAACATTGCCTCTTGCTGCCATACCACATCATCATTGTACCAAATGTAGAGCCCATATTATCTCAAGAGAAGCCACAGCAACAATGCATCTTGCTGCTCCATCACATCATCATTATACCAAGTACAATGACCATAATCCCCCAACAGAAGCCAACTTTGTAAGGCCTATTGTTGCCATCCTCCATCAATGTCATGCAATGCATGAGAAGAAATCAACCCATACTCTTCCAAGAGTAACCAAAGCAACAAGGATTATTGCTGCCTCCTTACATCATCATGATGCAAGTCATGGAGAAATAACATACTAATGGACATGTGGAATGTCTCATCAAAACAATACAAATAAGCTCCCTTCTGCCACATCATGTGAGAGTTATGCCATGTCCCAAACCCAAGTACATACATGAACATAATATACATCCCAAATAGAAGTACATGAAAAGACATGAGACATATCCTAAAAAAAAGAAAATACATGGACATAAGATACATCACGAGATTTCAAAACTCTCTCATCAAAAACCAGTGCAACCATGCCTCCTATTGCTACATGTCATCAATGATATACCTGGCATGGACCATACAAGTGTGAGCTATTGGGTAGTATCCATACTCACCCAAAAGCAACCAGCGCAACCATGCTTCCTGCTGCCCAGTATCATAGATCTGTAGGAAGGTAGGCAACCTCTTGCTCCTCATCCGGATCCATTCATCCCAATGTGGATGATGAATCATGTCAGCTCAATCTTGGTATCCTCCCAATATAGAATACCAACATCCTCCATCTGAATAGCTTTGCACTCCATGAAATTTTGAAGTGCACCTTCATTGAGGTCTCTCCATGAGATCCTCTCATCAATGGCCCATTGGAACTCATAAGGCTCCATACATGTTGTAGGTAGACTCTCCTCTTTAAGTTGTGAGGAGCTTATCAAGAAAACTTCATCTTGGAAATGTAAAGTAATCTCCATCACAATATGTCTACCATCTATCATTTATCCCTCCAGTGCTTCATGAGTGAATCTACCTTCAGAATGCTCCAAGAATAATGGGGCCCTCTCATCATCACTGCTGCTAAATGACAGCATTATAGATCTGCATGGCGATACATGTGTTGTCTCATGGCCACATACAATGCTAAACTCATGTTTTGGCACTGTACTGAATAGGACTATCCTCCTCCCATCTTCTGCAACTCCACACTTCAACACAAAGTGTTGGGTGTAGCTCAACCATGACAAACTAGGATAACAATACATCTTCCCCTTGATCAAATCAAGGGTCCTATGTGCAGTGATAATTTGCTGCTCCAAATCAGCAAGGTGCTCTAATACTTGGTTATGCACTTGCCCTGATGGCATGTCATCACAAATCTCAATATGGGGTACTAAAATAATATGAGATGAAAGTATATGCAAACCTTGGATAATATGAATCTCTGAAACATCTTGCACATCTAAAAGAGTTCCTCCAACCGGTGCAATAGTCTCTCCAACTACTGGTAATGATGATGGTTGCTCTTCTTCAACTGTACCAACACTGGTATCTACCTTCTCCTCATGCATCTCATGAATCATGCATGGGGCTCCAAATGTCAAGAAATCAAGACCATCTTGCAAAGATTCAAGTGATCCTCCTCCTGATGCAAGTAAATATGCAGTTGGTGGTGATGGTAGAGGCTCCCCCTCCTAAGTGATAATGAGGACATCTTCCTTGGGCTCTTTATGTACTATCTCCTCAATGATGGGAGATGTCACTATGTGAGATGTCTCTGATTTCTTTCTACCATACTTCTTATTTAGTCTTAGAATAAAATCCACATAAGCAGACACTCTCATGTGTGACAAGTGACTGAACCACCAATCTCTTGCTTCACCCTCTAGGTGCAGAGCTGCAATTTACACAACCTCTATTTCTTCTATAGGATATTGCAGAAAATGTGTAGCTAACTCTTCCCTCCAAGCCCCCAATGTGATTGTGGAAGATCCATCAAATGTAGCCAAGAAGAATCTATGCCTATTTCTTCTATTGCTACTTCAGGATATTCTCTCCTCTTTGAGTTGCAAAAACTGTTGGAGAGTTAGATTCTCCTTGAGGGCACTAGGCTATGCCTTATACTCAGATAGATATTCACTTAGGGTCTCATGCCCCAAGTCTCCTTAATATTCACACCATTCCTCTTTCTTATCAAAGAAAGTGGATCTAGTAGAATAATGTGAAGCTCTTTGCTTCTTCGGTTGCTTCTCATACTGATAGGAAGTGTTGGGACCTTCCTCATAAAATATTCTTGGATCCTTCCTCTGCATTTCTTTCTTCATTTGATTGACCTCCTTGGAGAGATATTGCATGGATCTAAAGAGAAGAGTGGCAAAATTGTAATCCTCCTTCATTATAGATATCTACTATCTACTTATTATTTTGATGCAAAAGAAGAAGTGCCCACCAGCTGAGTCAAATATCATGCTCTGATACCACTGTAATATCCCAAAATGGGGAATGCAATAATGCAAAAACACAATAGATGAACTGCATCAAAGTAAAAAATAAATCTAAATACACCATACAAATATACAGAATACCTGAGCCATTTTATTATATGGGAGGTAGATAAACAGTACAATAGTGCTCAAAATATGAGACACTCAAGCCAAAGATATGGCCTAGAATGACCCTGAAATGATCCCAAAAGAGGGAGTGCTGGATTGATGGAAGGAATACTACATTGTCCCTGCTATAAATGCTGGGAATGAAAATGCCAGAAAAATATAGAGGTGTATATATGGCAGTTCGGGAGCTCCGTTAATGATGAAACTTTAGATCCGGGCTCTATGATGGATACCCAAGATAACCCAGAAAGGGATTTACAGATCTAGAAATCTAGGAAAATCACCCTCTTAGGCCCTGCAACTATGAATGCTGGGTATGCAGATCTAAAGAATAATATGAAGAATGATGGCTGCAATATGATGTACAGTAAGATCTATGCTTGAAGGGTTGATCCCTTCAGTAAGATCCTCAAGCTAGAAGCTCAAGATCTAGCTCCTCCAACCTTCTCCATTGAATGCAACTGCTGCTACAAAACTACTTGAAAAAAATTGTGCTGTCAAGGAGGGAGGATCTATATCCTATTGCTAAATATGTAAAATCAGCTCAATAATGGTGGAAAAAATGAATGCAAAGTGAGGAGTTGGTCCCTCACAGGATTTCCAACTGAAATACTGGAAACTTCCTTCCTCCTTTGGATCTACAGGACTTGACTGCACAATCCTTGAGGGGACTGCTACTGCATGGAGGTATGAAATGATGGCCTAAATGTTGGATGTAGATCTTGTTCTCCTGAAAGGTTGAACGTGAAGCACAAGGTGAAAGGATGAATCCTCCACTAGTTTCCTAGCTAAAATGATAGAAACAACCTCCACCTCTGAAACCCTCATGCAAGAATGTGTTATTCCTATGGCTGAATGAGCATATGCGAGTGGTATGAATATGGTACCAATGCCTGATGATGAATAGAGCTCAATATAAACCTTCCTAGAGTAGGCACTCGAAGTCCCCCATGGGTAAGGGTGGGATTCCCGCTCAGGAAAACCCTATGCTAAACAACATTGCAAACTTATCTAAAAAACATAAGTATGCATAGAAATGTCACATGAAAAATCTAGATCTAAATAGATCAGAAATAATAATCTAAAGCCTACCTTCTTTTGTGTCTTCATCTTCATTATATAGATTATGATCCTTCCATAGCCTTGGCCCACCTCATAACTGTGCTGTACATGTGGCCACTAGCCTCCATGAAGATTGTGATGTCTCTCCATGATCTCCATCATGTCTGCATTTAATTCCCACTCTCTCCATCACGTGTGCATTAGATGCACCACTTCCTCCACTTTCTCATCATAAGTGCTTTATGATCTTACTTTGAATGCACTATGATCTCAATTGACCTCCTCCAAGCTCCTCATGATTTTGCATTAAATATCCATGATATCCACTCTTCCTTCATTTAAGAAGATGCTCCACTACTCCATAATGTAGATCTAGATCTAAAATATTCACATACACACATCAAAAGTGGATTTTATTTATCTATGGGGTTTGTGGGTCCCTCCACCCTCTTATTTTCTTAATTAATTATGAAAATTAAGAACTCTAATATTCCAATTATCTGATGGGAAAATTGGGAATATTACACTTAAAGTAAATTAAAATGGATTTTATCGCAAGTTATGTGCTCTTAATTTTTCAGATCAAGAATCCATATTTGTGACTTGGATGGGGTACTTGTTGTTCCTAGGGGTACTACCAACACGGGTGGGATACCGAGGTGTTGCTTTATGCACTCTGTTAGCACTAGTATTTTCATCCCACCCATCCCACTTTATTTTAATCTGATTTCACCTCATCTCTGTCATTATCATTGACCTCGATTCATTTTTTAACCATTTTCCCCAAGGGTGCCCAAGTCATCATTTTTCGCAAGCACTAAACCCTAACTTCCTCTCCCACTGAGCTAGGGTTTGATATGGAATCAGAGAAATATAAGAAGAGGAGTCATAAGGTAGGCCATATTATTAATCACGAGGTCATATAAGCCCATAAACATCATGTCCCCATCATTTTTCAAGAAATCATTCCAGAGTCAAATCATTTGCCACTCATACGACTGGTTTTTCTTCAAACTATGTTTTTGACCAAACAGAGATGAATTTGACAACAGCGAGAGAGGTTTTTGTCCATAATAGGTCAAAAAATAAAAATCTCCTTCTTTTTTTACACAAGTATCATGGTTTTGGAGAAATGTCAAAAATACAGGTGCTACAAGAGGTTTTCTGCACTTTCTAGAGTGACCTTGGGAAAATCAAAATTTATCCTAGATGGAGTATCCAAATGATTTTCATGATGAGTCACATGATAACTAGATAGAGATATATTTCCAGTGAGCTATCTTGAGCTCAATTTGGAGTCGAGGAAGGCCTCCAAAAGTTGCCTGCACCATCGTACTGCAGTTTTTCACCCTCATTCTGCAAGTTTTGACCAGTATTGGGAGAATCAATTTTTGACAGGTAAAATCAAGTCTATTATGAAAAATAAATGCATATTTTGAAAGTAGACAGGATAATATTTCCAACGAGCTATCCTAGGCCAAATTTTGACATCGGGAAGGCCTCGAAAAGTGGTCTACAAAAAAGTGTTGCGCAAATCCTTCTGTGAGGACGCAAATGCACAGAGAGGGTGGAAATACTCATCAGAGGGAAAAAATGTGTAGAGGAGGGTGAAAATGTGTAGAGAATGTCCCAAATAACCTGTCAAGGGCACAAATTCTCTTTCCATGGTGAAAATGACCAGAAAGCTCTACAAAGTGTCCAAGTGGTGAGAAATTTCCTTTAGAGCTCCACCAACTCAGTCATTAACCTCCAGCAAACCAATAAGATGTTCATGCCATGAAAAACCATTTTCATAATTTTATGTGTTGAAGTATTGTAAATTGAGTTTTTGATTTTGTGTTTAAATTGAGGAAAAACCATAGTATCCCATCATACTTGTGAAGACTCTCAAAATTCACTCCCTTACCCTTTGCATCTTTCCCACACTTATAAAAACCCATTCCCAAACCCTTCATTTGAAAAATTCCCTTTTCCTATAATTTTCTCCCAAAACCCTAAGCCCTAGGTATTACATCTACCTAGGCTCCCAATCCCTAAATCCCTATCCTAAATCTATCATATTACTACTCCCTCTCCCCTCCTCATTTCACATATCCCTAAAAAATATCTCCCTCATTATCCCTTTCCATTTCCCTTTCCTAATCCCTGATGTTTTGAAAAAAATACCATGGAAACAAAGGAAGAAAACACATCATTTAGTAAAGGAGAGGAAACAGAGGTGAGGAGGCCACATGCATGCTTTTTCTCCACACATAGTGGAAGGGGCCATGCATTCTACATCAATAAAACAGGTGGATAAAGGAAAAGAAAAAGTGATAGAGGCAGAAATTCAGGCAGAGGTTAGACATGAGGAGGACCTCCATGAAACTGAGCATGATTTTGAGCTTGTTGACCTAGGTGAGGATGATGATGATGACAAAACCAGTATAGAAATCAATGGCAACTTCAAAACAACCAAATTCAAAGGAGAATGGCCAAGCACTATGCCAAGAGAGAAAGAAATACAAGGGAAAAGCTAAAGGCATCAAACACAAAATAGAAGCCCTAACTCACCAAGAAGAGAAGAAGAAATTGGAAATATTTGCTGAGGCTTCCCTCCAAGCCTAGCCACACCATAATTAGCAAAATTTTTTTGGCACATTTCTTAATTTTTTTCAAAATCTAGAAATTTATGTGTTTTTTGGGACAAACATTTAGCAGAAAATTGGGCATTTGCGCAGCGCCCTAGGCGCTACACAAATATTTGGGGCACTTTTTGAGTATAAGGAAGGCACCATTGGATTCCTAATGACCCATGCATCTTATAAAACTATGTTTCCAGCCTTGGTTTGCAGTTTTGATGGGTGAAAATCTCAAAAAACCATCAAAAAATCACCTTTCTGCCCCTTTTTTGACCTAGGAGTTGTGCAAATACCAGTCTTGGGAGATTGAAGTTTTTAGAGGGAAATAACCTTAGTTTTGAAAAATGAAGATAGATCGGGAAACTAGACTTGAAGGGATTTCCAACGAGCTATCCTGGGCCTAATTTGGACACCGGGAAGGCCTCCAAAATTGGTCTGCAAGATGGAGGGTGAAAATGACACAGTGAGGGTGCAAATGACAGTTTGCTGATATTTTTTGAAATTTCATTGAAAATTTTGACTTTTATCTTAAAAATGATGATTTAACTTATGTAATTGAGCATGGTAAATGTAATAATGTTGTTTTTACTGTTACCTAGGGTAAATACATTAGGTAAATGAACTCAATGAGGTGTAATGAATCAGTTCACTAAATTTAGGGGTGAGTCAGTTTGACCACCCTACACTGTAGGTTTCGGTTCAGACTTTGGTGGATCAACTCCTCAACTTAGGGATTCGACCCCTTATGTTGGGAGAGATTGTTTGAGGCCTATATCATGTCATTTTTTACTCATTTTCAAGGGTTGGAATAAGCTTGTATGTTTTCTAGTTGATCAAGGAAACTTTTGTACTCAGTTTGGCTAGCTAATAAAGAGGAGTTGCAGCTCCTTTTTGGGATACTTGTGGTATTGATGCCTATCATTGTTTTTTATTCAATATCATATGTTAGAATGTATTGTGCTCATGTTCAATTCATTTCTATGTTATGATCTCTTACAAGTTAGATAATCAGAATACATGTTTGCACATGCTCCATTTTGGGTAATTGATCATATTTTGTCTACTTTCATCTGTCTGAGAAAAATACATCTCCTATGATTCTCTTATCTTTATTTCAGTTTCAAAACCATTCCATTACAATCCTCTTCAAGTGATAATAATTGTACCTAACTTGCCCCATTGATCCCTGCAACCCTAACTCATTTTCCCTGACCTAGCTTTCCTTGACCTAATTATTTCATCCAGTGATTCCCCAATCGAATTAAATCAAAACAACCCCCTACACTCTATATCTAGCCTAAAAACCCTAATTTTTCCCAACCCTCCTGGCTGTGACCTTGAGGAGAGAGCCCTCTCCGAATTGGTGTTGGAACTATTGTCATTGATGGAAAAAGAGCAGAAAGGAGCAGCATCAGAATTATCATTAAGGACAAAGGAGTAGATCGGGATCAAATGGAGTATAAAGGAGCTATAAGGAAAAGAAGGAAAAAGTATAGTGGAGGAGAAGAAAAGAGGAAGAGGAGCAACAAAGTGCCAAACGAGAAAAATTAGAGGAAAATGAGTAAGGCAGAGGAGCAACAAAGAGGCATGAATCAACACCAGAATTATCATTAAGGAAAAGGAGTAGAGAGGAGCAGTAAAAAGGCAAGGACAACATTAAAATCTTTATCACAGAGTAAAGGCAGCAAAGGCAGCAAAAGAGAAAATGTAGCAAAGGCAACAAAGGAAGCAAGCTTGTGCCAAGTTGTGAACGTATAGAATCGAGTCGTGAATGTGCTGGGTCGAGTCATGCACGAGTGGGAAGAGTCGTGAACGTGTTAAGACAAGTAATGAACATGTTCAAAAAATGGAGAAATTCGTGAATGCGCGGGTCAATTCGGGCTAGTTTGCGTTCAGAGAAATGCACGAGGGTGCGTGCAGTGCGAGCAGTTCTGCGGGTAGAGTCAGGTAATTTCCAAAAGAAAAGCATCCATAACAGTGTTTGGAGGGCCTAATCGCATATCACAAATCGAGATAGGAGTCTTGATTGCAAATCGCAAATCGCAAGCGGAAGGAGTATTGCAAAACAACAGAGACACAAAAATTGTGAAATGTGAAGTGCGAGAGATGACGTGGCAAGTGACGTGGTAGTTGACATGGAAAATGACATAGACCTGACCCCAAAAATCGAAAATAAATCTTAATATGCATGTACAAGTTTTCAATTGAATGAATACAGATTCATTTATATAATGTGTTTTTGTCTCTTTTACAATTGGATAGTGATGTAATTTTGGCAAACCGAGTTGAAGGTTGAGATGGACGGTCATAATATTATCGCAGAAATAAAGGTTGAGAGATGGATGGTTAAGATCAAATCGCAGTATTGAAGTGGAGGAAGGACGGGCAAGATCGTGCCACAGAGTGAAGCAAATATTGATGGTTAAGATCATATCACGAACATAAATTAGGAGAACAGATGATCTAGATTATAACGCATTCAGCCATAAGATTGTTAGCGCACATTGCTATCGGTGATTTTTATATTTGTATGTTAAGTTATCGCAAGTTAATTGTTTTAAATTGCAATGCGATAAGAAGTGGGGTTTGTGATGCGATGCAATCACATATCGTATATGATAAGAGGAACCTTGTTATTGCTATGAGCTAAATCTTGCGACATGTGATTAGGTATTCACAATGATTTGTGAAATAAAAAACATTGTGATATGGTTAAAACTGCGATATTGTGATGGGCCGATTTGAGACGAGCTAAAATGTGCGATGCACGATGAGGCTAAAGTTTAAATATGTGATATCGGAAATTGTGATGAGCCTAAATATGCAATATTGCGACATTGTCTTGGCTCTGAGTATTGTGATGCGTCGTGCGTTATGGAAACTTTTGTGGCCCATAACCCATAGGTCCGTGCATTGTGAAAAATTGAAGCCTTGTGATACGAGGAGCAGATGCGATAAATTTCAAAGGCGAAGTCCCAAAGGATTTCAAATCCAGGTGTATATGAAAGTTCTTTAAGAAATCGCATCGGGGTTTGGAAGAGCTATGCATAACAAGAAACACATGAGAACACCGAAGTGCGAAGTGTGATAATGAAGTGGACGCGATGCAGGTCAACGCTAAAGCCTAAAGGATTTCAAGTCTGGGTGTATGTGGTTTTTCCTTTGTTAAATTGCATTAGAGAATATAGGAGGCTTATAACGTAGAACGATTGGATCGCAAAAATGCGATTAAGGGACCATACGTGAGGCTTTTCAAAGGTTAATTGGAATTTATTTATGGTCTAGGGTTCTTTGTAGTTACGTTGTTTGATGAAGAAAAGTGAATGCGGAAAGTAGACTCGAGTAAGACCCGACACTCGTGCAGAATATTGGTTGATGCGGTAATAGCGGCTTATGAAGAAAAGGACAAACACGGCAAAAGGACTCGGGAATAATAAGACTTGGCACTACGTGTAGAGGGTGAAGAAGTTATGCCTTGATAATGGAAGAAAGTTTGAACGTGGGCATAAAGGCTTGGGTAAGGGACCTAACACAGAGAAAAGGGGAGAGTAATATAAACATCGTGATAATGAGGAGATAGATACCATGGGTCAAGTTTGGCTTGGAAAAACCCTACAGGTAGAGTTGGGTGAATGCTGCGGGCACGAGCAGAAGAGGCAGCTTCGGAAAAAAGGAGATATGGTGGCATTGTTGGAAACATTCCAGTTGGGTCGAGTCGGGCAAAAGGAATTTGTGCAGAACTGTTATAATACAACATCGGAAATAGAAAAGACAATGACAACAACAGAAAGGACAAATGCAGAGTGAGCCAAGAGCTGAAAGGGCCGAGTGAAATATTGTTGTAACTATAATTGTAAATTCATTGATTATTTTATATTTTTTGTGATGCAAAGGCAAGTCTCTGTAGGCATAGGAAAAACTCCAATGAGTGTTGTAATTATTATTTTTGATGTAATAACCTGAAATGAAGTGTAAGGAATCGAATGGGTGGAAGGCATAAGGTCAGGCCCGTTCACTTCATATTCCCTGTAGAATGAAAACAGTCATGTAGTTATCTGTATAAAACATGTAATATCAGTGTGCATAGAGAGGTTAGAGAGAGAGTATCATAATTGAAGAGATTTGAAGAATGTAAGAGAGTTTCAGAAAGGGAGAGAGCTGGAGAATGTGAGAGAGATGATAGAGATGTTGTGCACATCAGGAGCTGATATGAAGTATATATGAAGGCTGAAGAGGAAGCATTGGAGAAGGAGTATACCAGAGCTGATATCCAGGTAAATCAACATTTTAGTTTCATGTCGAGTGAGGGGATTGTAGTCTCCTTTCAATTTGTAGCTTGATAAATTTCCAGTTGGAGTTGGGTGAGGTAGGAGCCTCCTGTGGGTTGTAGCCTGCACAAAATACATGGGAGTTGGTGCTTCTGTTTCAAGTTGTAGCTTGATAGATGTCCAGTTGGAGCTAGTTGAGGTAGGAGCCTCCTGTGGGTTGTAGCCTGCAGAAAATATATGGGGGTTGGAGCTTCCTTGCAAGTTGTAGCTTGCAGAATTTGAGGTAGTAGCCTCATGTAAGTTGGAGCCTACAAAAAATCAATGGTGAGAGGGAGTTGGAGCTTGCCTTTGCATCAAAACAATAATAAGATGTGGTTTTCTTTCTTATGGGATTCCACTTACATCTACTTTCTATGTGCTTGATGATTATGTGTTGATGTGATGTATTATTCTGCTTAATTACTTGTTGTCCACACATTCATTTTTTTGATTCATTATGTATTAAGCGTCTTATAAAATGAAGTAGTTAATGATTTGAATGAAAAGAGTATTAATGACCAGGAATGTACTAAACTGATTCACCGCCCCCAGGTTAGCTAAGGGTTCATGATGCCCGGGCTAAACCTGTTTACCTACATTCTCAACTCTCTCTGTGCATATAAATTGCACTCCAAAATTTTGTCCCAAACAAATCCACAATTTGGGCAAACTCACAACATTTATCAACCTGGAAAATTCAAATCTATATCTAGAAGCTTTAATATCTCAAATCTGAGATTTGAGATATTAAGCTAGTCTTCTCTTATGGTTATAAACTTACTCATCACAACCCAGATTTATAATGTGGAAGTTTCATTTCTTTTCTATGGTTCAAACCATAACAATAGCTCACAACGCATATAATATGATCTCACATGTGAAAACCCAACAGAACCTTGCATCTAAGGGTTTTAATTGTTTAATGCTTATACATGCCAACAATCCCAATGTAAATGAAAATTAGGCATATATGCAGAGACTTACATTTTTGACCGCTGACTATAAAACTATAGTCAAGACCACCTTATAATTATTCGAATTAATACTCGAATATTATAACCAAATCCTTAATACAAATCTCGGCTCTCAAGACTCCACGGATCTTCACGATTCTTCCCATTAGGCTCATTCAAAGGCTCAACCTTGGTTCAATACCAAAACCCCACATCTTTTCAATGAACTTCCAGTCCCATGACATATTTAACACATCTCACATGAAACCTTCACGCATCGTTTAAAACGCCACCACATATGAATGTTCATCCATATATAACCCAAACTTTAATAAAATACCAACCGCCAACATACAACCATGTTTAAGGCCTAGCACTAACGTACCTCTCACATCTGACGGTTGAGGAGTTGTCGCGTTGTTTTGGGATGATCCAATGATAATCGCGCAACTTAGGTGTGTGCGTGTTAATTCTCAAAATTTATGCGATGTAAGTGGTTTTTGGAAACCACTTATAGACACGCGTCAATCAACAAGTGATATCACGTTTTTTTTCTCAATCCCACTTACCACCCTTGTGGTCGCGCGATACCACCGGTATTGGGTCTTCAATCCGCTTTCACTGTTCATTAAATCGGAGTTCCATTCCTCATGGTTCCGCCATCTTCACAACTCTATTTTGGTTGTATTCCACCTTCACGTTTTGTTATACAATCCACATTGAGGTTTAACAAACCTCTGTGTCCCTCAGTTGTTGCGCATTCAATCCGACTCCACAACCATAGATGAAAGCCCTTCTTTCAACTGCGCCAAGAAGTTTCCTTTGAGGTTAACTCCTCAAACCATGGGTTCGCTTAACCCTCACGATCGCAGCTCATCCAACTTGTTCTCCAACGGAACTTAATGATGTAGACTGATTACAAACTCGACCCCAATAAAATAGAACAGGATTATTCAGCTCCTCCCGAATCCCTTTACGCAGGGTTTGATTATTAACCAACCAGAACCCTGAGTCGACTTATTCAATTAATTCAGACCCTTAATTTCCACCATAAATTTATGGTCGACTCAACTCTGAATATTAATCAAATAGATAGAGTTCAATACTAAAATTAATTATCTCAATAACCAGGGCTATGCTACATTCAATGAGAATCGAACTCATGTACACAGAACTCAAATAAACAAGTAAGCACCCTCAATTCCATAACCAAGTCTTTCAATGGTAAACAGGACCCCACTTCATTCTACTACAGAGTTCATTCATACATAGTTCACTGAGCCTCACATTCATCACGCAGAATCAAGTAAAGTAAAACAGGTATATTTCAAAAAATTTCTTCATATATATCCAAGTGAAATTACTTACAGAACTCCCTGGTCCTTGGCCAGATCTTCAAGGTCAAATGGCCCTTCTACAACACTACTCTGCACAACTTTTCATATCTCTCCAGGTCTGTCTATTAATGCCTTTAAGGCTTATACTTATACAGGATAGTAATGGATCGATTCAGCTCCTACAATGACTCAACAACCTCTTGGACTCCTCCAATCCTAAATTTAGCCTAAATCTCTAAACAAAACTGAAACTGACTCTTCACATTCCTAAAAAACCAACTTCTCTCATGTTATCCAATCACTTGGGAAAATTTACAATTTCTCTCTATATTTAATTAAAATCACTCTAGTTATTTAAGAATTACATGAGGAATTAAAAACATCAGACCCCCCCTATGTCTACTTAAATACAAAGTATTTTCATGTGCCTAATGCCCCTGCATCAGTTCATCACTTGGTAGGGCTAGCGAACAAGCCAAAATTTTGGTCTGTGGTTATCTCTGTTGGGATTCCTTCTTCAACCATGGGAATTTGGCAGAGTGATAACACGGTCCAGTCATTGGTTTAGGTCCTTCACATGCTTATGTAAATAATGTAGGAGGTCATTAGGGTCATTAGGGTCATTATAGAGAGAGAGAGAGAGAGAGAGAGAGAGAGAGAGAGAGAGAGAGAGAGAGGACATATCTATATTAACTTCAGATTAAATCTCTGATGGTGTAAACCTTTCATTAAGTTTTACACTCAAAAAGAGGTTTGAGAGATTTGATCCCTCTCAGTGCTTGGTAAATATGAAATTAAGATAGATGTATGTCAATAAAATCATTAATAGAATAAACATAATCATAAAAAATACCATAAAAGAGTTGTGTAGATTTCTAAAATAATTAATTAAAAAACAAATTAAATAGATTAAAAAAAACAATTCCCCCCCCCCCCCCACACACACACACACAGAAAAATTAGAAAAATAAAGTTTAAGAAATAAAACAAATCAAAATAGTTAATTAAAAAAAAATTACGTAATTTAAAAATAAAAAAAATTAGAAAAGAAAAACATTATTAACAAGCGTAATATGCAAAAAGTAATTGATAGAAAGTATCGAATGCATGGTCAAGTCCCGATAGCACAACCAGTTGAGGATGGGCCTCGTCCGCTAGAAAATCCAAGATCAAACCTCACGGGAATGGTTGTGCCCTATGCTAGGGGGAGGATTCATGCTAAAAATACAGTCAGCTAAAGTGTTGGTGTGGCCCAGGTTGGGTGCGATCCCCAGGTGACTTTGACGGCTTAGATGCCCCTAGGTTGTAACTCCTCAAGCCACATGTCAAGCCTGGAGGATCACAGAGAAAAAAAAAGTATTGAATGCATGAACGAATTCATAAATTAAATAATGAATCACATTCGAATACGACAAAGGGAAGTGACAAAAGTAATTAATGGACTAAATAACCTTGGAGAAAAATAGAGATAGGTGCGTAGATAATTTTGGATGAAACATTATCCCCAACATTATCATTTGTAACAAAAGTTAAGAGTTTACTGAAATGTGCTTGTGCCCATTTTATTCCATCTTTAGCTTATGGGACCAAATAAGGAGAAGAAAATACAATGTCTAGTATCTTTATATTAAATAATGTATATATATGATTGATACAAAATATTTTGCTTGAGATGTGTTAAAGAATTACATGTGAAAATTGTAGCTTAAAACAAGAAACTTTAAAGGCACAAACGTAAAAAGAGAGAAGCAATTAACATCATGCAAGAAGACACAGAATTGATGTTGAAGTTCGTCCAGGAGGGATTACGTCTCCGGGCCCTGCTCAAATAGTGGGGAGGCCCTTTTCTTCATTAAGTGGAAAAAATGAAAGTACAAGTACAAAAATGAGAAATAACACCCTCATACCTCCATAGCTGGAAATGCCCGAAAATTTTAGACCTCTGATGAAGAAATGAACAACAATGTTGTATTTGTGGCATCGAGTAGTGCATAATCCATATAAATCTTGCCCTAATCTGACAAAGTGAAAATCTGGCCCCTCTGGAAAATGACTCAGATCATGGTTCTGCCCCCCTCTTGCACACTGCTCAGGGTTCTACTGCCTTGGTTTCCATGCCCACTCCTGTCTGCCCTGGCGCACATCTGAATTGACTAGTTTATGTATACGAGTGTGGAAAGACTTTTCAAAAAGGTTCGTTGGGCGGATGGTTAGAGATTCGTATTGTGTGGGAGGAGGTCGGGTGGTCAAACCCCGACCCCTCCATAAAAAGGCGGAATCCAATGTGAATAACCCACGACATATTTTTTGAAATCCGAGCGCATATATATTTAGTACTAAGTGGTAATTTGGGGGGGAGCGAGGGCGCATTGGGCAGCCTGCCCCCACATATTCTGTCGGCACCGTTGTGTTTAAAAGGAGTGGGTTGGCGGTGGGGAAATCTCCCACCACCCATATGTATGCTATGAGGTTTGAACGGTCGTTGGTGTCATGGGGTCTAGCGGGGGTCATGGCCTGCCGACCCCTTTTTAATATATTTTATTATAATCTATGGTTGGGGTAGGGGGGGGTCACGACCTGCCTTACCCCCCTTTTTTTAACATTTTTCTATTTTATAAAACCACTCGTTATTTTTAAATATTCTGGGAATTGGCGAAAGGAGTGCTTTTAACTGTCCCACAATTTCACCTGGAATCCGGCTAGAGTTGGCTGAAATCTGGTGCCGGGTTCCAGAAATTTTTTTGCTTCCTTAGTCTGCCACATCACCAAGTCAACCTTCAAACTTTGACTGCTCCTAACTTCTTCATACGGACTCGGAATTGAGTGTCATCTACGTTGTTGGAATTAGAAAGAAGAGATCTACAACTTGAACTTGGTTCAATAGACTTTTGAACACTTTGATTTTTGAGCCTTGTACTCAAGCCACTTGTACTTGTACCTATTTAATCCACCTGGATCATTCCTCCCAACTAAACAGCTTTTGGACCCCAAAAGCCTCATCAATCAACAGGCAAGTGAGGGAATTTCTCCCTCACCTTCTCCTTTTCAAGCCATTTAGCTTTACTTGGGTGCATCCCTTTGAAACCAACATGGAGATAATCAACATCTTCTCATCGTGAAGTCCTGGTTCTTCGATCAAGAATGATGTCCTCTGGAAGTTCATCGAGATATTATGGTGCAAAATTCATCCACTGTAGGAACTGATCCTACCTCCTCGGTGTCCATAATCAATGGTGGTTCATAAAGCTTCATATTTTCAACATTCACGACTGAGTACATCTGCATGTATACAGGCAAGTTGAGTCAGAAAGAATTATTCCCAATCTTCTCTAATATGGTAAATGGACCATACCATATTGCTCGCAATTTCTTTCCTTCTCCCTTCATTCAATCCTTGCTGATATGGAACCACACCTTGTCACCAACTTGAAATTTATGGTTGACTCGGTGTTTATCATGTCGGGCCTTATATCGGGCCTGACTCTTTTCCAATTGCTCTTGCACTACTTGGTGAATTTTCTGTATCCACTGGATGAACATTTGTGCTTTGTCCCTGTCATCACATCCACCGACATCTTCATCCCTTCCATATATCATGTAGAAAGGATCCTTCGGTAAGTAACAAAATCATGTCTCAAAAGGTGAATGTTGTGTAGAGGAATGCACTGCTGGGTTGTAAGCGTGTTGCACATATGGAAGATGCTCATCCCACAGCTTGATATGTTTTCTGAAATAGCCCCACAATAAGTGTACCATGGTACGGTTGACGACCTTTGTCTGTCTGTCAGTTTGTGGATGGAATGTCATGCTTCTCTTCATGTAATATTCCAAAATTTTGTGGAATATTAATTTTTGACATTTTCACTTAGGAGGTGAATAAAATGGGTAGGAGACCCATTCATTTTGTCTATATGGAATAAAAATCCTCTTAGAATGAAGAGGGACCACTTTTGGAGCTTGATTTCACACCTCCATGTGTGAAAGGGGGTTTTTGCTAATAGGCTGGGTCAAGTTTGACCAAGTCAAACTGCACAGTAGCATGAGGTGGAGAGCACATTGTGGGCCAGCGCAG
This sequence comes from Pinus albicaulis, assembly GCA_034641835.2. Lineage (NCBI taxonomy): Eukaryota > Viridiplantae > Streptophyta > Pinopsida > Pinales > Pinaceae > Pinus > Pinus albicaulis. Next base: position 295,951,616 of record CM076582.1, read on the forward strand.
TAGGATAAGGAGGGAAGCTTCTAGAGGAAGGAAACCATAATGAGTGGGGTCCATTGAGATGGAGCTCACATTTTTCAAAAGGAAGGCAAGGTATCCATTGCAAATTATCTTGAGAATTATTCATCTTTGGTCCGGTGGACTTGTAGCAACATCTTGCTGGTTAGCAAGAATTGCCGAGGGAATTCCTGTTTAGGATTTCCTCTCCTTCTTGAGTATCTCTTGGAGGATTGCACTCTATTCCCCATATTCAGACATTGAGTTCAGGCACCATCTATCTTCATCAGCGCAGTTTCAGCTGGAGATTGTGCTTTGTTGTTGGGTGTTGCCGGGGGAGGTTTTTTGCAGCACCATCCTTTGCTAGTTTTTTAGAGGAGGGAGCTTCCATCCCTTTGGGAGATCAGAAAAGGAGGTTCATGAGCTTATTCCACCATATTTGGCACCAGGCCAACCACTTGCCATCATATGCAACGCAGTCCCTCTCTTAGACAACGTTATTCTTGGAGAGCATTTGCTGTGAGGGATTAGCAGAGATTTGGAGGGTGAGATCTTAAGTGAAAGAATCAGTCTTTCACTTCAGATTTCCCATTGGAGGAGGCCATTTCAGATTGAGGGTCTCATTCAACCATTTCCTCCTATTTTTTTTATGAGTTGCTGCTATGCAGCAACTCTGGCATTATTGTATTTTCCATTTTGTACATGTATTGTAGCCAATCCTTCTAGAGGATTGATGTATTGTATTTTCAGGGGTTGAGATCATTCTCCCCCTTCTTATTTGAGCTTCATATTTCCATATCCATGTATTTTTGATATTTATGCAGCTGTGCCTTTTATAGACAGCGCAGTCATAGCATGCAGTTCCTTAACTATAACAATGTGCTTCCGATTTCTCATGTATGTAATGAGGGGCTTGTATTCTCTTGATTGAATGACTAATTCCTCAAGTAATTAAATTCCTTTTTCTGTTGTAATAATATATGTTGGCTATTTAATTCTTCTCATAAGAAACCTCAGAGAAATAACGCAGAGGATCCATTGTGTGACCATATTTTGTTGCAGCCTCTGGATCTCATCCTTTCTATAAGGTGACATATCCAGTAAATGCCCCTATAGTCAATCTCTGGAATAGAATTTTGATATTTTAGAAGAAGGAATATTACAGTGGTATCAGAGCACCTTTCTTGTCTCAGCCTGTGGATTTCAAGCCCAAGAAAGAAGAAGAAGAATATTTTGCAGAAGATGAGCTTGATCTCATCTATTTTCAGAACAAAGAAGAGCCTCCCCAAGGAGGAGAAGCAAAGAGAAGAAGAGGAAGGTCCATGCACTTCCTATTCTCAAAGAGAAAGCAAGCATGAGATATGCTTGGATCATCAGGTTCTAAATCAATACTTGGATGAGTATAAATCCCATTCTGTAGCATTCAGGGGAGCTACAATGTTCCCACAGTTTATTCAGTAGAAGGAGGAGATAAGGCCCTGCAGTAGAAGAGAAATCAGAGGAAATAGGTTTCTATTGTCTACATTTGATGGGGACACTTCAGCTAGAGCTTGGGTGAAAAAGCTAGAAGCCTTTTTCTTGCTACATCCAGTGGCAGAGAAAGAAGTAGTGGAGATTGTAGCGCTACACATGGAGGATAAAGCCTCTGTTTGGTGGTTCAAACCCTTGGTCCATTCAAGGGTGCGTTCTTTTGCAGAATTTTCTCAAAGGTTGGTCCAAACATTTGATGGAGAGAGGACAAAGGAAGAGAAACCTTTTTCATCTATGAAGGATGTAACCATTGCATTGGAGAAGACAACTACTGCAGCCACACAAGGAGGTCCCAAGATCCACCAAGGTATGAATGAAATTCCACTTTTCATTTCAGCAAATAATTTAGAGGAATGTGGAGACTCACATGTAGAGGTCCAAGGATCTACACATTCTTCTATTCTAGAGCACCATAATTGCATTGCACTGTGAAAAGTGTTCAAGGAGGAGATGAACCCTCATCCTCATACATCTGGGTTGAGTTGCATTCAGCCATTGAGGTTAGAGTGTGAACTATTGGAGGATGAAACAAACCATGGCACCTTCATGATAAACAAGGAAGCATACTTTGAACCAGAGGTTGAAACAGTTGCTGCACCTTTGGAGGGATTAACAGCACTGTCAAACTATGATGGAGAGGAGATGCTACCTTCATCATATTTGGATCCTCATGGATTCAATACAGTCATGGGTAAGAGATATTTTCTAAGAGATCTCCAAGGAGATGCATTCCAATCTTCCATGGAATGCAAGAGAAGTGATTTGGTTTGGAAGAATGGTAGCCCTCATGGGAGGAGTACCAAAGGAGGAAGAAGGAGAAGACATCCAAAAGGAGCTGAGTGGGTGTGGATGAGAAGCAAGAAGCTGATTTTCCACTTGAAAATATATGATACCGGGCAGCAAGAGGCTTGGCTACGTTGGCTCCTCTTGAAGGAGTTTGGCCATCACTTGGTGTACCCTTTTTCCAGGAGGATAGGAGTGGAGAAGAGGTGGCATGATGTTTACATCATTGAGCAGCAGAGAGAAGGGACACATGGAGCTGATATGGCATATATATCAGTTATGATACCTTCAGCACATGAGTTACATGATGTGAGCACGAGGAGGAAACAAGCACTTGGATTTATTGGACTATCTTGGAGAGAGCGCAAGCAGATTTTCTCTCATATGATATATGGTGTTGCAGGAGTAGAGGAGGGCACTCTCATAGTGTAGAGGGATTACTCCTTAGCTTGGACTGATCGGAAGGCATTTCCATCTTGGGAAAAGCTTCACATTTGCAGCAGCATCACCAGAGGTTTTCTTGACAAGGAGCATGTCAAGAAACAAAGATTGGCATGGGAAAGAACCTTTTTTCATGAGCTCACAGTGCTGACACTTGGGAGAAGGATCATATACATGGATCCATCTACCATCTTACTTCCAGCCTATGGTAAGAGTATTGTATTTTCATTTTCTGATTTTCATCCTCTTATCATTATGTTGCAGTACATGGCTCCTCAAAGGGGAAAATTTTTCATGTTGCTCCATGAGCAGAGTCGGGCCAAACCATATGATGGAGACAAGAATTTTTTTCATGGCCTTGGGAAATTTTTTTTCCATTCTACTCATGTTCAGATAATTCCTATGATTAACATTTTTTCTTGTACATTTATTGAGCAGCAGTTTGCAAAACTGCGTTATGCACTCTTGGGAGACTGTTGGTACTTTCCGGTGGCACCATATGAAACCATCAGTACTTCCTCTATTTTCACGATGAGCATGTTCCCCTTTCCTGATATTTTCCATATTATTATTGGGATCATGATTTTTGGATTGACACATGAGCTGAATGTGTCTTTGAGGGGAGATGATTCCCACATTTTATGCATGGCATGTTCTAATGAGAACATGAGGAGAGTCATGGACACCACAACCACTTATTTGTTTTCTTTGGAGGTGGACCATGAGTCTGATGATGATATCCATCCATTGTATCTATATGGGCATGTATTTGATTTTGTATTTCTGATTCACTCATCTATTTACTATTCAGTAGTAGAGGTGATATTTTCTCCACAATACTTGCCATGTTATTTTCTGCAGCTGCAGTGGATGAGGTTGCATTGTAACCCTATGAGACATTGTTTGTACCTTGTTGCACATGGTATAACCTACAAAAAAAATTCATTGGGGTATTCTATGATGATCATGTCCTAATCATCATGGATGACATATCTTGGGCCAGCCGGATTATCACTGATAGAGGAGAAATCCTTGGAGGATTGCTCTCCATGTTGCCACCTGGAGGCAATACATTTGCAGCCCTTGATCAGCACACACTCCAAACTAATCATAAGTGGAGGGGAGGACAACATGGGGTAAGCTATGGAGCTTTCCATATTCATATTTTTAGCCCACCTTCATTTCCGGAGCTTAAGGTGGAGGGAGATTTCTATGAGTTGCCATGTTGGGAGGCAACTTATGTTGTATGGATGATTGCTTGGGGATGGGAGATTCATATGGGGATGATGAGTCCCATTATACATCAGATATCATGCCTCAAGGAGGCCCTTAAACAACCCTTTGTTTCCTTCATGGATATTTGTTTCTACATGACAACTATTTGGGGATGTTCACCAAAGGCTAGATTGCATATGTTGGAGGGACAACCTAGACACTTGATTGATGATATGGCATCCATTTTTCAGAGGATTTCATCATGTATGGATGATACAGGGGAAGTAAGGGGAAATAAATAATTTTATCCTTGTACTTTCTTGAGGACAAGCAATCTTTGAGAGGGTAGGACTGTAATATTCCAAAATTTTGTGGAATATTAATTTTTGACATTTGCACTTAGGAGGTGAATAAAATGGGTAGGATACCCATTAATTTTGTCTATAGGGAATAAAAATCCTTGTAGAATGAAGAGGGACCACTTTTGGAGCTTGATTTCACACCTCCATGTGTGAAAGGGGGCTTTTGCTAATAGGCTGGGTCAAGTTTGACCAAGTCAAACTGCGCAGTAGCATGAGGTGGAGAGCACATTGTGGGCCAGTGCAGTAGGATAAGGAGGGAAGCTTCTAGAGGAAGGAAACCCTAAGGAGTGGGGTCCATTGAGAGGGAGCTCACATTGTTTAAAAGGAGGGCAAGGTATCCATTGCAAATGATCTTGAGAATTATTCATCTTTGGTTTGGTGGACTTGCAACAATATCTTGCTGGTTAGCAAGAATTGCCGAGGGAATTCCCGTTTAGGATTTCCTCTCCTTCTTGAGTAGCTCTTGGAGGATTGAATTCTATTCCCCATATTCAGACATTGAGGTCAAGCACCATCTATCTTCATCAACGCAGTTTCAGCTGGAGATTGTGCTTTGTTGCTGGGTGTTGCCAGGGGAGGTTTTCTGCAGCACCATCCTTAGCTAGTTTTTCAGAGGAGGGAGATTCCATCCATTTGGGAGATCAGAAAAGGAGGTTCATGAGCTTATTCCACCATCTTTGGAACCAGGCCAACCACTTGCCATCATATGCAGTGCAGTCCCTCTCTTGGACAACGTTATTCTTGGAGAGCATTTGATATGAGGGATTAGCAGAGATTTGGAGGGTGAGATATTTAGTGAAAGAATCAGTCTTTCACTTCATATTTCCCATTGGAGGAGTCCATTTCAGATTGAGGATCTCATTCAGCCATTTCCTCTTGTTTTGTTTATGAGTTGCTGCTACCCAGCAACTCTGACATTATTGTATTTTCTATTTAACATGTATTGTAGCCAATCCTTCTAGAGGATTGATGTATTGTATTTTTAGGGGTTGAGATCATACTCCCCCTTCTTATTTGAGCTTCATATTTCCATATCCATGTATTTCTGATATTTATGCAGCTATGCCTTTTATAGACAGCGCAGTCATAGCCTGCAGTTCCTTAACTATAGCAGTGTGCTTCCTATTTCTCATGTATGTAATGAGGGGCTTGTATTCTCTTGATTAAATGACTGATTCCTCAAGTCATTACATTCATTTTTCTACTGTAATAATAAATTTTTGATATTTACTTCTTCTCATAAGCAAGCTCAGAGAAATAACGCAAAGGATCCATTGTGTGATCATATATTGTTGCAGCCCCATTCTTTGGGCAATTCCTCAAGGAGGAATATTACAATATCTATAGACAGAGTCTGTAGAGGGCCAAGTCGCCTCTGGATCTCATCCTTTCTATAAGGTGACATATCCAGTAAATGCCCCTATAGTCAATCTCTGGAATAGAATTTTGATATTTCAGAAGAAGGAATATTACACTTCAACTTGGTGTCCATCCTAGGCCACAAGCTAGTCCAAAAATCTCCAAGGAAGCGAGAGTCTCGATCTGACGCAATCGACGTGGGCAACCCAAAGTGGACCCAAACATACTGAAAGAAAAGACAATAAGTCTGCTTAGTAGTGGCCTGATTTTTACAAGGCATCAATATGCACATTTTACTAAAGCGGTCGATGACAACATAGAAATAGTCATGACCCTTTCTAGACATAGGAAAACCTCCTACAATGTTAGGTCCCTATATCACTAGTATAGTCCCTTATTATTGTTAGTGTAAACCCCTTATTGTTATTATTGTACCCTTGTAACCCCCATTTTGTTATTGTGCCCTTAAATTATTATTTTTAGGTCGGCTAGGATTACATTGTGGCCCACTAGGATTACATTATGGCCCCATGGACTCCTATATATAGAAAGGAGGTTTTGTGAATTGTATCATCCAAGAATTGTTCATTTATGTAATGTATTGGAGGTTGCCCCCTCGAAGTGGCTCATTTATAAGGCGTTGATATCTCTTTTCTTCTATTTTTGGAGCTGGTTACAGAACATTTGGTATCAGAGCTTTGGATTCTAGGGTTTCGCTGCTCCAAACAGGTCATCGTGTAATTTTTGCTATAACTTTTTTTCTACGAAGTTTCAGAAGCTGAAATTTTTAGGGTGCGAAGCCGAAATCCTGAGGAAGATTTTCTAAAAATTACAGAGCTTGGTTCACAATAGTGTCGGAGATATGATCTGTGGAAGTTAGGTCTTTTTTCAGGCTCCTAAACAGGTCATCGTGGAATTTGCGCTATAACTTTGTTTCTACAAAGGTTCAGAATCTGAAATTCGTATGGTACAAAGCTGAAATCCCGAGGAAAGTCGTAAAAAAATTTCAGATCCTGGTTCACAATATTTTTGGAGATATGATCTGTGGAAGGTAGTGCTTTTTCAGGCTCCTGAATTTCATCTCAAAGAGGTGATCGTGAGAAAAATTCAATAACTCTCTCTCTGGGCATCAGATTGGAGTGCCGTAAAAATTGGTCGCAAGTACACAGAATTTAATTTCTTAGCTATCAATTTCAGAGACAAAGGACAAAAAAGTGACACGTGGTAAGTCGTACAAGTTCGCTCTACTGAACCAGTCCATAATTAGGTCATTGTGGGAGATTGGCCACAACTTTGTCTTGGAGAATCCAAATCAAGTCAGACCTGTGGCATTCAAAAGATAATTCAGAGGGCTACTTCAGTGCTTAATTTCAGATATAGAAGAGCTTCAATCACAGAGATAATACAATTTCAATATCGAGCTCCTCAAAAGCAAGTAAAAGGTGTGTATTTTTTTTTCCGAATTGCATAAGTCTTGTTTGAAGAATCAAGTTGAATTGATTGCAAGGGAATATTGTAGAATATATATCAATATTGGATTATAAAATGGCCCCAAAAAATAATTCAACACCCATTAAGCCTTTGGAAAGCTCTACTATGACTCATGAAGACGAAGAATTGCAACATGATCTATGAAAATTACAAGAGCAAGTGCAACAAATTTCACTCTCGCAAAGAGCAACAAAAAATGAAATGGAAGTTTTGAAGAAAGGCATGGAAGCTAAGATGGATGGCGTGCAAGCTAAGATGGATGGCATGGAAGCTAAGATGGATGGCATGGAGGCTGGCATGGAATCTAAGATGGATGACATGGAAGCTAATATCGATGAGAAAATGGAAAACATGAAGAATTTTCTAAAAGCAGACATGGAAGGTTTGACAAAGTTGATACAAGAAAGGTTTCCTAATGGTGAAAAGATAGTAGAAGAACCTCATGATGAGAAAAAAATAAATTTTAATTGTGATTTCATAAACTCTAATTTTGGTGGGAAGAACCACCATATTCCAAAGATGGATATGAGGAAGTTTGATGGAAAGGATCCTGTAACATGGATACTACAGATGGAGCAATATTTTGATCTCCATAACGTGCAAAACACACAAAAGGTACGCATTGCAAGTTTACATTTAGAACAAAATACATTTGTATGGTATCAATGGCTTTGCTCCCGTAAAAAAATTGTCACTTGGTCAATTTTTACGGAGGAAATGATAGCACATTATGAGGATACAAAGAGCAACACCTTCTTTTGCCAATTGATAAATCTCAAACAAAAGGGTTTAGTGGGGCAGCACATTGAGGACTTCCAAAAATTGAATATAAGGGTAACTAATATTCCAGAGGAACACAAGATTGATCTCTTCTTAGGTACTGTAAAGGATAACATCCAACATGAAGTTCGTGTTTTGGAACCTGATTCATTGGAGAAGGCATTCGGGTTGGCAAGAAAAGTTGAATGTAAAATTATGGCGACAAGGAAGCCTACCACTCAATTCTATAAAGAAGGAAGTGTTTCTACGCCTAGATTTCCACAACCTACAAGGTTGACACCACAACAATTGGAAGAAAAAGAGCAAAAGGGCTTTGCTACAGTTGTGATAGCAAATACACTAAAGGTCATAAGTGTGCTGAAAAGAAATTATTTTACATAGATTGTGAAGAAGAAGAAGAAAATGAACAAGAAGAGGATATACACCAAGAACCAGCCATAGAAGAGGAAGAAATGAATTCGACCATATCATGTAATGCACTAGCAGGAATTACCACTCCTCAAACTCTCAAGATAGCAGGACAGATCAAGAAGAAAAAGGTAATAGTGTTGATTGATTCAGGTAGCACCCATAATTTTATTCATTGTAAGGTAGCCAAGGAATTAAATTGTTTCCTATACCCAGCACCGGAATGCCAAGTGATGGTTGCAAATGGAGGAACTATAAATTGCTCTAGGAAATGCCATAATATCAAGCTAACCATGGGGGAATATGTATTGACTATTCCAATGCTTTCTATTCCTATGGGAGGTGCTGATGTTGTACTAGGAGTACAATGGTTGCAATCTTTGGGGATGGTAGCTTTTAATTTTCAAGAACTTTTCTTGAAATTTTTTTCAGAAGGAAAGGAAGTCGAATTACGGGGTATTGAAGGGAAGCCGGGAAGGATAATAAGCTCTAATGTTATGACAAAGCTTCTAAAGAAAGAACAACGAGGCGTAATTGCACAATTATGCTCACTAGAAGTTCCAACATCAAAATCATCTATTCCTGCAGATCTCCAACAAGTATTGGATAATCATTCCAAGGTGTTTGAAACTCCCAAAGGACTCCCACCTATTCGTGATCATGATCATGCTATTCATTTGATTCCAGGAAGTGTTCCTCCAAACATCAGGCCTTATAGATATCCTTACGTCCAAAAGAGTGAAATTGAACGTATGATTGCAGAAATGTTAGAGGCGGGTATAATTCAACCTAGTCAAAGTTCTTTCTCTGCTCCTGTAGTATTGGTACACAAGAAGGATGGATCATGGCGCATGTGTCCGGATTATAGGGAGCTCAATAAGCTCACCATTAAAGATAAATTTCCCATTCTGTGATTGATGAATTATTGGATGAATTACATGGAGCAATTTATTTTACCAAGTTGGATCTTCGTTCAGGATATCATCAAATTAGAATGAAGACTGAAGATATTCCAAAAACAACATTTCGAACTCATGAGGGTCATTATGAATTTTGGTCATGCCTTTTGGCCTTACCAATGCACCTTCTACATTTCAAGGGTTGATGAATTCCATTTTCAAACCCTTCCTTAGAAAGTTTGTGCTAGTATTTTTTGATGATATACTAATCTACAGCAGGTCTTGGAAGGATCATGTTGAACATGTTGGCAGGGTGCTCAAACTATTGCAGGAGAAACAATTATATGCAAAAACATCCAAATGTTTCTTTGGAGTACAAGAGGTGGAATATCTGGGTCATATTGTATCTCATGAGGGTGTTAAAGTAGACCCTAACAAAATTAAAGCCATTAAAGAATGGAAAATCCCCACAACCATAAAGCAGTTGCGAGGATTTCTCGGGTTAACAGGGTATTATCGCAAGTTTGTTAAGAATTATGGGAGAATAGCAGCACCTCTAACAACATTATTGAAGAAAGATGCATTTTCATGGACTCCTGAAGCAACTAAGGCCTTTGAACATCTTAAAGAGGCAATGTGCCTAGCGCTTGTCTTAGCTACGCCAGACTTCACAAAAACCTTTATTGTGGAATGTGATGCCTCAGGAAATGGAATTGGTGCTGTTTTAATGCAGGAAGGAAGACCCATTTCTTTTGAAAGTCGTCCAATCAAAGGAAAGTATTTACAGAAACCTATTTATGAGAAGGAAATGTTAGCAATATTGCATGCACTAAAGAAATGGCGAACTTACCTAATGGGAAGACACTTCAAGGTAAAAAATGATCATGATAGTCTTAAACACTTTTTGGAACAAAGACTATCTTTAGAAGAGCAGCGAAAATGGGTCACAAAGATGTTGGGTTATGACTTTGAAATAATCTACAAAAAAGGAAAGCTTAATGTTGTTGCAGATGCACTCTCAAGAAAGAATGAAGAGGTGGAAGCATTTCTTTGTGCCATTTCTATTATCCAACGAGATTGGATAACCGAAGCAAGAGATGAATGGAAGAAGGACGAAGAAGTGTGGACACTCATTCAAAAGTTGCGGCAAGATCCTAGTATATCTGATACATTAGTTGGAAAAATGATTCCTTATGGTACAAAGATCACTTATATCTTTGTAAGAATTCCCAACTAAAACAAAAGATTCTTTTGGAATTGCACACTTCTCCTTTAGGAGGACACTCAGGATTTTTAAAAACTTACCACAGGGTGAAGAAAGAATTTTTTTGGGATGGCCTTAAATCTGATATTCAAAAGTTTGTGGAGGAATGTTTGGTTTGCCAGCAGAATAAAGTGGAGACAATTAAGACCCCGGGACTTCTACAACCTTTATCCATTCCAAGTCAACGTTGGGAGGAGATTTCAATGGATTTTATCACAGGTTTACCTAAGTCCTAAGGAAAGAATGTCATCATGGTGGTAGTTGATAGACTTACCAAGTATGCACACTTTTGTGCATTATCTCATCCATTTAAAGCAAGTACAGTTGCTACTACATTTATGGATAGAATTCAAAAGCTACATGGAAGCCCAATGGTTATTGTGAGCGACAGAGATCCCATTTTTACTGGAAATTTTTGGACGGAGTTATTTTCTTGTTTGGGTACTCAATTAGCTCATAGCTCATCTTATCATCCTCAATGCGATGGTCAAGCTGAGATAGTGAATAAATTTTTGGAAGGATATCTTCCTTTTTTGTATCTGATAAACAAACACAATGGGTCAAGTGGTTACCTCTCATTGAATGGTGGTATAACACTTCCTTCCATACTGCAGCAAAAATGACCCCATTTATGGCACTTTATGGATATCATCCACCATCCATCACATCATCTTTAAGGGAAAATTCGAAGGTTCAAGCAGTGGAAGATCACATCGAGCATCGGCAAGAAGTTCTCCAACTCTTAAAGGATAACCTAAATTTGGCACAAAATCGAATGAAACAACAGGCAGATCAACATCGCAGCGAGAGAAGTTTTGATGTAGGAGATTGGGTATTTTTACGGCTACAACCATACAAACAAATGTCCCTTAAGCAAGCTAAGAAGGATAATAAATTATCGCCAAAGTACTATGGTCCTTACAAGGTGTTGCAAAATATTGGTACTATGGCATACAAATTGGAGCTTCTTGCTTCTTCGCGAGTACATCCAGTTTTCCATGTTTCATGCTTAAATAAGGTTATAGGTGAAAATCTTCCAGTTCAAACAATATTTCCGGAACTTGATGAGGAAGGAAAAATCATATTGGAACCTGAAGTGGTCACGGAAACAAGAACTCGACAACTACGGAATCGATCAATTTCAGAGTATCTCATCAAGTGGAAGAACTTACCCACTAAAGATTCTACATGGGAGGATGAGAATTTTATACAAAAGCACCCAGAGCTACTCAACCGTTGAGGACAACACTTTTTTTTGAAGGAGAGGGGCATGTTAGGTCCCTATATTACTAGTATAGTCCCTTATTGTTGTTAGTGTAACCCCCTTATTGTTATTATTGTACCCTTGTAACCCCCATTTTGTTATTGTTGTGCCCTTAAATTATTATTGTTAGGTCGGCTAGGATTACATTGTGGCCCACTAGGATTACATTATGGCCCCATGGACTCCTATATATAGAAAGGAGGTTTTGTGTATTGTATCATCCAAGAATTGTTCATTTATGTAATGTATTGGAGGTTGCCCCCTCGAAGTGGCTCATTTATAAGGCGTTGATATCTCTTTTCTTCTATTTTTGGAGCTGGTTACACAACATACAAAGTCCATCGACACACTTTCCCATGGATGAACCAGAATAGGGAGTGCTGTGTAGAGCCCGAGTTTTCTATTAGAGGGCTTTGAAACATAACACAACACACATCCCTTTACAAAATGGGTTACAATGTTTTGCATATGGGGCCAAAAGGAAAACCTTTGCAAATGAAATAAGGTTTTTTTGACACCAAAGTGACCAGACACAAGAGAGGTATGCGCCTTTCGAATTACATGAACCCTTTCTGCTGTGGGTATGCACAATTTTCCAAGGTGATACAACAACTTCCCCTGCAAATGATAGTTGTCCACCTGTGAACCATGAGTCAGTTTTGCATATATTGCTTTAAAGTAATCATTGTTAGCATATTTTTCAACATAACTTTCAAAAGACAATGACGCATTATGAAAAATAATAGATGCAACAATAGGAGGGTGAGAGAGCATATCTGCTAGTTTGTTACTAGTGCCCTTATTATACTTTATTACCATATGAAATTGTTGTAGAAACCACATCCACCTGAAATGACGAGACTGTTGCAGCTTGGTCTGTGACTGAAGGTATTGCAAGGGTTGATGATCCGTATGGATGATGGTATCCTTGTCGATCAGGTAATGTTTCCATTTTTTCACACTTTGGACCAAGGCATACAGTTCCTTGTCATAAGTGGGGTAATTTATTACAGCCTAGGAGAACTTCTTCGAATGGTAACATATCGGATTCTTCTGTTGCAACAATACAACTCCCATGGTGTACCCACTGGCAATGGTTTCGATCTCAAAAGGCTATTGGAGATCGTGTAAAGTCAGGACTGGTGTGGTGTTGATTTTCTCTTTCATTTCTCCCCGCTGAAAGGATTGTTCGATACGTGTCAATGTGTGTAAGGGTGATGCAATAACGGAGAAGTTGGAAATGAACCTCCTCCAATACTGTACTGCACCTTAAAAAATATGGACCTCTGCTACATTGGTAGGCTTAGGTCATTTTACAATCACCTCAACTTTGGAGGGGTATATTTTTAATTGACCATTACCGAAAATATGACCAAGGTAAACCAAAGAGGTTTTCCCAAACTCACACTTTGACAAATTTACATACAATTATTCCCTCTTTAAAACATCAAACACTTTCTTAACATGGAATACATGTTCATCCCAAGTCCCACTAAAGACAAGAATATCATCTAAATATAAAACAACAAACTCATCAATGAAAGGCCTAAAAATATCATTCATGGCCCTCATGAATGTGGCTGGAGCATTGAAAAGTCTGAATGGCATCACCATCCATTCGAACAACCCCTGTTTGGTCTTGAAGGCGATTTTCCACATGTCCTGCTCTGCAATTCTGACCTGGTGATAACCACTACACAAATACAATTTGGTGAAATAGATAACATTCTTTAATTGATCTAAAAAATCATCAATGCGAGGGAGAGGGAATCGATTTTTCACCATGATTTTGTTTAGTGCCCGATAATCCACGCACATCCTCCATGTGCCATCTTTCTTGGGTACTAACATGACCAGTGAGCCGCAAGGAGAAGTACTTGGCCGAATGATCCCTTGGTTCAATAGTTCCTATACTTGCTTTTTGATTTACTCCATCTCGATAGATGACTTCTTGTAAATACCAATGTTTGGTAATGTAGCATCATGCTGCAAATGGATCTCATGTTGGATCTCTCATTTTGGAGGAAATCCTTTGGGTTCTTGAAACAACTCATCATAGTTAGAAATAAAATCACATAATTAATGTTTATGAGCTAGATCAGATCCTCGGAAAGCATCAGATATTTCTTCATCTCTTTCTCTCACAACCATGAGAAAACACCCCTTGCTGGAATTCACCAATCTCTTCATGTGTCCTGCACTTACAAGACTGGCACTGACTTTGGTTTGATGAGCTCTTACAATATACTCTACCCCATCTTTTGTGATTTGGTATTTATTTTCATGTCGAAAGAAAACTGCTTTCCTGTCATAAATATAGGGACTCCCTAACAAAATACCACATATATCCAATGGTATGACATCCAGTTCTACTTCATCCACCAATTTAGAAGCAATTACAAATTTGACCTTACATTATCCAATGGTATGACATCCAGTTCTACTTCATCCACCAATTTAGATGCAATTACAAATTTGACCTTACATTGCATGGTTAGATTTAGTTTTACTTTGTCATGTATCCATCCAAGCGGATAAGGTTTTGGATGAGGCTTAACTTCCAAGCCTAAATTTTTAACCAAGGATTATGAGATTAAATTTGCTTGAGAGCTTGAATCAAATAGATTTTCTACATTTTCATGATTTATGAAAAATCTAATATGAAACAACTCAATTCTCTTTTGTTCATTAGGAAGAGGCTCATCTGATGAACTAGTGCTTTCATGCGATTCATAATTAACATGAAGAGAATGAGTACCTTTTTTGCCTACTGCTGTGATTAATGCCTCATCGCCAAATTCAAATCCAAGGTCTTGCTATGCGGTTTCTACTGTCTTCTACTTACCCTTTCCTCCATATCTCTTCGGCTTATTTTCTGGGTACAACTTCCAACAATTATCGTTGTCATGACCTTCTGTTAAGCAGGTAAATCCTCTCTGCGGACAAAGACGATTCCTCTAGCCCTAGAGTGGGTCTAGAAACAAAGAGACATGCTAAAGTGTTGTTCCTAATTATTGAATGAAAAGAGGACATGGTAGATCGACCTACCTAGAGTCCAACGCTGTCGTCGTTGTTGTAGTGGTGATGGCCTCTTTCTCCTGTCTCGGCAAGTCACAATCCTTTCACAATCATGCTCGGATACCTGCACATAGAGTTAGAAAACAAGAAAAACATATGATATAATAACATTTCATTCATAACTATTATCCAGTAAAAGAGGGCTAAACATATTGTATTAAAAAAATGTCACAACACAAAAGTGGAACCAAACAATAGTCACGTGTATGTATTAATGAAAGGAAGAGATACAACCAAAGCTTTGACGTCGAGGTCTCCTCCAGCGGGGTTTAGTCGGAGCGCGTCTCAGATGCTCGTCAGGGAATTCGGATGGGATAAAGGCATGGACTCAAGCTCTCTCAAAAGACATGGACTCAAGCTTTCTCAAAGTAATTCCTTCTTATTCTATCTCTCCAGTATGTTTAATTCTCCAAGTTTGGTTCTTCAACTGTTCAACTAGTTTGTGTAAAGAGAGATAGCTTCTTTTTATAGAGGAAAAGGAGGAGGTTAGGATCCCTACAAAGGTGGGAGGGAGGCCTATCATTTAGAGATTTCCCATAAGAGGTGGAAACCATAAAATAAAGGAGGGAGTCCATGGTTTATCAGTTCAACCACTCCTAGTGACTCATCCTCGAGGTGGTTGGAGTGGAATCTCCGCCTCTATTTTAAAAAAACATTCTATAAACATCTTGGTGCGGGTGGAAAACTAGGACAGAGAGCCAGCTGGCGCGAGGCCCAGTGTTAATCTTCCCCTTTGGCGCAAGGGCATAATTGACTACCTGCGCCAAGGCAAAAACAAGGGTTTTTGAGTCTCTACTCAAGGAACTGTCAAAAAAAGGAACATTACTCTTATGTAAAGGGATACAATTATGGTCTTTGTAAGGTATGCCACTGCTTATTCATAATGGAAATGACCCTCCAATGGGCGAGATTGGGATTTCAGGGACAATGAAAAAATGCCGTGTAACAGATGCCCCCTAAAGAATGAGGTCCGAGGGAGAGGGAGGGGCAGAATTATTTATGAGAACGCGTTCAAACCAAACACCGCTGTTGGAAAACCTGCAATTACAAATACAACTGATATATCTGATACATGAACATGTGGTATGGGCCTAGCCATCCATAATAGAGTACATAAAAACTGAGATCCGAGGTATGGACGCAGCCATCTAGCAGTAAGGATCAACAAATAAACCCAAGTATGGTCGCAACCATCCAATCAAAAGAGTCATGCAATAAGTCATGATAATCCACACAAATCCACAAACTAGATTTTATCAGACAAAACCCAGGGTCTTGCGCTCCATCTCAACCCAAACAAGTACAAATTCAAGCATGCGAATATATGAGTTGGAGTCGAACATGCAATAAAATCACTTGATTACCAGCCAATGATGAAAGCTATTAATAGGCACGAGATAAACCACTAATAATGCCAATGGCTCTCAAGGTACAACCGGTACAATCCACAGAATGTGAACAGTTTTTGAAGAGGTAAATCCCTTCTGCAGACAGAGGCGATCCCTACTAGCCCAGATCGGGTCTAGCAACAATCAAACATGCTACAGTGCAGGTTCCTAATTGAAAATAAACCGAATTGCGATGAAGGCTTACCTGGAATCCAACGCTGTCGTTCGTAGAAGAGGTGGTGCTCCCGTTACTTCGCCCTGGCAGATCACAATCCTCACGATCTCCGTGTTCGGACACCTGCACATGCAAGAAACAACACAAACTCAAGCATAAAATCCAGTATACACAACTATATGTTAGTCGAAGAGGACATAACTCATGAACATAATTAAGAACAAGAGTGGAACCATAACCAATAGTCGCTTATCATTAATGAGTCAAAAGAAGAATACAACCATAGCTTCGACGCAACACTCTCCTTTGGCGGGTCGTCAGCAAAACATGTCTCGATAAAGCCTGTCAAGGATGGGACAAGCCTCTCTCTCCGAATACTTGACAATAGTCTCCTTGCTTGGATTTGACCTTAAGGGAATCAAGAAGGGTATTGCAGCATAAGGATGTGAAAGCTCTTTTGAACTAGCTTGCAAAGGAGTTGAGCAAGCTTTTATAGATGGAGGAAGGAGAGTTGGGATCCCTATAATTATGGGATTGGCCCTATCATCAAGGAAGCTTCCATGAGAGGTGGAAAACCACTTCCTCTCTATGGAAAACCGTAGCCAAACCTCCCAACTCAAGATAGATATCAGTCCAGGAATTTGTTAGGATGAAAATTCCGCCATTTATTTTTAAAAAACACCTCTTAATATGGTTGGCGCGGGTGAGGCTCTATGACAGAGCGCCAATTGGTGCGCCCTCTTTGGAGGATTTGCCCCCTTGGCATGAGGGCTGAACTATGGAACCGCGCCAATGAAAAAAGAGCTATTTTTAGGGTTTTTTGCAGGGAGATGTCTTCAGGGCAATGAAAGCTCATCTTCAGAGGGATGCAATGAAAGTATTTTCAAGTCTTGTCTCTACTCACAGGTCACGGAATGAGCCCTCCATGGAGCGGGATGGGGAATGGCAGGGACGGTGACAAATTTCTGTGTAACAGAACATGAAATGATTTACGAGAACATGTCGACTGAAAACACTGCCATCGGAAAACCTGCGGAGCGAAGTACAACTAATGTCTCAGATACATGATATATATGCGTGGTATGGGCGCAGCCATCCATAACAGAGTATACAATAATCAAGATCCAAGGCATGGACGCAGCCACCCAGAGAGGATCGATAAATAGACTCAGGTATGGTCGCAGCCATCCAATCAGTGAGTCATGTAATAATAGTCCACAAAATCGCAGCCCGGATTCCAACAGACAAAATCCAGGGTCTTGCACTCCATCTCGACCTGAACAAAGTACAAGTTCAAGCATGCGAATATGTGAGCTGAAGTCGAACATGCAAGAACATCGTCTGATTACCAGCCAATGATGAAAGTTGTTAACAAACGCGATAGGAACCACCAATAATGACAATGGCCCTCAAGGTACTATAGGTACAATCTACGGCATGTGAATCAATGAGCTGACGTCGAACACCCGTAGAATCATTCGATCGGAGGCCAATGATGAAAACCTCACATTGAATGCGACGAACCTGCCATTGAGGCATGCAGGCTCCAAGGTACCATAATGGAGTCTCTAGATCAGCTTCCCGGATAATGAGCTGAAGTCGACAGGAAGTGTCCTTGATCGAAGGTGGGCCATAATGTTTCCCACATCATCGACATGAGACAAAGGAACATGATGTTTTTGTGAATCAGGATCATATGAGAATCAGAGGAAGGTTGATACTTTGCAGAGGACAACTTCTCTTGAACATATAACGGCACAATAGTGGATTTGGCAGTATTTGACATCAACGGATCAAAGGTCATGGTGACGAGGCAACGAGAAGATGAGAGGTCAAAAGGGATTATCCAGACCCACGGAGGCAAGTGAAGAACAAGATGAGATGTCCCCAACCCGACACGAATGCAGACAAGTGCCATGTTCAAGAGTGACATACTGCCGACACGACAATGATGCTGGTTCCATTTTCCCCCCACCATTTCTGGTGAGTACCCCAATTATTTTTGATAACAAGCTTGAAGGGGATAGCATATGCTTGTAATATAAGTCCACCCTTCGGGCGAATCCATCCTAGTACATTTAACGAGCCCTAGGAAGGAGAAACTCGAAGAACGTCATTTCGACTGAATCCAATGTCATCAGGGTTTAACGAGTCTGACAAAGGAAGAACTCGGCGTCTTTTCATATTTAGAGAGTTTGAAAAGACAACAAAAAATTAAACTCCAACGGTCCCTTTTCGTATATAGTTCCTCAGACCCGAAAATATCTGAGAAAACCTCCTAGTCGCAATAGGCTAGGGTATTCCTTTTTCGTAAATAATCCATCCCAGCCCGAAAAAGGGGTAAACGTATACTGGGTAGATGTCGATTCGTGTCCACTTTAACGAGATCGAAACGACAAGGGCCTCGACAATCTTTTCATGTTTAGAGAGTCAGAAAAGAGCTGAAAGATGACTCCAAAGTGACTTTTTCATGTATTTACTGAGTCCGAAAAAGTATAAGATACAACTCGTTTCACCGTTTAAGTCGCGTAAAAAACCTGTCGTTGCACAAAAAGCAAGTGTAAAACCCATTTTTGACAAAATATATTCAGAAAAATAACTTTCAAAACATATTTTGAGTTCAAAAAGCTATAAATATGTCAAATGGTAAAAAAAAAATTACTTTTCACTATTTACCTCACTGAAGAGCAGCAGTGGTCTATTTTGTGCACGAACTTCTGACGGCGATTGCGACCGATCCGGGTTACCATTCAGATTCCCATCTGTTCCAGGTAAGAGGCGCTTCTTTGTGCTCCATTTCAATCTATTTTTTAATAAATTTTTATGCATGTTAGACTTATGTGAGGAATTTTTTGAATTTTTAGGGCTCCGCCCATTGGCGCGGGTATCCGGCACAGACCCGCGCCAATGGCATTTTATTTCCAAAGGGCCCGTGCCGGCGGCGCAATCCAATTTTTCGTTTGAAATTTCCACACAATAAATGAATTGCATGAATTTTTAAGGATAGCAGAGGTCTAATTGAAGTTTTTTGACCATGTGAATGCAGACAACCGATCAAAATGGTCATTGAGTGGAAAGAGAGGGAGCACGGGGAAGAGGATGAACAGGCCATGGAGAATGAAACTTGCATGAATGCCCTCAAGAACTGTGGGCTTAAAAATTTCTTCCTGACACCTTGCTTATGAGCTCAGCCTGAGCTCCTACAGTACTTGATCAACATATGGGACGAACATGAACAGGTGTTCAAGTTGCGGGACCAAGTATTGGAATTGGAGGTTTCTGATGTATACTTCATAACCGGACTATCGCGCAGAGGTCCGGTACCCATATTGACAGGGAGTAGACCGTCTGGTGAGAAGATGGAGCAAGTGATGGCACGAGTGTGCCAAGGGGCACGACTGGGATCAGGAAGTGGAAAGGTGGACATCCATACTATTCCTGATCTAGCACTCAGGGTAGTGCTTCATACCATCACGCGGGCTGTTGGATCGCAGGCGCCGCACGAGGAAAAAAAGGCCCAAATTTTACTGGCTTCAGAGTGCATGAGTCCCCTATTATTCTAATGGGCCACAACAGTGACAATAAACATCAAGAGACAGCTCACGAAGTGTAAGCAGGCCAAACTGAAACAATTTAGTTACGGTTCTATCCTCGTATCGTTTATTCTGGAACGATTACCAATATTCCAAGGCCAAGGGGCCATAGTAGCTGAGCCAATTCCACGAGAGCCAAGAATGGCTCGCTGGGCGGCATTGATGCCCAGAGCTGGAGGAGGCCAACAGATGTCCTGGAGGCCGGAGTTTTTTGGGTGGTTGCGGCGTCAGTTGATTGTAGTGGAAGACTGGCCATATGCAGGAACCGATTTCACTGGAGACCCAGATCTCCCATTGCCGGAGGGAGATGATTGGGACGAGGAGTTGGGTATGGCCTCTTCTCTTTTTGATTTTTATGTTTTATGATTTTTTTAGTAATACATGTCCGTTCTGACACATTTTATATGTATGCAGACATGGGCCCAGAGAGACCAGCCGGTATGTCTCCAATTGCGCGGAGGACTCTTCCCGCACCTGACCCTCAGGCAGAGGATGCAGAGGGGGGGGAGTTGATCCAGAATCTTGAGGGTATTGCCCGAGGGATCCCAGACTATGCCCGACTGGAAGATGTACCGATGGCGTACCAGAGACACACGGTGGGAGTGCCTAGTCGCCTCCACTGACTTCTGAGACGATTAGTGCGTGCAGTCACTTTTTATCATGAGCACCATGCGGATTAGACTCCTAGGGCTTTTATCATGCATATTTTTTGAGAGACATGTCTTCTCCAGATGTATTAAGATGAACATGTATATTTTTTATTTTATGTGGTGCACACTATGAAAAAATTCGATATCTATATATAGACATATCTATTTCTGGATGGATTTTCCTTTTACATGTGATGATGATTTACAAATTGCGCAAATGTTTATCTAGAACCAAATTAGCTACTGCATCAGTTAACGTATTCATATGCCTGGGTATATGTTGATATGTAATATAGTCAAAATTCCTCTCCAGTAAACGAACACGCAGATACAGACATAAAATGGATGGGTTTCTAACTGAATAGTGTCCGTTCAGTTGTGATACTACAAGTTGCGAGTCTAGATACACAAGAAATTCACGGATACCGAGGTTTACAGCCTCGGTTAATAATTCTAACACAGCACTCTATTCCGCGATGTTATTTGTAGTATGTCCTAGACACACACCTTGCAGGTTAACCAACTCACCAGCAGGATCGTAGATTACCCAGGCTGTCGAAGACAGGTTCCTGGTACTGCGGGAGGCACCATTCGTGAAACCAACAAACAGAGTAATGGACATCTGCACAATCAGGAAAACTCGATCAGCAGAAAGACGTTTACATACACACCACACCACACATGCACACAAATGAATATACACACCTATGTACACACACCACACCAAAAATAACTTCAAGCGTAGTATTTTTTGAGGTACAGCCCATTTCTGGGCTGCGCCAGCGGAACTCCTTCATAATATATAAGCTCATAAGCCCCATTCTTCAAAACACATTTTACTATGTAGGGCCCATGCCACATAGGTTGGAACTTACCAGCCCCAAGCTTGTCATGCGCTTGATCGTATAGGAGGATGAGGTCTCCTTCGATAAAGGAACGCGGAGAAACTGATTGATCAAAGTGAGCTTTGACCCGCTTCTTTTGTGCTTCAATGACTAAAGTAGCTAAACGGCGGGTTTCATCTAACCGTTCCAGATATAAAAGACGCTCTTCCTCAGCAGAAGTATCAGGTAGAAGTTCCACAACTAATTTCAAAGAAGGAATCTCGCATTCAACCGGAAGAGTTGCTTCCAGACCGTACACCAATTGAAATGGTGTGAATCCGGTTGCACTCTTTGCAGACGTCCGGTATGCCCAAAGAGCTGAGAACAGTTGGAGGTGCCAATTGGATTTGTGAATACCAACTGTTCGTTGAAGCATAGTGACCAAAACCTTGTTCACTGCTTCAACCTGGCCATTTGCCTGAGGGTAATATGGCGTTGAGCTATCGTGGCGTAAGCCCAATCTTGAAGTTAGCTCGGCCATCATATAATCTCGGAAATGAGTACCATGGTCGGTGACGATGGCCTGAGGGACCTCGAAACATGCAATGATGTGGTTGAATATGAACTGAGCAGCCGTCTTTCCGTCGGCAGCAAGTGTAGGCATCGCTTCGGCCCACTTAGTGAAGTAGTCGACATCGACGATTATATACGCATGCCCCCCGGCCGAACGAGGGTTACACGTCATAAATTCCATGCCCCATTTCGCAAAAGGGCCAACGGTAATAACAGGATGCAAAGGGAGAGGTGGCGCGCACATCTTGCGCTGAAACACCTGGCATGCGTGACATTTACGGACTGCGACGATACAGTCTTTGAATATTGACAGCTAGAAGTAACCTGCTCGCAGAATTTTCTAGGCAGTGGCATACCCAGACATATGTCCACCACAGGTGCCACTATGGCAGTCATTTAGGACCCTTTCAGCCTCTTCCAAGGTTAGGCACCGACGGAGCACCGAATCTACTCCAATGCGGTATAAGGTATCTCCTACGATGCGGTAGGGTTGAGACTGATGCCGAACTCAACGTCGGGCATCTTTAGTCAACTCAGACCGAGATGTGGAGGTCTGAAGATACACAATTATGTCGCCATACCAAGGGTCGCGAGTACTGATGAGGAAAAGAGTTTCTTCCGGGATATGATCCTCGGAATGTGAAGGAGTGGAGTCTGTCGGGAGCGAGCATATAAGATCTGCGAAAACAAGTGATTTGGTTGACTTAGTAGTAGTGAACTCTAAGTCAAACTCCTGCAGGATAATGATCCATTTGGATTATTTTCCCCCCAGTAATTTTTTAGAAAGAATATATGTCATGGGGTTGCAATCCGAAACCACTATTATCGTACGCAACAAGATGTAGTGGCGAAAACGCTGCACAACGTGTACTTCGGCTAACGCAAACTTCTCGACATGAGCATAACGTGTTTCTGTATCGAGAAGGTTTCATGATAGATAATAACCAACATGTTCATTACCATCATCATCATCCTGCACCAGAACCATAGCTATGGTGCTAAACGTGGCGGCGAGATACAAAGTG
This sequence comes from Pinus albicaulis, assembly GCA_034641835.2. Lineage (NCBI taxonomy): Eukaryota > Viridiplantae > Streptophyta > Pinopsida > Pinales > Pinaceae > Pinus > Pinus albicaulis. The sequence goes on from CM076582.1 coordinate 295,974,712, forward strand.
AAACCGCGGTGATAATCAGGAGGACGAAGAAAAGAAGCATTATTAAGTAACGTCTTCAGCTTCTCAAAGGGTTTTTGAGAAATTTCGTCCCAATGGAAGGGAACGTTCTGCTTTAATAGGCGTGTGAATCCTTTAGCCACCTCCGCGTAGTTCGGGATAAAGCGTCGAAGGAAGTTTGCTTTTCCTTGCAGACTCTGCAACTGATATAATGAGGAGGGTGATGGGAGATTGATGATAGCCTCGACCTTTAAAGGGTCAAGGCGAATTCCGTCTTTGGAGATTATGAATCCCAAAATACGGCCAGAATCTACGCAAAAGACGCATTTATGAGGATTAAGCCTAATATTGTAGCGTCTACAGCGAAGGAAAATCTGGTGGAGGTGTTCAGGGTGGTCCTCTCGCCTAGCCAAATGAGCTGGAAAGTCGTCCAGATAAGGCTGAACGATATGGCGAATGTCATGGAAAGAGTAAGACATTGCACGCTGAAAAGTGGCTCCAGCGTTCTTCAAGCCAAACAGGAGCTTTTTATACGCGAAAGTACCCCACGGACAGATGAAAGTAGTCTTGTGTTGATCCTTAGGTGCAATATTGATCTGATTATACCCCGAGAAACCGTCCATTAAGGAATAAATCTCACTTCCGGCACATTCGTCGATGATCTGGTCTATGAACGGAGTGGGATAGTTATCCTTCGGACATGCGTGATTGATGTCGCGGTAATCAACACAGACCCTAATAGTACCCTTCTTTTTATCAACAGGGACAATGTTGGAAACCCATTCTGTGAGGGGGATGGGTTAAATAAAGCCCGTGTTCAGAATTTTTTCAACTTCTGCCTTAATTGCAGCGGCTTTACGAGGATGCATGGGGCGTAAGCGTTGGCGCACGGGCTTCGCACCAGGGTAGGTTGGAATCTCATGCACTACGATATTGGAATCAATCCCCGACATTTCCTCGTAGGACCAGGCGAACACATCTCTGAATTCTTTAAAAAGATCAGTATAGACTTGAATCTCATCAGGAGAACAATTCACTCCCACGTGTATATTCTCAACGATCCCCGGTTTAATGGAGATGTTGATCGGGATGGTTTGAGTGATATTACTCAGGTTTCCCTTCGAAAGAACCTCATGCGTCAAAATGGGCGTTTGGAGAGGAGGATTAGGAACCTGAGATGCATAACGCTCTACACAATCTGACATTGCCCCCAAGCTAGGCATGAAAGAGGAACAATGATGTCCATCGCCCCAAGGCAGCTCCTCGAGAGACATAGTTTCAATGATGGCTTCATCGGAAGGAAAAGTCTCTTTGAGAGGATCAGGTGAATCAGCCTGACCAAGCCAGGGGGATTGGGAGTAGACATCTAGAGCCATGCTCAAAGGAGCATGCTGAGGAGGTGGAGGATCAGATGCGGCAACAATTTCACAGTAACTAATCTCTACTGGAGTCAAGGGCATTGATTCTCCAAACTCAAACACCTGCTCAGGCGTAGGGATGAGCCAGGGGTCATCAGACCTGGAAATCATGTTAACTTGAGCGGTGTGCGGTGGCAGTGCAGGAAAAATACCCATGAGGACGGGGTATTTGAAGAGACCGGGCCCTACACTATCAGGGGGATTTGGGATCTGATCCACGTATGGAACGTTGTTCTCGGAGGTAGAGGTGAAGAAAGAAAACTGATCCACCGTAACGATTTTTCCCTCGTGAGGGAACTTAAGGAGTCGAAAGACGGTGGATGGCACGCATAGCATGGCATGAGTCCAGCTGCGGCCGAGAAGTATATTGTAGTTGAGCCTGGCGTCAACCACTTCCACTTCTACATTGACTGTCTTCCCCTATAAAGTAATCGCTAGACTCTCGAGAACACCCAGGGGTTTACATTCCCGACCATCGAATGCCTCTAGGGCATTGGGAGATGATGAGAGGGTTGGAGAGCCAATGGATTTCCAGCAAGCGGATGACATAACACAGGTAGAGGCACCTTCATCCACAATGGCCCTATGGATGTTAAGACCGTTGATCCCAACTTGAATAACAAGAGCGATCTGATGCGGAAGTCAAGGGGTGAAATTCTCTAAGTCGAAGGTGAGAAGACTCGAATCGGTGGGATAAATGCCACCGATTGCAGACAATAAAGCCTTCCATTGCGAAGGACAACTTTGAAGAACTTCTAGTGTGGACATAGCAGAAGGTGCCTGTGCCAAATCCTCAACAATGCTGTAGTGCTGAGCGGCACGGGCATTCGGATTGTAAGAAGATCTTTGAAGAACACCTTTGGAAGGTGGCTTCACAACAGGTTCAGGAGTGGGCTTCTCGATTTCCAACAAACCAGAGACAGGTGGGGGAGGTGGTCCATCCACAACTGCCTTCCCAGGTGCTTGTCACGATTTTTTGTAATCCTTCGAACGTGTGGCAACAAAGATAGGTGCAGCACCATTCATCATAAAAACTTGGGACCCAAATGGCGCAGATGGTGAAGGCTGTTCAACCATCTGGGTTTGCTGAGATGGGAATGGTTCTTTAAGAACTGCCGGAGTCCCTTTAGAGCCTTTGAGAAGTTTACTAACTTTAGATCGTCATGGAAAATATTTGGTATAATGGTCTCCTTCACAAATGAGGCAGGGGTACTTCGGTTTACGATGAGAACCATCCTTAGTGCGGGGTTTGGATTCTGGTTTTGGGGCGTCGGATTTAGATTTACCTTTGCCCTTATTTTTCCCCTTGGAGGTTTTCTCTGTAGGATTGGCCTGAACGGCGTTAACCTCTGCGGTTTTGCTAGAATCTGACGGGGCAGGATGAGCAAGAGTATTGTTGGAAGAATTAGACTTCTGCTTCCCATTCGAAGATTTCTTCGAATTCTGAGACACGGAACCAATGACACCATCCACTGCAGGGGTAGGTCGAGCCTTAGAGGTTCCGAACCGTGGAGCATCAGGAAAGATATCATAAAGCGTGCCGGACTGAGAATATACAAGATCCAGATATTGGGCACGCACAATGGCTTTTTCCTCCGTCACACACGCTCCCATCGCAATATCTTGGGTGATTTTGTTCACGAAGGAGGTGGTGAACCAGTGAGTTAGTATCTGATCAGGTATATGAAACTTGATTAGTCTACGATGGCGCCACCACTCATGAATGTGATCAGAAATGTGAGTGTCTTTATCCTGCTTCAAAGAAGTCAGGAGGTGCGTCTCGGCTTCATAGCGAACCGGTAACTGAAAGTGCATTAGAAAAGCCATGGCTAAGGAATTGAAATCTTGGAAGATGCCACGGGATAACTCGATGTACCACTTAGCAGCAACCCCAGTCAAAGTGCGCTGGAAGAGGCGCAGACGAATTGAATCATCGACCCAAGAGTTGGACGAACACCAAAGGTGATACGTCATCACATGTGCTTGGGGGTCCTCTCCAGCTTTACCCTAAAACTTGGGGCAATCACCTGATATATTGGTAGGAACCGGAGGCCAATAAGGATTATGTAAAATTAGATCATTGGTCAGTTTTGAAACGTTCGTCAACTCCAAGGTAGCCAGGAATGGCAATGGCAGATTGACCAGCATGCCAGGCCCGGGATGAGGACCGATAACTGTACTCCATGCTGGTTGGGAATATCCTTGCCCCCATGGGTTCTGTCCCGTAGGATTCTGACTGTAGGGGGCGTAGGTCGTATAGCCAGACTGATTTGGCTGCTGGTAACCAGTGTGTGGGGCTTGATAACCAGAGTACGGACCCTGATTATATGTCGGCCTAGTGTAAGCAGCATTTGGATTTGGCTGCTGAGTATAGGTAGACCCAGGTTGATGAGGATAATACTGAGAGCCTCGAGGCTGGTTATAATTTGGTTGAGATTGACCATGAGGATAATAACCGCCCTGAGGATGAGTCGGCTGTTGATAAGTGGAACCCTTCGGAGCCTGATAGCTAGGGTGCAGCTGTTGATTTGGCTGCGACATCGAATAAATCGGCTGCTGGGCAGGGTTAATGGAATGAGCGGGCTGCCCTGAATGAACAGGTTGACCCGGCTGAGCGGGCTGCCCTGAGTGAACAGGTTGACCCGGATAGACAGGCTGTACCGGTTGCGCAGGTTGACCTGGCTGTAACGGAGCCCCAGGTTGTGCTGGATGGGCCGGTTGGCCTGGAGGCGGAACACCAGGTTGTACCGGATGGGCCGGTTGGCCTGGTGGAGAAATAGAGCCAGGTGGTTGCTGGTAACCGGTTTGACCTGGAGCAGGACCATAGGATGGTCCCGATTGATATGCAACGTTGGAAACAACAGGATACTACGGTTGCATAGGTTGAGAAGGTTGGATTTGCCCCCCAGGACCATAGACTGGTCCCGGTTGGTACCTCGGCTGAGGCTGCACAGGTTGACCAGAAGGGTTGTAATACTGTCCTTGCGGACCGTACGATGGCCCTTGCTGGCCCGCAGGATAGCCGTACACGGGCTGCCCCTGTGGGTCATAAGGATAGCCAGGTTGGCCCGAAGGTTGGCCTTGGAAAGGTTGCCCTTGCGGGTTATAAGCCTGGTTATAAGGTAAACCTTGAACATGGAGGTGAGCCTCAGGAGCGGGTAGACGTAAAATGTCCCCGTGTTCATCAAACTGACCTGGAAAAGCATACACGGGTGTACCATCCTGTGCATAGTGCGAAAAATAAGAGCGGTTGGGATCTTGGGAGGATGGTCCAACCTCGGGGTTTGGCTGTTGTAGGGACAACCGATACTCCTCCGGAGAGATGTTCTCCGAGATAGCAGTCGCTAAATAAACGTCTTCAGGAGGCAGCATAGCCCTCATGGAGGGTGCCGTAACAGCGGGTGCAGAGGCGGCCACACAGACAGTGGGCCGAGTGGGTACAAAAGTGACGGGTGTCTGAGGAGACATCCCCAATGAAGGAGCAACCGGCCTCGTAGAAGGAGCTGACACTCCCATAGAGGCGGTGGCGGAAATGATCTGACCCAGGGATCTATACCCTGCTGGCAATGAGAGACCGGACGATGACATGATCGCTGGTTCAGAGTTGTCTCCTGGAAAAAATATTCGTGGGAAGAGCTGATAGTCCTCACCGGACGTTGGGATTTCCTCACTGGTATCACTCATGCTGGAGCCTGCCGCTAGATCTTGTAATAGACGGCGAGGACTAGGAGGAAAAACAGCAGCTATAAAAGGCGAACCCGATGTAAGAGAAAGGAACTCTGCCCCTACTCTTAATTCAAACCAAGGGTCGGAAAAGGGCCAATTGAACTCAACTGGTCCCCCAAAGGGTTGCTCAGAAAGAACCGGTCCCCCGGTAGGAAACTCGAAAACAATGGGTTGCTGTGGTTCAGCAGAGGATTGTGAAACCTCTGATGAATCGTTCGTATAAGGACTACCAGTAGACGAAACCGAGGGTTCCGCCACTGTGGTAGTAACGACAAGAGAAAAAGATCAAGCACACACACGGGCTGAAAAAGAGTCAAGACACACAATCAAACGGTCAACAAGCAGAATCTAACAAGGCGTGTGATCGTGGGTGATTAATTTTTACCACATTGAAAAATAAGAAACTTCACCGTTTCATGTTTTAAGAGTCGAGAAACGGTCAAAAAGGTGACTCTATCTCTTTTAGATTTGACACAAGCGTGAAAGGACAAGCGCTTAGTGATCCTTTCAAATTTAGGGAGTCAGAAAAGATCAAATGACTACTCAGGAATACTAGGCAAAAGGGTGTACCAAATAACCGTGAACTGCAATATACACCTTGGTTTCAACAATGAAAGAGAAATCAACCAAGGACTTTCCGTACGTGCAAGCAATCTCCCCGAATGCTGTGTTCGGTGTATCACGGGTATAGGGCAGCAGACTCGGCTTCCTATGGATAAAGGATTGAAACCTAGTGGGGTCTCCCTTTATATACGCGACGGTACGGGGAGCACAAGTCCGTACTAGTGCTGTCTAAAGCCAAGACGCGAACGACAGCTACTAGGTTTAAAGACGCCGGAACACGTCTCTAGCCTAGACCTCTAAATGTGTTTCGTTAGATTTCAATGCTGCCTTAGTGTAAATTGAATAAATTTTAAATTTAATCTTCAATGACATTTCAGTTTTCAGGCCCTAACGAATGTGATGTCTCAAAAATCTCTTAAATGCAAAACTACATGCCACAGTACATCATTTCGTTCGATGAAAGCTAGTTACAGAAGAGTTAAGAGCTTTTTACACAAACAAAATGATCGGAAGACAATCAGTGATATCTCTAATGCAACCAATGAAACTAAAAACTTTTCTTTCAAAGTCACTAATTACTAACAACACCGAAAAGATTTTAATTTGCACTAATCAATCAAAAGAAAAAGAGATTTTTTTTTATTTTCAATGTTTGAGAGCTGGATGCACTAAACAAACCGAAAAAAAATGAGAAGCGATTTGGGAAATGATAATAAGAGAGTAAAACAAGCAGATTTCACTCAATGGCACAAACAATCGGATCTCAAATCGACCAAAAAGTCCCTCAAAACCAAGAAAAGTCCCAAAGACACTAATGAGCCGTGTAATCTAGGCCCAAGATGAAGCAAAGAGAAATTCGAATGAAAACGAAATCAGTCACTCAAAAAGTGCAATAAAATGATAGACAACTGTCAAACGAATGCAAAGAAGCAATCCCAAAGTCGACTGAACGAACGAAAACCAAGAAACCCCACGGGAGGCTCGACTCACAAAAGCACCTAGATGCCCTAGGGCTCGAATGAAAAATCGAAAGAAACAAGCAAACAACCAAAGGATGGAGGTTACAATTAGTCAAACTAGGCTCCAGTGCACTCAAACAACCGAAAAAACAAGATCAAAATCACAAGTCAGTCCCAGAAAGAATAAAACACAGCAAACCCTAATAGCTCACAGGATTGGCGCGACTGTGAGCTTGAAATTAGCGCCAGAAAGGCAATGGCGCGGGTGATACACAGGCAACCTGGGCCAATGGACGCGACTGTCCCACTAAAAAGCGCGCCAGCCGAGTTTACTATGGGAAAATGAAAAACAAGCAATCTCAGACACATACAAGTGATGACAAGGCTAAAACAAAGCCAAACAAACAGAAAAAACCAGTCCAAAGAGCTGACCAAGCAAGCAAGGCCAAGAAATTGACCGAAAAGAGAATACAACACTCCAAGTTGTTCAGTCCGTAAACTAAACCGGAGATCGACTGAAGCAGCGTTGATCTACTCCGCTAATGCAGAGCAAAAGCGTTTCGAAGGCTATCTGGCTGCACTTCAGGCTCCGTCTATAGCTTACAAATCAAACAACAAGCTGAGTCCCCAGCAGAGTCGCCAAATTGTTGAAGAGGTAAATCCCCTCTGCGGACAGAGGCGATCCCTACTAGCCCAGATCGGGTCTAGCAACAATCAAACACGCTACAGTGCAGGTTCCTAATTGCAAATAAACCGACTTGCGATGAAGGCTTACCTGGAATCCAACGCTGTCGTTCGTAGAAGAGGTGGTGCTCCCGTTCCTTTGCCCTGGCAGATCACAATCCTCATGATCTCCATGTTCGGACACCTGCACATGCTAGAAACAACACAAACGCAAGCATAAAATCCAGTATACACAACTATATGTCAGTCGAAGAGGACATAACTCATGAACATAATTAAGAACAAGAGTGGAACCATAACCAATAGTCGCTTATTATTAATGAGTCAAAAGAAGAATACAACCATAGGTTCGACGCAGCACTCTCCTTTGGCGGGTCATCAGCAAAACATGTCTCGATAAAGCCTGTCAAGGATGGGACAAGCCTCTCTCTCAGGATACTTGACAATAGTCTCCTTGCTTGGATTTGACCTTAAGGGAATCAAGAAGGGTCTTGCAGCATAAGGATGTGAAAGCTCTTTGGAACTAGCTTGCAAAGGAGTTGAGCAAGCTTTTATAGATGGAGGAAGGGGAGTTGGGATCCCTATAATTATGGGATTTGCCCTATCATCAAGGAAGCTTCCATGAGAGGTGGCAAACCACTTCCTCTCTATGGAAAATCGTAGCCAAACCTCCCAACTCAAGATAGATATCAGTCCATGAATTTGTTAGGATGAAACTTCCAACATTTATTTTTAAAAAACACCTCTTAATATGGTTGGCGCGGGTGCGGCTCTATGACAGAGTGCCAATTGGCACGCCCTCTTAGGAGGATTTTCCCCCTTGGTGCGAGGGCTAAACTATGGAACCGTGCTAATGAAAAAAGAGCTATTTTTAGGGTTTTTTGCAGGGAGATGTCTTTAGGGCAATGAAAGCTCATCTTCAGAGGGATGCAATGAAAGTATTTTCAAGTCTTGTCTCTGCTCACAGGTCACGGAATGAGCCCTCCAATGCGCGGGATGGGGAATGGCAGGGACGGTGACAAATTGTTGTGTAACAACAGTGATCTGGCATCGAACACTTGCAGAATCACTCGATCGAAGGCCAATGATGTGGACCTTGCGTCAAATGCGAAGAACCTACCATTGACGCATGCAGGCTCCAAGGTACCAGAAGGGAGTCTCTCGATCAAATTCCTGGATAATGAGTTGAAGTCGACAGGAAGTGACCTGATCGATGGTGGGCCATAATGTTTCCCACATCATCGACACGAGACAGAGGAATATGATAATAATGAATCAAGACCAACAGAGAATCAGAGGGAGGTTGAAAACTACAGAGGCAAACTTCTCTTGAACATATCGGCGGCACAACACTGGATTTGGTAGTATTTGACATCAAAGGATCTGAGGTCGTAATGACATGACAAAGAGTAGATGAGAGGTCAAAAAGAGATTACCCAAACCCATGGAGGCAAAAATGACGAAATGAGATGTCCCCAACCCGACACGAATGCAGAAAAGTGCCATGTTCAAGAGCGACATACTTCCAACATAACTAACACTTGGTTCCATTTCCCCCCACCATTTCTGGCAAGTACCCCAATTATTTTTTAAAACAAGATTGAAGGGGATAACATATTCTTGTGATGTAAGTTTTTCCTTCGGACAAATCCATCCTAGTACATTTTACGAGCCCTAGGAAGGAGGAACTCGAGTAATGTCATGGTGACAAAATCTGATGTCATCAGGGTTTAACGAGTCTGACAAAGGGAGAACTCGACATCTTTTAATGTTTAGAGAGTTTGAAAAGAAGGCAGAAAAGAAAAATCCATCATGGCCCTTTCTGTAAATACTCTCTCAGATCTGAAAAGGTAGAAAAAAATATTTGAAAGAACCTATTAGTAACGATAGGCTAGGGTATTCCTTTTTCATAAATAATCTATCCTAGCCCGAAAAAGGGGTAAACGTATACTAGGTAGATATCGCTTCGCAACCATTTAACGAGTTCGAAACGACAAGAGCCTCAAAAATATTTTCAATTTTAGAGAGTCAGAAAAGAGATGAAATATGACTCCAGTAGTGACTATTTCGTGTTTTTACCGAGTCCGAAAAAGTATAAAATTTAAGTCGTTACTCCACCACTATGTCCTGAAAACCTGTTGATGCACAAGAGACACGTGTAAAACCCATTTCTTGAAAATATAATAAAATAATTGAAAAACATGTCTTAAAACCTAATCAGGGTTGTAAAAAGTTATAAAATGCCAAAAATGGTAAAAATAATTACTTTTCACGTTTTACCTCTTGTGGAGCAAAAGTTACCCATTTTACAGTGTGATTTTGCAATGACGATAACGGACAATCTAGAAGAAAAATCTCAAATCCGTCAGTTCCAGGTAAGATCCGAGATATCTCTTTTCATTTTGAGTCATTTCTTACTACCTGAAACTTCCAATTTTGAATTTTAGGGGAGGAAATATGAAAATTAGGGTGCGGCGGTTGGCGCGAGTTTCGGGCACAGAGTCGTGCCAACCACCCAATTTTCTACACTAGGGCGCACCTATTGGCGCAAACCATTTTTTGTGCAAAAATACAAGTCAAAACCCCAATCATTCACAAATTCAAGCTTCAAAAAAGGCTAATACTACTCATATGAATTTTTTTACAGGTAGAAAGAAACAAATGGTGATTGAATGGAAAGAACGAGAACACATCGAAGAAGAAGAGCTTGCCATGGAGAATGAGAGATTCATGGAAGCTCTCAGAGACTGTGGATTGAAGAAGTTCTTATTGACACCGTGTCGCCATGCTCAACTGGAGCTGCTACAATATTTGATCAGCATATGGGATGAGGACCAGGAAAATTTCATCCTTTGAGCTTAGGAACTTGAGATTGATGTTTCTGATGTCTACTTTATCACAGGATTGTCGCGGAGGGGAGAAACACTGATCCTAATCGGTACCTGGCCTTGTATGGAGAGTATAGCCATGGTAATGGACAGGGTATGTCCAGGGGCATGGAAGGGAAAAGGAAGTGGGAAAGTTGATATTCAGACTATCCCAGAATTAGCACTAAAAGTAGTGCTACATACCATCACACGAGCTGCAGGATCGCAAGCACCACACGAAGAAACAAAACAAAGTTGCTTCTTGTTGTAGACTGCTTGACACCAATCATCTACAACTGGGCAAAGGCCATGACAATAAACATGAAATTCCAACTAACAAGAAGGGAAAATTGAAGCAATTTAGTTATGGGTCTATCCTGGTATCGTTCTTCCTGGAACAACTACCAATTTTTCAGCGTCAGGAGGTCATAGTCCTGACACCACTAGTGAGAGAACCACGGATGGCCCAATGGGTGGCTCTGATGCCAAGGGCAGGGGGTGGTCAAACGATGTCCTGGAGACCAGATTTGTTCGATTGGGTCCACCAACAGTTGATCGTTGTGGAGGAATGGCCCTAGTCTGGTACATATTTTACTAGTGATCCAGACCTCCCACTCCCGGAGGGAGAGGATTGGGATAAGATTTGGGTAAGACTCATTTTTAATTTTCATGATTGTTATGATTTTTTTTAACTATGTATATTATGACATTAAATCCATGTATTTGCAGATGTTGGCCCAGAGAGACTTGCAGGCATGTCTCCAATAGCGAGGCGAATTCCTCATGATTTAGACCCTCATGGCGAGGGAGGTGAGGAAGAGGAGCTCGTGCACAACTTAGAGGGGATCACACGTGGAGTCTCAGATTATGCACGATTCGACGATGTTCCTCGTGCCTACCAGAGGCATACCGTAGGGGTGCCAAGCCGTATTCACCGCTTGCTAAGGTAGCTTGTGTGGGTAGTGGCATGATACCATGAGCATCATGCCAATTAGACACCTAGGCTTTATATCTACATTTTTTGAGAGACATGGTGTCTTAGGATGTAACAGAAACACACATATTTTTTGAATGTATGATGCGCACTGATGCAAACACACACACACACACACACACACACACACACACATATATATATATCTATTTTCCTACATGGATCTTTTCACATGATGATTTTACAAATTACGCAATGTCTATCTAATACAATGTTAGCCGCTATATCAGTTAAAGCATTCATTCGTCTAGGAATATGTTGACATGTAATGAAATAAAAATGTCTTTCCAACAAACGAATACGTAAATACAATCTTCAAAATGTATGGGTTTCTAACCGAATAATGACCATTGAGTTGCAGAACAACAAGCTGTGAATCTAGATTTACAAGAAATGAGCGTATGCCGAGATTGATTGCCTCGGTTAATAGTTCAAGGAAAACACTATATTCAGCGACATTATTTGTAGTTCATCCTAGAAAAATACCTTGTAGTTCTATCAACTCACTAACAAGATCATAGATTACCCAGGCTGCTGAAGACAAATTCCTGGTACTGCGGGAAGCACCATCTGCGAAACTGACAAAAAGGGTAATAGACATCTGCACAAATAAGCAAGACCCAAATAAGTGGGAAAATGCTCACAAAGCACACCAAATCAAAACATGTACAAAAATGAAAAAAAACACCTATGTACATAAATTATGCATGAATGACTCACGCATAATACTTTTTAAGATACAACCCATTTCTGGGATGTTCTAGAGGATGAACTTCGTAATCAATAAGCTCATAGGCCCCATTCTGCAATACACGTTTAACAATGTAAGGCCCATGCCACATGGGTTGTAATTTTCCTGCCCCTAGTTTATCATGAGCTTGGTTGTACAGGAGGATGAGATCTCCTTCAATGACAGACCAAGGGGAAAATGATTGGTCAAAATGAGATTTGACCCGCTTTTTTTGTGCTTCAATAACCAGAGCAGCAAAGCAGCGGGTTTCATCCAACCTTTCTAGATAAAGGAGACACTCTTCTTCTGGTGAAGTGTTCGACACTAATTCAACAGCTAATTTGAGCGAAGGTATTTCACATTCAATCAGAAGAGTAGATTCTAGACCATAAACCAACTTAAAAGGGGTGAATCGAGTTGCACTCTTAACTGAGGTTCGGTATGCCTAAAGAGCTGAAAATAGCATGAAATGCCAATTGGATTTATGGATCCTAATCGTACGTTGAAGCATGGTAACAAGAACTTTGTTCATGGCCTCAACCTGGCTATTGGCCTGAGGATAGTATAACGTTGAGCTGTCTTGACGTAGACCCAACTTAGAAGTCAACTTGGCCACCATGTAATGCCGAAAATGGGAACCATGATTGGTAACGATGGCTTGAGGGACACCAAACCTAGTAATGATGTGATTGAATATGAATTGAGTAGCTGTCTTAACGTCAGTGGCAAGTGTAGGCATTGCTTCGGCCCATTTGGTGAAGTAGTCTATGAATACGATAATATAAGCATGCCCCCCGGCTGAGTGAGGGTTAAATGTCATAAAATCGATGCCCCACTTCTCAAAGGGACCAACGATAATGACAGGATGAAGAGGTATAGGGGGCACATGCATCTTGTGTTGATAAATATGGAAATCATGACATTTACTAACCGCGACAATGCAATCTTTGAAGATAGAAGGCCAAAAATAACCAGCACGAAGAATCTTCTGTGTAGTGGCATAACCAGACATGTGATCGCCACAGGAGCCACTGTGACAATAATTGAGGACTTCCTCAGCTTCCTCGTGGGTCAAACATCGACGGAGGATGGAATCCACTCTGACATGATAGAGGGTATCCCTGACTATATGATAAGGTTGTAACTGATGACGGATGCATCAACGGGCATCCTTCGTCAACTCTGATATGAAAGTAGAAATCTGGATATAAAAAATGATATCACCGTACCATGGATCGAGGGTGCTAATTAAGAAAAGTGTATCATCTGGAATGCATTCCTCAGAATGAGACAGAGGAGAGTCTGAAGGGAGGGAACAAATCAAATTAGCAAAGAGTAGTGAATTCTTTGACTTGGTAGTAGTAAATTCCAAATCTAACTCTTGGAGGATGAAAATCCACTTTGAGTATTTTCCCCCCAGCAATTGTCGAGACAATATATAGTTCATGGGGTTGCAATCAGAAATCACAGTCACTGTACGCAAGAGAATATAATGACGAAAATGCTGAACTACTTGAACTGCAGCTAACGCTAACTTCTCAACATGTGCATAGCGCATCTTAGGATCGAGAAGGTTATGAGACAAGTAATAGATAACATGTTCATTACTGTCATCATCGTCTTGTACCAACACCATGGCAATTGTGTTGGAAGCGTCAGCTAAATAAAGGGAAAAATCACGATGATAGTTAGGAGGATGCAACAAAGGAGCGTTGACAAGAAACATGTTCAGGGCCTCAAGATACTTCTGAGTAATATCATCCCAACAGAATGGGACACCTTGCTTTAATAATCACGTGTATCCTCGAGCTGCTTTTGCATAGTTAGGTATAAAACAACGTACAAAATTAGCCTTACCTTGCAAAATTTGCAACTGATGCAATGAGGAGGGAAAGGGGAGATTGATAATAGCCTCAACCTTGAGTGGATCAAGGCGAATTCCATCTTTGGACATGATAAACCCCAAAAGTCTACCAGAATCGACGCAGAAGACACACTTGTGCGGATTAAGCTGAATATTGTAACATCGACAAGGAATAAAAATTTGACGAAGATGGTTAGGATGGTCCATGTGCTTAGCTGAATGAGCAAGAAGGTCATCTAGAGAGGGTTGAACGATGTTTCAAATATCGTGAAAAGCATACAACATCTCTCTCTGAAACGTAGCCCCAACATTCTTTAAGCCAAAAGGGAGCTTCTTATAGGCGAAAGTACCCCAAGGAAAGATAAAGGTAGTCTTATGTTGATCAGTCAGGAGAATTTTAATCTGATTGTAACCAGAAAAACCGTCCATCAGGGAAAATATCTCACTCCCGGCACAGTCATCAATGATTTGATCGATAAAGGGAGTAGGATAATTATCCTTGGGACAAGCTCGATTAATATCACGATAATCAACACATACATGAATAGTTCCCTGCTTCTTATCTACAGGAACAATATTAGAGACGCATTATGTCAAAGGAATCGGATAAATAAAACCAGCTCTAATAAGTTTTTTAACTTCACCTTTAATGGCGGCATCTTTTCTAGGGTGCATTAGACGAAGACATTGGTGAACAGGTTTCGAGTTGGGGTAAGTAGGTATTTCGTGCACCACTATACTAGGATCAATGCTGGGCATTTCTTCATAGGACCATGCAAAGACATCACAGAATTCGCGAAAAAGGCTAGTATAAACTTTCACTTCAGCAGAAGAACAAGTGGCCCCAATATGGATGTTCTCGACAATTCCCAGTTTAACAGAAATGTCAATAGGCATTGTCTGTGTAATATTGCTCAGGTTACCTTTTGTAAAAACATCATGTGTCAAAATAGGAAACTGAAGCGGAGGAGAAGGAACCTGAGATGAAAAACACTTGAGACAAGTAGACATGTCCCCTGCGAGGCATAAATGAGGAACGATGATGCCCATCATCCCACCGCAGATCCTCAAGAGACATGGTTTCCACGATGGCCTCATCGAAAGGAAACACTTATTTCAAAGGATCAGGTGAATCTGAGTCACCAAGCCAGGGGGATTGAGAATAAATGTCAAGAGACATGCTCAAAGGAGTACAATCAGAGGAAGGAGATTCCGAAGCAGCAATTAGTTCACAATAATCAATCTCAATCAGACTCAAAGGCATCGAATCTCCGAAGGATTCAATCTGTTCAAGGTAAGGACTAATCCATGGGTTATCAGACCAAGAGATCATATGAATCTGAACAGTATTTGGTGGAGGAAGAGGAAAATACCCATGAGGGTAGGATCTTTACAAATACCTGGTCCTACGCTCTCGTAGGGAGTAGGAATTTTATCCACATACGGAACGTTGTTCTCGGAAGAAGAGGTGAAGAAAGAAAATCGATCAACATTAACAATCTTTCCTTCATGTGGAAATTTCAAAACATGAAAGAGAGTGGACGGAACACATTACATGGTGTGAGTCCAATTGCAACCGAGGAGAATATTATAATTAAGTTTAGCGTCAATGACTTTGACCTTGACATTGACTGTCTTCCCTTTCAAAGTAATCGGTAAACTAGCAAGAACACCTAAAGGTTTTGATTCCCTTCCATCAAATGCTTCAAGGGAATTTAGTGATGAATTCAGGGCTGGAGAACCAATAGATTTCCAACACGAAGATGACATGACACAGGTTGATGTACCTTCATCCACAACTTCTCAATGGATGTCGAGACCATTAATGACAACTTGAATAATGAGTGCAATCTGATGCGGAAGTTGTGGAACAAAATTCTCTAGATCGAAAGCAAGAAGGCTAGTATCGGCAGGATCAATCCCACTGATCGCAGATAACAAAGCTCTCCGTTGAGATGGGAAACTCTAAAGTAATTCTAATGCAGACATCACATGGTGCCTGAGCCAAATCCTCAACAATATTGTAATGGTGAGCGACACGAGTGTTGGGATTATAAGAAGACTTGCAGAGTACACCTTTGGAAGGTGGTCGCACAATGGATTCAACATTTGCCCTTTCAATTTCAAGAGGGCCAGTAACAGGCGAAGGAGGAGGACCATCAACGATCTCTTTCCCTGTAGCCTGACGGGATCTAGTATAATCTTTCGATCGAGTAGCAATACACATGGCGATAGAACCATTCATCATGAACACTTGAGAGCCAAACGGGGCGTAGGATTGAGGTTGCTCTACCATATGAGTCTGTTGGGATGGGAATGGTTCTTTAATAATGACCGAAGTTCCTTGGGTGCCTTTGAGCAAGCGGCTCACTTCGGACCATCTGAGACAGTCTTTGGTGAAGTGCTCATCGTCACAAATCAAACAAGGATACTTCAGTTTGCGTTGAGAACCATCGCCAATACGAGGTTTCTGAGAATCCTGTTTCGGGGTATCGGCTTTGGCCTTGAATTTACCCTTCTTTTTACCTTTAGAAGTATTATCCATAGGATTGGCCTGAATGAAATTAACTTCTGCGGGTTTACCAGAATTCGAAGTGGACTGAGAAGCAACATTATTGGAAGAAGCAGACTTCGGCTTCCCAGAGTTTGATGAAGAAGACTTTTGAGAAGTCTGAGACACGGATCCAATAATACCATTGATGGATGGAGTTGCTGGTGGTTTAGAAGTTCTAGTTCGGGGAGCATCAGGAAAGATATCATATAATGCACCAGACTAAGAGTACACAAGATCAAGGTACTGGGCATAAGAAATGGCTTGTTCCTCGATTACGCATGCCCCCATAGCTATGTCTTTGGAAATCTGATTGACGAAGGAGGTGGTGAACCAGTGAGCCAGAAACTGATCAGGAATTTCAAATTTGATCATGTGACAATGAAGCCTCCGCTCATGAATATGATCCGAGATATGAGTAGCTCGGTCCTGTTTGAATGAAGTGAGAAGGTGTGTCCTGGTATCATGGTAGTCTGGTAACTGAAAATGTGTAAGGAATGCCATGGCTAAAGAATTGAAGTCTTGGAAGACGCCAAGAGATAGCTTGATGTACCACTTTGCAGCGGCACCAGTAAGAGTTCATTGGAAAAGACAGAGTCAAATATAATTGTCAACCCAAGAGTTAGAGGAACACCACAAGTGGTAAGTCATAACATGTGCTTGGGGGTCTTCACCAGATTTTCCCTCAAATTTGGGACAATCACCTGGAATATTGGTTGGAACAGGAGGCCAATATGGGTTATGAAGAATGGGATCATTCGTTAACTTTGACACATCAGGTAATTCCAACGTAGTAAGAAATGGTAATTGGGTGTTAAAAGTCATCGAAGGTCTTTGATAAGGACCCATGTTTACATTCCACCCAGTCCAAGGGGGATTTTGTCCCCATGCATTTTGTCCCGGAGGATTCTGACCATAGGGGTTAGAAGCAGGATAATTCGGTTGATACTGAGGTTGAGGACCAGGATATTGAGTCAGAGTAGACCATTGAGGTCCCTGTTGAGCAGCGTATGGAGTCTACTATGGAATGTAAGCATGGCTTTGAGGTTGATGATATACATGTTGATTTTGAGGGTAGGAAAATTAAGGCGCAGTATACATTGGTGGATATGTACCTTGAGGATAATAAGCACCTTGGGGTTGAGCAGGCGGACCCAACTGAGTAGTTTGAGCAGGCTACTGAGTGGGTAAACCTGGTTGACTATAAGGGGGTAGAACTGGCTACTAAAATGATGGAACCGGTTGAGGAACAGGTTGAATCAGTTGCTGAGATGGTTGAACTGAGTACTAAGGGCTGCCGGGTTGGCCTTGTAAAAAATGTTGGCCCGATGGTTGTGATGGACCAGGTTTTCCCTGATAACCAAGTTGACCTGGAGGAGGACTGTAGGGTTTTCCTAGTTGCACAACATTTTAGCAATATTGAGCATGTGACCACGGTTGTGGTGAAACAACAGGTTGGCCCTGTGGTGGGTAGATTTCCCCCCCAGGAGCCTGAGATAGCCCTGGTTGATTCTGAGGTTGACCAAACAGACCGGAGGGTTGTCCATGTTGGACCAAAGGTTGAACTTGTGAAGGTTGGCCTTGTGGACCGTATGGTTGTCCCTATGGACTAGAGGCAGGGCCCTGCTGAGCTAAAGGTTGTCTCGATGAGGGTTGTCCTTGCAAGCCAGAGGGTTGCGCAGGTAGGGTAGGTCCCAAATGAGTGACAGTCTGATAAGGATCATAAATAGCTTGATGAAGATCAATAGGAGGCAAATAGACCAGATTACCATGCACATCATAATGGTATATATATATATATATATATATATATATATATATATATATATATATATATATATATATATATATATATATAGATATATACAGGATTAACAACAACATCATAGTGATGGAATCGAGGATTACCAAGAGATTGGAGGGGTTGAGAACCATGAGAGCTCTGCTGTTGAAAAACCAATAGATACTCTTCAAAATTAAGGCTGCCAAGAATCACAAGAGTAGTGGAAACGACACTAGAAGTAGGTGGGGCCTCTGCGGCACTATATTGTGATCTACTAGGACCGAGATTAGCAGGCCACGTTGGATTGAGAAAAATAGACCTGCGAGTGTGAAAAGATCCTGACGACTAAGTGGTAATAATTCGTGCGGATGAAGCCACACAAACATTCGGTTGGACTGAAACAGATGTAACAGTAACCGACGATCCAGGTGTCGAAGGTGAGTGTCATAATGAACGGAGGATTGAGCTTTGAGGAGGAGTTAATGTATTGGATTGTGCGATGGAAGAAACACCAAACATTATTTGACTCAATGGCCTATATCCAGGTGGAAGTGACATTGATGGTGGAGAACACTGAGTAGAAACATGAGGGACATCTTCCAGAAAAAACTGATATTCTCTTGTAGAAACAAGCATTCCTTCACTACCAATAGGACTAGAGGAATCCATATCTAACTTCGCCTTAAGATCTTCGAAAATACTACGGGGACTAGGAGGCACAACAATAGCAAAAAATGGTGAACCCGATGTCAGAGGAGGAAAATATCCTTCTTCCCCAAAACCAGACCAAGCACCAGAAGGAGGCCAATTGAATTAAATTGGCCCTTTAGGAGGAGATAAAGTAGCAAGGGGCAAGATAAATGGTAAAATAGGTTGCGCAAACTTGGCAGACCTAGTGGACTGAGGTGTTTCAAAAGAAACATCCGAGAAAGAACTACCACTAGGAGGCAATGAGGACGATGAAACTAGTAGTTCCGCCACTGTGACTGTATTTCAAAAATAGGTAAGAAAAAGATAACCAATCGAGGGATCCAAGATCAAAACTAAGGAAAACAAAAATAGGCCAAGTAATAAGACTTTAACGGGCGTGTGATCGTAGGTAATTAATTTTATGACACTGAAACCAGATTTTGTTGTTTCATATTTTAAGATTCAAGAAACAGGCAAAAGATGACTCTAGTCACTTTCAATTTTAAACAAGCGTGAAAGGAGAAGTGCTCAATGATCTCTTCTCTTTTTAAAGAGTCATGAAAAGATCAAAATGACTACTCTTAGATGCTAAGAAAGAGGGTATACCGGGTTTCTGTGAACTGCCATATACACCTTGGTGATCAAATTAAAGAGAAATGACCAAGGACTTAACATACGTGCAGGTACTCTCCCTGAATGTTGTGTTCGGTGTATCACCATTACAAGGCAGCAGACTCGGATTCCTATGGATAAAAGGATTACAACTTAGAGGGTTCTCCCTTTATATACTCAACGGTATGGGGAGCACAAGTCTGTACTAGTGCTGTCTAAAGCCAGATGGCGAATGACAACTACTAGGTTTTAAGACGCCGGAACACGTCTCTAGCCTAGACCACTAAAAATATTTCGTTAGGTTTCAATGCTTCCTTAGGTTAATTAAGTGAATTTTAAAGTTTATCTTGGATTATGTTTCAGTTTTAAGGCCCTATCAAATTCAAATCTCAAAATTCCTAAATGCAAGCTATATGCAAATGAACATCATTTCCAATTCAATGAATGCTAGTTACGAGAAGGATAGAGTTCTTTCAAATAAAGAAAACAATTAAAGTATGCAAATAAATCCTCTAATGAATCTAACACAATCAAACGAAAATGAAACTCTTTCCTAGACAATTTGTCGCTAGTTATGCAAAAGAAAATTTCACTTTCGGTGCAAAGAAAGAATGCAAAATATGTTTTTTTTTTTTTCAATGAAAGAAGTACATGATGCACTAACTACATGAAACATGAAAATCAACACTAGCTTAAGTGTTGTGTAGGAATCAAAATTGAATAACTTAATAAAACGCAAAACAAACACAAGAAATCACTCAAACTAATGTCGCAATCTTCCAAACCAAGAGAAAGTTTTCAGAACGATCCAAAACAAGCAATGTAATCAATGCTTGGAGAAATAAGGAGAAGAATCAGTCAAAAAATGAAATTATCATTCAACCAAAGAAATCACTCAAAGGGATCAAGAGAACTTAGTGCAATCGACCCAATAATGAGACTGAGAACAATCAAAACGACTTGGTTTCCGAACATAAGGCTCAGTGTACCAAAACCTTAGAAACCCTAAGGCCTCAATTCACACTGATAAGAAAATGGACAAACGACTGAGAAAAACAAGCCGACAACAGTCAAAACAGTCTCAAAGGCATAATTACACATAAAAAATAACCCAGAAGTAAGCAAAATTGACCAAAAGACTCATTAAGTAGGCCAAACCAAACCCTACAGGAGTCGACGCGACTGTAAGGCTGTAATCTGCACCATACAGGGGTTGGCGCGATTGCAAAAAGAGAAACCTATGCCAATTGGCACGACTGTTCAGAGGAAAAACGCGCCAAGCTAGAAAAATATGGGAAAAAGAGGAAAAACAAAAACCTAATGAGCAGAGGTCAATCTTGTCAATCTTGACACTCTGGAGCTGAACAGAAGATGTAAACTAAGCAAGCAAACTAGGAAAGGAAGATAAGAAAATCAATGATTGAAACTAACCCAACAAGATGAAATGACAAACTCGCACTGATCCCCAATGGAGTCGCCAATTTTTTATACAGGTAAATCATCTCTGTAGACAGAGATGATCCCTCTAGCCCTAGAGTAGATCTAGAAACAAAGAGACATGCTAAAGTGTTGATTCCTAATTATTGAATGAAAAGAGGACACGGTAGATTGACCTACCTGGAGTCCAACACTCTCGTCGTTTTTGTAGTGGTGGTGGCCTCTCGCTTCTGTCTCAGAAATTCACAATCCTTTCGCAGTCATGCTCAGATACCTGCACATAGAATCAGAAAACAAGAACAACATACAATATAATAACATTTCATTCATAACTATTAGCCAATCAAAGAGGGCTAAACATATTGCATTAAACACATGTCATAACACAAAAGTGGAACCAAACAGTATTCATGCATATGTATTAATGAAAGGAAGAGATACAACCAAAGATTTGACGTCGAGGTCTCCCCCAGCAGGGTTCAGTTGGAGCGCGTCTCAGATTCTCTTCATGGTATTTGGACAGGATAAAGGCATGGACTCAAGCTCTCTCAAAAGACATGGACTCGAGCTTTCTCAAAGTAATTCATTCTTATTCTATCTCTCTCGTATGTTTAATTCTCCAAGTTCAGTTCTTCAGTTGTTCAGCTAGCTTGTGAAAAGAGAGATAACTTCTTTTTATAGAGGAAAAGGAGGAGGTTGGGATCCCTACAAGGTGGGAGGGAGGCCTATCCTTTGAGGGAGTTCCCATAAGAGGTGGAAACCATAAACTAAAGGAGGGAGTCGCGGGGTTTATCAGTTCAACCACTCCCAATGACTCATCCTCGAGGTGGTTGGAGTGGAATCTCCGCCTCTATTTTTAAAAAAAAGTTCCATAAATAGCTTGGCGCGGGTGGAAAACTAGGACAGAGCGCCAGCTGGCGCGGGGCCCAGTGTTAATCTTCCTCTTCGGTGTGAGGGCATAACTGACTACCCACGCCAAGGCAAAAAAAATGGATTTTGAGTCTCTCCTCAGGGAATTATCAAGAGAAGGAACATTACTCTTATGTAAAGGGATACAATGATGGTCTTTGTAAGGCATGACACTACTTATTGATCGTAGAAATTACCCTCCAATGGGCGAGATGGGGATTGCAGGGACAGTGACAAAATGTTGTGTAACACCTTCCCTTTTGCAGTGAGTGAAATAAGGCTTTTCTCCTTCATCCTTCTTCGCTGATGTTGTCTTCTTTTCCTTTCCCTTTCCTTTCCCTTTGAATTTTCCATTTGAAGGTTTGAAAGGTGGTTTCTTTGAATGATCATCCTTATCATTTCTACCCCTGTTTTCAAGATGAATGGCCTTTACACTGGCCGAGTCAATGGTAGTAGTTTCAAAAATTAACAATTAATGTCTAATGTAACTATATAATGAACCAATGTACTTCGTTACAACTTCAGGAGAATCTAATGAAATGCCCAAACTTAGTGCTTGTTTTCTAAATTCCTCGGTAAATCTTTGCACATTTTATCCTTTACCTTGCCTTAGGTAATGCCACTCCATTAAGGCTTTCTGCTTGTAACCTAAGGGATAGAATTGATCTTTAAGTGCAACAATAAAATCTAACCAGGAGGAAAGAAGGTTACCCAAATTACTGCTGCCTCGAAGTTTTCTCTCCCACCAAATGAGAGTTGTGCGACTCAATTGAAGAGAAACCAACTAGATCTTTGCCTCATCCTCCACAATCTGTTGAATCCTGCAATAGAGTTCAAGCTATCTAATCCAATTGTTAAGCTTCTCAGCATCACTTTCACCATTATACATTGGTAGATCAAATTTAACATCTAACTTAAAGAAAGGTTTGTTAGATGCATTTCCAGAATTTTTATTATGAGGGTCAGAAGAGGAGGAAGGACTTTCATTTCCTGAAGGAGGTGGGTCTCCTCCACCACCTCCATTCGCTGAACCTTCTCCTTCTGAAACATTCTCCCCTATTTTCTCTATATTCTCAATCTAGAGATCAATTTCTCAACTCGATCTGCCATGGTGTAGAAGGTCTTGCGGAAGTTGAGTTTCGCTTCATGTCGCTCCTCTTCACTCATTTTCCTTCTTTGATGTGCACATCCTCCTTCGAGATCAAAATCCTGTAGCGTCCCTTCACCTCTTCTTAGACTGTTTCTAGTTAGAATACAAGCATGTAATTCACATCTACAAACACCTGCTTTGATACCACTTGATCCAAAATATTTTGCTTGAGATGTATGAAAGAATTACATGTGAAAATTGTAGCTTTAAACAAGAAACTTTAAAGGCATAAATGGAAAAAGAGAGAAGCAATTAACATCATGCAAGAAGACACACAGTTGATATCAGATTTCGTCCTAGGAGGGACTACATCTCCGGGTCCTTCTCAAATAGTGGGGAGGCCATTCTTTCATTAAATGGAAAAAATGAGAAATAACACCCTTATGCCTCCCATAGTTGAAAATTTAAAAAGTTACCAGACCGAGGTATGGAATTCTGATGAAGAAATGAACAACAATGTTGTATTTGTGGCATCGAGTAGTGCATAATCCATATAAATCTTGCCCTAATCTGACAAAGTGAAAATCTGGCCCCTCTGGAAAATGACTCAGATCATGGTTCTGCCCCCCTCTTGCACACTGCTCAGGGTTCTACTGCCTTGGTTTCCATGCCCACTCCTGTCTGCCCTGGCGCACATCTGAATTGACTAGTTTATGTATACGAGTGTGGAAAGACTTTTCAAAAAGGTTCGTTGGGCGGATGGTTAGAGATTCGTATTGTGTGGGAGGAGGTCGGGTGGTCAAACCCCGACCCCTCCATAAAAAGGCGGAATCCAATGTGAATAACCCACGACATATTTTTTGAAATCCGAGCGCATATATATTTAGTACTAAGTGGTAATTTGGGGGGGAGCGAGGGCGCATTGGGCAGCCTGCCCCCACATATTCTGTCGGCACCGTTGTGTTTAAAAGGAGTGGGTTGGCGGTGGGGAAATCTCCCACCACCCATATGTATGCTATGAGGTTTGAACGGTCGTTGGTGTCATGGGGTCTAGCGGGGGTCATGGCCTGCCGACCCCTTTTTAATATATTTTATTATAATCTATGGTTGGGGTAGGGGGGGGTCACGACCTGCCTTACCCCCCTTTTTTTAACATTTTTCTATTTTATAAAACCACTCGTTATTTTTAAATATTCTGGGAATTGGCGAAAGGAGTGCTTTTAACTGTCCCACAATTTCACCTGGAATCCGGCTAGAGTTGGCTGAAATCTGGTGCCGGGTTCCAGAAATTTTTTTGCTTCCTTAGTCTGCCACATCACCAAGTCAACCTTCAAACTTTGACTGCTCCTAACTTCTTCATACGGACTCGGAATTGAGTGTCATCTACGTTGTTGGAATTAGAAAGAAGAGATCTACAACTTGAACTTGGTTCGAGAGACTTTCAAACACTTTTATTTTTTAGCCTTGTACTCAATCCACTTGTACTTGTACTTGTTTAATCCACCTGGATCAATGATATAAATAAAAAAATAATATCTTAAAAAGTTAATTATTGTAACAAGTTATTTATTTAACTTTAAATTTATACTCATCTTAACTTAGTGGCGAATAAATAATTTATGGTAGAATTTCTATGTCAAAAAACTCAAATTGATATGAAGTATCCCTTGTTGTCTTAATCACATGGCAAAGAATTCATCTGTAATAAAACTTCTGATATAAAAAATTACATTGTCTAGAATATTAAAAATAAAAAATTTAGTTACACAAAGGCGTAAGTGTGAATTCAAATTTTTTTATTTTTATTTTTTAAATAATGATTAAAATTGTGAAGATAAAAGAGAAAATCTTATTTATTGTAGCGTTGAATTAGATTTTATTTTTTATATTGCATATGGTTTAAAATTGAATTGTGACACTAGATCATATAGTTTAGGTTTATTGAGGAAAATGATTGAACCAAGTCCATTCAATAATAAAAATTAGCTAGCTAGTGGGAAAAATGAAGAAAATCGGCAAGGGAAAAACTAGCATAATATGCATCATTCTTACTTTTATTTTTTAAGTCGGCCAATTTCCATGGTTAGTAAAAGCTCAAAACATAATAGCAACTACTTTGTTTTGGAAAATAAAATATTAATTATGGAAATATACATAAATTTGGAATTCCAATTTTTTGAAAATTAATTTACTAGGGCACTTAGCAATTAGAGGTTTTTTCTTATTATTTTTTTTTAAACAATTTTAATTATGAAAATTTGATTTTAAACCACATAAAATTAGACATCGACGAATAAAAAATTAGAAATTCAATTTTAAAAATTCAAAAAATAATTGTCAATTTCTAAAAAAATAAGTTTAATATTCAATTTTACAAAAACTTTAATAAATTTTGAAAATAGTATCTATAAAATTGCCAATTAATTAAGAGTCAAATAATTTTGACCCAAATTGATTACAATATACTTTCCTTCAGCAGGATATAACCAGGAAAAAAACAGAAAATGAATAATTGAAAAAAGAAAAGAAAAGAAAAAAGAAACCATAATAAAACAAATCTTATATGCAACATTGTGGCTTAGTACCTTTTATGCAAAAAGTAAAAAGTAATTGACAACATTGATAACAAAATTTATCCATATATAAAATAAATATATAACACTTTTTGAAACTCTATTAACTCCAAATCAATAAAGCAATGAATGGATTTTATTAAAATTATAGAAATATAAAACAAAAAATAGTTATTGACATTTTACTATGTGACAGTTTTAACATATTTTAAAATTTCTTTGCAAATAATAAACATATGGTGAAAGTAAATGTAATTAGGAATTCCTTTAAAATTAGAACTTTAAAATTAGAAAATTTAAAATGTGAAGGCAATCAACTGGAATAGAAAAGAAAGAAAAAAGACTTATGACTAATAAAAAAGAAAAAAAAAAAATCAATTGTTTTTTCTACTTGAAATATATAATCTTGAAAATATTTTTTTATCATAAAAAATGGTGGGAGCTATCCACATGACATTTCATTGTGTAAATTTATGACACTTGGACATTCTGTTGTGTAAAGTTTTGACACTTGCCCAATAGATTTTTTTTTTTTTTGATTTTTTATGTTTTAATAAAAGTTTGATATTTCATAATTTAATTTAAAAATACATAAAAATAGGGAGTAGTCTAGATAGGCGGAGGAATTGCCCGGCTTTCGTCAGCCGGAAAAACTCCAGGATCTCGCCGGCATTCTTCCAACCCTTCCGATGCGCCTCCGTTTAATGTGCCGACAGCGGCCATTTACCATACATAGACATTCTATGCGGCATCCATCGATGTGACGTGCTCATGGCTAGTAAACATGTTTATGCATACATACATTACCTATTTTCAAATTTCAAATTTGCCCGCTTAATTTTTGCAACAGGCTTTTGAATTTTGAATACTGACCAATGGCTCTTTATTTCATTTAACTCCTGAGATTGATCGATGAACTCGGCCTCTGCACCTTGAGCACCAGGCACAAAAGCTCATTCTCGTGAGCTCCTCTCCAATATCCAGGCACAAAATCTCGTTCTTGTGAGCTCCTCTCCAATATATTGGCAAATGGTAACTATCCGTTCGTGGATCCTATGTGGTCCGTTCGTGGATCAGTCATTCTTTTACGGTGAAGTTTGAATCTGCTCGGCTCCTTCAAAACCTCAGAGATGGTTGCTCGAGCTCACGACGTCAGGGCCTGAAGATTTGCAGGTTTTGTAATATTTATAATATGAATTGCAGGGAGGGAGCGGACGTGCGTGAGTCATCGTTACTCGCAACTCCCGCAGAGATGAGAAGGTATACGTTTAAACAACAGAAATATCGTTTGAATGATCCATTGTAACAGAAAACACCCATGGATATTAAAATATAATGGATTGTACTAATATCTTCAGTCAAAATTATGGATTATGGATCTGATCATGAAATTTTAATTTGGATTACGGATTTGATCATGAATTTTGAATTTGGTGTGCTGATTTAGACAACACGGTGTTTTCATATATGCTTATTTGATGTTATTTGAGTTTTCAATGTGAATTATTGAACAGGGCTTTCATATATGATTAAGATGAGTTTCATGGAAGGAGCGGATGTTCCAGGTTATGTGGTTTGGTCGCTTATGGACAACTTTGAGTGGGGCAGTGAATATCATTATCGATTTGGTTTCTTTTATATGATTCTGATTCTGCTCATTGGTTCACAAACCTCCTCAACAATCATCCCCTCAAAAGGATATGGATATAGATTTCTCAGCATATGGTGGATGACTTCAGTTTTCAGTTTGCTTTCGGTGCTGGGAAAATACAATTTTAGTTAACCATTATTATTGCAAAGCCATATATATATATATATATACTGGCAATTAATTATTTTTAAATTTATGTAAATGTCATATATTATTTTTATTAGAATTAATATAAAATATTTGTTTTAAATTTTAATTATGGAAATTTTTTATAATTATAATTATATCAAATTTTATAAAAAAATAAGTTTGAAATTAAATTTATAGGTGCTTATTTTTATTTTCAATTTTTGGGTCCTAAATATTACTAAATCATTAATTCCAAATTTCACATTATTTTAGGTTAACTTTATTGAAACTTTTTATAATTATAATTATATCAATTTTTATAAAAAATAAGTTTGAAATTAAATTGATAGGTGCTTATTTTTCTTTTCAATCTTTCTGTCCTCAACATTTTTTTTTTCTAAGTAAAAGTATTCTATTAACAGTAAAAATATATTACATCGGGCGAAAGCCTTAACAATGCCTAGTGTGGAGGCAATTTAGAAAGACAGAACATAGTTTGAGACTGCCCTGCAGGAGGGAAACCAGCCTGTAGCACCACCATTTGAAAAAATCCCACGCAGGGGATCGAAATAGATTGTCACTGACAAAAACTGGACCATTGACAGTAGATAACAGTAAAACTGGACCATGACAAAAACTGGACCATTGTGAATTCTAAAGATTGTCACTGACAAAAGCTAGACCATGACAGTAGATAACAGAAAAACAACATAACAAGCCCTCTGGAGAGGGCAGAGACATAACAAGAAAAACATAAAAGAGAGCTGAATTACTCATCAGGAGCCACCTCCTCGATCCTGCACCCATAATCTTCCGGTTCGCCACGATCATTGAAGATGTCTGCATCTGAGTGGACCGCTGTTTTGGAGGATGGATTATCCACCAAATTTGCCTGACAGTGTCCAGAATCTTCCTGCAGAACCTCCTTGCTCCTGCTGGGCTGACCCCTCGAACCTTGTAGCGCCTCATCCAGATTCGTGCACCCAACAGGACCCTGCCCTTCCGAAGGATTCTCAACCTGGGGCTCCTCAAGAAAAACTACAGAAATGGCAACAGAGACTCTCGGCCGGTTGAGTGACCAGTCAAATGAGAAGAGAGCAGTATGGGATTGTGCTGGCAGCGCATCGGACGAGGGAGAGTCCAGCCTGCGCCCAGAGCGAAGCAGACGGCCATGGAGAAGACGGGGGAGGCTTTCCGAGGGGGAAGAGATTGCTGAGGGTGAGCTGGATGGGGAAGGCGAACGCCTCCTGGCGCTCCTAGAGGACCCGCGCCTGCAACGCATCCTTTGCCTGAGCCTAGGCATGCTTGCAGCGGAATTGGAACTGGAATTCTGGAGGGCCGAAGTATTGACAGGGGGCAGCGTCGGAGGAGTGATCAGAAAGACCGTGGCTGACATGCAAGAACCAGAGAGAGAGATGTGAATGCTATCGTCGAGCTCCAGAAAACAAGTGCTGCGGCTTCTTTTGCCAGTGGTGGTGCGATCGTTCGCCTTACCTGCATCAGAATGGCACCACCAGTTCACCGGCGCAGGGGAGAACGGGGCCATGGCATTTAACAACTCTCCTCTGCAACGAGCAAGATTCAACATTGAATGACCGATCAAATGAACCTGATATGAAATGTTAACACAGCAGTCGAGACTGCCTCGAGTATCTTCCTTCAGATCATAATAAGCACCCATATTAAATGCCATTAAGATCGAGCGATGGGCGTTTTAACTGTGTTCAGGTGGGATCGCCGGTCTCATGCGGGAAGGCAGGTGGCCTCCCGTCCGGTGGACCTCCGTCCCATCAACACCATAAGGATTTCCAGCACCCGCATCCGGGACTTTCTGTCCTCAACATTATCAAACCATTAATTCAAAATTTCATATTACTTTAACTCAATTTTATTGAAATTTTTTATAATTATAATTATATCAATTTTTATAAAAAATAAGTTTGAAATTAAATCCATAAGTGCTTATTTTTCTTTTTAACCTTTTGGTCCTAAACATTATCAAACCATCAATTCCAAATTCCAAATTACTTTATTATTTTAGATATAAAAAAATTGTAAATTAATTTATATCAATTCCAAATTTCGAATTACTTTATCTTGACTTCCAAATTACTTTATTATTTTAGATATAAAAAAATTGTAAATTAATTTATATCAATTCCAAATTTTGAATTACTTTATCTTGACTTTATTATTTTATATATAAAAAAATTATAAATTTTTTTATATATAATTATTCAAAATAAAGTACAGTAACTTTATTAAATTATTTATTTGAAATAGGGATGTTGAAATAAATACATAGCATATATTACTTTAAAGAAATTTTTATAATTTGAAATTCAAAATATCTACATTATTTGTAAGTGAAATCACATTGTTTATTAGATTGAAAAATATTTTGTAAATGATATGTATTTTTTATAAAATAAAAAATAAGTAAATAATTAGAACTTTTTAAAGCTTACTAAAACAAATCTAATTTATACATTGAAAAAATGTAAAATTCAATTTTATTTTTTTACAGGTGGTATTAGATTAGTTGTATGTCTTTGTTTTTTAACATGGAATTGTTAGCAATATTTAAAAAAGAAAAAATTCAATGTTTTCAAAAATAAAAGATTTCAATGTCCACCTAGGTAACTTAGTTTTATATAAAATTTATATTATACCTTGAAAGATAAACTTTCTTTATAGTTAATAATTTTTGTATACGTTCTAATATGAGGGTGACTTGGACCCTAAATAAAATATTTCAAGATCTAAATTGATTCAAATATTTCAATTCAAATGTTTGAAGATGTAGATATTTGCATGACATATCAACATATCTATGTTTGTAGTTATTCAAAGGAGGTTCACTTTAATAATATAGGTTGTAACTAAAGATGGAAATATAAACATCTTTAAATGAGATGACATATATTAGAATTATTTCATA
The DNA here is from genome assembly GCA_034641835.2 of Pinus albicaulis. Taxonomy (NCBI): domain Eukaryota; kingdom Viridiplantae; phylum Streptophyta; class Pinopsida; order Pinales; family Pinaceae; genus Pinus; species Pinus albicaulis. Next base: position 296,004,881 of record CM076582.1, read on the forward strand.
TCCTCAATACAATCAACTAAAAAACCTCTATGAAATTCTTTTTCAATCAAGTCTTCAATAATCTCTTTGTTTGTCAAATCTGTCAAATCTAGGAAACTGCATGGCATGCCCCACTAAATGTAGAAGTTATTAAATATTACCACTATAGATCCATCTTAAGGAGACATCTGAAATATTAACATGCATTGAGAGGGATCAAATATAAAAATCTCTTTTAGAATGCAAAAACTGAAGAAGGAATTCTTGATTAAAGGGGTGTATTAAAGGTTGGCCAGCAAGCTAGTTTTCTTTGAAAGAGAGTCAATGAACTGGTAGAATTTTTTATGAATTGTAGCATGAGTATCTTAGCCAAAAACATTTTTAAATGGGGAATTTAGTATTGCTAAGGTTGAATAACTAAACTTTCCATCAGGAGTTAGTACCACACTCTCTCCTAGTTTCAACAAGAAATAATGATCCTTCGAAATGTGGAGAAAATTATTTCCCCCACAAAGAGGACATTAGGGGAATTTTGAGGTCTAAAATGGGCCTCCTAAGGAAAATGTACAATCAAAATTCACTTTATGAGAACCAATCACATTTTAGGGGATGACATTATCCCTAATGGTTGAGGTGGCATTTCTTGAGTTAAAGGTACTTACTTGTCACATTCTTAATGGTGGATAAAAACTCATAGTTAACCATGGTAGTGCTCTAAGTAACTTTTAAAGTCAAAGTAAAGTACTCATAATAAATGTCATTTCACATTTTTTGAATAAAAATATATTATTGTCATTTCATATTTCTTGAAAGAAACAATGAATATCCCTATACATTTATTATATTATATTATATTATATTTATATAGTATATTAATTACATGTTATTATGCAATTTAAATAATATAAATTTTAATTAATAGCATATTATATAATTAAGAATTTATAAATTTATATTTATATTTTATTTTAAGTTTTTTTTTTCCTGTAAGCCTAGGTAGATCCTTTTCATTTTCTATTACTTTAAAAATGGACATCAAATATACAAAAAAATTAGACCTCAGCCTGCACGTAGGAAACCAGGTCTATTGGCCATCTAAGTACAAAGTATGTCAACCAAAACATAAACAGTCTTAATAACCTATACAATATCTGACGATACTTAATATCTAAGTCTCGATATACAAATATTAACATTAATCAAAGAGTAATAGCTGCTAAAAGAGAAAACCGATAACTTTAAACATGATAGCATTAATCATCCTCTAATTCCACAGGAGCTGGATCTTTGGCACTGGACCTAGGTAATTCAACTTCAACCTGGTGCATGGACTTAATATCCTTTTCCATCCTCCCTAATCGAGCATACTGATGTAGTTGTCTGAGATTAATTTCCTGAATATTTCTGTTAATATCTACCAGGGTAGACTCCAACTTGGACTCTGCCATCACTTGAGTTGACATGATTGATTTTGATAACAAGCATTTGATCAACCAGTAAGTTCGGATAGATTGTTGAAACATAGAGATGCGGCCTCGTGTGTGCCCAGGGTCAGTCACCACATTATGCATATCCTCAAATGTCATTTCATTTCCATATCCAATTTATCTACAGCTTCACTTTCCCATCCAAAAATACGAGTTCGAACATAATTAGGAACCTCTGACACATACGAATGGAAAAGCGGCTCCAAAATATGCTTCATACATTTTCTTCCTCTCTTCTTAGGCTGCTGGGAGATTGGTTATTTGCCTTTGTCTCCCTTTGGCTTTCTGCTGCGTGTTTTCTTCACCATCTTCGAGTAACCAAGAATGAAAAATTTTGATACTATCAAACAAACAACAAAACCATTACAAAGACAAATCATAGACCTACCAACATTTTACAAACATGCCAACCAACATTATATATTAGCCAGGTTACGCGACTCAATAAGAATTGAACCCAGAAACAGAGGCCATAAATTAAAACAGGGACGACAAGGGAAATTTTTGTTCCTCCCATACCCCGTAGCCTTCACCCAAACTGGCAGAAAAGCCTGATAGTCCCCCCTCAATTCCAACAACACCCTACAGTGAAGAAGACCGATTAAAGAAAGACAGAAGGAAACCCACCCGAATATTTGATCAGAATGCAGAGGACAAAGCACAATAATGATCCCAATTCTACCCAGATTCCCACCCAAACTAATTTTAGGAACTGGCAAGCTAAAAATAGAAATAATAGCATAGCCCCATAGCCTAGAAAATACAACAAGATTTATCAAGGAGACAACTAGAACCCCAAAACTGACACATTGACATCAACCAACTCCTAAATTTTCCAGCATTTTCAAAGACCCATTAAAAATCCGAGCCACTGAACAGATACATAAATAATTTAAAACCACCATATGTACTAAGCATAATATGGAAGCAGGTATCAAAGACAGTATCCATCTTCCCCAACCGAAGAAATCTTTATTCAGTAAATAAAACCAAGTAGTAGAAAAGAGAATGAGAAACCACCAAACAAATTCCTGCATATACCTAACTTCAACCAGATTCATCATTTGCTCAGACCAGAACTGACCAATACCCCATTCAAACAGATAATCTAAAAATACCATGACTAATTTCCTCATGCGGCGAAAATCTGAAGCCTTCGGCATAGAAGAGAGATATAATAATACATACTGATTTACCTCCTGAATCGTCACCTTAGTTCTTCGCTTCAATTAACCCCATAATTTTGCATAACAACCTTCCAAGAAAATCTAAATAATAAAAAACATTCCCTGTCCATGCATATTACTTTGTTGCCAGCGCTTTTTCCCACGATCCCCTGACATCCATGCTGGCTTTCCCAGCTAGAAACCGCACTCAAATCTCTGCATTTATTATGCTAATTGATGAGTGTCTTTTCTCTTGAGCCACCTACTCACCTTCTACATGTGGCAACCACATGGTATCCATCCTCCCCACGCGGCACGACTCACCCACCAATGCCACCGGTACTACACCCCGATCAGGGAATTTATTTTAAGTTATTTAAGTAAAAAGGACAAATGCATTAGTTGTTCAATGATAATGACTTTTTCTTGTAAAGCTCATTCTTATTTATAGTCATATCAATACAATTTTTTTATTAATTTTATTTTGGTACAACTTTTGAATTGAATTTAACTATGGTTACATGGATTTTGGTGCAAAAAGTGAATTGCAAATTCATAAATATTATTTTATTGGTTTAGCTATTATTTTGTTATTTCCTTAGGAGGGCCATTTTAGACCTCAAAATTCCCTTAATGAGTCCCCTGGCATGCTCTAATATGTAAATTGTCACAGAGATTTAACTAGAGGAATTCATCATAAGATATCTAATAAAATACTAAAATATTTACTCTAACTCTCTTTAAATAAGAGATTATTTATTTACTATTTCATGCTTAAATGAATAAGCATGAAATAGTAAGTAAATAATGTCCCCTAAACTTATCTCTCTCTCTCTCTCTCTCTCTCTCCATATCTATCTTCCTACCTTCCTCTCTTTTTCACGCTCTTATTCCCTCTCACCCCCTCCATCTATATCTCTCTCTCCCCCCCTCTCTCTCCTTCTCTATCTCTCTATATCAGCTTAAAAAGATACACCCTCGCTCTCTCCTTATCTATCTATCTCTCCCTCTTCCTCTCCCTCTCTATCTCTTCCCCCCACCTCTCTCCCTCTCTCTCTCCTTCTTCATCTTTCTATATCAGCTTAAAAAGGTACTCCCTCTCTCTCTCCTTATATATCTACCTCTCCCTCTTTCTCTCCCTCTCCATCTCTCCCCCCCATCTCTCTCTCTCTCTCAAAGCCCACAAACATACACACACTCTCTCCATATCTATCTATCTAACTCTCTCTAGCTCTCCTTCCCTCTTCCTGATCTGAAACTCCAAAGGCACTTAAAATTTATAAACAATATCTTTTAATCATGAGATGGGCTTAACATATTAAGTTACAATACATCCATAAATATGTTCATTTCATCTTAAAATTGTAACTTTAAATTGCATGTAAAAATACTTAATCCAATCACGAATAAAAAGAACATGCAAACATCAAAGATTGATAACAAATTTCACCCCCTCCACTGGGCTATGTCTCTGGATTCGCCTCCAACAGGCCGAATCGATTTTATTTTATTTTTAAAAATGAGGAAGACGTACATATCAACAATACCTCCGAAAGATATGTGGAGCTCTCCAAGTTCTCCACAAAATGAAGCTTTCCAATAGCTTCTCAAAATTACTCTCTCAAGCTCTCCAAAACTCTCATAAACTCTCATGTTTTACAAAGTACATAAGACCGCTTTATATAGCTCTAAATATTCCAAAACAAAGGACAAAATATCTCCTTAGATCCCCTACTTAAAGGAGAAAATAACTCTCTTATCCCTTAAAATACTCCCATGAGATATATGTGGAGGAGATCTCTCTAATCCTACTATCAAGGGCCTTATCCAATATCGTAGGTATGAGAGTAATCACATAAGACTCTCAACTTGAACATAAATTTAGAAATTGAATTTTGAAGAAATACTAGATCATAATTTCGAAATCTATTTTACAAAATAAAAAAAATTAAAACATGAGCACGTTTACAATAAAATTGAAAACACCCTCAACCTAGGCTTCAAATGAGTTTGTCTTCACCATGGTGCTCATTAGGAAAAGTGTCTAGATCCTCCTGGATCACTTCCTCTCTCTCTTCCCCTTCTCTCTCTCTATCTCTCTCTCTCTATATGTATCTATCTCTCTTCCTTCCCCTCTATTTTGCTCTCTCTTCTTCCCTCTCTCCCCCTTCATCTATATCTTTATCTCCTCTTGTCTCTCCTTCTCACTCCAAAAACATACACACTCTCTCTCCATATGTATCTATCTATCTCTCCCTAACTCTTCCTCTCCCTGACTCTCTCTCCCCCTTCTCTCTCTCTCTCTCTCTCTCTCTCTCTCTCTATTCCACTTCTCTCTCTCTCTCTATTCCACTTCTCTCTCTATATCTATCAAATTGCAATAAAGTAGGATTCAACTTGTTCTATCCTAGCTCGGGAATCCTACTTTACTATAATTCGATATGCACTGTCATCAATGGTCTGGTATTTCTTGGGTTATCTCTTTCAACCTTGCTCTTAGTCCCAACAGAAATAAAAGTATACAAAAATTTCAAAAGATACCCCCACCCCTCCACCAAGATTCACTTATCTCCAGTAGTTAGACAAAGAACCGTAACTGGCATAACTGTCTGGAAGTTAAGTGATTTTTTTAGACATTTTCCCCAAATTTCCAAGTTTTCCTATGTTTCCTTAATTAAATATACACATCATAATATATATTTATTCCTAATATTTATTTAACTTCCAAACCGTTAATTATGAAGTTTTGTTTATCAAAATAATGGACAATAGTTCATAGTACATTTAAAATGACCATAAATTACCAGGAATAATTGAGGATGTTAAATATTCCCCCCTAGATCGTAACACCGTCCTCGATGTTCTATTCTTGCTCCTGAAATAAATAAGGATAAATTTATCGCATTACACCTTCATATTCCCAAGTGGCCTCTTCCATGTTGAAGTGTCGCCATTGCACTTTAACTTGGGTGATGTCTCATTTCCACAACATTGTTTCATTCCGATTTAGGATACACAGGGGTTCTACCAGAAATTATCCGTCTGGTTGTACCTGTATAACATGTAGCGCGAAGTTTAGTTTCTTGAATTACCGGGTTAAGATATTTACTTTAACTTATATACATTTACTTGTATATCTTGCCAATTTATAACATGACTAGGGTCGTTTATGTATTTCTTTAGTAATGACACATGAAATATGTTATGAACTTGCATATAACTTGGTAATACAATTTTGTAAGCTATAAGTCCTATTCTTTCCATAATTTAGAAAGCTCTAGAAACTCTATGTACTAATTTATTGCAACCATCACATCTCAAGGTGCTTATTTTGGGTTTCACTTTCACATAAACATGGTCCTCCACGTGAAAATCATTAAAGACTCTTCTTATCCGCATAATCTTTTGGTCTATCTTGTGTTGCTTTCAAATTATGTTTTACTTTCTTTACTACTTGCTCCATCTCTGGAGCATATCTGGCCCCAACATCAACCTACTCTCGGAGTTACCTCGGTTAAAAATATACCTACATCTCCTTCCATATAACACCACGAAAGGAATCATTTTTAATTACTTGTGGTAGTTATTTTACATGCAAATTTCACTAAATGGAGGTACTAGTCCCATTTTACCGGTTGTCGCATTACGTAGATACACAACATATCTTCCAACACTTTATTTACCTGCTCTATTTTCCCATTAGTCTGGGGGTGGTAGGTTATACTGAATTGAACCCGAGTTCCTAATCCAGAGAAGAGAGCCTTCCAAAATGCATATGTAAAATTTGTGTCTCTATTTTAAATTATTACCTTTGGTATTCGATGTAATCGAAATATTTCTTTCATGGATATATCCGCATTTTGAACAGTATTGTATGTAAATTTGATAGGGATAAAGTGTGCCACTTTTCTCAGCTTATCTACTACAACCATGATTGAATCATTCTGTTTTTTTATTTTTGGTAACCCAGTTATGAAGTCCAATGTTATCATACTCCATTTCCATTCAGGTATGGGGAAGGGTGAAGTCCAATGTTATCATATCCCATTTCCATTCAGGTATGGGCAAAGGGTGAAGTAGACTAGTTGGGTTCTAGTGTGTTGCTCTTACTTGTTTCTATTCCGGTAATTTAACCAAGTATTCCATAATATCTCTTTGCATTATGGGCCAAAAATATTTTATTTTTTTTACAGCAGAAAATAATTTATGATATCCAAGATGAGAAGCATAAGGTTCCCGGTGGAATTAATCCAATAAAAACCTCTTAATTATTGACTAATTAGGAGCATAATTTCTTCCTTTAAAACTCAACAAACCATTATCGTTTTTCTTTCAAAGCTAGTTAGTTTTTCTTTTAAAGAAAAGCTAGTTTTTTTTGGGCACCTTGGTTTTGTTTACTTTACTGCCACAAAAAGTTATATTCAGGGTCTTTATTTGCTCCTTCCTTGATTTTCTCTCAAAGGTAAAATTCAACTTTACTAAATGTGAGTTTGTAAACATGCTAGAACTTTTTGCTTAATGCATCAGCCACATGATAGAAATGGAGAGGAAAAGGGAGAGATAGATAGATAGATAGATAATGAGAGAGAGAGGGAGAGATTATGTTTGTGGGCTGATATAGAGAGATAAAGGAGAGAGAGGGAGATAAAGATATAGATGGAGGGGGTGAGAGGGAATAAGAGGGAGACAAAGAGAGGGAGGTAGGAAGAGAGATATATATGGAGAGAGAGAGAGAGATAAGTTTAGGGGACATTCTTTATTTACTATTTCATGCTTATTCATTTAAGCATGAAATAGTAAATAAAGAATCTCAGATTTAAAGAGATTTAAAGTAAATATTTTAGTATTTTATTAGAAATGTTATAATGAATTCTTCTAGTTAAATCTCCATGACACTTTAAATATTAGAGCATGCCAAGGGACTCCTCTCTGTGGGGAAAATACTTTTCTACACATTTCGAAGGATCATTATTTCTTGTTGAAATCAGGAGCAGAGTGTGGTACTAATTTCCAAGTTATTTTCCCTTTGTACACTTATTTTCTTTGCTATGGATAAAGGGCTTCAATCTATCCATGATTCAAAAGTCATTGTTAATTGGTTAGTGTTTGATGGGAAGTTTAGTTCTTCAACCTTAGCAATAATAAACTCCTCATTTAAAAATGTTCTTGGCTAAGATAATCATGTTACATATTCATCAAGAATTCCACCAGTTAATTGACTCTCTTTCAAAGAAAACTAGCTTGTTGGCCAACCTTTAATACACCCCTTTAAACAAGAATTTCTTCTTCAGTTTTTGCATTCTAAAATATATATTTAGATTGATTCCTCTCAGTGCATTCTAGATACCTGTTTAAGATGGATCTATGCTTGTAATATTTAATAACTTATACATTTAGTGCGGTATGCCATGTAGTTTCCTAGATTTGGCAAACAAATAAATTTTTGAAGACTTGAATGAAAAAGTATTCAATAGAGGTTTTTTAGTTGATTTTATTGAGGAGATGAAATAATTCTAATATATATCATCTCATTTAAGCATGTTTATATTGTCATCTTTTACTACAACCTATATTATTAAAGTGAATCTCCTTTGAATAAATACAAATATAGATATGTTGATCTCTCATGCAAATCTCATCTTCATACATTTGAATTGAAATATTTAAATCAATTTAGATCTTGAGATATTTTATTTAAGGCCCAAGTACATTTGAATTGAAATATTTGTATCAATTTAGATCTTGAGATATTTTATTTAGGGCCCAAGTCTCCCTCATATTAGAACGTAGACAAAACTATTAACTAGAAAGAAATTTTATCTTTCAAGGTATAATATAATTTGATATAAAACTAACTTACCTAGGTGGACATTGAAATCTTTTATTTTTGAAAACATTGAATTTTTTATTGGCTAACAATTCCATGTTAAAAAAAAAAGACATACAACTAATCTACTACCACCTGTAAAAAAAAAAGCATCTTGCTTTGAAATATTTAAATCTGGATTTTACATTTTTTCAATGTATAAATTAGATTTGTGAAAACTGAATTTTCACCTTGTCACTGAAAATTATAATAATTTAATTATATCATAGGATGGTAATATTATGAAATCAAATGTGAAATTATCTACAATATAAAATAATGTAATCATCATTACATTATTCAAAAATTTCTAATTATTTACTTATTTGTTATTTTATAAATAATACATATCATTTACAAAATATTTTTCAATCTATTAAACAATGTGATTTCACTTACAAATAATGTAGATATTTTGAATTTCAAACTATAAAAATTGCTTTAAAGTAACATATGCTATGTATTTATTTCAACATCCCTAATTCAAATAAATAATTTAATGAAATTAGTGTACTTTATTTTGAATAATTATATATAAATTAATTTACAATTTTTTATATATAAAATAATAAAGTCAAGATAAAGTAATTTGAAATTTGGAATTGATATAGATTAATTTACAATTTTTTATATATAAAATAATAAAGTTAACCTAAAGTAACTTGGAATTGATGGTTTGATAATGTTTAGGACCCAAAGGTTGAAAAGAAAAATAAGCACTTGAGGATTTAATTTCAAACTTATTTTTTTTATAAAAATTGATATAATTATAATTATAAAAAAATTCAATAAAGTTAAGTTAAAGTAATGTGAAATTTGGAATTAATGGTTTGATAATGTTTAGGACTCAAAGGTTGAAAGGAAAAATAAGCACCTATAGATTTAATTTCAAACTTGCTTTTTTTATAAAAATTGATATAATTATAATTATATTTATAAAAAATTTCAATAAAGTTATGGATTTAGTTTCGAACTTATTTTTTATAAAAATTGATATAATTATAATTATAAAAAATTTCAATAAAGTTAACATAAAGTAATGTGAAATTTGGAATCAATAATTTGATAATGTTTAAGACCCAAAAATTGAAAAGAAAAATAAGCACCTATAAATTTAATTTCAAAAATTTGATATAAATATAATTATAAAAAATTTTCATAATAAAATTTTTATAATAATTCCAATAAAAATAATATATGTTCAGAAATTTAAAAATAATTAATTTCCATTTGAAAAATTAGAATATATATATATATATATATATATATATATATACATATACATATACATATACATATACATATACATATACATATACATATACATATACATATACATATACATATACATATACATATACATATACATATACATACACATATACATATACATATACATATACATATACATATACATATACATATACATATACATATATATATATATATATATATATATATATATATATATATCACCAAGGATTTACAATAATAATGGTTAACGAAAATAGAATTTGCACAACACCCAAAGCAAACTGAAGTCATCCTCCATATGCTCAAAGATCTATATCCAGATCTATATCCATATCCTTTTGAGGGGGATTATTCTGTTATGATATGAGGAGATTTGTGAACCAATGGACCAAACCACGTAAGCTGGAACATCCGCTCCCTCCACGCAATTCATCTTTAAAAAAAAACTAGAAAGCCCTGGTCAATAACTCGCACTCCACATGGCAAACTAAAATAACATCAAATAGGCATATATGAAAACACCGTGTTGTCTAAATCAGCACACCAAATTCAAAATTCATGATCAGATCCTTAATCCAAATTAAAATTTCATGATCAGATCCATAATCCATAATTTTGACCGAAGATATTATTACAACCCATTATATTTTAATATCCATGGGTGTTTTCTGTTGCAATGGATCATTCAAACGATATTTCCGTTGTTTAAACGTATACCTTCTCATCTCTGCGGGAGTTGTGAGTAACGATTACTCACGCACATCCGCTCCCTCCCTGCAATTCATATTATAAATATTACAAAGCCTGCAAATCTTCAGGCCCCTGACGTCATGAGCTCGAGCAACCATCTCTGGGGTTTTGAAGGAGCCGAGCAGATTCAAACTTCTCCGTAAAAGAATGACTAATCCACGAACGGACCACATAGGATCCACAAACTGATAGTTACCATTTGCCAATATATTGGAGAGGAGCTCACAAGAACGAGATTTTGTGCCTGGATATTGGAGAGGAGCTCACGAGAATGAGCTTTTGTCCCTGGTGCTCAGGGTGTAGAGGCCGAGTTCATCAATCAATCTCAGGAGTTAAATGAAATAAAGAGCCATTGGTCAGTATTCAAAATTCAAAAGCCTGTTGCAAAAATTAAGGGGGAAAATTTGAAATTTGAAAATATTATAAATATTACAAAGCCTACAAATATTCAGGCCCCTGACGTCGTGAGCTCGAGCAGCCATCTCTGGGGTTTTGAAGGAGCCGAGCAGACTCAAAATTCTCTGTAAAAGAATGACTGATCCATGAACGGACCACACAGGATCCACGAAAGGATAGTTACCATCTGCTCAGAGGAGCTCACCTGCCAAGAGGAGCTCACGAGAACGAGCTTTTGTGCCTGGATATTGGAGAGGAGCTCACGAGAACGAGCTTTTGTGCTTGGTGCTCAGGGTGCTAATTAGGGTGCTCCAAAGGCCGAGTTCATCAATCAATCTCTGGAGGAAAATGAAATAAAAAGCCATCGGGTCCATATTCAAAATCCTGTTGCAAAAATTAAGTGGGCAAATTTGAAATTTGAAAATGAGCTTGAAAATGGACAATGTATGTATGCATAAACATGTTTACTAGCCCGTGAGCCCGTCACATGGATGGATGGAATGCCTATGTATGATAAATGGCCGCTATTAGGCGCATTAAGAGCCCGATTTGATAACAGGCTGGAACATGAAACGAAGGTGCGTCGGAGGGGTTGGAGGAATGCCGGCGGGAGCCGGGAGTTTTTCCGACTGACGAAATCTGGGCAATTCCTCCGCCTAGTTAGACTATGCCTAAAAATAGTCATCAACTAATTTAAAAAAACAATTTACATTTATTTTTATTTTTTTTCAAAATATTGAGTTTGATGTTTATTTTTTTATAACTTTAATAAACTTCAAAGAATTTGTTTAAAATTTTCAAAACTAATTAAAAGTATAAAAAAAATTGACCAAAATAAAAAATAATATATCCTAAAATGTGTAACAAAATATAATTCCAAAATACACTACGCATACATATGGGGCCAATGTTAGCATTGTTTCCCCGCACACTATACCTACTAGCAAATGGCCCCCACACAATATAAGTTGTACACTACTTGTGATATTTTATTTTATTTTTCATATTTTTGTTTTTTAATGTTTTAATTTTTTATTTTTTTTGGTGTGTCTATATATATATATTGTCAAATACAAGAATGGCAGAGACAAAATGTGAATGATATGACAATTTAGTGCATTTACTATTAACATAGATGTACATTTATACACTTCCTTGTGACCCTTGGTCTTCGCATACCAAGTGGTCTCTTGGACTCCTTTTGACTCTTCGCCTTCCACACCAACCCTTGGAGGATTAGGTTTCCCGCATTCCCCCCCTAATCTGAAGGGTATGCATGAGTCCAAGAAGAGGTTTGTGAGACAAAATGTGAAAAATATGCATGGCAGCACTAGGCTGAATGAGCTCTCTGAAATGTTAGCATAAGGAGGTGGTTTAAGGATGACCACCAACACTAGAATGCTTAGTGCAGTTCCAGAAACTCTTCCAAATCTGGCAAGAAGCCGAGGCCTTCTACTAGAGGAAGTGATCCTATTGTTTTGAAGAGGGAGACCTTCAACCTAGAAGAAGGGAGGTCTATAACCTGTGATGGTTTGAGGATGACCAACAACTCTGGAATGCTTGATGCATTTCCTGGAAATCCTCCAAAACTGGCAAGAAGTTGAAGTCTTCTGCAAGAGGAAGTGTTCCTAATGATTTGAAGAGGAAGAATCTCAACCTCACATAGATGGTTTAAGGCTGACCACCAACCAAAGGCATGCTCATGGGCATCTACGTCTCTAGCTACAACTCTGAATTTGGAATGGCAGGTTGTGGCTCAGGCTTGCTTGAACTGTTGTGTCTCTGGCTACAAATCTTAATCTGGAATGGCAGGTTATGTCTCAGGCTCGCTTGAAATGGCTTTGAAGCTTGTATATGACCATCATTTCACCTTGTCATACATCAAGTGAGATGATGGAGAAAACTCAATTGTAAGACTGTTCAATACTCTTGAACAAATCTTGACATATGAATGAAACATCTTCTTGGTTGTTGATGCCCATTTCCAAGAAGTGATCCATCCAAGATGAATATTTCTTCTTGCAAGGAGCTTGTTTCTGAAGCATCTGTGTGAATAATGAGTGTGCTAACCAAAGTGCTTGCATGGGTGAAGATCAAAACAATGATCTTTCATATGGCCAACTCAGTCACAGTGTTGGAATTTTACAATCTGTTGTTGTTGCTATGGAAGAGGAGCATAATCTAGAACAACTGAAGCTGGGATATCGTGAAGAAATCCAACACTCTGAAACTAGATGGGATCGGAATAGTCTGGAATATGAAAGGACACCTCCTTGTCATATCCAAGACCTATTATGTGCTTGTTATGGACAAGCTCTTCCCAATGTTTGATGATGGGCCTCGGAAGTGCAGGTTGGATGTTTGCTTCTGTATACAAATCTGGTCTTGTACTAGGCTTAGTGATATGAATGGTTTCTTGTTGCTAATGAGGGTTTATCTCAATGTTCTGAACAAAAATAGGTTCAGAATGATGACTCTTCTATTAAAGCTCATCTCGTTGTATCTCTAACTCAAGCTGCAAAAATTCAATCTTGTCTAGTGCATTTTTTAGACAGGTTTGAATATTAGAGAGGGAGGTTTTGCTCATATTTACCATATCATCAATGGTGGAGAGTATCAAAGTGTTCAAAAAATCCAAAATTTCATCAAATTTGGCCATTATCTCAGAAAAAATGAATGCTCAATAATCCTAATACACAAACCCCAGGTTTCGAAGATTTAAAAAAATGAAGAATACTAGGTGTGCATCAAACCATCATTGAATAGATAATGCAGACATTAATTTCTTTGGTATATGGGATCAAGTCAAATTTGAATATATATGACTAGAGCAAGGCACATATGTCTCCATAGTTTAACGTGTTCCACAATTAACACCACGTGTCACTAGTAGCTATAGATGGCGCTAAATATATAAAAAATCATTTATATTTACAGTTGAGTAGAGCATAGGAGCAGTGGATTGTTGGAGCATTTGCAGGAGTATGGTCCGACTCTGAAAGAGGCAACATATTGTTGTAGAATAAGTGAATTTGAAATTGGAATTTCAGATTTCGCGTAATTTGGTCTCATAATTCAACTTTTTTATTTTTCTTTTTTTACTCGCGGTCTAAAGGTTGTCCCTCTGGTTGTTGCGTTGCACCAAATGGAATAGATGTCATAGAACTTAATGCAGATGTATAATTTGCATCGAAATAGGTTGCAAACGCTAGATAAGAGGTGCCAAACGCTGGAGAGGAAGAGGTGCCAAATGCTGGAGCGGAAGAGGTGCTAAACGCCGGAGAAGAGGCGTCAAACACTAGAGCGGAAGGTGAGCTGATATTGTGAGGCAATGGAGCAGCATGTAATGTAGAGATTGTGATGTGATCGGAGCCGAGTAGTGGTGGATGGGAGGTTTAATTCACAAAGGTTACTCCCCAACAATGGTAGTGACATATCATGCATTTCACGGTCGGGGAAAATTCTATCCGGCCATGGTTTATCTCTCCACTTCAACTATCAACCATGTGATTTTGTTTAATATGTGGTTGGTGATGATGTGATTCCTGTGGCAGCTAGTTAAGACCCTATTTCTTGGACACCTTCATTAAGATGGAGACAGTGGGAAGCACTAGTATGTCGATTTTGGAGGTCGAGGTAGCGTGGAGTTAACGTTTCTAGAGTTTAGGGCCGAGTGCTGGTGCAGACAGCGTGGAGCCGAGGGCCTAGGGGAGCCACGAGAGGTCGTCGGTGTTGAGGGAGGTCGGCAAGTGGAGGAGTTTGGATCCATCGACGCATAGGGGAAATGATTATGTGAAGGAGGGTACATCGATTATGATGACCACAAATATTGAAACGAGATCCTTGCCCGAGCTTGTATTTGTCATTAAGCCCGGAGCGACAGAAGAAACATGCATGAAGGAGAAGAGTGGAATCAGACTTAGCGTGGGAGTAGTGGTGTGTATTAAAGCAGGGGAGTCGACTGTGGAGCTCTAGATAGCCAACCAGGCAGTTCTTCCTGTGGATAATTTGCTGGGCGGATGCATACACATAAATTATGATCTCTTACTTGGTCACAGGCTTCACATTGCTGGGGAGTCAAACCGACGGTAAGAAAATCACGGTGAGAAGAGGATTGAAGGGACCGGTGAATGGAGTCGTGGAGAGGGACTGTTATGCAAGCGAAATATGTAGTAAAATTGTAGATGCGTTTCCTTTTCCAGGAATAGATATTGGCTCCTAGGTTCGTGCAATTTAGAATCTGAGAAACAACAATCACTCTTCTCGCTGACAAGATATAATGGGGTGCAGAGACATGTGACAAAATTTAGTATCAGGGAGAACATCCATTTTTTTCTATTTTAGGACAAAGGGAAAATAATTCAACTCAAATTTTGGCTCATAAGTGCAAGATTGATGGTAGAGCTGACATGCACAGAAAGACCAAAAAAACTAGTGGCTCAAATTGGAGCAGGACCAGGAATCACCTGCTCTGATACGATGTCAAATACAAGCATGGCGG
This sequence comes from Pinus albicaulis, assembly GCA_034641835.2. Lineage (NCBI taxonomy): Eukaryota > Viridiplantae > Streptophyta > Pinopsida > Pinales > Pinaceae > Pinus > Pinus albicaulis. The sequence continues at coordinate 296,020,280 of CM076582.1, forward strand.
AGACAAAATGTGAATAATAAGATAGTTTATTACATTTAATATTAACATAGATTTACATTTATACACCTCCTTGTGACCCTTGGTCTTCACATACCAAGTGGTCACTTGGACTCCTTTTGACTCTTCGCCTTCCACACCAACCCTTGGAGGATTAGGTGTCCAACATATATATTTAATTGAAATTTTAGTTTTATTTATCTATAATTTTTTTAAATATTTAATTTTAATTTTTAAAATTATATTAATATATTTTAATTTTTTTTAGTTTTTAATTATGTTTGTTTTTTGTTTTGTTTTGTTTTAAAGACATGTTTTTTTTAAAGGATGACAATGATGATTATGTAGAAATTTTAATACAATTATGTATTGCCAGATTCTCCTGATCTAACAATTATATGCCACTTTTAAATACAAAATCCTTCTACTTAAATCTTTGTGGAAATTTAATCACCAATTGTAAACACATGAAGAAAAATCAATCACACGTAACACAGATGTTTTTACCGGGAAAGCATAAAGCTAAAAACCCCACTATCATATATTATGTGTATATCATGGATCATGAAACAATCTCATACAAAACTTTGCTCCAAGATTTCTCAGTACAATATACAATCGTCTCACACTGTCATACACAAATTGACATAAACATGCACCAGTTTACTACCTCAAGATAGCCTGCCTCCACTGTGCAATCCCTGCTGATGAAGATCCCTGAATGAATTCGATCTTGCCTTGCCTTGACTATGCAATCATCATTGGCATCTACAATGTGTGTTTGGTTGCACTTGTGCAACCACTATAGTCACAACTGATAGTCAAATATACCATTTCACCTATCTCTCAACTGGGTCTCCACTGGATCTGACATGCATGTAGTTAACAGTAGTATTTATTTAGTTGCATGTGAGACCACTGCTTGTGAATTAATTAAATAATTAATTCACTAATATCTCACTAGTGTATGTTTAGTTACAACTAGTTACAACTAGCACAACTGAGTTTAACTCACTTAACTGAGCTAAACTAAATAACAACTCACATAACTACATATCCAACTCTGTTACAACTTTGTATCACTCAATTATAACGAAGTCCACTTTGCATGTCCCATCAACCAACCTTAGAACTCGTAATTCCTTAAGTCAACTGGTTTTCCACATCAGTTAACTGAAATCAAGTGCTTCAAGAGAATAGATTATTATTTATTGTTTAATAATTATTAAGGGCTAATAATAATTGACATGTGATCTATTTTTAGACATGCGATCTATAAATAGACTTCTCCCATGCATATAAAAATAGAATATCATCTATAAATAGAATTTGTTCAACCATCTATAAATAGATGTTGGAAATGTTGGCATTGATGGCAAAGGTAAAGACAGGAGCAGCACCTAAACTATCCATAAGGCAAAAGAGACAGAGAGGTAGCAGAGGCAGCAGATGAAATAGAGGAATTGAAGCAGAAGCAACAGAGGAATTAGAGACATAGCAGTGAAGTTGAAAGGGCCTGCAGGAGTTTAATACATAGGTTTATTTATGAATTAGGGGTTTAATACAGTTTGCAGATGAATTATTGAGCAATTATTCATTAATTGAGTTTGTATAGCATAGAATTTGATTGAAGTCTAAAACCCTGTGGTAAAGACTTAATATGTGAAATGTATGCTTGAGGACAAAAGGAGGGCCTTTGAGTTTGAAAAGGGCCAGAGTTAGAGAAGAAGAAGCTTTTCCAAGACAACTAGAAGTCTAATTGTGTGAACGGTATAATTCAATCTCAAGAATAAATAGATCGATACTATTGTGTAAAATGTGGTTCTCATATACAGTGTGTAGGAAAAGGGTTTTACACTTTGGTGTGTGTAAATGTGAAAGGAAGGTCGATCCAAAATTAATTGTGTTTAATTAGAGGCCGAAGGCCGAGTTAATTGGACGCTGTGATGTTTTAATCTGAATTCGGCTTACTTATTCTGGTCAAACAGCAAGTTCGAACATTGAATTGGGTTGATGGACAGTATGATTACCAAATGAAGGTAATTGAATTGCTTGGGGATGAGTTGGAGCATTGCTTAATGTCAAGGAAACCATGAAGTGGTCGAAGAAACTAATAATGAGCAAAGGCACAGTTCGAAAACCAAAATCGTGAATCAAGGATCACAATGAGTCAGTGGATTGAAGAGCCAAAGGAGCGCAGTGTATTAAATATTTGGGCAGTCTCTAACTGAGAATCAAAGGGACAACGTTCCAAAGAAGTGCCATAAAAAGTTCGAATCAAATTGTTTGAACATAATGTGGGTTTGAATTGCCTTTAGTATGTAAGGGCGAGAATCTGAGATTGAGGAATTCGTAAGAGTTGTGAGGTTTGGGGATAGCTCCTTGAGATATCATTGCAGATATCGTATGGAGGACTGATGAATGGGCTCGATGGGTGATTGAATGGTAGAGTGATAAAGTGAGCCAAGAATAAAACAATACGGAAAGGCAGCTTCATGAATGGTGTGGACCAGAAGTAATTCAAGAGAAGATTTGTGAATTGGAGTGGTTCAGTGCATAGTCATAGGTGGAGTTAATTACAATAAAACATTGAAGTGTTGAACGAAACCCTAGGCCAAAAGGGAGCGGAACCTTACGAAGCAACAGTGAAGGCGGGTTTCGAAGGAAAAAACCAGCGGTCTCGCGCTATGTAAGAGTGGTAATCAAATCTTCTCAAAAAAACGCGATTCCATAGAATGATGGAAACGTGGCCTCAGGCAGTAATGTAATACCATTTACATCGCACGATTTTGGGCGATAAATTCCTGTGCGTTTTCGTAACGCGATATTCACCGGCGAGTGTTCATCTGGGGTTTGGAGCGCGACGTAACATGGATCGTTGGATCCGTTCGATAATTGTGCAAGGGTATGTATTCATTGTTGTGGGGCTCGTAAGGTTAAGTGGATGTATATTAATGCTGGGTTAAAACCGAAAGCAGAGGGTTTCAACTTAATTATAATTGTTGATGAATGCGTTGGCCAAAGTCCATTAAAGATTGCATGGGCCATAGTGCATGTTGATATATACTATATATATTTTATGTGAATGGCAAGCTGTGGTATGTACGTTGATAAGGGTGAGCATTTCTAATGCGAATTATAAAGGCCGTGGGTCTTGATTAAATTGAAATATTAACCCAACGTTGAACTAGCAAAGAATCAAATATTATTCGATTTTAATATAGTGGGTTCGTAATAAGGTTTCATTAGGAGGTAAAAAGGGAATATATGGGTTATCCAAAGCTTGATAAATGAAACATTGATCCGATTGATATTGAAGGTTTATATGTAGTTGTGGGTTTCACTTTAATTCCGGGATTGAAATAAAACATTGACTGGATTTTATACGAAGAGCATTTTCTATGCTTTGGGGGTGTATAACCTTAAAATAAAGTCAAGCGACAAATATATATATATGAAACAATATATATATATATATATATATATATCTGTGAACAATCGCAAAGAAACCAATCGCATTGGAGTTCAAGTGGAACATCGGAGCATACCATCGAAGGATGCAATTGCGACTGCAAAGGAACCAATCGCATCGGAGTTAAAGCAGAACATCGGAACATACCATATAAGGATGCGATTGCGATTAATCACATTGGAATAATTACAAAGGAACCAATCGCAATCGGAAGTATTTAGTTGTGATTAATCGCAACGGCAAATAGAAAAAGGTTCAATATTGTGGGCCCGAATACCTTGAGTCTTGTTCCAAAGTCTTGAATGTAGATCCGAATCTTTGTGAAGGTGTAATGTATGTCGAGGTATATATATTATATGATAAAGCGAAACCTGTATGCAATGAGTGTGGGCCATATGTGTGAACATAAGCTACGATACATTAGATTGAAGCTTGAATGTTAGTTCGAATGGGTGTGAATTTTCCACATGATTGAATTGTGGGCCCGGATGTGAAATACTATCATATGGTGGGTTGTTAAAGTGTTAACCCACGCGAAGACTGATATCTGATATAATATATGTTACCGGACCATAGAGTCATAATTTGGCTTTATATAAAGTTATATATGCGTGAAACCAAAAGTAAGAGATGTTGAGTTTTAAATGAAAGAGAAAAGACTTATATTTGATATATTATAGTTGTCGGAACATAAGAATGAAAGAGGTTATAATATTCAGCTGCGATAAATTGAAAGAGAAGAATCTCAGGCAAAGTACTTCAGTTAATAAAATAAGTTTCCGTGATAAAGGAATGAAAATGTGGGCTCAACAGGTATACATACACAATGAATAGGAATATGCACAGGAATGAATTTGACAGATATACATGTACAGAAAGCAGGAGAGTGTGCAGAAACCAAAAAAGGCAGTGAACAACAGAGGTATACATAACAGTTACTTAACAGCAGCAGAAAAGACAAAACCAGCAAAGCCAAAGGCCAAAAAAAGGGTTGAGTGAAGTTTATATATGTAACTAAAAATGTGAATGTAAATGTTTTAAATTGTTTTATATTGTTTGTGATGCATTGGCAAGTCTTTGGTAGGAAAAAAAAAACTCCACTGTAAAACTAAAATGTGTACAAATTAGTATGTTTTTCTGAGTAAGCCGGTAAAAGAAATGAGAAGGCAGAAGGCAAAGAGACATGGCTATCCATTTCAAATTCCCTGAGGAATGCTAACAGTCATAAGGAAATATCTATAAATGATATCACCTTGATATGCATAGAGAGGTTAGGAGGTTAGAGAATGCAAAAATGAAGCAGTGAGGTAGAGAAGAAAGGAGGAGTTGATAGAGAATTCGAGAAGATGTAGAGGTGATACAGGGAAGATATGAGGACTGATGGACAACAGAAAAGAAGGAACAGAACATAGATGATATCCAAGGTAAATTAGCAAGTGTTTTCTTTTGAAAGAGTAAGGAAGTTGGAGCTTCCCTATCAAGTTGTAGCTTGATAGATGTCAGTTGTAGTTGACTGAGGTAGGAGCCTAATGTAGGTTGGTGCCTGCAAAAAATAGATGGGAGTTGGTGCTTCCACATCAAGTTGTAGCTTGAAAATTGTCAGTTGTAGCTGATTGAGGTTGGAGCCTCCTGTAGGTTGGTGCCTGCAGAAAATTGATGGGAGTTGGAGCTTCCTTGCAAGTTGTAGCTTGTAGAAATGAGGTAGGAGCCTCCTGTGGGTTGGAGCCTACAGAAAATCAGTGGTGAGAGGGAGTTGGAGCTTGCCTTTGCATCACAACAATAATAATATGTGGTTTTCTCCCTTTATGGGTTTCCACTTATATCTAGTGTCTATGTGCATGATGTCTGTGTGTTGATATGGTATATCTATTCTGCTTAATACTTTCTGCTCACATATTAAGACTGCTGGTACATTATCTAATCTTCTTATTAATTGCTGCTCACAAATAAAGATTGCTCACATATTATGTTGATCATGAAATGAAGGTGTTAATAAAGTTTAATGAAAAGTTTTAAAAAAACCATGAATGTGATAAACTGATTCACCCCCCCTCTTAGTTTATCTAAGGGTTCAACAATTGGTATTAGAGGCAGTTCCTTTGGTGTAATCCTAATAGCTTGAAGGAGATCTGGTTGAGTCATGGACTATCAAAATGTACCTATGTTAAATACAACAAACTTTCCTGAATGTAGAGATAAGGTCAAAATAATATTATTGGCTTATGAACCTGAGGTATGGAAGCTTGTATGTGATGGTTACTGCACATACTCTCCCACGGTGCAAGAACAACATAGGAATGCCAAGGCAAAATGTGTGATATTCAACATTCTTCATAACAAGGATCTTGATTTAATAATGGATTTAACCTCTGCAAAAGAAATATGGGATAGATTGCATTTCATGCATGGAGTAGACACTAAGGACAGAAGTGTCAAGGAGGAGAAGAGAATTAAGAAGAAGAAAAATTCATGTTAGCAGGAAAATGTTCAATCAAATGAGGTACCTGCTAGTGTGAATGGAGATAAGAACCATGAAGAAATTACAGTTGAGGAAAAAGCCAAACTTGACACAACCTTGATTGAAATATAAATATTGAAGAATGAAAACAAAGACCTGAAGACATTGGTGCAAATATGTGATGAGAAAGAATATGAAGATAAGAAAGAAATTATTGGCCTGAAGACACAACTTGAAGAAGAAAAGAAAGTAGAAGACACTCTGCTGGAAAAAATGAGAGAGAAAAGCCTGGAATGTGAGAATCTGGAAGAAGAAGTAGTGTGCTTGAGAAAGAAATTAGAAAAAGCCCAAAGAGAATTATTATTGAATACTCCTCAAATGAAAAGCTCTAGACAGTTGGACCAAATTCTCAATGCTCAAATATCTACTCTCATAAAGGTTGGGATAGGATATGAAGGAGAAACCAGTAAATCCAAGGTAGAAGATAATAGGAAAATCATCTTTGTAAAAGTTGTAAAGGAAAATGAAGCAGCTCAGAAGATTCCCACAGAAGAAGAAGCCAGCAAGAACAAGATTTGTAAAGAAACAAACAGAATCAAGCAACAACATGAAAAAACAGAAAATGAGAGGATGAAACAATCAACTGCTAAAGGCTCATATGCTCCTAAGGATGAATTGAACAAATTCGGAAGATGTCAAAGGAGGTTCTTTCCTCCTATGAAAAACATCACTTGTTTTTCCTGCCACAAACCAAGACATGTTGCAGCACATTGTAAGACAAAGAGAATCAATGTTAACCAAAAAAATATGCAGCTTATGAGAAGAACACCTCAAGCAAGAAAATGGAAAAGACAATCTTTCACCAGGTACACAAATTATTTCCATGGCTACTGTTATGCATGCAATAATTTTGGACATAAATCTGTTGAATGTAAACTGTATTCAAAAAGGGGAACAAAATATTATACATCAGCTCAAATGTACTTTGATAAAATAAGATGTTATGTATGCCTCAAACTTGGTCACAAAGCAAAGGACTGTAATCTGCCATATACATTAAAGAACTCCAGGCAGATGATGGAATCAAAACAAATCAATCAAAACTATGAATCAAGAGGGAGTGCAGACATTATGAAGAACCCCAATAAAGTATGGAAGGAAAAGAGAAAGGGGGAGCCTATCACCTCTATAACTTAATGAATCCATCATAGGCTCAGGGGGATCTGCTCTAGGAAGAAAAGAAAATATCTAATCAGTGAAAAATATGAAGCAACATCCCAGGGGGAGAGCAGTTCATAAATAGTCCCCATGAAAGCAGTCTGAGAAGAGCTCCTTGGAATATGACCTTGGAATATGAACAACTATGAGATCAGGAAGGGAAAGGAAATTCCTCTAAAAGAGAACTATAGAGGAAGAATATCATCTGAAGTATCAAGTAGCTGACACATTGATGAAAGAAGAGAAGACAACAAGAAGCCTTGGTGGTAGAGAGAACATCAGGCATGAACATGTAAGCTAGGAAAACATCAGCACATTAAGTGATGATCACATTGTGCATCATACTGCTAGAATAAAAAATGAATCACTTAAAGAAGAATGAGTAAGAAAAGTGCCTATCATCATTATGTCATTACATCATCTATGAAAAGTCCCCTTGAAGGAGTGAAGTTAAATAAGTGATAAATCTTTGAGTGATCTGCCCATGAAGATTCCTAGTAAAGAAATTGAAGATGTCTTCCCAAAGATATTTATGATAGAACAATTGAATTGTATCTAAAGCAACAATGAATCTAGAGAAGTTCTAGAAAGGAAAATGCTGTGAATTTCCTCTGAACAGAATGACAAAAAAAGAAAAATATTAATGAGGCCAAGATCAGATTCAATATATTGATGATTGTTGTTGAAAACAGTGGAGAGCTCAATAGCAGAAATTATGAAGGTTGTCTTATCTATGGGTTCATGTGTGAGATGAAGTGAAAGTGGTATCAATGTGGGTATTTGGTACAAGCAGCATGCCTATCAACAGAATACCAGGTGTTATCAATGGAGCAGCAGTATGGTACAGGTCCTCAGGATCAAAGGATTATGGAAAAAGAACATCAAGGTAGTATTCCCAGCATTATCTACATTCAACATGAAAAGGTCAGTAGCAGCACTAAATAATTAGTATTTTGTTTACACTTGAAGCATTATAATAAACATTGATGCAGTATCTTTGCCTATATATAATTGAATGCCTTCCTGAAGTCAACACATATATATCTTCAAGGCATCTTTCTTAGGACTATTCATAAACTGTGTGAAGTCTGTTGGATGAGATATCAATCAAACAACTTGAAGATGCCTTTGTTGGAAATAATCATGACAGAATAGTTGAAGTATTGGAAGTATGAAAGACTAGCTGTGTTAACCTAACAGTTGAAGCTCAAAAGTCTGTTATTGATTCATCTCAAGCATACTCCAGCAGAAAGGAATTACTGGTATTTCACCATTGAAAAGAGGTTGATCGCTGACATACATACCCCCTTATGACATAAAGAAAATTGCATGGTTGATAATTGAGACTGACCAATGCATTGAAGGGTTTGTTTTGAAAGTACAGTGTGCAAGCAGTAAATTCATTTGGTCTATTAGATTGAAAGATATCATCTAATTTCACAATAAGTTGTAAACTATGGCTTAATTCATTGATCACATCAGTAACAAGGACCTTTCAGCTATTAACTGTAATATCATTATCAGCATCCTAGCTCATATCATCACCAACAGGCAGTACAGGTGAACAGCAATAAAAGATATATTGGCATCATCACAATTGAACAGATGAGTACTGTAGATGTGTATTGCAGAAGAAGACATATTTCAGCTACAAAGGTTATGGGCCTACAACTTCCTCAACATATATAGATTTATGATGAAAATCATACTAGAGAGAAGTATATTTGAAGCATTCTCAATATTTTATGTTTTTGGTCCAAGAAAGCATCTCATATTATATAAGTCTGTTTACATAGAATTGTTCTATCATCACCTACACTCTATACAAGTGCAAGGAGTCTGTGCTTTGGGATTGTATCAACTTACAGTGTAATGCAAGTTCAGTAATCCTCAAAAGTGTTATCTCAACAACTCTTGTACACCAGTTTGGCGCAGCAGGGTAGAAAGCCAGAAGAAGAAGGCCTAAACACATCTCAGAAAGAGAAAATTAAGAGATAGAAAGCACACTAGGAAATGTGCAACCCTTTTCCATTGATGTCAAAGGGGGAGGAAAAGCCAACAAAAGGAGAGTATTAATGTGTTGCCATCAATGCCAAAGGGGGATACTATTGGAAATGTTGGCATTGATGGCAAAGGTAAAGACAGGAGCAGCACCTAAACTATCCATAAGGCAAAAGAGACAGAGAGGTAGCAGAGGCAGCAGATGAAACAGAGGAATTGAAGCAGAAGCAACAGAGGAATTAGAGACAGAGAAGTGAAGTTGAAAGGGCTTGAAGGAGTTTAATACAGAGGTTTATTTATGAATTAGGGGTTTAATACAGTTTTCAGATGAATTATTGAGAAATTATTCATTAATTGAGTTTGTATGGCATAGACTTTGATTGAAGTCTAAAACCCTATGGTAAAGAATTAATATGTGAAACGTATGCTTGAGGACAGAAGGAGGGCCTTTGAGTTTGAAAAGGGCCAGAGTTAGAGAAGAAGAAGTTTTGCCAAGACAACCAGAAGTCTGACTGTGTGAATGGTATAATTCAATCTCAAGAATAAATAGATCGATACTATTGTGTAAAATGTGGTTCTCATATACATTGTGTAGGAAAAGGGTTTTACACTCTGGTGTGTGTAACTGTGAAAGGAAGGTCGATCCAAAATTAATTGTGTTTAATTAGAGGTCGAAGGCTGAGTCAATTGGACGCTGTGATGTTTTAATCTGAATTCAACTTACTTATTCTGCTCAAACAATGAGTTCGAACATTGAATTGGGTTGATGGACAGTATCAGTACCAAATGAAGGTAATTGAATTTCTTGGGAATGAGTTGGAGCATTGCTTAATGGCAAGGAAACCATGAAGTGGTCGAAGAAACTAATAATGAGAAAAGGCATAGTTCGAAAACCAAAATCGTGAATCAAGGATCACAATGAGTCAGTGGATTGAAGAGCCAAAGGAGCGCAGCGTATTAATTATTTTGGCAGTCTCTAATTGAGAATCAAAGAGATAGCATTCCACAGAAGCACCGGAAAAAGTTTGAATCAAATTGTTTGAACAGAATGTGGGTTTGAATGGCCTTCAGTATGTAAGGGCGAGAATCTGAGATTGAGGAATTCGTAAGAGCTGTGAGGTTTGGGGATAGCTCCTTGAGATATCATTGCAGATATCGTATGGAGGACTAACGAATGGGCTCGATGGGAGATCAAATGGTAGAGTGATAAGGTGAGCCAAGAATAAAACAAAATAGAAAGGCAACTTCATGAATGGTGTGGACCAGAAGTAATTCAAGAGCAGAGTTGTGAATTGGAGTGGTTTAGTGCACAGTCGTAGGCAGAGTTAATTACAATAAAACATTGAAGTGTTGAACGGAACCCTGAGCCAAAAGGGAGCGGAACCTTACAAAGCAACAGTGAAGGTGGGTTTAAGAGGAAAAAACCAGAGGTCCCGCGCTGTGTAAGAGTGGTAATCAAATATTCTCAAAAAAATGCAATTCCATAGAATGATGGACGTGTGGCCTCAGGCGGTAATGTAATACCATTTACATCGTGTGATTTTGGGCAATTAAGTCCCGTGCATTTTCGTAACGCGATATTCACCGGCGAGCGTTCATTTGGGGTTTGGAGCGCAAGTTAATTAACATGGATCGTTGGATCCATTCGAAAATTACGCAAGGGTATGTATTCATTGTTGTGGGGCCCGAAAGGTTAAGTGGATGTATATTAATGCTGGGTTAAAACCGAAAGCAGAGGGTTTCAACTTAATTATAATTGCTGATGAATGCGTTGGCCAAAGTCCATTAAAGATTGCGTGGGCCATAGTGCATGTTGATATATACTATATATATTTTATGTGAATGGCAAGCCGTGGTATGTACGTTGATAAGGGTGAGAATTTCTAATGCGAATTATAAAGGCCGTGGGTCTTTATTAAATTGAAATCTTAACCTAACGTTGAACTAGCGAAGAATCAAATATTATTCGATTTTAATATAGTGGGTTCGTAATAAGGTTTCATTAGGAGGTAAAAAGGGAATATATGGGTTATCCAAAGCTTGATAAATGAAACATTGATCTGATTGATATTGAAGGTTTATATGTAGTTGTGGGTTGCACTTTAATTCTGGGATTGAAATAAAACATTGATTGGATTTTATACGAAGAGCATTTTCTATGCTTTGGGGGTGTATAACCTTAAAAGAAATTCAAGCAGAAAATATATATATATGAAACCAATCGCATCAGAGTTAAAGCGGAACATCGGAGCATACCATCGAAGGATGCGATTGCGACTGCAAAGGAACCAATTGCATCGGAGTTAAAGCGGAACATCAGAACATACCATAGAAGGATGCGATTGCGATTAATCGCATCAGAACAATTACAAAGGAACCAATCGAAATCGGAAGTATTCAGTTTCGATTAATCGCATCAGCAAATAGAAAAAGGTTCAATTGTGGGCCCGAATACCTTGAGTCTTGTTCCAAAGTCTTGAATGTAGATCCGAATCTTTGTGAAGGTGTAATGTATGTCGAGGTATATATATTATATGATAAAGCGAAACCTGTATGCAATGAGTGTGGGCCATATGTGTGAACATAAGCTGCGATACATTAGATTGAAGCCCGAATGTTAGTTCGAATGAGTGTGAATTTTCCACATCATTGAATTGTGGGCCTGGATGTGAAATACTATCATATGGTGGATTGTTAAAGTGTTAACCCACGCGAAGACTGATATCTGATATAATATATGTTACCAGACCATAGAGTCATAATTTGGCTTTATATAAAGTTATATATGCGTGAAACCAAAAGTAAGAAATGTTGAGTTTTAAATGAAAGATAAAAGACTTATATTTGATATGTTATAGTTGCCGGAACATAAGAATGAAAGGGGTTATAATATTCAGCTACGATAAATTGAAAGAGAAGAATCTCAGGCAAAGTACTTCAGTTAATAAAAGAAGTTTTCGTGATAAAGGAATGAAAATGTGGGCTCGACAGGTATACATACACAGTGAACAGGAATATGCACAGGAATGAATTTGATAGATATACATGCACAGAAAGCAGGAGAGTGTGAAAAAACTAAAAAAGTTAGTGAACAACAGAGGTATACAGAACAGTTACTTAATAGCAGCAGAAAAGAAAAAACCAGCGAAGCCAAAGGCCAGAAAAAGGGCTGAGTAAAGTTTATATATGTAACTGAAAATGTGAATGTAAATGTTTTTAATTGTTTTATATTGTTTGTGATGCATTGGCAAGTCTCCGGTAGGAAAACAAAAACTCCACTGTAAAACCGAAATGTGTACAAATTAGTATATTTTTTTGAGTAAGCCGGTAAAAGAAATGAGAAGGCAGAAGGCAAAGAGACATGGATGTCCATTTCAAATTCCCTGAGGAATGCTAACAGTCATAAGGAAATATCTATAAATGATATCACCTTGATATGCATAGAGAGGTTAGGAGGTTAGAGAATGCAGAAATGAAGCAGTGAGGCAGAGAAGAAAGGAGGAGCTAATAGAGAATTCAAGAAGACACAGTGGTGATACAGGGCAGATATGAGGACTGATGGACAGCAGAAAAGAAGGAACAGAATAGCGCTGATATCCAAGGTAAATCAGCAAGTGTTTTCTTTTTAAAGATTAAGGAAGTTGGAGCTTCCCTATCAAGTTGTATCTTGATAGATGTCAGTTGTAGCTGACCGAGGTAGGAGCCTCCTGTAGGTTGGTGCCTGCAGAAAATAGATGGGAGTTGGTGCTTCCACATCAAGTTGTAGCTTGAAAAAATGTCAGTTATCGCTGACTGAGGTTGGATCCTCCTGTAGGTTGGTGCCTGCAGAAAATTGATGGGAGGTTGAACTTCCTTGCAAGTTGTAGCATGTAGAATTGAGGTAGGAGCCTCCTGTGGGTTGGAGCCTACAGAAAATCAGTGGTGAGAGGGAGTTGGAGCTTGCCTTTGAATCACAACAATAATAAGATGTGGTTTTCTCCCTTTATGGGTTTCCACTTATATCTGGTGTCTATGTGCATGATGTCTATGTGTTGATATGGTATATCTATTATGCTTAATACTTGCTGCTCACATATTAAGACTGCTGGTACAATATCTAATCTGCTTATTAATTGCTGCTCACAAATAAAGATTGCTCACATATTATGTTGATCATGAAATGAAGGTGTTAATAAAGTTTAATGAAAAGTTTAAAAAAAACCATGAATGTGATAAACTGATTCACCCCCCCTCTCAGTTTATCTAAGGGTTCAACAATAGACTCCCGCTATAAATAGAATATGTTCAAAATTCTAAAAATAGACATACACCTAAAAATAGCCTGCGGACCCCACCTAGTGAAGGTGCTTAATTTTCACTAGGATCATCATCTTGTTGAATATCAACACTCCCTCTCAACAAGAAAGGGATCATCCTTCACCCTGATCCTATCTCTATGGTATTTGAATTTGCTCCTGGTGAGTGCCTTCGTCAGAATATCTACATCCTGATCTTTCGTAGGAATGTACTGAAGCAACATGATCTTCCGTTGCATACAATCTCTGATATGATGATATCGGATATCTATATGCTTAGATATATCATGAAACACATGATTAATCGAGAGTTTAATGCAACTCTGATTATCACAATGAATCACTGTAGGATCTAAATGAGAACCGAACAATCCGACTAGGATCTTCCTCATCTAGATAGCCTCACATGCAGCTTGACTTGCTGTCATGTATTCCGCTGCCGCTGAACTGATTGCAACGAATCTCAGTTTCCTGTTGTACCAAGAAACAATTGTAGATATGATACTAAAAACCCCTCCTGATGTGGTCTTTCTGTCCATTGGGCTGCCTTCCCAATCTGCATCCGTGAAGCCATACTCAGATGTTCCCCTGAGATATCTCAAGACATGCTTGCCCGCCTTTCAAAAGAGCTTGGTAGGATTAACCATCGCTTGACTAAGCCGGTTCACCACATAGCGTATGTTTTCTCTTGTATTAACTAAATACATGAGTGAACCCACCAACTATCGATAGACAATAGCATCCACTATCTCTCTAGATGTAGCATCCTCTTTCCTCCAGTTTCCTGGAAGATGAGTATCCATGGGTTTGCATCCCTCCATATGAAAATTACTGAGTATCTCTCTTGCATACTTGCCTTGAGACACAAAAATTTCACTTTCTCGCTGCCATATTTCCAATCCAAGGAAATAGTGAAAGAGACCCATATCCTTCATCTCAAACTCCTTTTCAAGGTCCTCCTTGCATGAGTGTATCAGCTATTCATCACCAGTTAGTATTAAACATTAGGGGAGTTTTGAGGTCTAAAATGGGCATCCTAAGGAAAATGTACAATCAAAATTCATTTTATGAGAACCAATCACATTTTAGGAGATGACATAATCCCTAATGGTTGAGGTGGCATTGCTTGAGTTAAAGGTACTTACTTGTCACATTCTTAATGGTGGATAAAAACTCATGGTTAACCATGGTCATGCTCTAAGTACTTTTAAAGTCATAAAGTAAAGTACTCATAATAAATGTCATTTCCCACTTTTTGAATAAAATATTATTACTGTTATTTCATATTTTTTGAAAGAAACAATGCATATCCCTACACAATCTTCATGTACTTACACACTTTTCAATAAATATTATATTTTTATATTTTAATAAATTTATTTTTAATTATATGTTCATCTCATTTTATTTTATATTACAATTTCAAATTATAAGTTAATATCTATACATATTTATTATACATATGAAATCAAAATAAATAAAACTATAACTTTGTAATTTTAGGATAAATCAAATCTATAAATAATATTATTATAATATTAATAGCAATGCAAACATATTAAAATTAAAGAAAAAATGTATTTTAGTTTTTTATGATGAAAAAATTTATATTAGTTTTATATGTTGAAAAAAGGTATATTAGGTTCAACATAGTCTGGGTAAAAAAAATCTAAATTTCGATATATATAAATCTTATATTATACTTTTAAATATAATTTAAATATATTTTAATACTTTTTTTCTTTAATTTTAAATACAACTCAATTCATTTCATTATGATTATATTAATATTATATATAATTATATATAATATTCTTTTTTATATTATATATTATTTCTTCTTATGTTATAAATCAAATCAATTCAATATGTAATATAAAATTCATACCTAAAACACTATATTATATTATATTATTTTTATATAGTATATTAATTTAAATAATATAAATTTTAATTAATAATTTATTATATAATTAAGAATTTATGAATTTATATTTATATTTTGTTTTAAGTTATTTAAGTATAAATGACAAATGCATTATTTGTTCAATGATAATGACTTTTTCTTGAAAAACTCATTCTTATTTATAGTCACATCAATACACTTTTTTTTATTAATTTTATTTTGATACAAATTTCAAATTGAATTTAACCATGGTTACATGGATTTTGGTGCAAAAAGTGAATTGCAAATTCATAAATATTAATTTATTGGTTCAGCTATTATTTTATTATTTCCTTAGGAGGCCCATTTTAAACCTCAAAATTCCCCTAATGTCATCAACATAAAGAAAAATGATTAAAAACTTACCCTCCACCACAATCTGGTATAGGTTTGCATCCGCCTCACTCTTGGTGAAGCCAAGTCCAGTGAAATAGTTGTCGATCCGAGTGTACCAAGCACGGGGTGCTTGCTTCAGCCCATACAACGCTCTTTTGAGTCTACACACATGCGAATCGCTGCTGAAGATATCAAATCCTCCAGGCTACTCAATTTACAATTATTCCTCAATGATATAGTTATCACTCTAATAATTCTTAAGTTGTGAGATTTTGATTTAAAGTCTAAGAAAATTAGAGGTAACCACATACCAACTTTTAAACTCTAGGATCTAGCCTTCCTAGGGTTCAGAGATGGCTCTCTCTTTAAGATTGAACTTTGTTTTAATTATAAGATATTAGGCTAGTTATGATTGTGCAATTTTGTTTTTATTTGGTTTGGTTTGGTGGGAAAAATCACTTAATGAGATGGATAGTGGGAAATATGTTTGTCCATTGGACTAAGGAGTCAAGAGTCAAGCAGATAGAACTAGGATCAAGGTCCAAAAGTCAAATGTTTTCAGGGAAAGATAGATAAGTCTTTGAGGATCTTGGAAGACTGTTTTGGTGAAGTGGTTTGATCGGGATAAAGAGAAATGAAGGATTCTTTGATTCAAATAAGGAAGGAGTAGACAGAGGTCATTCAAAAGAGGGAGCAATTAAGGGTTCCCTACTCTGGAAATCAGCAAAAAACATAGAAATGGTAAACAATAAAGACGAGGTGCTTTTAACAAATCCTGAAATAATACTCCTATTTTATCATTTAAATTTAGAATACATAATGGATGCATGAAAACACGAGAAGATAAACAATGACAAGTAGAAATTACTTCACTTCAATGGTTCATCACATGAATCCTGAAATATGATGCTAGATGATTTTATCTAGTCTGCTACTTGAACTTGCAACAAAAAGCCTTCAAGTGCAACAAAAAACCTTCAAGTACAACAAAAATGACTATAGAAATCTTTATCAATTTATTCCACAATAATACTTAAAAGAGTGAAGTATATATACAAAAATGTTTACAAAATATCCTGGAACGCTTCTAGGAATTATCTAAGGAAAAATAAAATATCTTTACAACAAAATAGTAACAGCTTATTAACAAATCAGCAAGCTATCCTATTTATCAAAATAAAATAGAAATATGTTTGTGGATTAGGTGCAACTGGCTGCCTTGGTGTCCTCTTTGCTGGCAAAGATATTTCAAATCAGTTTTGAAATATTATCTTCTTTATATTATACTCTTTAACTCTGATTCTCTTTAACCTTTGATACTTTTTAACCTCTGTAAAAATTGTCTTACTGTTGTAATTAATTCTGTTTTGACTGTGAAAAATTCAGCCAACTGTTTTATCATTTTTTCTGCAATTTGACTTTTACAGTAAGACAATGAGTGATTTCCAAGCTTCATCATTAGGAATTTATATCTTTTTAAGCCTCCTAAAGTTTTCATCTACCTCAGTATATCTAGAAAATGTTGGTTTTATGACAAATAAGTGTTGTATCTCATGTTGCAGATAAAACAAGTCTTCAAAACTTATGTGTAAGACCTTCCCTGTAGGAATACCTTGTCCTTCTGTTTTGTCCACTTGATCTTTTGCATACTCTCTCATTTTTTATTGTAGTCCTCCTGTGGCATGAGTTTATCATTAATGACCAAAATGTTAGGAAAACTTCTTTGCTTCAAATTTTCAAATTTAACCATAAACTTGGTTATGGCTATGTTCATGTTTTCAAATTTCTCTTCAAGTTGTTTCATCAGATTCTTCTTTGAAATGACTTTCCTTATTTCAAGGATTGTCTCTGTCCTATCAGTGATTTCTATTTCTTCCAAATCTTCTTTGTTTTTACTGTTGATAAACTTGATCAATTCTATGGCTTGCTCAGGTTTGTCACCCAGCTCATCTTTTTTTTTTATGAATCTTTGCTTATGCTACCTTCAGTAAATACCTCTGCTCATATATTACCTGGATTGATGGCCAAAAATCATTAATGGCTTCAATGATTTTACTCCATGACAGATTTTTCACATAAGAAATTGGCTCCTTCAAAGTCAAATCTTTTTGTAGATTCTTCAACTCAGTATTTAATCTGTTAGCCCTTTGTTCATGAGTTTTAGCATTGATTTGGGCTAGCTTCTTAGTGTCTTCAAGATTGTTAATCACTTTCTTCAAACTTTTTATTTCATTTGTTTGAAGTGACATTTCTTCCATGGCTTTTACTAGTTTACTAGCCTCCTTAGAATGTTGAGCTGTTGTAGTAGAGGATTCTGTGGCTAAAGTTGTGGATGATGTCACTGGAACTGCATTAGCCAGTGGTTCTTTTGGTGCCAACTCTTCTACTAGAGTTGAAGACACAATAGTAGTAACCATGAGAATTACTGTAGGAGTTTCTTGTGATTTTGTATTTTCTCTTTCATGGACAAACTTATCTATTTGGATCTCCATCTCTTTTATCTGTCCTGTTAATTGAAAAATCAAGTTCATCAGTCATATTTCTAATTTTTCTCTTGTACTATTTCTCTGGCTTGTGGATGTTAAGTTGGTGGAATATTAAGCTATTTTCTCAATGCTACAATATCTTCATTCTTCTTCTTCACTAACTGTTCTGCAGCTTTGAAATTGGCAGGATCATATCCTACTTGAATAACCAACTCTTCTAAAGACTTAATCCTAAGATCTTTAGCATGTGATGAGGCCTTGTCAACCTTCATTTGATATCTCATGTTTATGATTGTATTATGAAGTTTGTTGACACTCATAGCCTTGGTAGTTATGGTAGAATATAACATCTCTAAAATTTTCCTATGAAATTCAATTTGATCTAGTGCATGAATGCTTTATGTTGGCACTTCAAGATCAACTTTCTTGTAGTCTGCAACTATCTTGGGAGTCTTAACTGTTGGTTGAAGCATTGACATAATAAAATTTTTGTTTGAGTAATCAAAAGCTGATAAAAGTATGTTTTGAATGCCTGGTGTTTGCTTCAAATACTGAGAATATATCTCATTCTTGATTTCTTCATTATTTGTCTTAATCTGCTTATATTTTTCCCTGATATCAAGATATTTTTCTTCTGCTGTCTGTGAGGAAAATGCCTCCAAATTCTGTTGTTTCTCTATGACCCGATTGTTTGAATTATCAGGATTTCCTTCATTTAAAATCTCTGTTGTTGACTCATTTGTATTGACTTTAGAAACATCATTATTTGTCACTAGAACATCTGTGTCTTCTACTTCTATGGTCACTTTTCCTTTATCAACTGAATTTACTTTAGGATTTTTATTGTATCTAATTTTAAACCTTGCCTCAGCTGTTGTCTCAACAGTATATGTACCTTCTTATCTAAATCTCTTAGTATCTTTTTCTCCTTGATTTGCATTTTACAAGGTGTGACTAGTATCACCCTATTTAACTGCATCTACCAAAAGTGTTTTCTAGCCACTCATTTTGGTTGAAATGTTGTTCAATCTCTGGTTTTTTCTCATGAATATAGGGTGTTAGTTTGCACTTAAGCCTCATTGTGCTTAATATTCCTTGTGGATCATAGTTCCATGAGAAGCTCTCTTCAAATATATACTCAAGCAATTGTTTTGCTGCTTCTTGTTCTGCATCTCTATGATTACAAATAAATGGTCCCACCTGATTCTTCAACTTAAATTGGGTCTTCTTCTTGGCTGTTAATGTTAGTATGAATCTTGATTCGAAATGTACGAAAAAATACCACTTTAGTTGCGCATAAAAAACAACCCTAACAGCAAAAATGACTGCTAATATCTTCATATTTGCAATTAGATGATCAAGAAAAATGCTGCAAAAATATAGATCTTTGCATTAGAAGACATTAAACAATAGAAAAAACAATATTTACTCCATAGATCCAATAGAAAAGACAAGAATATATCCAATGAAATTTTTATTAATGGCACCTGGGAGGAAAACACAAGAGGGTGTTCCCTGTTCTCCTCAATGGGATGGGTTCTTGAAAGTCCTCAGCGCTTCAGATTTAGAATTCCTCTCTCTTGATGGTGTAGAAAACCCAGACAAAAATGGAAAAATATGGCTATGATGGTGGATCAATAGCGAGACCAAGAGTTAAGATCCAAAGTGATCTGTAGGCAACAAAAGGTGACAAATGAATGGGAAAATCCTTCTATTTATAACAAAATATTGAGTTAGTCTAGATCTTGGTGCATAATAAAAATATTATTAACCAAATCAAGATCCAAATTTTACGGAATATTTTATTATATTTGTTGGAAGGAAAATGAATCTAACTTGAGTCAAATCCCCTTATTTGTAAATAATAAATAAATAAATGATTTATTTATCATTTTAAGGATGTGATTACGTAATAATAAATAAATAAATGATTTATTTATCATTTTAAGGATATGGTTGAGTAATAATCAAATAAATAATGATTTATTTAATTATTTAAGGGAGATGTAGTCATATTTAACAAATAATATTATTTAAATAATGTTTAAATAATTATTCTTAGAAAATAATAAGGAAATAATGATTTATCTAATTAATTTCCTTGTTTTGGGTTAAATATAACCAGGAATATTAATTAAATTGTTATTTAACTAATTATTCCTTGAGGAAAAATCAAACAAATATGGATTTATTTAATGTTTCCCCATGGGGTTTCCTGTTTAGACCATAAGCAACTTAATAAAGGTGGTTTACTAAGTTATTTTTCATAGTGAATGTGATTTTATTTGGGGTAAAATTGGTCTTACTTGGTGTACTTAGGTCCATCTAATAACAATGGATTAGATGACCAAAAAATGGTGTAGCAGATTTCCCCCCAACGTGCGAGATTTAGGAGCTAATCGTATGACCGAAGTACGTTGTAAGAACTCAATCACTAGACATCAATGGGGAAGTCAAAGAGAGAGGATTGTAAGGTAGACCAAAGTGCTGAAAGAACTAGACCCTGAGGAGGTGACTTGCAGGCGCGACAAGTATTTTTGATAAGTGAGTACCTGCTATAGGCGGCGGGGGAGGCATACCTATGCCCACCGAGGTAATAGTACAAAAAATAAGGCGTCTGGAAAACCACGAGACGAAATAATAAAGCATATTTTGGCATAAACATGAGCCAAATGAATGACATAATAATGAATCCCACATAAATATTGTGCCTGAGATAACAACCAGGACTTTGTACAATAATATCTGAGTACATGAGATATGAAAACAACCCAGATGCCCCTGTAAACAGGAAAGGGCTCTAAAAATCTGACTGATATATGCAATCAAGAAGGTGTTGCAAGCAACTGTGGTCTGGATCATCAAATCTATGGAGCTGCATTGAAGGCTGAAATGAAGAGGTCATCCGAGGGTGTGGGGGGCTACCTGTAGGGCCACCCCCTCATGAGGGCTGAGACATCTCACACACACCCAGGAATCATCGATGTCAGCTGCTGCATCACTGGACCATCGAGTATACGGATCTCGATCATGTTGAAAGGAGTTGGAGCTGAGAAACAATCAAGTCAAAGGGAAATAAGGAGTCCCTTTTCCTGATTCGAGGCACCAAACAAGAGTGGAAGTTGGAACCAAGGTACACCACCCTCTAGACCTGTCTTCTGGAATGAATGAGCTGATGTCAACAGAAGGAGGTCCGCCATAGGTGAGGCAATAAGGGATCCTCAACTAAGGTACAAGAGAAAATAGTAGAGTGACTGACAGACTGACACTAATGATGATGATGAAATGGGGGGACTGAATAGCGAACATACGACTTCCCTTATTAGAGCATAAATGGCGTGGATGACCTGGCAGCGATTGACACAATATCATGAGGGATAGGGGACAGTGGGACTGAAGGCCATAATGTGCAACACGAGAGAGGGACCAAGCAATGAAGGATGGAGGACTATGGCGGGATGCGAAGGGACTCGGGATAGACTCCATGAAAGCAATGATGACTCAACTTAGATGCTCTAAACAAGGGTGACTCGATGGTGTTTCCACACAGGAGAAGGGTCCAATGGGGACCATAAAATCATGAGTACAAGATGGTAACTCACGACGAAATTTGACACGAGCGTGGACAAGTATGGAGGCAATATGGTGTCCCCAGTACGAGTGTTGCAAGTGAATAAATTCGATTTTGAGGAAGAGTGAAGTGGTGCTTATTGGGAAAATATGTCGCGGTGAAGTATCAAATCACTAAAAAATAACATATACCCATTTGAGGGCTCGATGAGAGCTTTCCAATGGAGCAAACGGTTTGGTAAATGGAGCTATGGTTGGGTTGTAGCAGGCGAAAGAAAAAAAAGGGGTTTCTCTTTTAATAAGGCATTTTCCCTCCAAATTCATTCATTTGCATGTGGAACTTGTGGTGAATGTAGAGAGGAGAGAGGGCCTTAAATCTTGCGGCGATCGTAGCAGACAAACCAACCATTGGAATCGAGATTCGTCAGTTGCAGGTAAGAGGCCTAACCCTACTCTTTCTTTTCAGCGGATCAAAAGTTCAGATTAGGTCCCTAGGGCTCACGAACAGCCCCCTACTCCTCCTCACGGCCGGATCACACTTTTTGGGGCAAAAAGTGCGACCTGGGTAGCAGGTTTTAGGGAGAAAAGTGTGACCTGTCCCAGGTTTTGGCCTGAAAAGTGCGACCTGTCAGGGAGGGGTGTCTCTATGCTATTTTTTGGCTGAGCATTAGGATTTTTGTGATGAGAAACATTCTTTCATATTTTTTGACTAACAAATATGATGTTTTTGTGCAAATATGGTAGAATTACAGATTAACTAGAGAGAGAGAGACTTGGGTGCTTTACAGTCGGAGATATGGGAGGATCAAGGT
The DNA here is from genome assembly GCA_034641835.2 of Pinus albicaulis. Lineage (NCBI taxonomy): Eukaryota > Viridiplantae > Streptophyta > Pinopsida > Pinales > Pinaceae > Pinus > Pinus albicaulis. The sequence goes on from CM076582.1 coordinate 296,042,870, forward strand.
GTCCGCAGTGCTTTGGCCAGGTTTGGGGTTCTGAAGTTTGTGGAGAACCCTTTGATGAGAGCTGGGGAACCCTTATTGGCCCGAATTTTGAACTATTGGGACCCGGACCATGAGGTCTTTATAGTGCAGGGGCACCAGATCGAGTTGATGGTCTAGGATATATATTTCCTGACTAGTCTCCCACCACTTGGGATGGTAGGGAATACTCAACCAGTATTACCGCGTGGGTAGAATATCATAGAGTTTGTAGAGCGCCATTATCAGCCAGGTCTCCAAATCAAGGGGAATCGGATACCCATCGGGGATTTGGAGAGGTTAGAGACCCATGCTATGGCCGCAACCGTGCTGTGGATCCTGGGCAACCAGGCACTCCATCACATCACGGGGGGGAAAATGATGCTTGTGGAGAGTGTTTTGAGTGGGACCTAGTATGGGTGGGCCTAGATGATGTTGTCATCATTGAAACGACAGTTGTCGCTATGTAAGAGGCAAGTGAACCATGACTGTACATATGGTACAATTTTGTGCTCTTTCTTCTTTAAGAAGATCCTGACACTTTGACCTCGCATACAGCTCCAGGATGGGGGCCCGAGAGAGCCTAGGATGCGCCGGTGGGGGCGACTACTGTGCAGAGGAGGAGGTGGAGCAGTTGGACGGGTGTTTTGTCCTGATTTCTTTGTTCATTGGGATTAGATGCTGCTGTATATAGATGAATATCCCTATAGTGGGATGAGTTATTATGGAGACCCGGATCTGCCACTTCCGCCTGGTCATATATGGGGACCAGATGGTAAGTGACAAATTGCTAATATTTTATGTGCATCTAAAGTTTCTAGAATAGTGTATGTGGTACTTATTATTTTACTTTTGGGATGCAGATACAGCACCAGTAAAATCGGCCGGGTACGTGGGACGACCTACAGTATCGGGGGCCGCAGGATCTAGTGGATCAAGGGCGGAGCAAAATGAGGATGCAGTAGCCCTTCTGAAGGAAATTCGTCATAGATGTGAGAGGCTTCTGACTGGTGTTTTGGAACGCGGTTGGCAAGACTTAGATGACCAGTACATAGAGCCATGTATTGGTTTACCCTCGGAATGGCGAGGGGTCATGCAGCGCATCGCGATGGACGAACAGGGAATGCATGATATACGAGCTGTGGGGGCAGAGAAATTGGCTTGGGATCCTCCAGATAGTGATTAGAGTGTAGGGGCAGGTGGTGCCCCCAGTTTTGGGTTTTTGTAACATGCTATGGGCATGTCATATGTATCAGAGTTGATGAACTCTAAAACATTTTATATGACACATACTATGGCATCATTTTGATATTTTTATGTTATTGTTTTGTGTTAAATGTGTGTGTTAAATGCCAATCCAAAATATGGTTTGCAATGCTATCTACATAGTGATTTTGTGCTCTAGGTACATGATTGAAAGTAATGATTTCAAATTCATGCATCAAAAGCTTCACTCGTATATATCTTCTGAAAAGGATAGGATTATGCACACGATATACACCATTCAATTACATGACAAGAAGTAGGGAATCTAAACGAACATGAAGGTGGAGGATGCGATGTGAAAGGGCATCGACTAATAAACCTAGTATTGCATCATATTCAACATGATTATTGGTAGCAGTACCAATGCATACCCGTTTGAAAGAACAAGCGCATGCAAGGGGGTAAAAATGGCCCAACCTGCCGAGGCTAAATTCCGGGAGTAGCAACTTGCACCATCGGCAAAACTGATATAAGGTGTGGACGGGGGTCCCTCTGAAAAGTGCCACAAGACAATAAATGGGAGGATAAAGAACAATGTTGGCAACCTGAGCGCAAAGTAGAAATTAAACGCACTCTGCGGAAGGGAGTGATTTGGATAGGATGTCTACTACCCACATACTGCCCGGGGGGGCGGGAAGTGTGGGAACTATTGGAAGCGTAGCTTGAGCTTAGGCCGCATAAGTCACCACAGGTATGGATGATGGCATCCTGTGTAGAGGCGGGAAGGATGAAGTCAGGGGTGGCCATGGCTTCCATGATGTCGTCATCGCAAAAGAAGGTGAAATGATGGGAGGAAGAAAGACCTCATGACGCGATAAAGCTACCTGACTCATCATTATGAGAAGAAAGGCTCAAATGTGCATCATCATGGGGGATGACGTAAGAACAAGGAGATAAAGGATCCACTGATGTTGAGCCCGGGGTGTTTGCTGAAAGGAGGTTAAGCGAAACAACAGGAGAAGATTCAGAGGGAACTTCTGTCAAGGGCCTCAAGGATGATGAAAGGTAGAGGATGGTGGCCGCATGTTCCGTCATTTCAACATTATGGGGGGGAATTTCAATAGGGGTGTGTAAATCCTCAATCTGGCCTACAGCATACTGTGCAAGCATGGGAGAAGCGGATTGGTTTTGTTCAATATCGTACTCCCGAACTACCTCCAAAGAGGCACGGTAATGTGTAAGGCGGTGACACTGATGAGAGTAATGGCCATGGAGACCACACAAAGCACAAGGGTGTTTGGTGTGAATAGTCTTGGTGTTCTTGGTTGCGGTCAATGAATAAGCAGAGGTTTTAGGGACCGTAGACTCAGGGAACGCGACATTAACCATGGGCTTGATGCTGGGCAACTCGAGACAAGTATGGGTGGCATGACCGACGACATCACACAAAGCACGGGGCTTTGGAGGTGGAGGAGGTGCAGGGTCAGTTGGGGAAGATTTTTCCTTTGAGGCCTTTTTGCGAGTTCTGCCCTTCTTACCCGAAGCGGTCGCAACAGGAGGCGGATCCTGTTGAGGTGGCTGAGGCACTGTGACAATGGGAGAAGTTAGGGGGACCGATTGAATCGGAGTCAAAGCAAGATAAGGTTTGGGTTGACCTGGCGGGGTAGCGGTTGGAGGATCAAGGTACCGAAACAGAATCCCGATAGTCAAGTTAGGAAGAGAGAGGGTGGCCATGACAGGTGCCATATAGATGCCTGGTGGAGGGACTAAGAACAGTATCTGACCGAAGGGGTAATGGATAGGTGGGACGACTCCTAAATGGTTAAGGCCTAGAGGAACTGATCCAGGAGGATAAAGAGGCTCATGAGTACCAGCTGAAGGGCTAGGAGGAGGAGGTCCAAAAGGCTGCATCGAAGGGCTAGGAGACGACTGCGGAGGGCTAGGGGGCTACTGACTAGCCGAAGCGGGCCTCTTGAGAGAAGCCCGAGACGATTGCATCATGCAAACATTCGATGAGCTGGGATCAGAGATGGGAGGAGGAAGACCAGGGAATGTACCAAGAAAGGAGGAATACTTTTAGACACCAGGTGAGACACTGGTCAAAGGGTCGATAGTTTGCTTATTGGCCACCGAAGAGATAGCGGACTCAGGGGAGGTTCGAGACTTTGGTTCGTAATACATCAAATGGTCAATGGTGACTATCTTTCCGTTATGGGGGAAGGAAATCTTACGGTGGACCGCGGAAGGGACAACAGACATCGCATAAGTGTAGAAACAACCCAATAGAATGTTGTAATCTAAGGGGGCGTCTATGAATTCTACATCAACCTAAACAGTCTTGCCCGCAAGAGTGATAGGAAAATTGCGGAATAAGCCAATGGGCTTGGAGGCGTGGCCATTCCACGCTTGGAGGGTGATCGTGGAAGAAGCCAAATCAGTGTATCCGAGTTGTTTCCAAACCGAAGCGAACATCATACAGGTGGATGCCCCCTCATCAATAATGCACCGAGAAACGTTGGCATTCTAGATCTTGACTGCTATTTGGAATGCGACGGAAGTAGGGAGAGGAGGATGTTCTGATCGGTCAACATCAAAGACAATCAATCAATCATCGGAAGGATCTACAGTGCCCATGACAGATAAAAGATATTTTCGTTGTGAAGGGCACAACTAGAGGAGTTCCAGCGTTGAAATGGCAGCAGCAGATTGTGCCAAATCATCGACTATGCTATACGAATGGGCGGCTTTTCCAGAAGCAGCATTTCGACGCAGTGGTCCCTTAGGGATCTTGGTATGGACTTCCGTCCTAGGCTGAGGGATTTGTAAGGGACCCTTAGGGGTCGAAAGAGGCTCTATAGAGACCGAAGAAGGCAGTTTGGAGACAGACGTAATGGGAGGCTTGTTGTACTGACGGGACCAAGTCTGAATATTGATGTCTACGGTTGAAGGTTGATCAGATTTCATCATGATAATCTGGTAGTCGGGGGTACCGGATGGAAGAGGTTGGGTAACAGTGTGGTAATCAGGAGGTTGGGCAAAAAGAGGAGGCATGTTATATCTTGAATACGTGCTACCAGGAGGGGAAGATATATATGAGGTGCTGGCCCCCCTGAGGAAAATAGAGCCCATGGAAGGTGGAGCAATGAAGACACACACACGGCACAAAGGAAAAATAGACTGACAAGGGCAGGGAGGTGCAAGATCAATCGATTACAATGTCGAAACAAGGGCAGAGAGGTGCAGGATCAATTGATTTCAATTTTTTAGAGTCTTTGCTTGGCGATGTTAACCAAGCCCTTTTTTTCTTAGGGTGTGTGTGTGAAGTGTGTAAATTTAATTTTTAAACCTAGACATTTGTAGAGAAAAATAAAAAAGTGTGCTGTATAGATGTAGATAACCTACAAATGACAGTATATAGGCCTGCAAAACAGAAAATAAAGAGCTAATAATGTAATAATCTAAATCCAAGGAGGTGGGCTTCTCAACAACTAGGCTATAGGTGAGTGAAAAACTAATCAAAACACACTAAACAACCAATAGATCTAAGGTCAAAAGGGACAGGGATCTAAAGGACAAAATATGCTGGAAAGTGGTGCAGAAAACAACAAATCAGAGGAAAATTTGCTGTAAAAAAGGTGGAGAAAAGCTATCTCCTGGAGGGAAACAGAGTGAACCCTAAAGGAAAACCCAAAAAAAGATAGATGAGGTGATTTGGATGGATAACAAGCTGATCTAAAGTGGATCTGAAGGTGAGGTATCAGATCTGAAAAAATGGTTGAAGACTCTGAAATTTCAGACAACCTGCAACAGCAAAAAATTCTTCCACAAAAAGTGGAGGGTACCAAAGCCCTAGGGGGCTAGGTTCCCACTTAGTTGATTGAAACAGAACAAGTACAGGTCCAAAACGGGCGGAGACGGAGGTCAGAAAACCTTGAACAAAGGCTCAGACAAACCCATAAAACTTTCAGAAAAATCCCTGCAAAAAGTCCAGGTCGTAGTTTCTGACCTGTTTTTAGCAGAGGTCGCACTTTTTGGGCTGTAAAGTGCGCCATGGAGGTCCATATCGCAGGTTTTGGGCTGAAAAGTGCGACCTGCACTTTTGGCACTCTCGGTGGTAGATTTTAGAAAAAAATTTCGTCTCAGCTGCGACTGATGTCTGTTACCTTCACAATAGGTCCGAAAACACACGAAAGTCGGAATTTTTATCTTTTTAGGGTTTTATGGGTTAAAAAAAATATCAAGAAATGAAAAAAAAGGGGCTGAAGAGAAATCCTAGGGTTTGAAGCAGCTGGATATGCAAGAATCAGAAAAACGGCAGTGGTTGTAATTGTAAACCTGTGTGGAGTCGCTAGTTGTTAGTATGAATCTTGATTCGAAGTGTACGAAACAAGACCACTTTAACTGCGCATAACAAACAACCCTAACAGCAGAAATGACTGCTAATATCTTCAGATCCGCAATTAGATGATCAAGAAAAATGCTGCAAAATCCTATATCTATGCATTAGAAGACATTAAACAGTAGAAAAAACAAGATTTACTCCATAGATCCAATAGACAAGACAAGAATATATCCAATGAATTTTTTTTTAATGGCACCTGGGAGGAAAACACAAGAGGGTGTTCCCTGTTCTCCTCAATGGGATGGGTTCTTGAAAGTCCTTAGCACTTCATATTTAGAATTCCTCTCTCTTGATGGTGTAGAAAACCTAGACAAAAAAGGAAAAATATGGCTATGATGGTGGATCAATAGCCAGACCAAGAGTTGAGATCCAGAGTGATATTTAGGCAACAAAAGGTGACAAATGAAAGGGAAAACCCTTCTATTTATAACAAAATAATGAGTTAGTCTAGATCTTGGTGCATGATAAAAATATTATTAACCAAATCAAGATCCAACTTTTATGGAATATTTTATTATATTTGTTGGAGGGAAAAATAATTTGATTTGAGTCAAATCCCCTTATTTGTAAATAATAAATAAATAAATGATTTATTTATCATTTTAAGGATGTGATTAAGTAATAATAAATAAATAAATGATTTATTTATCATTTTAAGGATATGGTTGAGTAACAATCAAATAAATACTGATTTATTTAATTATTTAAGGGAGATGTAGTCATATTTAACAAAGAATATTATTTAAATAATGTTTAAATAATTATTCTTAGAAAATAATAAGATAAATAATGATTTATCTAATTAATTTCCTTGTTTTGGGTTAAATATAACCAGGAGTATTAATTAAATTGATGTTTAACTAATTATTCCTTGAGGAAAAATCAAACAAATATGGATTTATTTAATGTTTCTCCATGGGGTTTCCTGTTTATTTAATGTTTCCCCATGGGGTTTCATAGTGAATGCGATTTTACTTGGGGTAAAATTGGTCTTACTTGGTGTACTTGGGTCCGTCTAATAACAATGGATTAGATGACCAAAAAATGGTGTAACAGTTAGGAAGTTGATAGAATCAGAATTTAAGATTTTCCTGATATACTCCAAGGCAAAGAATATCATTGGTACATATTTAGGTAGTTTGTAGGGTAACAGATTGGACCCAAAAACTCTGATTTCTATATGTTTTTTATATAAGTACCAATTACCAATTCTAGTGTGCTCTGATAGCTGTAGAATTTTCTTCATTTCATCACTGATTCTTGGTTGTTCTATATTTGTCAGCATATTTATCAATGGATGGACAAAATTATCTGTAAACTTTTCATAAGTGAACTCTGAGGACTCTTTTCTGATCAAATAAGTCCAAAAGATGACTGAAAGTGGATTTTATTCTATATCAAGATTCTAGAGGGTTATAGGGAACTTTTCTGCTTGAAAATATAAGAACATATGGAAGAGAAAGGATGTATATCTAAATACTCCTTCAGTTGGTAATTTGACAACCTGATCATGGATATTGTCAGTTATATGCTCAGCATAATTGAAAATGACAGAAGGAAATATAATGTTAATTATTTCAAATAAAAACCCTCGCTTTTTCCCCATAGGTTTAAACATATTCCCGAATTAGTAATTAGTAATTAGTAATTATTAATTCCACCCCCTATGGCTTTTAAAAACACGCATAAAGGTTTTATTTACCATATAATACATCCCGCTCTTCTGTGATATGCCTTCTTCCAGTTATGATGTTTGGCTCTACGTGAGTGGACTCCTCCACTCCATGAACCTCCTCTTGTGGCTGATCCACATCTAGAGACTCATCTTTGGGAATAAGCAGTTCCTCATCTGCATTCAAGTCTGGCTCCCTCTCAAGAGACAAATTCATGGCTTTCTCCTCATTGAATTTTATATCCCGTCGCACCACAATCATTCGAATTTTTGGCAAATACACATGATAATTATGGGGTGTTTCTGTGTACCCCAGAAATATACCAACTTCAACAGTCGTCTCTAGCTTCATCTTGGCGTTCTTGGTCACATGCACATAAAAAAATGAGCCAAATATTTTAAAGTGAGAAACATCTGGTTTCTTACTAGTAAAAGCTTCTTCAGGTGTACTCATGCCAAGTACTCTATGAGGACAACGATTTTTCACATAAACCACAGTGTTGCATGCTTCTGCCCACAAGTGCATTGGTAGGCCCTGATCATGCAGCATAGCTCGTGCAACACCCACGATCGTTCTATTATTCCTCTCTGTGACCCCATTCTGCTATGGATTATGAGGTGCTATGAGTTCTCTTCAAATTCCTTCTTTGCTACAGAAGTCTTTGAATTCGTTCGAGATATATTCACCACCATTATCACTCTGCAGAGCCTTCACTTGCTTCCCCAGCTCTTTCTCCACCAATGATTTAAACTCACAGAACTTTGAGAATGTTTGATATTTATTTTTCATAAAGAAGATCCAGCATCTACGAGAATAGTCATAAAAAAAATAACATAATACTTGTGTTTTGCTGATGAAGCAATAGAGAATGGTCCACACACGTCTGTGTGAAATCTCTCTAGGATTACCGAAGCACGGTTCTCCTTTTCATGAAAGGTGTTCTTCACAAAATTATTCACAAACTTACCCATAGTACATCCCTTGCACTGATCTTTCTGTGCAAGTGTACCCTTGGGAAGTCTAGTATAAATCTGTTGCAAAACCTTTAGGGTGCCATGGTGAATATGGCCCAATCACCTGTGTCAGAATTCTCCCTCAGCCCGTCTCACCACTTCTTCTTCTTTTCCCACAATTGCAGCGCAAACATCTACCTCCAGCTTGTAGATATTCTTGACTCGAATCCCTATCCTTTTGGTTTGACCCATTGTTTTATGTCGCAGGAAACCTTTTCCATCGCTAAAAAAAATGTCATAACCTCTGTCCTCCAACATCGCGACTGAGACCAAGTTTTTCTTCAGACCTGGAACATGCATAACATCTTTAAAAAAAAATGGCTTACCTGACTCCCTCTCAAAGGTAATGGTACCGATGTTAGTCACACTGTATCGTCCATCGTCGCCCATCTCTATATGCATTTGGAGATATTTCTCCTCCAAGTCACTGAAAATCTCTTTATCTCCCGTCATGTGGAAGGAAGCACCACTATGAAGATACCACACTGATCCCATTGCGCTTGAAACCAAGCATGCGATCAAAGAGAAATCAAGTTCAAATTGCGAGGCAAGGGCCTCACCAGCTGCAGCTCTAGTAGCCTTATTGTTCTTATTTTTCTGTGGGAAGTTAGTGGCGAGATGCCCATGTTCGTGACAGTGAAAACACTTCACCTTGAACAAATCCAGCTTCTTGCCTTTAGCCTCTGATTTTGAGTGGAATTTCTTCCCCTTCCCTTTCCTTGATTTGGTAGCCAAAGCATAATCCCCTTCATCATCATGCTTTGATGAAGATCCATCCCTAGTGTTCCGCCTAAACTCCTCCTGCACTAGATCCGACTATAGTCGTTCCCAATCCGGGCTTTTTTCCCGTTCATTGACAGAGTCTTGATAACTATGCCAATTCTTAGGAAGTCCCAAGAGAGAAAAACTAACCAAATCATCATCAACAACCATGATTCCCACACTCCCCAGTTCATCCTGACATTGGATAGACTTTGTGAGATACTTAGGAATATTGTCTCCCTTCTCCATCTTGATTTTTCTGAGTTTATCCTTCAGAGCCAATTTCCTATAGTCGTTGCTGCTTTGTCAAATATCCGTCAAATCCTTCCACATTGAAAATGGAGTGTCTTTCCCATGAAGGCTTGAGACAATATGGTCTCTCACACCTTCCAATAGAATCCTTTTCATCTTCATTACTTTCTTTTCCCAGGCGTCAAGTAATGCAGCAACCGTCGAAGTGGGCTTAGGAACATCACTGTCGATGAATTCCTTCAAGCCATTATCTTCAAGAAACATCTCCATCCTATCCTTCCACGCAATGTAGTTCAAGTTTCCCTCGATTGCATACTCTAACCGCAAACCATTAAATCCATTTCGATATTTACTCAACTGTCGCACCAAGAAATTCTTGCAGCAAACTCGAATTGTTTCCACCAACAAACTCAGCTACTGCTTCAATATTGCAATATTATTTGCTCTGATATCATGTAGAAATTTTAATACAATTATATATTTTCAAATTCTCCTGATCTAAAAATTATATGCCACTTTTAAATATAGAATCCTTCTACTTAAATATTTGGGGAAATTTAATCGCCAATTGCAAACACATGAAGAAAAATCAATCACACATAACACAAATGTTTTTACCTGGAAATCATAAAGCTAAAAACCCCACTATAATATATTATGTATATATCACGGATCATGAAACAATATCATACAAAACTCTACTCCAAGAGTTCTCAGTACAATATACAATCGTCTCACACTGTCATACAAAAATTGGCATAAACATGCACCAATTTATTGCCTCCTGACAGCCTGCCTCCATTGCGCAATCCCTGCTGATGAAGATCCCTGAATGAATTCAATATTTCCTTGCCTTGACTGTGTAATCCTCATTGGCATCTCCAATGTGTCTTTGGTTGCACTTATGCACCCACTATAGTCACAACTGATAGTCAAATAGACCCTTTCACCTATCTCTCAACTAGGTCTCCACTGGATCTGACATGCATGTAGTTAACTGTAGTATTTCTTCAATTGCATGTGAGACCACTGCTTGTGAATTAATTAAATAATTAATTCACTGATCTCTCACTAGTGTATCTTTAGTTACAACTAGTTACAACTAGCACAACTGAGTTTAACTCACTTAACTGAGTTAAACTAAATAACAACTCACATAACTACACATCCAACTCTGTTACAACTTTGTATCATTTAGTTACAACGAAGTCCACTCTACATGTCCCACCAACCAACCTTAGAACTTGTAATTCCTTCAGTCAATTAGTTTTCCACATCAATTAACTGAAATCAAGTGCTTCAAGAGTATAGATTATTATTTATTGTCTAATATTATTAAGGACTAATAATAATTGACATGCGATCTATTTTTAGACATGTGATCTATAAATAGACTTCTCCCATGCATCTAAAAATAGAATCTCATCTATAAATAGAATTTTCTCAACCATCTATAAATAAAATCCCTCTATAAATAGAATATGCTCAACATTCTAAAAATAGACATAGACCTAAAAATAGCCTACGTGCCCCACCTAGTGAAGGTGCTTAATTTTCACTAGGCTCATCATCTTGTTGAATCTCAATAGATTATTAATGTCCATTAAGACCATTATGGTCTATTGGAACTTAAGAAGGTAAGAATTTAATCAAAATTTACTAACATATTATTTCTATGCTTGAAGAGAAGTGAGAGAAGCATCCATAACTCACCATAGTTTTTCTACCTTAATAGATCAAGATGGTTCGTAATGTGAAAAATATTTTGAAAATTAAAATGTATTTAACTATAAGCTAGGTAATCCAAGCGAAAGTGTTTTTAATCTTCAACCCTATTAGTATTTTACAGATGATATATTTTTTCTTCCCATGGTGTTTTCAGAGTAGACCAACACATAGTTTCACTATGAAGCTCATGAGAAATAGTTCTTATCTTAGCAATTTTCATTTTCTTCTTAACACTATTCAAGATAGATAAATAATTTTGGTTTTCAAGGTTGGGGTTGATAACCTCCTTAAAATATCTTAGTTTCATTATTCCTTCTAACTCTTTATTACTGCATAAATTATACTTGAATTTGGAAGTAATAATATTTTTAATGTTATCCTTATTAAGAAAGATGACCTCCTCCTTTATCTCCCAATGGTCTAGCCAATATTGGGCATCCTTATGCCATCCTTGCTTGAGCCAAAGGTTAGGGTTTTGGCTAGAGTCAGAAGAAATTTTAGGAAACCTCTTGGCTTCCATGTCATATAATTTTTTCTTAGACATGATATACCTAGTCATAGTCATTGCTTTGAATAGGGGAAACGCTAGCTTCAATCAGGAGGATAGAGTAGGGAGTACATCCTTTAATCTTGAGGTTATATGTTATAAAATGCTTTTGGATATGCTCAATATTATTCCATGATTATTTGGATATAATGCAATCCAAAACCTCACATCCATATAAAATAATAGGGGGGACAAGAGTCTCAAATAGTAAATTTTTTAATCCCAAATCCAAAGGTCCATTGACTTATAATTGTTTTCAAGCCCATAGTAAGATTTTTTTCCTCCACTTATCCTTTTCTCAATGCTATAATTCCAATTGGGCTTATGATTATTTTGATTCTCAGATATTTGTATGAAGGAAATTTCTCCAAGTATCTATTATCGTAAATCGAACTTTCATAAGTAATATTTTTTATTTCATTATCCTGACTTTGGTCTTGTTATTTTTAATAGTCATACCCATAATGGAGAAAAAACCTTGGAGGAGTTTTAGTTGATTGTTGAGATCATCATGGCTCTTTTTCAAAATAACAGTATTGTCAACATAAAGGGGTTATGACAATACCAGTGAGCACAGGGCTAACATGTCCTACATCTTCTAAACACTCTTCAAGCTTATCAATGTAAATAAAAAAAATGGTAGGGGATAAGGGAGACACTTGCTTGACTCTGGTATTGTAATTAATTTATTTTGAACAACCCTTAGTGGCATTAATATTGACAATAAAATTCCCGTACAATTTGGTCACAACAACCTTCAACTTGGGAGGAACTATTAGCTCCTCTAGCTGATTCGAATGGAAAATGGCATCAACCCATGGTATTCATCTACCCATGTTATCCATCCATCCATGGAATTTACCCATGGTATTTTAAATGGTATCGACCCATGGTATTCATCCACCCATGATATTTATTCGCCCATGGTATTGTAAGTGACCCATGGTATGTATCCACCCATGGTATTCATCCACACATGGGATTTATCCATGGTATTGTAAGTGGTATCTACCCATGGTATTGGCATATGGTATCTACACATGGTATTGTAACTCAAAAAATGCTATAAATAACAAGCCTAAATTTTTAAAAGGACAGATTGTCCACCACAATGTAGCTTCTACAGTTATTCTCTATTTTAATAAAACAAGTTTCTTTGTGGTTTTATTTTCTTTGTGTTCTCTCTTTTTTCTGGCATTCTAATTTTGCAAATCTTGTCAGATCCATTTCAAATTTTTAGATCTTGGGGGCCTCTCCCCAAGATCTGGATCAATGGTATCAGATTCAAGTTACGAATCCATGGGAATGAGGGTTTGAAACATATTTCAGTTTCAATGTTTTGCAGCAATCTTCAGCAAAATCCATGATTTTTTTTGGGCGGCGAGTTTTCAGATCAGATATGAAACTTTTGGTGAAAAATTTACAAAAAAAAGACCAGATCTAAATTCCTTGTGAAAAAATACTCAAATTCAAAAAAAAAAATCGGCCAAATTGGAGTTTGGATGAGGGAGATATCGCTGATTCAAAATCAGCAATGTTGAAGCAATTTTTCTGACGACAATTCATGGACGGCAGCTCTCCTGTCATTTTTCGCAATTTTCAATGAAAAATTTCAGAAGAATAGATATAGATCTTAGCTCCTCTTGAAAAATCACCCAATTTCAAAAAAAATATCGGTCGAATCGGAGTTCAGATGTGGGAGTTATCGTTGATTTAAAATAAACTATTTTTTTAGAAATTTTGTGAAGTCGAGATAGTTCCAGCACGAATCTGAGAGTCTAGAGTCTCCATATAGTGGTTTCAAACACATGAGAAGATGTAGAATGATCATTCCATTTCCAAAAACAAGTTATAATAAATATTCTGAGTTATATTGACCGAGTTATGCTCATTTTAAATCTGGAGCAGCATTCGGAGCGGGTTCCCTTTGGAGACATGCCCTCCCACCCCGCTTTAGTAGGCACCTGCTTCACATTCATCAGTTTCATCATAGCAGCGTTCGGCTTAGGTTATTTGGAGATTTTCCCTCCCACCGCAAGCTATGTAGGCACCTGCTACTTCATCAACAATTAGCATCACGGTTATGGGTCAACCGCACAAAATCTTTTTCATCGAAGTCCATTTGCTAGGCCGCACACTGTTAGTCACACAGTTGGTCACAAGAATTATAGAGTATCTCTATCCTCAGATCTTCATTTGTCATGGTTTTGGTTCATCCAAAAACCCACACTTCATCGAAGTCCATTTGCTAGGCCGCACACTGTCAATATCACAGTTGATCACAAGCATTACAAGGTATCTCTATCCTTGGATCTTCGTTCATCACAGTTATGGGTTAACTACACAAAACCCATCTCTTCAGTGGCTCTTCATATTCAAAAAAGGCTTCTCAGGAGGGAACTTCACGCAATGGGGACCATTTCTTCTTAAGGAGGGAGGAATGATCTGAATGGAAAATGGCATCAACCCATGGTTTTCATCTACCCATGTTATCCATCCATCCATGGAATTTACCCATGGTATTGTAAATGGTATCGACCCATGGTATTCATCCATGTTGTGTAACCAGCTCCAAAAATAGAAGAAAAGAGATATAAACGCCTTAGAAATGAGCCACTTCGAGGGGGCAACCTCCAATACATTACATAAATGAACAATTCTTGGATGATACAAATGAACAAAACCTCCTTCTATATATAGGAGTCCATGGGGCCACAATATAATCCTAGTGGGCTACAATGTAATCCTAGCCGACCTAACATTAATAATTTAAGGGCACAATAATAATAAAATGGGGGTTACAAGGGTACAATAATAACAATAAGGGGGTTACACTAACAACAATAAGGGACTATACTAGTAATATAGGGAACTAACATGCCCCTCTCCTTCAAAAAAGTGTTGTCCTCAACACTTGAGTAGCTCTGGGTGCTTCTGTATAAAATTCTCATCCTCCCATGTAGAATCTTCAGTGGGTAAGTTCTTCCACTTGATGAGATACTCTGAAATTGATCGATTCCGTAGTTGTCGAGTTCTTGTTTCCGTGACCGCTTGAGGTTCCAATATGATTTTTCCTTCCTCATCAAGTTCTGGAAATATTGTTTGAACTGGAAGATTTTCACCTATAACCTTCTTTAAGCATGAAACATGGAAAACTGGATGCACTCGTGAAGAAGCAGGAAGCTCCAATTTGTATGCCATATTACCAATCTTTTGCAACACCTTGTAAGGACCATAGTACTTTGGCGATAATTTATTATCCTTCTTTGCTTGCTTGAGGGACATTTGTTTGTATGGTTGTAGCCGTAAAAATACCCAATCTCCTACATCAAAACTTCTTTCGCTACGATGTTGATCTGCCTGTTGTTTCATTCGATTTTGTGCCAAATTCAGGTTATCCTTTAAGAGTTGGAGAACTTCTTGCTGATGCTCGATGTGATCTTCCACCGCTTGAACCTTCGAATTTTCCCTTAAAGATGATGTGATGGATGGTGGATGATATCCATAAAGTGCCATAAATGGGGTCATTTTTGCTGCAGTATGGAAGGAAGTGTTATACCACCATTCAGCAAGAGGTAACCACTTGACCCATTGTGTTTGTTTATCAGATAAAAAACAACGAAGATATCCTTCCAAACATTTATTTACTATCTCAGTTTGACCATCAGATTGAGGATGATAAGTTGAGCTATGAGCTAATTGAGTACCCAAACAAGAAAATAACTCCGTCCAAAAATTTCCAGTAAAAATGGGATCTCTGTCACTCACAATAACCCTTGGGCTTCCATGTAGCTTTTGAATTCTGTCCATAAATGTAGTAGCAACTGTACTTGCTTTAAATGGATGAGACAATGCACAAAAGTGTGCATACTTGGTAATTCTATCAACTACCACCATGATGACACTCTTTCCTTCGGACTTAGGTAAACCTGTGATAAAATCCATTGAAATCTCCTCCCAACGTTGACTTGGAATGGATAAAGGTTGTAGAAGTCTCGGGGTCTTAATTTTTTCCACTTTATTCTGCTGGCAAACCAAACATTCCGCCACAAACTTTTGAATATCAGATTTAAGGCCATCCCAAAAAAATTCTTTCTTCACCCTGTGGTAAGTTTTTAAAAATCCTGAGTGTCCTCCTAAAGGAGAAGTGTGCAATTCCAGAAGAATCTTTTGTTTTAGTCGGGAATTATTACAAAGATATAAGCGATCTTTGTACCATAAGGAATCATTTTTCCAACTAAATGTATCAGATGTACTAGGATCTTGCTGCAACTTTTGAATGAGTATCCATACATCTTTGCCCTTCTTCCATTCATCTCTTGCTTCAGTTATCCAATCTGGTTGGATAATAGAAATGGCACAAAGCAATGCTTCCACCTCTTCATTCTTTCTTGAGAGTGCATCTGCAACAACATTAAGCTTTCCCTTCTTGTAGATTATTTCAAAGTCATAACCCAACATCTTTGTGACCCATTTTTGCTGCTCTTCTGAAGATAGTCTTTGTTCCAAAAAGTGTTTAAGACTATCATGATCAGTCTTTACCTTGAAGTGTCTTCCCATTAGGTAAGTTCGCCATTTCTTTAGTGCATGCAGTATTGCTAACATTTCCTTCTCATAAATAGGTTTATGTAAATACTTTCCTTTGATTGGACGACTTTCAAAAGAAATGGGTCTTCCTTCCTGCATTAAAACGCACCAATTCCATTTCCTGATGCATCACATTCCACAATAAAGGTTTTTGTGAAGTCTGGCGTAGCTAAGACCGGTGCTAGGCACATTGCCTCTTTAAGATGTTCAAAGGCCTTAGTTGCTTCAGGAGTCCATGAAAATGCATCTTTCTTCAATAATGTTGTTATAGGTGCCGCTATTCTCCCATAATTCTTAACAAACTTGCGATAATACCCTGTTAACCCGAGAAATCCTCGCAACTGCTTTATGGTTGTGGGGACTTTCCATTCCTTAATGGCTTAATTTTGTTAGGGTCTACTTTAACACCCTCGTGAGATACAATATGACCCAGATATTCCACCTCTTGTACTCCAAAGAAACATTTGGATGTTTTTGCATATAATTGTTTCTCCTGCAATAGTTTGAGCACCCTGTCAGCATGTTCAACATGATCCTTCCAAGACCTGCTATAGATTAGTATATCATCAAAAAGTACCAGCACAAATTTTCTAAGGAAGGCTTTGAAAATGGAATTCATCAACCCTTGAAATGTAGAAGGTGCATTGGTAAGGCCAAAAGGCATGACCAAAAATTCATAATGACCCTCATGAGTTCGAAATGCTGTTTTTGGAATATCTTCAGTCTTCATTCTAATTTGATGATATCCTGAACGAAGATCCAACTTGGTAAAATAAATTGCTCCATGTAATTCATCCAATAATTCATCAATCACAGAATGGGAAATTTATCTTTAATGGTGAGCTTATTGAGCTCCCTATAATCCGGACACATGCGCCATGATCCATCCTTCTTGTGTACCAATACTACAGGAGCAGAGAATGAACTTTGACTAGGTTGAATTATACCCGCCTCTAACATTTCTGCAATCATACGTTCAATTTCGCTCTTTTGGAAGTAAGGATATCTATAAGGCCTGATGTTTGGAGGAACACTTCCTGGAATCAAATGAATAGCATGATCATTATCACGAATAGGTGGGAGTCCTTTGGGAGTTTCAAACACCTTGGAATGATTGTCCAAGACTTGTTGGAGATCTGCAGAAATAGATGATTTTGATGTTGGAATTTCTAGTGAGCATAATTGTGCAATTACGCCTCGTTGTTCTTTCTTTAGAAGCTTTGTCATGACATTAGAGCTTATTATCCTTCCTGGCTTCCCTGCAATACCTCGTAATTCAACTTCCTTTCCTTCTGAAAAAAATTTCAAGAAAAGTTCTTGAAAATTAAAAGCTACCGTCCTCAAAGATTGTAACCATTGTACTCCTAGTACAACATCAGCACCCCCCATAGGAATGGCAAGCATTGGACTAGTCAATACATATTCCCCCATGGTTAGCTTGATATTATGGCATTTTCCAGAGCAATTTATAGTTCCTCCATTTGCAACCATCACTTGACATTCTGGTGCTGGGTATAGGAAACAATTTAATTCCTTGGCTACATTATAATGAATAAAATTATGGGTGCTACCTGAATCAATCAACACTATTACCCTTTTCTTCTTTATATGTCCTTCTATCTTGAGAGTTTGAGGAGTGGTAATTCCTGCCAGTGCATTACACGATATGGTCGGATTCATTCCTTCCTCTTCTAGGGGTGGTTCCTGGTGTATATCCTCTTCTTGTTCATTTTCTTCTTCTTCTTCACAATCTATGTAAAATAATTTCTTCTCAGCACACTTATGACCTTTAGTGTATTTGCTATCACAACTGTAGCAAAGCCCTTTTGTTCTTTTTTCTTCCAATTGTTGTGGTGTCAACCTTGTAGGTTGTGGAAATCTAGGCATAGAAACACTTCCTTCTTTATAGAATTGAGTGGTAGGCTTCCTTGTCGCCATAATTTTACATTCAACTTTTCTTGTCAACCTGAATGCCTTCTCCAATGAATCAGGTTCCAAAACACGAACTTCATGTTGGATGTTATCCTTTAGAGTACCTATGAAGAGATCAATCCTGTGTTCCTCTGGAATATCAGTTACCCTTATATTCAATTTTTGGAAGTCCTCAATGTGCTGCCCCACTAAACCCTTTGTTTGAGATTTATCAATTGGCTAAAGAAGGTGTTGCTCTTTGTATCCTCATAATGTACTATCATTTCCTCCGTAAAAATTGACCAAGTGACAATTTTTTTACGGGAGCAAAGCCATCGATACCATACAAATGTATTTTGTTCTAAATGTAAAGTTGCAATGCGTACCTTTGTGTGTTTTGCACATTATGGAGATCAAAATATTGCTCCATCTGTAGTATCCATGTTACAGGATCCTTTCCATCAAACTTCCTCATATCCATTTTTGGAATATGGTGGTTCTTCCCACCGACATTCGAGTTTATGAAATCACGATTAACATTTATTTTGTTCTCATCATGAGGTTCTTCTCCTATATTTCCGCCATTAGGAATCATTTCTAGTTTTAAGCTTGTCATCAAGCCTTCCATGTATTCTTTTAGATCATTCTTCATGTTTTCCATGTTGTCTTTCATGTCATTCTTCAAACCGTCCATCTTCACTTCCACGCCATCCATTTTAGCTTCCATAACTTTCTTCAAACCGTCCATCTTCACTTCCACGCCTTTCTTCAAAACTTCCATTTCATTTTTTGTTGCTTTTTGCGAGAGTGAAATTTGTTGCACTTGCTCTGGTAATTTTGATAGATCATGTTGCAATTCTTCATCTTCATGAGTCATAGTAGAGCCTTCTGAAGGCTTAATGGGTGTTGAATTCTTTTTTGGGGCCATTTTAGAATCCAATATTGATATCTATTCTACAAGATGCCCTTGGAATCAGTTCAACTTGATTCTTCAAACAAGACTTATGCAATTCGGAAAAAAAATACACACCTTTTACTAGCTTTGAGGAGCTCGATATTGAAATTGAATTATCTCTGTAATTGAAAAATCTTCGATATGCGAAATTCAGCCCTGTAGTAGCTTCTTTCAAATGCCACAGGTCTGACCTGATTTGGATTCTCCAAGACAAAGTTGTGTCCAATCTCCCACAATGACCTAATTCTGGACTGGTTCAGTAGAGCGAACTTGTACGACTTGCCACGTGTCACTGTTTTGTCCTTTGTCTCTAAAATTGATAGCCAATAAACTACAGGCCGTGTAATTGCGACCAATTTTGATGGCACTCCAATCCAATCTCCAGAGAGAGAGTTATTGAACTTTTCCCACGATCACCTCTTTAAGATGAAATTCAGGAGCCTGAAAAAGCACTACCTTCCACAGATCATATCTCTAAAAATATTGCGAACCAAGCTCTGAATTTTTTTGATGAATTTCCTCAGGATTTCAGCTTCGCACCATATGAATTTCAGATTCTGAACCTTCGTAGAAAAAAATTTATAGCGCAAATTCCACGATGACCTGTTTAGGAGCCTGAAAAAATACCTGACTTCCACAGATGATATCTCCGAAATTATTGCGAAACAAACTCTGAAATTTTTACACAGGCTTCCTCAAGATTTTTTCTTCGCACCCTAAAAATTTCAGCTTCTGAAACTTCGTAGAAAAAAAGTTATAGCGAAAATTCCACGATGACCTGTTTGGAGCAGCGAAACCCTAGAATCCAAAGCTCTGATACCAAATGTTGTGTAACCAGCACCAAAAATAGAAGAAAAGAGATGTAAACGCCTTAGAAATGAGCCACTTCGAGGGGGAAACCTCCAATACATTACATAAATGAACAATTCTTGGATGATACAATTCACAAAACCTCCTTTCTATATATAGGAGTCCATGGGGCCATAATGTAATCCTAGTGGGCCACAAAGTAATCCTAGCCGACCTAACAATAATAATTTAAGGGCACAATAATAACAAAATGGGGGTTACAAGGGTACAATAATAACAATAAGGGGTTTACACTAACAATAATAAGGGGCTATACTAGTGATATAGGGACCTAACAATCCACCCATGATATTTATTCGCCCATGGTATTTTAAGTGACCCATGGTATTCATCCACACATGGGATTTACCCATGGTATTGTAAGTGGTATCTACCCATGGTATTGGCCTATGGTATCTACACATGGTATTGTAACTCAAAAAAGACTATAAATAACAAGCCTCAGTTTGTAAAAGGACAGATTGTCCACCACAATGTAGCTTCTACAATTATTCTCTATTTTAATAAAACAAGTTTCATTGTGGTTTTATTTTCTTTGTGTTCTCTCTTTTTTCTGGCATTCTAATTTTTCAAATCTTGTCAGATCCATTTCAACATTTTAGATCTTGGGGACCTCCCCCCAAGATCTGGATCATTAGCCTCTTCCATAACTTCATCCTACAAATGGTGTCAAAATATTTTCTAAAGCACAAAAAAGAACAAAAGAGGTCAGTTTTATTATTGTGGTATTCCTCTGCAATGATCTTGAGAGGAACATGGTCAACAATTGAATGATGTCTCCTAAACCCAACTTGGTCTTTAGCTCTTTTGCCATGGATTTTAAGCCATAAACCAATCTTCTTTTCCAAAATAATTTCGTACAAATTGGCTAAAATGTGGTTGATCATAATAGTTATATAATTATATGGAATGTTTTTATCCCCAATTTTAAACATAGGCACAATAATACTTTGCATCTGAGGCTTAGGATGTCCATGCTACATTGTTAAATTGAAGAGTGTGTGCCCTCCCATTTTAAAAATGTCAGCTTGATAACCTTCAACACCCTTTTTTTTCCATTAGTGAGTTTCTTAACCCCAAATTTAATGTCTTCCAAAGAAAATATATTATCCTTTATAGAAGCATTCAAAATGGTGCCCATGGAATTAGGTGACTCATAAAGTTTTTTAAGGTACTAATATTCCAATTCTTTAAGGGAATCAAATTATTTTCTTTAATTTTATGAATTAGAATATCCTCTAAAAAATTTTGGGATCAAAATTATAAAGGTGAAGTAGCTACTCTTTCTTTCTATTTATATAGCATCTTTTATTTCTTTTAATAAGAGCTTTTTTCAAATTTGTCTTATCAATTTTTAAGGTTTCACTAGGAGCATCCCTAATAAACTTTCTAACAATTTTACAATCATTATCATACCAAGGTTTGGTAGTTCTATTATTCTTTTTATATCTCACCTCGGTATAGAAATTGTCGATGGTAGTGGACAGGGGTGTAAAATTATGATAAAGGTGCTCGCTTTTATCCTTATAAGTTAAAATGTATAAATCCATTTTTAAATCCTCTAAGAAGAGATCTATCTTACTTTTTTCAAAGTGTAGGTGCCTTTGGCTATCAGAATTATCTTACATTTGTTTCAGTGTACATGTTGAATTTTAGAGGTAAGGAGAAAGTTCAAAATCTCGTTCATGGTCATTTAAGAGGCCAAAATTTACATTTTCATTGGAAATGCAGATATTAGATATCACATAATCCATGATACTAGTTCCAAGCCCGTGGATACAAGCCATCTAGTTGGAATTTGGCCATTTGGTTATGCCATTACAAATTATAAGGTCTTGGGAAATATATAGCTTTATTAACTCAGTAATAAATAAATTCTCGGTCTAGTATCCAAAGTTTCTTTTGAAACTACTAGAAAAATCATGGTCCTCATCTAGACAAAGAGGATTAGGGTTGGAGTCATTACTTAGAAGAATAGCTTTCTTGGTTGTAATTATAGCATTGAAGTCCCCTAACAGGAAGATATTACCTCCATTCCTTATATAATGAATATCCTGTTTTAGGGAATTATAGGGGCAAATCTTATCTAGATTGTTTTTCTTGTACCGATTGAGGGAGTTTATCTTATGAAGCCAAGTGTGAGGGGAAACATTGTTTTTTATATAACAAATTATACTTCCAATTCCTCTGTGAGTGGATTTACTGTTCCATGTCGACCATAGAACTAATCCATATATGTGAGGGGCCTTAGAATCGACATGTTCCCAAATTTCAACTAAGAAAATAGTATCGATTTCACTTGGGATCCAACTTAACATAGGATCTTTATGTGATGGAAACCCGCGAAAATTTCAAAATAGGATTTAAAGTGTTCCAAATTTATATTTATCACTCTTATTTTTGTCTCAATCCATTATAATAACCTTCTAATTTCTAATGATTTCCCATTTTCCTTCTTTTCTAGCTTCCTTTACCTTTCGAACCTCTTTCCTTAATTTAGCTTGGTCTGCTGGAATGAGATCCTCATTTATAAAAGATCATGTCACTTTTAGGCTAGGAGATTTAATGTGTGTGCCAAATTTATGATCACTATAGGTTACCCTAACAAGTATCAATCTATCTTTATGCTTAAGTACCTTTCCCAACTTTCTTGCTTCTATGAGATAGTTTGTTTCAATTTGTGAATTATTTTTTAGTTCTTCTTTTATTATTTCTAACATGTCTTCATTTTTCTTCTATTTTATACCATCAATTATAATATTCAAGGCCCTTTTATTACACTTATGATCTAGCTCAATTAGTTTTTTCATTTCCTCTTTGATGTGTTTAATGTCTAATTTATTCTTTGTCATTACTTAGAGCCAAATTGTTATTTAGTTTTTCTTTTTTAACTCTTTAATCTTGTCTCTCAATGTATAATTTTCTTCAATTGTTGATTGTTTTTAGGTTTCTATTTCTTGTAACCTATCTTTCATTTTTTGCAGTTCGGTCTTGAGGCCTAAAAGTTTATTTTTTAGCAATCTATGATTGTTATCAAGCATACTATAGCTAATTATAGTTTATGTTCCATTTCCCTTTCTTCTTCTTTTTTCTCAAATGAATCAATGTGATCATAGAGACTTTCTAGGGTGACTTTGCTTGGCCTCCCCTTACTAGATGGAGTTTTTGAAGTGAGGTGCTCATAATTCAACTAAAATTAAAATGTAAAATTAAAGAAAGAAAACAAATAGAAGGAATTTATGACCTAGGTTTTCAACAAATAAAATAAAAATATAATGTAAAAATAAAGAAAATAAATAAAAAGAACTTGTGCACCTTAGTTATGAGCTACGAAAATTAACCAAGTGAATTATTTTCACCATTGTCCATTGTAATTTAAATGTACCAAACATTCACTTCAAGTTTGATAAAAGTTCATGGTAGGTTTAATTCTCCTAATTATTTTACTCAGAAAAATTCACCACATGTTTAATTTTCTAAGAAAAATTCATGGCAGGCCCAAAAAATAAAAAATTCACTCATGTCTAAAAATTATAAATTCACCACATATCCCAAAATAAAAAAAATTAATCACCACGGGTTCTAGAATAAGTATTTTTTTATATCCTTTTTTTTGCTTTTTTTTATTTAATTATTTTTTTAAATGGCATTTTTCATAATTTTCTTAGAACAAGGTGGTATTATTTATAATTTGTTCTCTATTTTTTAATGTAAATTATATATATATATATATATATATATATATATATATATATATGAAACCTTTTATATTTAAAGTAAACTTTGTGTTCTTAATTTTTGAAGCTACCTATGGTCAAGATCATAATATAATTAATTCATTTTTTTTTACAAGGTCGGTTATGCTATATTTATTAGAAAAGTGGAGGAAGAGGGACTTCCTCGTTACATGCTCACTCCTCTCAGCTTACAAAATAGGTATAATTGCTGGGAGTGCTTGAGTGTTGTTACATTGCAACTGCTGCTACTTCTTACATGCATTTCAGTTATAGAGGCTATCACATTTAGACTATAGATTCTAAAAAATTAATTAAGCAAAAAGATACATTTTTTTTTCATGTTAAACTATATTAAATCCTAATAAATAGTGGACTGAGCTGTAAGAAATAAAGGGAGGAGGGGTTTCACTTGTTGACAGTATTTTCACTCTCCTTGTGTCCACTTCCTTGGCCCAGGGAGTTGGAGCAGCACTCAGAATTTTTTGTGAGAAGGTCCTGCAGAAAGATAATGGTTCCTTCAAGGTAGGTACAATGATTTTTGACATCCTTCCGGTCTGCACTGCTTGTAAACCATTACTTTCGAAGGAATGATGTTTCTTATTTAGTGTGAGCCTTGTTCTGGATCATTTGGTTCTTTGACTGCTCAATTACTATTTTATGATATTTACAAAAAGCATAGGGATGACTCTTCTCTTCAGAGGGATCCATATTCATATTTTGAGGGAAGGAGAAGGTATTGTTGCCTTTATTCAGAGGAACAAAGGACACAACTTTGAAGATGAAAACATAGGTTTTGAAGATTGAAAAAGGGTTTAAAACTTTATTAAAAATTTTAATATCGCAAAAATTATTTGGAGAGGGAGGCTTTGAAAAGTGCGATGGCGGGATTGCAATGGGAAGAAAAACTGTGAAATGTGATTTGTGATAGGGATGACCTATCTGAGTGCTACAGTAATGTCGCAATCGAAAATGATAAGAGTTAACGCAGCGGGAGCGAAATGAGCGAAGTGTGAAATGCAATAATGCCAAATTTGTGAAATGCGAGATGCGAGGGGTGATGTGGCAGCAGAGTATGGTAATAATATCACAATCGGGGCTTGGAAGTGGAAAAAATTGACATGAATCAAGTGGGGAATGCGATTTGCGATTGTGAAAGCAAAAATCGCAATGAAGAATGGAAAAATAAAGGAGAGAAAGGATTATGCGAAGTGCGAAATGCGATAATTCTGAGTTTGAGAAATGTGAGATGCGAGTGGTGACGTGGCATTGGAGTATGGTAAGAATATCACAATCGTGGCTTGAAAGTAGAATGTACTAATGGGAACCAAGTGGGGAATGTGATTTTCGATTGCGAAAGCGCAAATCACAATAAAGAATGGAAAAAGAAAGGAGAGAAAGGATTTTGCGATGGCCAAGACTGATGAAAGAAAAGGAATAAGGTGGCTAGACATTTTAAGTGTTTTTAGGAACAAGAGGTGGGTGCAACAGATGGATGGGTTAGAGATTAAATATATAAAGAGGGGAGTGCTAGTGTACAGAGATTTCTCGAGATGGAGAATGAAGTTCTAAGAGAGGATACGCTGGAAGGTTTTCTAGGATATCCTAAGAGGATTCGATGATATCCACTTCTTTGTTTTGTGGATTTGATTGTAAGTATGCTCAGAGAATTGAGTCAGATTGGATCTAAGTAGAATATGTACTTTGAGGGAGCGAAAATCCATAATGAATATGGGCTTGAGCTGAGCCATCATGGGATGGGAATTGTTGTGATGTGTCTATCAATGATGGCCTATCCAATTTCTCTGCCCAATCCTCGTTTTTCTGAGAGTCTGCTAATTTTTTATTATTTCTTAGAATGTGATAATACTCATTCCCACCAACCTGCATTTCATATTGGTTCACCCTACTGAGAATTTGACGGAGATCTTCATTCTTTGGCCTTTTTCCACTTACCATTGAATGAATAATAATATAAGAGTCTCCAAAAATAATTGGGTTGTGCATGCCTTTGTATTTTAAAAATTTTATGCCCAGTAGGAGACCATATGCTTTCACTTTATTGTTGGACATTGTTCCCATGCCCAAATTGTACTGAATGGGGCTAGAATTATCTCTGTGTATTATAAATCCACCAGCTCCAGCTTTGCCCGGATTCCTTTTGGAAGCCTTGTCGAAGAAAAGACATGGCCTGTTGAGAGATCTGATCCAGTTTTGGAATTCTTCTTCCTCTTTTCTAACTTTCCAGTTTGGTTGTTCCTTTGTGGTTTTTTTCATCTGTTGGGTAGTAATATTGTTGAAGGTGAAGCTAATCCAAATCTTTTCTTCATTCTGTAATTGTTGCATGTTTATTCCATTGATCCCCTTTACTGATAGGAACGCTGTGATTTGGCCCCAGAACTTTGATGTCACTCTTTCTAAAGTTGTATTTTTGTTTTTAAACACCATTCCATTCCTTGCAATCCAAATATGCCAGCAGAGGAAGGAGGTGATGCTGGAATATAATCTTTGTAGAGTGAATTTTCTTTTTAAAGTGTAGGGGTAAGTTCTCTTCCATTTCTTTAAGAATTTATTGAGAGGGAGATTATAATTCATATTTTCTTCAATTGGAAACATGATTCTCTTCCAACATTCTCTGGAGAAAGAGCAGTCAAAGAAGAGATGCTGAATATTTTCTTTGTACTGCAAGCAAAGGGGACATTGAGAAGGACCATGGATTCCTCTTTTTTTCATACTTTCAACAGTGAGGGTTTTTCTCTGGAGAAGAGTCCATAAAAATATCTTTATCTTTGGGAGCGTTCTCACTTTCCAGGCACACTTCCAGTACTGCCAATCTTGCTGCCTTTGTTGATCTTGTATTGTGTCATAGCCTGACTTGACTGTATATTCTCCACCTATAGGGATCCAAAAATGGGCATCGTGGATGATCTGAGCTAAAGGGACAGCTCGAGTCAGCTAAAATATCATGGAGTTCCACTGGTCCATGAGTTCTATTGGAAATTTGGGTCTATCCCACTGCTTCCAGGTGCCATCTTCCTCCCATTTGAAAATTTCCCCCAATTTTGTATAACCTTCTGCTATCTTCCAGATCTTTAGATCGTGAATATCTGGATTGTTTCCCAAGGGGGGATTCCCCATGATGTTGTCAGTCCATAAATTGATTTTTCCCCCATTTCCTGGCCTTGTGGAGATATTTTTCCTTATCACTGGAATTGCATTGGAAATGAGCTTCCAAATTTAGGAGCATGGTCTTATGGGGGGGATCCTTTCAAAAAAAGAGATCCTTGGAGCATTGAGGTATTTTTCTCCTAAAAAAAATTTCCACTAGCACCTTTCTCTTGTTAGAAACCTCCAGGCAATCTTAGTTCCGAGGGCCAAATTCATTAGCCCAGGGGTTTTGATAGACAAACCTCCATTATTGTAGTGGGCAGTGACCTGGTTCCAATTGACAAGGCTGAATTTTTTTGTTTCAGTTTTTCCTCCCTTCCATAAGAAACCTATGATTATGATTTCAATTTGTTTATGAATGCTAGCAGGAGCTACTATTAGAGAAAACTGATATAGGGGCAACACTGAAAGGGTTGATTTAATGAGAGTGAATCTTCCAACCTGATTTAAACAAATCATCCCCCAAGAATGGATTTTTCTTTTCATTTTTTCTGCATATTTATTCCAAATATCAGTCTTTAATTTTTTCTTGGTGATAGGCAGCCCGATATATTGAAAGTGGCTCCAATTTGTTTGGAAAGGAATTTTCAAAATTTGTGACATTCTTTGAATAGTTCTTGGAGGGGTGTTCCGGACATATAAACAATTTTTTTCATTATTAACCATCCCTCTCGAAACATCCATGTAGTTGTCCAAAACAAATTTAAATCTTCTTGCCACAATACAAGATGCTCCCCCCATAAGAAGGGTGTCATCTGCGAATAAGGAATGGTTGATGCTTTTGGTGACCCTGCTTATAGTCGGGCTAGTCAGGGAGAAGTTTCTATGGTAATGTTCCATATTTATACTTAATGAGTCACCCATTAGAGTGTAGAGGAATGGAGACAGGGGGCAGCCTTTCTTGAGCCCTCTTGAGCTCTGAAAATAATCACATGGTCTGCCATTTACAAGAGGAGAAATCCAAGGGCCATTGGTACATGCCTTTATAGTTTCTATAAAATCATCATAGAATCCAAATATATTAAGAATAGCAGAGAGATAGGATAGATTAACTCTATCGAAAGCATTGGCCATGTCCATTTTTATAATGAATCCCTGTTCATTGCGAGAAAAAATTGAGTGGAGGGCCTCTTGGACAAGAATGATATTTTCAACAATTTGACGATTTGGAACGAAGCCTCCTTGATTTTCATAGATGAGGGAGTGAAGGAAAGGTTTAAGTCTTCCATCTAGGATTTTATAAATTATTTTGTAGGAATCATTGCATATGGATATGGGGTGTAATATGTTAAGTGATGAGGGGTGGGGGTGTTTTGGGATGAGGGAAAGAAAGGTGGAATTTGTGAATCCTCCAACTTTTTTCTTTTTGATAACATATCTTATCATTTTTAACAAGTCCTTTTTTATTACATGCCAGAAGGAGTGACAGAAGGATATGGAGAAGCCATCAGGGAATGGTGCCTTTTCTGGTTGTAGGTTCCAAACTACTGACATGACTTCTTTTTCTGTTACTTCTTTGAAGAGTTCTTTATTTGCTTCCTCACCAATAATTTTTGGAATATGAATTAATAATTCCTTTGTATTTTCATAGTTTTACACAGCTGTTAGGAGAGTTTTGAAATGCCAGAAAACTTCTTTCTTGATGTCTTCTTGGCCCTTTATCTTAGACCCTCCTCCCATGATTTTTTCTATATTATTTTTTATCATTCTTGTTTTGGCTGAATTGTGGAAGAAGGTTGTATTTGTTGATTTTGTAGCATCCGGAAGTGTTCCAAGTCTCAAACTTTTCAAGGAGGCTTGGACAACAGCATTCCAAAGAACCCAGAAATAGTTTGTGGAAATTCCACTCGGTTCATGACTTATTATAATAATTAATTATTTTAATGAACACCCTAAGTCTAAACTTAGGGAAATGAAATAATTAAAGGGTATTAATAATTCAGAGTGTGAATCTTCTAGAAAACATGGATCAATTAAAGTTTTAATCTTAGCAATTCATTAATCTTTTAATCTAGGTTGTTGGTTCTCCAACAGGAAGATTATAAAATAATGCTTGAGGGTCACTTGGAAAACAAGTCGGGCATACACTCAGTACCCAAAGGAGATCCATTCTAATGTAGAATTCGATCTCAGTGGGAGAGTTGCAGGGCGAGAAGTTGCAGAAGCAGAAGGAGGAGGTCAGGGGTGATCGAGATCAGGGTCGGAGGGTAGCAATGGGTCACTGGAGGCAGCTTGAGGCTGCATCACAGAGAACCCATGCAGTCTCCACGTAGACTCACGTAGTCCAGCACTGGGACTGTGCGGTGAATCACGCAGAGAGACACAGGGGCATGCAGGGATGTTTTTGGTGTCAGATAATTGTCTGAGTAAGTCGTAAATTCAGTCTCAGGTGGTTCAAAATTAATCTGCAGTATATTTTCCCTATAAAGATATAATTTTACGAAGAATTAATAAAACCCTCATCTGCTGCACTGGTTTTCCCACATTGGTTTTTTCTAGGGACAATTGTCGAAAAATAACTGTGTACATGTGATTGATTCTTGTTCTTATGTTTTCTGCTGTTTATTTCTCTGCATATATTGAAAAATAAAGAAACTCAGAAAATACATAAAACACACATAATAAACCAGACACCAAATATTGGCAGAAAAGGCTTCAGCCTCACAGCTTCCTCACATATTTTCTCATTATTAAAAGAATGTAGTGTTACAATTAAATAGATGAGGAGACAATGTCTTAAGATAGTGTGTGCTATCTTAGACACCTTGGTTGAGATAATTTCTCAACCAAACACACACCAATATAGGAGCTACCTAAACTAACTCCTATCTTAGAGGAACAAACCAAACTAAAGAGTTAGGCATAAATTCCTAACTTTTAATATTTAATTTATTTATTTTATTTTTGGATTTATTATTATTTTATGAGAAGGCTAACAACATATATAATTGTGAATGTTGCAGTAGTATTTATTTCGATATTTGTTGGAATATTTCTGAATAATAACTTATTGAAATAATAAGTAGGAGAAATAAATATATCACTGCAACTATTTGTAAATTTTCACATTGTATCAGAGCTAGAGATGAATAACAGAGAGGGGGCATCTAACAGTGGATGAAAATCTATTGTTGGAGCAACGATGCAGATGTTGGGTTTGTGTTATATTCTTTCAATGACTAGTTATGTGCCGGGGGGGGGGGGGGGGGGGTATTTTGCGTTGGGCACAATGTACAAGGGGATCAGAGGGTGGGCAGCAGCCCCCCCTATCGGGGTCCAGGGCAGCGCCTCGAAAAAAAAATTTTGGTCCTTATTTTCCAGTGGGCGGACCCACCCATGGTTTTGTGCATGGGTTTGCACATGGTTTTGGGGCATGATGGTATTTGGCCCCTGGTATTTTGTAGATCCGGTCAAGGGAACTACGGTTATGTTCTAATCCAGGGTTAATGGATTGGGGTTTATGTATGCTTCAGCATGTATATATAATGAATATAATGAAAAATCAAGTTGGTCGTCCCGATTTGGGATCCAGGGGAAAATCTCTGTGTTTATCTGTTTTATTTTTTATGCTCTCGCTATTATTTATTTTTTGTTTTAAGATTCGTTTGCAGATAATTTATGTACAGGGTTAAAACCTACATTTGGTATCAAAGCTAGTTTCGGCTTCAAGGGGATGCCTTTGCTGCTAAGGGGTTTTTTGCTCGGGCCTGAGGTAGACCCTGTTCAGTGGAAGATCTACATGATCGATTCTTGCCGTGAAAGAAGATGGCGAGCAGTGGGAAGATAAAGATCGAGAAATTTAATGGTCAGAGTTTTGAATTGTGGAAGCTCAAGATGGAGGATCTGCTGCTGGATAAAGATTAGTGGATCGGGGTAGATCCAGGCACTAAACCAACAGCAATGTCAGATGAAGATTCGAAGAAGCTGGATCGGAAGGAAAAGAGCACAATACGGTTGTGTGTCTTAGATTCAGTATTGTTGAATGTATATGGGGAAGCTACGACGAATAACTTGTGGGACAAGCTAGGGACTTTGTACCAATCTAAGTCTCTGGTGAATAAATTGTTCCTGCGGAAAAATATGTATAACCTAAGGATGAAGGATGGAGACTTGGTGACAGATCATCTGAATGCCTTCAATACTGTGGTAAGTTAGTTGTCATCTGTTGATATTAAAATCTCAGATGAATATAAGTGTATCAGTTTTTTGTGTTCTCTACCAGATTCGTGGGACAGTCTGGTTATTGCAATAGGTAGCAATACAACTACTTTGAATTTTGATGACATTGTCTCAGCCTTGCTATCGGAGGAAATGAGACGGAGAAATATGGAGGGTCAGAATGGAGATGCCTTATCTGTATGAGGAAGGTCACAGAACAAAAATAAGAATAAGGTTTCGAGTGGGAGATCTAAATCTAGAGGGAGATCTAAATCTCCTAGAAAATTTGTAAAGGTGTGCTGGAAATGTAGAAAGGAAGGGCACTACAAAAAGGACTGCAGATCTAAAGCTCCTGAAGAAAAGGAAAGGGATCTGATGATGCTCCTTCTACAGAGGAAAAAACCACCTCGGATGAAGGTGGAGTGTTGGAACAGGGTCTCCTACAAGCTGCGAAAATGGTCCATTTTGAATATTTTTTATTAGATTTAGTCTAGTACAGAGGTTTTCGGGTGGTTCAAAGTCCCGAAAGCATTGTAATGGGGTAAAAGGGTAAACCAGGGGTCCAAAAACCATGGTTTTCGGACTATAGGAAATTCTAGGCTAAATTATTATAAATAGAGGAGCATTTTTTATTGTAAAGGACAAGAATGATGAGCTATTGATGCAAATTGTGGGTTAAGTTATCTGTTTGGGTTTTGGGGAAAGGACTCCTGCTGGCTGTGTGCGCGGAGATCCAAGTCTAGCTCTATGCGAACCCTGCTGCTATGTGCGCAGGTTGGGAAGGGAATTGTAAGGAAGAATTGATGAATGAATGAAAAAGAAAGATTGATAGAGAACTGAATCTGTGAGTACTCTTGTGTGAATTGTTGGTAATTGCTACATTGTGCATTTTCTGTCTTTGAGCTGCAAAGATCTGTGTAAATGTGTTTCTGGATCTGGATCTATTATGTTATGTTTATGTAATGCTGTGTTACTGTCATAAACGCATATAATTATATATCTAGTGCACGTGGATGTGAATAGAGACCTAATTAACCCTGCACAGAGTAAAGTAATCTGGGAATTACAGGGCCTAGCGTAGCTCTGCTTGCCTTACCTATCCTTTATCAAGGTGCGGAAACCTGGTTCCAGCACCCACCCATACTACTTTACGTGATACTTTGACTTGCGCAAGCAGGTCATTGCCGAAAGGGCTAGTAGTATAGGGGTTTTTTGGCAAAACTTGCACACCGAACCTAGGTCAGGACCCCTCGAGCCAACAAATGGTTCCGTTGCCGGGACCGGAAGAAGTCTGAGAAAGGGATCGAGTAATGACAATAGAATATTGGAAGCCTGAAAGAAAGGAAATTGAAGACCGGTTTGAAAGGCATATCCAGGAATTCGCAGTAAAATAAAATTGCAGTGAGAAGTTAATAGCGAAAAGGTGGAAAAATAGGTACATCCTTATAGAGAGCTGCGAAATATTATTTGTGACATTTGCGATCGAGCTCCAGGAGTGGCTGGCCAGACTTGTAGAATTCCAGAAGTGTTGGAAGGATGAACGAGTCACTCAGTGGACCCTGGAGCTAATTCGACAGCTAGAAAATACTGATAATACTATCACGCACACGGTAAATCACTGGGTGGATAATGTGCTCGGAGGATTTGTGACAGAATTTTCCATTGATCAATTTGTCTCATACTCTGAGGCCAAACAACGATTCTTTAAAGGGTTTTGGGGAAAATTCCCGAGGACATTACCGTTACTGATTAAGATATTACTGTGCGAAAAGAGCATTCTATGTAGTCATACTAACTGAATGACCTCAGATCTAGACGGGAGCGTGACACGTAGTGGTAAATACTATTGGACCAACCTCGATGGTGGGAGATCCACCTATAATCTGTTGCAAGAACCAGCTGCACAAGATCCCCCGGCTACACTGCCACCCAGGCCACACAAAGGTAAGAATTCACCCATACCACCACAACCCCTAAACAGCGATATGGTTGCGCACCTAAAAATGCCTACCTTCAAGGGGGTAAGGGATGAGGATATGGACTGGTTCTGGTTCATTTCAGACTCCGTCTAGACTGCGCAGAATGTGGCGAATGATACGGTAAAGAGGTCACAACTATCGTTGGAATTTGAGGATAGGGCCCTGGACTGGTATATGCGATACATTGTCCCGAATGGGAGCGCATCCATTCTAGATATCAAGGATGCTCTGAAGCAATAGTTCTGAAAGCCGAAATCTTATTCCCAGCTGGTAGTGGAAGTAAATGACTTCAAACAAGGTGTGTCTGAGCTAGTGTGGGAGGCTGATCAGTGATTGAAGAAGGCAATCAGGGAAGGAGGATTCGAGTATGATGATAGACAACATACAGAATGGTTCATCGCTATGTTGTTACCTCACCTGCTCATGCCAATGAGTCATCAGACCTTTGAGTCACAGGAGAAAGTTGTGGAAGTCGCTATGAAACTAGAGGCTGCACCTTGAGAGGATACATCAGTAGGGGTACAACAAATCTAGGAACAGCTTGGGGC
The DNA here is from genome assembly GCA_034641835.2 of Pinus albicaulis. NCBI lineage: Eukaryota > Viridiplantae > Streptophyta > Pinopsida > Pinales > Pinaceae > Pinus > Pinus albicaulis. The sequence goes on from CM076582.1 coordinate 296,076,378, forward strand.
TATGCATATGGAAATACAAAACCTACGAAAGGAGCGAGGAAAGGATGGCTGCACAAATCTATGGTGCATACGATGTTGGGTTTCTGGCCATATGAAGGATCAGTGCCCTCTACTAGCGGATTACATGCAATTGGGAGGACCTAGTTTAGTACGACCAAGAGCAAGTAGGGAACCCATCCTATCATGAACAGGATCAAGAGGACCTGCACTTTGGTGTGACGATTGTCGTGTAGCAGGACTGCATGATACGAACCAGTGCTGTCGGCTAGGTGCGTATGTCCCAGAACTGAAGCAACAATGGTGCAGATTTTTCCGGTCGGTGGGACATGACGATCAGAACTATCATACTTATGAATTGATGATATATCGTGGGAACTTGTATAGGGTAAAATCAGACCCTGCGTCTCCAAGAGGGTCTGCGCACTTCGTGGGATCTCTAGCCCAGGGCAGAGGAGGTCAGGGAGGGAGTGCAGGACGAGGACGTGGGCAACTAATCTGTTATGACTGCAGAGAGATGGTACACTTCACCAGAGAATGCCCAAATCCCACCAGGCCATCGTGCAATTATTGTAGGCAACTGGACCATGTGGTGGAGGATTGCCCAATTTTAATAGCCAAGATGCAGGAAAAACAGCCCACCCCTACACAGAATGTGCAATGAGTTAAAACCGAGCTAATGAATGTAGATATGAGTGTAAAGGTCATGACACGCAGTGGGATGGTCACCCAGGGAGCAAATAAGGAGCTTTCCTTTCGGGAAGGAGTGAACTTCAAAGGACAAGAACCACTGGTAGCCCCCGCGCAGCTGTCGACACACCTCAAGATAGAGGAAGGGGTTGAGCCCTTTCTACAGGCATGTCTGAAGCTACTACAAAACCCGTAAGCCATAGGAAACCTCTAAGCACTACTGAATACCTGCGCAGCTCGACCTAATTTGATTCCTGGGACCAAGGATGTACACAAATTGTACAGCTATAAGAAACGCACCGGAAAATAAATGCGGTTGACTGCGCAGATTGGTGACTATGAGATGGATCAGGTTATCTTAGATCTTGAATAAGATGTGAATGTATTACCAAAGCAGACATGGCAATGAATGGGAGAGCCTAAATTAGAATGGTCCACCATCCAACTGTGAATGGAAAATCAACAAAAAATTATTCCTTTGGGTAGGCTACCAAAATTCATGGTTGATATCGCAGGGATAAGGGTCCTAGATGAATTTGAAGTAATAGAAATTGTGGAAGATGAAGATCCCTACCCTACGCTCCTAGGACTGGACTGGGCTATAGACATGGGGGGTGTCATCAATCTCAAAAAGTGCAGCATGGTGTTTGAAAACAAAGGTATGCGCGTCATAGTGCCACTAGATCTAGTAGAAGGCACGCAGTATACAGAGCCAGCTTACGAGGAGGAGGAAATAGATCACACTTAAAAATTGACTGTGCGGGATGAAGATCGGGTTAACCCCATGGCCAAAGGAGTACTCTACTGGGAAAAGGACATTGAATGTTTTTCCGACTCTGATAAGGAAATGAAAAACTGGCAAGGTCGGTTACACGAGGTTTCAGCACTACAATGTCTTCGAACCACCAGGAATTTCCGTCGCATCTCTACCAAGGAAAGAAACCTACCCTACCATGATGATGCAGGTGATATTAAGAATATTTTTGGACCCAAAATTCCTAAGGAATGCAGGCCAGGGACACTACCACTAACCCTGCGCGGAGCACCTGCGCGAGGGCCGGTATTCCTCACTCAGGAGAAGTGTTGGAGTAGGATGATCCTGCGCTTAGGGACCCCAGCTGCCAGATGGGCCCCGAGGTCAATAGACCTATGCAGATACTTGCTGACATACAATACTCAAGGGTGCGATAGAACCCTGCCCGAACAGGCTCACCTAGTTACCGATGACCTAGGAGTGTGTTCGATTACGGAGCTGCCTGAACCCATGTGCAATTGGAAGAATTTGCGAACACTTCAAGTAAAAAATGGCACGAGGATGCTGGACACAGCCCTACCATACCGGGACGTCCCAACCAAGGGTGAAGTGCATCGCTCGAGAATATTGGTGGCCAAATTACTGAACTGGTACTTGAACCGTATTACGAAACACCTGGCGTTAGCCTTAATTCGGGGTACGCAAACATCACGCAGGCGTCATCTGAGGTCTGACGATCTGTGGGAGAATCCTCCAGTACGAATAATGACTGTCATCCCATCCCACGCTGATAAGAAAGGAACCTTACAGTTATGCAAATTGGGTGGTAGACCATCAATGCAGCCATTTATGGTAAGTTTGATCTGAATGATCGATGGTAAGTTTCACGTACGAGTTACTCCACCATTAAATAGCTCTGGACGATCTGTAGTTGGAAAGATAACTTCGAAATAGGCTACTTATTGTCTCCACACCATGCCCCTGTTATCTTCCTACTGGCTTTCTGAGATGATTGAAATTCTCTGGGACGCCCGTTCTCTTGTTGCTATGACAGACCCTAACCCGCCGAATGCTTCGGTCCCTAGCTGCTCAACACCTACAGAAATCATCTTGAGAGGGCTTGGGAATATCGAGTGCGATAAAATGATTGGGCGTTGGCCTCCTGAAGGCGAAATTTCCTGTAAACCATGCATGGAGAGGCACCATTGCTGCACGATAGGAGTACCCGACCTTCGCACCCTGGGAACAACCGTGGGACCCAGCCGGATGGCCTCGGATGATATAGTAGAGGAGGGTACGTTAGTATCATGGTCCCCCTCCAGCAGTATCGCAATCAGGTCATGACTGGTTCTGCGCCAAGAAGGAACGATGAGATATAGGGATATGCTACAACTTCTCCGCAACTCCAGAGTACCGACCAACAGAAGCCATGTTTGTTCACTCCCTCGCACTGCCCTAGTTAACAATCACACTCCAACCGCTGGGGACATCAAAATATATTTGGCACAGATATCTCACACACTGCTACAAGGACTATACACCAGGGTGTTGCAAGAGGTTTGCCACCGTGACCAAACTAAGCGACAGTAGTATGACATACCTCCGAAAGTTCGGGCACAGCGGATCGCATTGGTCACTGAAGCAACAAAGGTTATTCAGGAGCAGCTTACGCGGGGCATGCAAGTGGTTGATGCCGCTATGCAGCTCTAGACAATGGTCTGGTACCATCCTATGCTTCAGCATATACAAGACGACTTACGGTAGGTGGAAGTTGCTCTCGATCAGATCATAGCTCCCTTGCCTTCTAGTGGTTCCGCACAGCGTCTGGCCACCATGGACACAATTGTGAATCTTCCCTGCACCAAGTAGGTTGTCAGGAAATGGTTGAAACCATGGGGCCACACCACCCTCCAAATCTCCCAGGATGCTCAAACCGTCATTGCGCGCCTCCACCGGATGTTGGAACAAGTTATCACGGCTCCAGACGGTCCTGCCTCCCTGACGCTTGTCAACATTGCACAGCGAGCTGCTGCCCAGAGTTAGGAAGTACTCCCTCCGCTCTTCTGCACTCTTGATACCTTGCGTGCGCAAATAGAGGCTGCACCACCGCATTGACTTTGGATGAGTCACAAGATTTTGTTGGGAGACAGTTGGAACGGGGTCTCCTACAAGCTGCGAAACTGGTCCATTTTCAATATTTTTGATTAGATTTAGTCTAGCGCAGAGGTTTTGGGGTGGGTAAAAGCATTGAAAGCATTGTAATGGGTAAAAGGGTAAACCAGGGGTCCGAAAACCACATTTTGTGGACCATAAGAAAGTCTAGGCTAGATTATTATAAATAGAGGATCATTTTGTATTGTAAAGGACAAGAATGATGAGCTATTTATGCGAATTGTGGGTTTAGTTTGTTTGGGTTTTGGTGAAAGGAATCCTGCTGGCTGTGTCCGCAGAGATCCAAGTCCAGATATGTGCGGACCTTGATGCTATGTGCGCAGGTTGGGAAGGGAATTGAAAGGAAGAATTGATGAATGAATGAATAAGAAAGATTGATAGAGAACTGAATCTGTGAGTACTCTTGTGCGAATTTTTGGTAATTGCTGCATTGTGCATTCTCTATCTTTGAGCTGCGAAGATCTGTGTAAATGTGTTTCTGGATCTGGATCTATTCTGTTATGTTTATGTAATGTTGTGTTATTGTCATAAAGGCATATAATTATAGATCTAGCGCACGTGGATGCGAATAAAGACCTAATTAAACCTGCGCAAAGAAAAGTAATCTGGGAATTACAGTGCCTAGAGCAGCTCTTCTTGCCTTACCTATCCTTTCCCAGGGTGCAGAAACCTGGTTCCAGCACCCACCCATACTACTTTACGTGAGACTTTGACCTGCGCAAGCAGGTCATTGCCGAAAGGGCCAGTAGTATAGGGGTTTTTTGGCAAACCTTGCACACCGAACCTAGGTCAGGACCCCTCGAGCCAACAAATGGTTCCATTGCTGGGACCGGAAGAAGTCTGAGAAAGGGATCGAGTAATGACAAGAGAATACTGGAAGCCTGAAAGAAAGGAAATTGAAGACTGGTTTGAAAGGCATATCCAGGAATTCGCAGTAAAATAAAATCGCAGTGAGAAGTTAATAGCGAAAAGGTGGAAAAATAGGTACATCCTTATAGAGAGCTGTGAAATATTCTTTGTGACATTTTTTATCGAGCTCCAGGAGTGGCTGGCCAAAATTGTAGAATTCTAGTAGTGCTGGAAGGACGAATGAGTCACTCAGTGGACCCCAGAGTTGATTTGGCAGCTAGAAAAGACTGATAATACTATCACGCACATGGTAGATCACTGGGTGGATAGTGTGCTCGGAGGATTTGTGATGGAATTTTCCATTGATCAATTTGTCTCATACTCTGAGGCCGAACGATGATTCTTTAAAGGGTTCCAGGGAAAATTCCTGAGGACATTACCATTTCTGATTAAGATATTACTGTGCAAAAAGAGCATTTTGTGTAGTCATATTAACTGAATGACCTCGGATCTAGACGGGAGTGCGACACGCAGTGGTAAATACTATCGGACCAACCTCGACGGCGGGAGATCCGCCTATAATCTGTTGCAAGAACCAGATACGTAAGATCCCCCGGATACACCGCCACCCAAGCCGCACAAAGGTAAGAATTCACCCATACCACCACCCCCCCTAAACAGCGATATGGCTGAGCACCTGAAACTGCCTACCTTCAAGGGGGTAGGGGATGAGGATATGGACCGGTTCTGGTTCGTTGTACTCTGTATGGACTGCGCAGAATGTGGCGAATGATATGGTAAAGAGGGCGCAGCTGTCGTTGGCATTCGAGGACAGTGCCCTGGATTGGTATATGTGATACATTTCCCAGAATGGGAGTGCATCCATTCAAGATATCAAGGACACTCTGAAGCAATAGTTCCAAAAGCCGAAATCTTATTCCTAGCTGGTAGCGGAAGTAAAGGACTTCAAACAAGGTGCACCTGAGTTAGTGTGGGAGGCTGATTCGCGATTGAAGAAGGCAATCAAGGAAGGAGGATTCGAGTATGATGATAGACAACATACGAAATGGTTCATCGCTATGTTGTTACCTCACCTGCGCACACCAATCAGTCATCAGACCTTTGAGTCGCAGGAGAAAGCTGTGGAAGTCACTATGAAACTAGAGGCTGCACCCCGAGAGGATACGTCAGTAGGGGTACAGTAAATCTAGGAACAGCTTGGGGCTATGCATATGGAAATACAGAACCTGTGAAAGGAGTGAGGAAAGGATGGTTGCGCAGAACTATGGTGCATACGATGTCGGGTGTTTGGCCATACGAAGGATCAGTGCCCTCTACTAGCGGATTACATGCAAGTGGGAGGACCTAGTCTGGTGCGACCATGAGCAAGTAGGGAACCCATCTTATCATGACCAGGATCAAGCAGACCTAGTTGTGGTTTGACAACTGTCATGTAGCAAGACTACATGATACAAACCGTTGCCCTCGGCTAGGTGCGTATGTCCCAGAACTAAAACAACAATGGTGAAGATTCTGCTGGTCGGTGGGACATGATGAGAAGAAATTTCGTACTTATGACTTGATGATAGATCGTGAGAACTTGTATAGGGTACAATCAGACCCTACGTCGCCAAGACGGTCTGCACACTTCGGGGGATCTCCAGCCCGGGGCAGAGGAGGTCGGGGAGGGAGTGCAAGACGAGGACGTGGGCATCTAATCTGTTATAACTGTAGAGAGATGGGACACTTCGCCAGAGAATGCCTAAATCCCACCAGGCCATTGTGCAAGTATTGTAGGTAGCTAGACCATGTGGTGGAGGATTGCCCAATTTTAATAGCCAAGATGCAGGAAAAACAACCCACCCCTACGCAGAATGTGCAACGAGTTAAAACTGAGCTAAGGAATGCAGATCCGAGTGTAAAGGTCATGATGCGCAGCGGGATGGTCACCCAGGGAGAAAAGGAGGAGCTTTCCTCTCAGGAAGAAATGAAATTCAAAGGACAAGAACCACTGGCAGCCCCTGCACAGCTGCCGACGCACCTCAAGATAGAGGAAGGGGTTAGCCCTTTCTGCAGGCATGTCTGAAGCTGCTACGAAACCCGCAGTCTGTAGGAAACCTCCAAGCACTACTGAATACCTGTGCATCTCGCCCCAATTTTATTCCTGGGACCAAGGATGTACACAAACTATACAACTATAAGAAACGCACCAGAAAATAAATGTGGTTGATTGCGCAGATTGGTGACTACGAGATGGATCAGGTTATCTTAGATCTTGGAGAGCATAAATTAGAATGGTCCACCATCCAACTGCGAATGGAAAATCAACAAAAAATCATTCCTCTGGGTAGGCTACCAAAATTCATGGTTGATATCACACGGGTAAGGGTCCTAACCGACTTTGAAGTAATATAAATTATGGAAGATGCAGATCCCTACCATGCGCTCCTAAGACTAGACTAGGATATAGACATGGGGGGTGTCATCAATCTCAAAAAGCGCAGCATGGTGATTTAAAACAAAGGTATGTGCGTCATAGTGCCACTAGATCCAATAGAAAGCGCGTGATATATAGAGCCAGCTTACGAGGAGGAGGAAATAGATCACATTTACAAATTGACTGCGCGAGACGAAGATCGGGTTAACCCCACGGCCGAAGGAGTACTCTACTAGGAAAAGGATAGTGAATATTTTTCCGACTCTGATGAGGAAATGGAAAACTGGCAAGGTCGATTGCACGAGATTTCGGCTCTACGATGTCTTCGAACCGCCAGGAATTTCCATCGCATCTCTACCAAGGAAAGAAACTTGCCCTGCCATGATGACGCAGGTGATATTAAGAATATTTTTGAACCCAAAATTCCCAAGGAACGCAGGCCATGGACACTACCACTAACCTTGCACGGAGCACCTGCACGAGGGCCGGTATTCCTCACTCAGGAGAAGTGTTGGATTAGGATGATCCTGCGCTTAGGGACCCCAGCTGCCAAATGGGCCCCGAGGTTAATAGACCTACACAGATACTTACTGACATACAATACTCAAGGGTGTAATAGATCCCTGCCTGAATAGGCTCACCTGGTTACCGATGACCTAGGCGTGCGTTCGATTACGGAGCTGCCTAAACCCATGTGCAATTGGGAGAATTTGCGAACACTTCAAGTAACAGATGGCACGAGGACACTGGACGCAGCCCTACCATACCGAGACGTCCCGACCAAGGGCGAAGCCCATCGCTCGATAATATTGGTGGCCAAATTGCTGAATTGGTACCTGAACTGTGTTACGAAACACCTGGAGTTAGCCTTAATTCGGGGTACACGAACAACACATAGGTGTCATCTGAGGTCTGACGATCCATGGGAGAATCCTCAAGTAAGAATAATGACCATCAACCCATCCCACGTTGATAAGAAAGGGACCTTACAGTTACACAAATTAGGCGATAGACCATCAATGCAGCCATTTATGGTAAGTTTGATCTGAATGATCGATGGTAAGTTTCACGTACCGGTTTCTCCACCATTAAATAGCTTCGAACGGTGTGAAGTTGGAAAGATAACTTCGCAACATGCTACTTATTGTCTCCACACCATGCCCCTGTTATCTGCCTACTGGATTTCTGAGATCATTGACATTCTCTGGGACACCCGTTCTCTTGTTGCTATGACAGACCCTAACCCGCCGAATGCTTTGGTCCCTGGCTGCTCAGCACCAGGAGACATCATCTTGAGAGGGCCTGGGAATGCCGAGTGCGATCAAATGATTGGGTGTTGGCCTCCTGCAGACAAAATTTCCTGTAAACCACGCACGGAGAGGCACCATCACTACGCAATAGGAGCACCCCGAGGACGACCGTGGGACCCAGCCGGATGGCCTCGGATGATATAACAGAGGAGGGTACGTTAGTATCATGGTCCCCCTCCAGCAGTATCGCAATCAGGTCATGATTGGTTCTGCACCAAGAAGGAACGATGAGATATAGGTATATGCTGCGACTTCTCCGCAACTCCAGAGTACCGACCAGCAGAAGCCATGTTTGTTCACTCCCTAGCACTGGCCTAGTTAACAATCATACTCCAACCACTGGGGACATCCAAATAGATTTGGTGCAACTATCTCACGCAGCGCTACAAGGAATATACACCAGGGTGTTGCAAGAGGTTTGCCACCGTGACCAAACTACGCGACAACAGTATGACATACCTCTGGAAGCTCGGGCATAGCGAATCGCATTGGTCACTGAAGCAACAAAGGTTATTCAGGAGCATCTTACGCAAAGCATGCAAGTGGTTGATGCCACTACGCAGCTCTGGAAAATGGTTTGGTACCATCCTATGCTTCAGTATATACAGGACAACTTATGGCAGGCGGAAACTGCTCTCGATCAGATTAGAGCTCCCATGCCTTCCAGCGGTTCCACGTAGTGTTTGGCCGCCATGGACACGATTGTGAATCTTCACCGCACCAAGCAGGTTGTTAGGAAACGGTTTAAACCATGGGGTGACACCACCCTCCAGATCTCCCAGGATGCTCAAACCGCCATTGCGCACCTCCACCGGATGTTGGAACAGGTTATCGCGGCTCCAGACGGTCCTGCCTCCCTGACGCTTGTCAACATTGCACAGCGAGCTACTACTCAGAGTCAGGAAGTACTCCCTCTGCTCTTCCACGCTCTTGATACCTTGCATGCGCAAATAGAGGCCGCACCACCGCAGTGACTCGAGACGAGTCACAAGATTGTGTTGGGGGATTGTTGGAACAGGGTCTCCTACAAGCTGCGAAACTGGTCCATTTTCAATATTTTTTATTATATTTAGTCTAGCGCATAGGTTTTGGGGTGGGTCAAAGCCCCAAAAGCATTGTAATGGGTAAAAGGGTAAACTAGGGGTCCAAAAACCATGGTTTGCGGACCATAGGAAAGTCTAGGCTAGATTATTATAAATAGAAGAGCATTTTGTATTGTAAAGACAAGAATGATGAGCTATTGATGCGAATTGTGGGTTAATTTATCTATATGGGTTTTGGGGAAAGGACTCCTATTGGCTGTGTTTGCGGACCCTGCTGCTGTGTGCGCAGGTTGGGAAGGGAATTGTAAGGAGGAATTGATGATTGAATGAATAAGAAAGATTGATAGAGAACTGAATCTGTGAGTACTCTTGTGCAAATTGTTAGTAATTGCTACATTGTGCATTTTCTGATTTTGAGCTGCAAAGATCTATGTAAATGTGTTTCTGGATCTGGATCTATTATGTTCTATTTATGTAATGTTGTGTTACTGTCATAAAGGCATATAATTATAGATATAGCACACGTGGATGCGAATAGAGACCTACTTAACCCTGTGTAGAGAAAAGTAATATGGGAATTTCAGGGCCTAGTGCAGCTCTGCTTGCCTTACCTATCCTTTCTCAGGGTGCAGAAACCTGGTTCTAGCACCCACCCATACTACTTCGGGTGAGACTTTGACCTGCGCAAGCAATTCACTGCCGAAAGGGCCAATAGTATAGGGGTTTGTTGGAAAACCTTACACACCGAACTTGGGTCAGGACCCCTCGAGCCAACATGGGGATGTGTATTTGGATTCTTCTTCAAATACACATGTAGATCATGAGTCATGGTTGATTGACTCGGGTGCATCCTTTCACTTCACTCCCCATAGGGAGTGGTTCTGCGAGTATGAGAAATATGATGGTGGTGATGTCTTCTTAGGTGATGATAGGAAGGCCAGAATTGTCGGACGTGGAAAAGTCAAGCTGAAGCTGCAAGGTGGAAGGATTAGAACACTTCTTAGTGTTATGCACATTCCTGCATTGGCCAGAAATCTGATTTCTGTAAGCAAGATGGATGATGCAGGTGTAAAAACAATGTTCGAGAAATATGCATGTAATATGGTTCGGGGAGCACTGGTATTAATGCGGGGAGTTTGGCTTGGAACTCTGTACAAGCTTCAGGGCAGCATTTTTATTGATGGGTGCAACAGTTCTGTGGTTCCCGAAAGTGGAGCAGAAAGCCTAACAATCTCTGGAGAAAAGACCATGCTATGGCATCAAAGGCTTGGACATATTGGAGAGAAGGACGTTCAGATACTGCATTGAAATGGTATGGTATAAGGTATGTCTAATAGCTCTCTGGATTTCGATTTCTATGAACATTGTGTATATGGGAAGCAGAATCGGGTGAGTTTTACTTTTGGTGCTAAGAGGGAAAACACAATATTAGAGCTTGTGCATAGTGATGTGTTTGGACCTGTGTCGGTTCCATCACTGGGTAAGTCTGTGTGCTATGTTTCATTCATAGATGAATTCTCAAGGAATACATGGATATATTTCTTGATGAAGAAATCTGAAGTCTTTGAAATAACTAAAGAATTTAAGGCTCTGGTGGAAAACCAGATAGAGAAGAAGATAAAGGTGTTGAGGATAGATAATGGTGGGAAGTTTTGCAAGAAGGAATTTGAAGAGTTCTGTAAGAAGTGTGGTATAGCACGGAAAAATACTACTCCATACACACCTCAGAAAAATGGAGTTGCAGAAATAATGAACAGAACGCTGATGGAAAAGGCAAGAAGCATGCTCAGTGGTACCAGGTTAGGACAAGAATTCTGGGCAGAGGCAGTGGAGACTGCATGTTACTTAGTTAACAAATCACCTTCATCAACGTTGGAGGATAAGACTCCACATGAGGTATGGACTAGTAAGAAACCCTCTCTTTCACATCTGAGGGTATTTGGATGTGATGCATATGTACATGTTCCAAAGGAGAAAAGGAGCAAGTTGGATAATAAATCTGAAAGGTGCATCTTTATTGGGTATAAGGATGGTTTAAAGGGTTACAAGCTATGGAACCCGAAAACAAGGAAGGTTGTGTACAGCTGAGATGTGGTGTTTAGAGAGGTGAAAGATATTGTTAAACATGAATTCCTACCAAAGGAACCTAAGAAGATAGAGTTTGAGCTAAAGGAGGATGAATCAAACTCTACAACAGAAGAAGACTCAGAAGAGAAAGAGCCACAAAACCCAACTGTGAGAATATCAGTTTGGGAAAGGAGACAACCAGAAAGATATAGTTCATCTGCTTTCTGTTCAAATTTTTCTTTAACTATAACTGATGATGATCCCAGAACTGTCAAGGAGGCAGTAGATTCAGAAGATGGAAAACTATGGAAGGAGGCCAAGGTTGATGAAATGGCATCCTTGCATAAAAATGAGGCTTGGGATCTGGTGGAGTTGTCGGCTGGAAGGAAGCCCATCAGGAGAAAATGGGTGTTGAAGAAGAAGATGAATGTAGAAGGCAAGGTGGATAAATAAAAAGCTCGGTTGGTAGCAAAAGGTTATTCCCAGGTGTCGGGAATTGATTTTGGTGATATTTTTTCTCCTGTTGGCAAAGTTACTTCTATTAGATTACTTTTAGTTGTTGCTACTGCATTTGATTTTGAGGTAGAACAGATGGATGTGAAGACAAGATTTCTTCACATGGATCTAGAAGAGGAGATCTGCATGAAAAAACCTGAAGGCTTTATGGTGAAGGGGAAGAAAGAACTGGTATGTAGGTTAAAGAAGTCTCTGTATGGGTTAAAATAGTCACCAAGGATGTGGTATCATAAATTTGATACCTATATATGGGGACTTGGCTTCACCAAAAGCAAGGAGGATCACTGTGTTTATTTTAAATTAATTGGTGAACATGTTATTTATTTGGTCTTGTATCTGGATGATATGTTGTTGATTGGAAATGACAAAGAAATTATCCAAGATTTGAAGACCCAGCTGTTCTCCAAATTTGACATGAAGGATCTTGGTGCTGCAAACTACATTTTGGGCATGGAAATTAAGAGAGATCGGGCAAAGAGGAAGCTCTCGTTAAACCAAAGGAAGTATGTCGAGACTATATTGCAGAGGTTCAATATGCAGGATAGTAAACCGGTGAATGTTCCAATTCCTGTAGGTAAAAAGATATCTGCTGAACAGTGTCCCAAGACACAAGAAGAAGAGGAGGATATGTCCCGTGTTCCATATGCAAGTGCAGTGGGTAGCCTGATGTATGCAATGGTCTATACTAGACTATACATTGCACATGCAGTGGGAGTATTGAGCAGGTTTATGTCAAACCCAGGGAAGGAGCATTGGACAGTAGTGAAGCGGGTTTTCAGATATTTGCGTGGCACTAGTGATTATGGCTTGTGCTACCAGGGAAGACCAAGATTGGAAAGAGTGTTGGACATTCGTGGTTTTTTTAATGCTGACTGGGCTAAAGATCTGGACCAAAGAAGATCTACAAGTGGGTATGTGTTTAGCCTATGTGGAGGTGCATTCAGTTGGATGAGTAAAAGACAGTCTGTAGTGGCTCTTTCAACTACAGCTGCAAAATACATGGCAGCCACTCATGCAAGAAAGGAAGCATTTTGGTTGTAGAGATTGTGTTCAAATATGGGGTTGGTGCAGAAAGTTATAAGGATAGACTGTGATAGCCAAAGTGCAATTTTCTTGGCTAAGAACCCTGCTTATCATTGAAAGACAAAGCACATTGATGTTCAATATCACTTTGTGAGATATATGGTTGAGGCTAAAAGGGTTTTGCTGGTAAAGGTGGACACTTTGAAGAATTTTGCAGATGCATTGACAAAGTCTGTGAGCACTCATAAGTTCTCTTGGTGTAGAGAAACAATGGGTGTTGCAAAGCTGGGCTAATGACTCAGCTCTCTTGTGGCCCCCTGCAGAAATAAAACAACAAGTGGGAGAATGTTGGGTTTGTGTTATATTCTTTCCACGACTAGTCACGCGTGGGGGGGGGGGGGGGGCGATAGCCCCCCGTATGAGGGGATCGCAGGGGGGCAGTAGCCCCCCCTATCAGGGTCCGGGGCAGCACCCCGGAAAATTTTTTTTGGTCCTTATTTTCCGGTGGGCGGACCCACCCATGGTTTTTTGCATGGTTTTGGGGCATGATGGTTTTCGGCCCCTGGTACTTTGTAGATACGGTCAAGGGAACTACGGTTATGTTCTAATCCAGGGTTAATGGATTGGGGTTTATGTATGCTTCGACATGTATATATATGTGTTGTAACACTAAAACGAATATAATGAAAAATCAAGTTGGTCATCCCGATTTGGGATCCAGGGGAAAATCTCTGTGTTTATCTGTTTTATGTTTTATGCTCTCGCTATTGTTTATTTTCTGTTTTAAGATTCATTTGCAGATAATTTCTATACAGGGTTAAAACCTACAGCATAAGGGTTCACGCAATTCTCCAGGAGGGGGTAGAAGCACGATAGGATAGATGGATCACGATGTCTCTGTGTTGGCATATAGAATAGAGGAAGATTTGGATTGTGTATCGAGCACTGCGTCTTCAGATTTCTGGTATATTGACAGTGGAGCCTCTGCTCACATGACAGGAGTACAAGACTATTTTTCTGACTACCAAGAAGAGCAGATGAATTTCAAAATAACCATGGGTAACAAAGCAAAGTGCACTCTGATTGGGAGAGGTACCGTAGTTTTTCAGACCGAGGCAGGAAACAGAATTCGAGCCACTAATGTAATGCATGTGCCGAGTTTGGGGATGAATCTACTCTCAGTTTCATAGCTTCAAAACTGAGGATATGACGTCTAATTTATTGGCAATAGAGTCTACGTCAAGCACCCCAGTTGGAAGAAGAAGGCGCAGATCGGGGTAAGAAGCAACAAACAATACAAGCTACAGCTTGGTTCTCCAATGGAATTATTTGGCAACGCAGATGAAAGGGGCCTGAATGAGCTATGGCACATAATAATGGGGCACTTGCATTATGGGGCGTTGAGAACTCTCCAGAAGACTGTCACAGGTGTTCCAGAACTAAGCACCAAACGAGATGATGTCTGCAAGGGGTGCGTATTGGGAAAATATGCCATGGCAGCATATCAGAGAAGAAAAAATAGGGCCAAGGGTGTGTTGGATCTAATACACTCATATATCTGTGGGCCAATGTCCACTAGAGCTCTTAGCAGTGCCAAATATTTTGTCAACTTCATTGATGACCATTCCAGGAAAACCTGTATCTAATTGTTGAAGACCAAGGATGAAGTCTTCTATGGGCTAAAGCGTGAAATACAAATGTCTACATTCATAACAGGACTCCTCACACTGCACTCGGAAATATCATGCCAGAAAGTGTCTTCACTGGCAATAATCCTGAAGTGAGTCACTTTAGGATCTTCGGCAGTACAACTTACTGTCATGTGCCCAGTGAGAAGAGGAAGAAGTTGTAGATGACTGCTAAAAAGGGGTATCTAGTAGGATATAACGAGAATGCAAAGTCTTATCGCATCTACATTCCTGAGAGCAGGAAAGTGGTGGTGTGAAGAGATGTGAATTTTATGGAGGAGTAGGCCTTTAGAAGATCACGAGAGCTAACTTCTGCTATGCAGTCAGAGGAAGAGCCTCTGGTCCACCCCCAACAACCAGCAGCAGAAAATTCAGTTGCCTCTCCAAGGCATAGTGATCCAAAGGATGTGCCTCTCAAGGATTTGCAAGAAGGAGAACCAGTAAATCCACCCACCACCAGTGGAAGAACAAGCAGGGAACTTCGAGAGATTCTGAAGGATGTAGATGACTTTGTCAGAATTCCCCGAAATGAGAAGATATAGTGTAAGCAGCTTGAAAGGTATCAAGCCTTGGTTGCTCAAGTTGGATAACCTTCCATTTTTTGGGAAGTAGCTTAGCACCAAGTGTGGGTTGATGCAATGGTGGAAGAGTATAGTTCCATCATGATGAATGATGCCTAGGAATTAGTACCCAAACCTCAGGAGAGATTAGTTGTAGGATCCAGGTGGATCTACAAGATCAAGTATGTTGTAGATGGAAGCATCGATAAATTTAAAGCCAGGTTTGTGGCTAAGGGGTACGCTCAGAAGGAAGGAATAGACTATGAAGAAACCTTCGCCCCAGTATCCAGGTACACATCTATCAAGTCTGTGATATCCCTTGTTGTGCAGATGGGATGGGAAATTCACCAGATGGATTTCAAGACAGTATTATTGAATGGTGTGATAGAGGAAGAGGTGTATATAGAACAACCAGAGGGCTTTGAGACATATGATCAGAAAACTCATGTATGCATATTGAAGAAAGCATTATATGGACTAAATCAAGCTCCTAGAGCCTGGTATGGTCAAATTGACAACTATCTGTAGAAGATGGGATTCATCAAGAGTGATGCAGATCCCAATCTCTACTACCTAAGAGGAGGGAGTGAGCCTTTGATACTGGTGTTATATGTGGATGATCTGTTCTTGACAGGATTATCAAGGATCATCACAGATTGCAAGAATAATTTGGTTGAAGAATTTGACATGAAGGATCTAGGATGGATGCACTATTTCATGGGGTTGGAAGTTTGGCAGTGGAATGGGGAGATCTTTCTTGGTCAAGGAAGATACACTATAGAGATTCTGAAGAGATTTCAGATGTAGGATTGTAGGCCCATGACCACTACAATGATCACCAACTGGAGGAAAATCGACACGTCCGAAGATGATAAGGTTGATCCTACGTTGTACACGCAGCTCATAGGGCCATTGATGTATCTGGTAAATACAAGGCCATACATCTGTTATGTTGTTAATACCCTCATTCAGTTCATGGTGGAACCAGAGAGGGCACATTGGGTATTAGCCAAACATGTTATCAGGTACCTTCGAGGGACAATCGAGCTTGGATTGAAGTACACCTATGACAATGATGTCAGGTTGAGAGGTTTCCATTAGGGGAATTTTGAGGTCTAAAATGGGCCTCCTAAGGAAATAATAAAATAATAGCTAAACCATTAAAACAATATTTATGAATTTGAAATTCACTTTTTGCACCACAATCCATGTAACCATAGTTAAATTCAATTCAAAATTTGTACCAAAATAAAATTAATAAAAAATTTGGTATTGATGTGACTATAAATAAGAATGAGCATTTCAAGAAAAATTCGTTATCATTAAACAACTAATGTATTTGTCCTTTGTACTTTAATAACTTAAAATTAAATATAAATATAAATTTATAAATTATTAATTATATTATATGCTATTAATTAAAATTTATATCATTTAAATTGTATAATAACATGTAATTAATTTACTATATAAAAATGGCCATGATAAGGAAGAGAGCGATGGCGAGAGGAGCGATTAGGGTTTGCAGCTTTGGTTTTCTTGGTTGCGCCGGGACGGCCTCTCACAAGCGCTCTGAGGAATGGAGGCTCCACACCGGCTTGGAGTTTTTGGGCCCCAAGAGTGGGCAACCAATCATTGACAAATCTCTACATCAATGCAGAAATTTTTGTCTTGAGATCCCTACAGACTTGAGCCCCTCTCGCACCTACACATGCCCGGGGTTTCGACTGGCCTCAGTGATTCACAAAACCAGCACGATTAATGAAGATAAAGAGATTGGAACCCTAACAATAGCTCAGAGAGCTGGTAGCCTCACGTTCAAGATCCTGGTCACAAACCGAATTCTGCAGGGTAGCAAGATTCGGCACTGGATTTTCCTCGGTAAATATGTTGATGCCGTCAATGCAATTGCATTTCCTGCAAATGCTTCAGTTGGCTCTGCAGCCACTGCCCTCACACCTGTCATAAGAGTTTCAGATGAGGCCCATTTTTGGGGTTATTCTCCACCTCTTTGGGCAGCCACTGACAATGTTAAGGGCAAGGAATCAATAGAAATCACTAGTGCTTCAGTTGCAACGGAGACTGCTCAAGTAAATGCACTTCTCCACAGCAAAGAGGCGATTAGCATCTAGACAGGGGGTGCTTTTATCCTCTCAGAAAAACATGCCGACAAGGAAAATGAGATCCACGCAGGTGATCCCTCAGAATCTACCTCTACCGCATGCAAGCAACAGATCTGCTTCTCATACCTGCCAGATCAACCTGCAGAGGTTCCAAAGCCAGAAGAACACAACGAATGCGACCGTGATCCTCATCTAGCCTCAGTCAATGCTCAAAGATAGGTGAATCTGGACATACAAAACACTAGCACATTTCAGTCACATTCCAGTTTGGGAGAGCAGGGGATTTCAAATCACTTATTCGCTGCATTTCATCCAAATCTCTCTCCTCTCTGGAAAAACGATGTTGCAATGGGTGTGTGCAACAGATCTAGTGCAAAAATCTTTCACGCGTCCTTGAACTCCAGCTGGGGATTCCCTCCTCTCTCCAGCAATTTTTGTATAAAGGTAAACAACTAGAGGACCCTCTTCCCCTCTCCTCTTACTATATTCAAAGAGATGCTTCTATTTTATTTACCGTACGTCTAAGAGGAGGGGCCTTGGGGAAAACCTCCTCTGCTCCTACATTCTCTTACAAAGATGCAATCCATAAAGATGCAGTCCATGCACAGCCCTCTACGAAATATGCTCAACCAAATGTGGCTCCCAAGCCATTTTTGGTGGATAAAATGGAGGAAATTCCTTCTATCGAACTCTCTCATCCTGCGCTTGACGATCATTACCAGACATTTGCAGAAACCGCAATCATCTGCAGATTTAATAGCCTATGGCCTCGAACAACAGATTTATATCAGTGGATCCACTCCAACTGGACTAATAACAGCAAGGTCTAATTATTCTTGAAAGGCTTCTTCATTGTGGCTTTTTCCTTAAATTAATACTACCAGAAAGCCATAATGGGAGGCCCTTGGTTCTGGGGATCGGTTGGGATCTTCCTCACCCCTTTGTTTCCAGACTTCGACCCCTCTACAGCTGTCATCACCAAGCTTCCCATTTGGGTCAAGCTCCCGAACCTTCCGGCGCATCTATGTCACTTCTCTTTTTTCTTAGGAATTGGGGATACCTTAGGTCGTTACCTCGCTACAGATACCTCAATAATGGAGAAAAGACTCTACACCTTCGGCAGATTACATGCGGAAATAGACATTAGCAAAGGGATGTCGGATCAGATCAACCTCAAAATTTGGGACTTCCATTGGACACAAACCTTGGACTATGAGAATATTTCATTCCGATGTCGCCATTGTCATCAGACGGGGCATCTCCAAAACACATGCGCTAAGTTCCTCGAAAAAAAGAAGAATCTCAATTGCAAACCCAAATCCAAGAGCTGGAATCCTTGTGATCCCACCCCCCCCCCATGGATGACACAGATTCCTCCAGCTCGAATGAGGAGGAAATTGAAGCAGATGGGGAGAATTTTGAGACTCTAATGGACACACCCTCATCCAGCCTTGAGGATCCCTCTGCCCCTCCAATCTCTCAGAAACGCTCTCATGTGTCTTCTTCCTCCGATTCTGATAAAGATATTCCTCCCTCTGCGCAGAATAGTCTACAAATGGTTCCTGCCCAGCCAAGTACCAATGGCTGGGTCAAAGTCTGTAAGAAAAAAGGGAAAAAATGTCGTTTGGCAGTATCCACCCACACTGGGTAGATACCTTTGTCCAGCTCTTATTTTTCTACTTTCCTTGTTATATTTTTGCTCATTCCTTGGTTGTTATTTGGGAGGGAGGTTGATAGTCTTTCACTTCCGGCTCCCATAATTTTCAGCTTCGCTTGCGTGCAAGATCTGATTGTACTATATGTTTTTTCTTAATAGAATCAGTCTTATTTAGAAAAAAAAAATGTAATATATAAAAATAATATAATATAATATAATATAATATAATAAATGCATAGGGACATGCATTGTTTCTTTGAAGAAATATGAAATGACAATAATATATTTTTAGGAATATTGCTTCTGTGATCCATAAATTGTGAAAAAAAATCTTTCGGTAAAAATCACATCCAAATAAATTTGGTCGACGCGTTTCGAACCAGCTAGTGTGGTTCATCATCAGGACAAGATGAAAAATCTGATCAAGAAACCCCTTTAAATAGAAAGTAAAGCTCTCACTAGCCGTTTGTAAAATAACGGCTAGTTTGAATCAAATATTTCAAACGAGTAGTCTTGATGAAGTTCGGAATTATGCTTCCTATTTGGCCTCCTCTTCTGCGTTTAAGAGTATTGGAGTTCCTCCCGCCTCAAGCGTTCGATTGAATGATGATTTCTCTATCGCGGGTGATGTCTCGAGAGGTTTGGATTCAGTTTCTATTGATCCTCCGTTGGCTTCTAGCTTTGAACCTTCGATTTCACATTCCGTTAATATTTCAAATTATCATGAAGATTATAAATATAATAGTAATAATAATGAGAGTGATCATAGTTTTAATAATATGAATAATAATAGTAATTATATTGAAAACTATAATAAATCTAATATTAATATAAATGATTTCAATAACTTTAATATTAATGAGAATAGTAACCATAATAACAATGACTTTAACAAACTCAACATTAATAATTTTAACTATTATAATAGTAACTTCAAATCTGTCTCTTCGCCCTTGAATAGGAATGTTATTAATCTCTCCAATTTTTCCTTTGATCAACATGTCTTCAGTTTATTAGAGAAGGGTCTTAATTTTTCTCTTGCTCCTAGGAAGATCCCTGTTCATGACATAATTTGTGATATTTAATACAGAATTAGGGATTTACCTGATGCTACTAAGGACACTATTATGCAAGATTGTGCCATGATCCTTAGAAAAGCTAATCCACCTAAGAGCAACATCAACAAGCTAGAGTTTGAGGCTCTAAAATCCTTAAATAATAACCGTGACATTGTTATTCTTAAGGCTGATAAGGGAGGTGCTACGGTTATTTTAAACAAAGAGGATTATCATAATAAGATGTTGGATCACCTTCTTAATAGTGGGAGCTACAAGAAGTTGGACAAAAATCCCCTTAAAAAGGTCTCAAAAGCGGTTTCTTTGGCTATTAAATTGAGTAACTCGGTTAGATCTTTAATTAAAAAGCTTATTGAAACTAACCCCCTCACTCCGAGGATTTATGGACTTCCTAAGGTTCATAAGGATGGAGTTCCCCTTCGCCCTATTGTCAATACCATAGGTGGTATGACTTATCTTCTCGCTAAATTTCTAGCCTCTAAGCTTAAACCACTTGTAGGTCAGACCTCCTCCTTCGTTAAAGATGCTTTCTCTTTCATTAATGAATTGAAAGACTTGGAGTTGGATCGTGAAGATAGGTTTGTGAGTTTTGATGTTGTGTCCTTGTATACTTGCATCCCCATTAGGGAAGCAATCGATGTCGTTTCTTGAGTCACGGATCCTGACACTGCTCATCTTGTTGAAATGTGTCTTACCTCGACCTTATTTAGTTTCGAGGGTGAATTCTTTGAACAGACTTGTGGTGTGGCCATGGGCTCCCCCCTTTCCCCTGTGGTAGCTAATCTGTTCATGGAAGACTTTGAATCTAGGGCCCTCTCCTCTTCTCTTTTTCAACCTAAGCTTTGGAAAAGGTTTGTTGATGACACCTGCGTTGTATGGCCTCAAGGTAAGGAGAAATTGGACCTTTTCTTCCAACATCTTAATAATCAATCGGACTTCATCAAGTTCACCATGGATTTCGAAGATAATGGTAGCTTGCCTTTTCTGGATGTCCTCATTTCTAGAAATGAAGATGGTTCTTTCTCTCATCAGGTCTTTAGAAAGAAGACGCACACTGAGAAATATTTACATGCTAGTTCTCACCATTTCCCTGCTCAGAAACTTGGTGTTCTCAGCACCCTAGCCACTAGAGCCTTTAGAATCTCTGATGAACACCATTTTGAAGGTGAAAAGGATCATCTTCTCAAAGTTTTTAACAGAAACGATTACAACATGAGTCAATGTCTTAAGGCTTTTCAAAAAGCTTAGAAAGGTCCTAAGGGTAAGAAATATCCCTGTGATCGATTAGGGGGTGTTCACCTTCCGTTTATCCAAGGTACTACGGATAAAATCGCCAGGATTCTAAAGAAATATAATGTTTCCTCAACCTTTAAGCCCTCCCGCACCATTCGGAGTTCGCTTAGATCGGTTAAGGACCCAGTTTGCCCGAAGGATGGCAAGGGTGTTTACTTGATTTCGTGTTCTTGTGGGACCCCTTACATTGGTGAAACTGGTCGATCAATTAGTCAAAGAATTCAGGACCATGTCGCGGACCTGAAGCATAGTAGATCACGCTCCTCTGCGCTAGCAGAGCATGCTGAGAAGACAAATCATCACATTTTCATTGAATATGCTGAGGTTATTGCAAGGATTGACCATTTCTACCACCGCAAGTTGGGAGAAGCCTTGGAAATTGAAAAAAGGCCAGTTAACCTAAACAGAGATGATGGGTGGATGATTAGCAGATGCTGGATTCCTGCCCTTCATTCCTAAAAAATATTAATTAATTGTTCATTTTTATTTTTATTTATTTATTTATTTTTTCAACTAGAAATTTTATTTATTTATTTATTTATTTTTCCAATTAAAAATTTTATTTATTTATTTTATTTTGATCTTTATTTTTCTATTTATTTAATTAATTAATTTATTCTTTTTATTTTATTTTTATTTATTTATTTATTTTATTGAAACTTTTACTTATTTAGTTAGTTATTATTTTTAAAGATTAATTACCAAAAGATAACTTTTTGATGAAGATTTGAATCACATAACATTTAATTATTATTAAATATATAAAATTAAAACATATAACAAATAAATAATTATAATTATAATAAATATATATATATATATATGATTATTAAGTATTATTTTTATTAAAATAAATAAAATTATATAAGAATCCTAATTATAAACTTTAAATATTTGAATTTTTCTATTATTTTTATTTTTTATAATTATTTGAAATATTTGAGTCAAACTAGTTGTTATTTTGCAAATGGCTAGTGAGAGCTTTACTTTCTATTTAAAGGGGTTTCTTGATCAGATTTTTCATCTTGTCCTGATGATGAACCACACTGGTTGGTTCGAAACACGTTGACCAAATTTATTTGGATGTGATTTTTACCGAAAGATTTTTTTTCACAATATATTTTTATTCAAAAAGTGTGAAATGACATTTATTATGAGTACTTTAATTTGACTTTAAAAGTACTTAGAGCACTACCATTGTTAACCATGAGTTTTTATCCACCTTTGAGAATGTGACAAGTAAGTACCTTTAACTCAAGCAATGCCACCTCAACCATTAGGGATGATGTCATCCCCTAAAATGTGATTGATTTTCATAAAGTGAATTTTGATTGTACATTTTCCTTAGGAGGCGAATTTTAGACCTCAAAATTCCCCTAATGCACTCATGCAGATTGGGTTGGAAGTTCAGTTGATCGGAAGAGTACCAGTGGGTATTGTTTCAGTCTGGGATCAAGAATGACTTCCTAGTGTAGTAGGAAACAGAAGTCTATGGCACTAAGTTCAGCAGAAGCAAATTATATGGTAGCCAGCATAGCTTCGTGCGAAGCCATATGGGTTAGGAAACTGCTAGTGAATCTACTCAAGCAGAAAATGGAAGCGACCAACATCTTATTTGATAATTAGAGTTGCATAAAGCTCTCTGAGACTCCTGTGTTTCATGATAGGTTGAAACATATTGACATCTGGTGTCACTTCATCAAGGACTGTGTACAACGTGCAGCTGTTCAGTTGCAGTACACTCTAACAAGAGAATAGGTGGTAGACATCCTCATAAAGGCTCTAGGAAAGACAAAGTTTGTCTACTTCAGAGAGAAGATGGGGATGATGAAGAATCCCCTTAGTAGAAATGGAGGATTCAATATTCATAGGGAGTTTTGGTATAGAGGCAGCAAGTGATAGTGGAAGTTTCAAAGGCAGTAGTACAAAAGGCAGCAACACAGCAGATGTGGGGAGCAGAATCCTGAGATCAGTAGCGCAGAGGGCGCTTCATAATCAGAGCAGCATGCAGCAGGTATATTGTTGGAACACCTTCCTCACTAAGAGGGAGTGTTAATTTTTGTAGGATCCGAAAGTGTTCCAAGTCTCAAACTTTGCAGGGAGGCTTGGACAGTACCATTCCAAAGAACCCAGAAATAGATTGTGGAAATTCCACTTGGTTCATGACTTATTAAAATAATTAATTATTTTAATGAAGACCCTAATTTAAACTTAGGGAAATGAAATAATTAAAGGGTATTAATAAGTCAGAGTGTGAATATTCTAGAAAACATGGATCAATTCAAGTTTAAATCTTAGCCATTTATTAATATTTTAATCTGGGTCGTTGGTTCTCCAACAGGAAGATTATAAAAGAAATCTTGAGGGTCACTTGGAAAAAAATTCGGGCATACACTCAGTACCCAAAGGAGATCCATTCTGATGTAGAATACAATCTCAGAGGGAGAGTTGTAGGGTGAGAAGTTGCAGAAGAAAAAGGAGGAGTCAGGGGTGATTGAGATCAGGGTGGGAGGGCAGCAGTGGGTCATTAGAGGCAGCTTGATGCTGCAGCGCAGAGAACAACGCAGATTCACACAGTCCAGTGTTGGGACTACATAGTGAATCATGTAGAGAGATGCAGGGGTATGGAGAGGTTGTTCTGGGTGTTGGAAATACTGAGAGGGGGGTGAATCAGTATTCCTTTCAATTAGAGCATTAGTTAATCTTCAATTATTATCAGTGTTTGTACAATGATAGCAGTAAAAAAAAGGAACACAAATGCACATAGTTTTTAAGGTGGAAACCCTCTTTGGGAAAAAAACCACCTAAATTTTTTTCTAATAATTCTTTAATATTAAACTCCAATTGAAAATAAAGCTCCAACTTCCTAGAATCTAGAAAAGCATTCTTCTCCAGCTCCCACTGGATGGACACTCCAACGCCCGAGATTCTTCAGTAGTCAACAGAACGGATGCCCTAACACCCATTGAGCTACAACTCACCCTAGAACCACCCTACTACCCTAAATGTTTCACAGGCTTGAACCTATTGGTGACTTCATGCACCAGCCTAGCACCACCCCACCACCCTATAGAAGAATAAACAAGAATGGACTCCTGTACCAGGGAAAATGGTCCACTTTACAATGATATAGAATGATGTAGAAGAAGAAGACACACTAGACCATAACCCCAACTATGACACAACCACCTAATGATGATCCTAGACGTCCCGACGACGCCTCTTCAACTCTTGGCAGATAGGCACTTATACAATTTTTATAATGATGCATTTACAATGACTTAGTACAATGATACCTTTACAATGATTGTATGCAGTGCTGCCCACTTGTAGACTTCATGTGCTGAACTTCTTGCTATTGTTCTATACCTTGATTGTTTCTCTTGTCATGAAACCCTCTGCCGCACCTTTCTTTTCTTTGCTGCCCTAGAAAATTTTGTCCTTTTCATCCCTTGACAACACATGATCTAGCTTTTTCTTGCCTTCTAGGATCTCGATATTGAATCTGGTGTATCTCCGTTATTTCAGCTCCCCAATATGTGATTTTTGGTTCTGTAGTAGTACTTTGAGTCTTCTTTCTAATTCCATAGGTCTGATCCAATTTGGATTCTTCAAGAGAGAGTTATTCCCAATCTCTTACAATGACCTAATTATGGACTATTTCAGTAGAGAGAACTTGTACGGCATGCCACATGTCACTGTTTCTTCATTCGGCTCTAAAATTAATATGAAAAAAAGTACAGTATGTGCACTATCTACCACTTTTTATAGAATTCCAATCGGATACTCAGAGAGAGAGATATGGCGATTTTCCCAAGGTCACTTATTTGAGATGAAGTTCATGAGCCTGAAAAAACACTGACTTACACAGATCATATCTCCGAAAATATTGCACACCCTGATTTGAAATGTTTACAGGAGCTTCCTCAGGATTTCGGCTTCGCCTCATAAAAATTTCAGCTTTTGAATGTTCATATAAAAAAATTTAGAGCGCAAATTACACGATGACCTGTTTCAGGTAGTGAAATCCCTACATGAGGAGGATATGAGGATCACAATTTATACAAATGCTTAGGTTGAGAGGGTATTCAACAAGTGAACGTGGGAGGGATTTTAGGAGATTAAAAACTATTAATAATTGACTTTTCAATGACCCATTCCACAACCCCATGGGGTTTAGCCCACTAACTGGGGTTACAAACTTCAAACATGAATATCTCTCAAACCATGAAGAATTACATGGCGTGCCATATATCAATGAAAAAATCTCGACAAGTAGCTGAAACCATCAATAATATTCTTGACCCAGAATATAGTAATTTGGTAGGTAAAAATTACCATGCAAGATCAAGGTAGCCCCTGGTGCTGCTTGGGTTTACATCAATGACAATCCCTATTCAACAATCTCCCCCTTTGGCATTGATGGCAACACAAGTACTCCCCTTGCGATCATGACACCTCTTCCTACAACATTATCTCCCCCTTTGACATCAATGGAAAAGGGTAACTTCCCTTGACACACAACCATCATGCGGACCTGTACACACTTCCACTCCCCCTTTATATTCTGAATAAGGAAAATCTAATGATAACTTGGGAGAATCCCAAGCTTCTGGCGAAGATATTCAAATGCTTCATGAGTACTCTTACGATCATCAACGCTTCCTGCCCAATATACATCTATAAAGGCTTGAATAATGAGATTGTTACCCTTGGGATACCACAAGCCATATTTTGTTGTTCCCTTTCAATATCGAAGAATTCTTTTGAAGGCAATAATATGTGATTCTTTTGGTGCTGCTTGGAATCTTTCTACTTGTCCAACTGCTTGCATAACATCTAGACGGGAGGCTGTTACATATAGAAGACTACCAATCATAGATCTGTAAAACCTCTGATCCACATCCCTAGATGAGTCATCTATGCTCAAGTTTCAACCAGTTACCATCAGAGTAAGGATAGGTTTGCAATATTCCATTTTGAATTTCTTGAGCATTTCCTTGATGTACTTGGCTTGACATATAACTATTCCTTTCTCTTGCTGAGATATTTGAAGCCCTAAGAAGTATGTCAGCTCACCAAGTAAAGACATCTCGAACTCACTTTGCATATTTATAGCAAATTTCTTACTTAGTCGATCATCATTGCTACCAAATAATATATCATCCTCTTTAGCTAGAAGACGTGCTTTATTTGCTTCATCCAAAACATATATGTCGTTTGGAGCTAGACTTCTTGTAGCCACAATTTCACCATACCTGCCTTTCCTGATTTCACATTTTGTGGAGTTGAATATTATTGTGTGTCCTTGATCACACATTTGTCAAACACTGAGCAAATTTTGATTCATGTTTTCAACCAACAGAACATTCTTGGCTAGATCATATTTGCTTCTGAGAGTGATGGTACCTGATCCTATAACATTTGAATATCCTTCATTTTCAAAGGACATGGTTCCATCCTTCTTCTCTTTCAGAGATACAAATTTATTTCTATATCCAGTCATATGCGTTGAGAAACCGCTATCAACATACCACACATCTTTGTTGTTTTGAGCCTTGAGAGCGAGAGCACAATTATCAGTCTTATTCTTCCTCCATGTTCATTCGTTCTGTGGCTTCGAAGATTCTTATGGAGGATTTTCAAGTCTGTAGTCTCTCGCTATGTGTCCAAAGTTTCAGCATTTGCAACATTCAATATTATTTCTTAAATGTTCAAATCTATTGATGTTTCATTGAGCCCTGGGAGGTGCATATTTGACAGATCTCCTGGAATTGTATTAGTTCATAGGGTATGTGTGACATTCCACATCTTTATGACCAAATTTTCCAGATGAATAACAATAGCCATAAAAAATATGTTTGTACTTGGATGGAAATCTTCGTCGAGGTATTGTCTTCCAAGGTTGTTCTTGCAAATCTTATCCAATGAAGTCTACATGCATGTCTGATCTCATAGGTTCATTATATTTTGTTGTCGAAGGTCCTGCTTCTTCTTCTTTGTAATCGAGGCCAATTTTGTTGTTGTAGGATCATTGATCTTTTATGAGTTCTTCCAATGCCCTTGAGCTGTTGGCATAGTTTTGGATATTTTTTCCCTTCTTCACTTCCTTACGCAGCGAGACTACTTCGGCTTCTAATTCTTCCCTTTCTTGGTTTCTTTCTTCCAACTTCATTTTAAGTGACTCTTCAATGCATTTTTGTTCTTCAACTTCAATTTTGAGACCTTGAACTTGTTCTTCAAGAGTATTGGAATGGATCTTCTCAGCCTTGATCTCTTTTATAAGCTTGATTTCTTCCTTAGAAAATTATTCTATGGTCAACCCTTCTTCTTTGTTGTTTGATACCTCTTGTTTATTGTGCTTGGCCATAAACAATACTCTCTCATTGGCTTCTTCTTCACTGCCATTGTCTTCATCAGATGATGAGCTATCTTCTTTAGAGATAAAGTTCCTTTTGGATCCTTTCTTGTTGAATTTCTTAAAGCCTTTCTTTCCTTTTGAGTTTACATCACTTCTGTTAGGACATTTTGATGTGAAAATCCCAACCTCACCACAACCGAAAAATATCAATGGAAGTTTACCTTTGAATTTTCCCTTACCAATTTTTAGTTTTCTCGTAAAGTAATCATATTCTTCATCTGAAATACCTTCTTCAACATCTCCCTTTTCTACACACTTGCAGGTGCATGTCTTTTCAATTGAAGGTTGTTTGTCCTTATTGGTTTTCTTAGATGCAACGAACTTAGTTTCTAGATGCGAAGTACCCTCTTCTTCATATAGTCTCATTTCATATGCTATGAGAACTCCATGTAATTCCTCTTTGTTGAGTTTGTCCATATTTGCACTATATTCTAAGACCGATACTTTTGGGTTGAATCTCCCTGGTAACGTTCTAATAATCTTTCGTATAATAGTCTTCTCATCAACTGGCTCTCCCAATCCTTCCAGAGTGTTGGTTATTTCATCAGCGTATTGGAAGTATGCTGCAATGTTTCCATATTCTTTCATTCTAAGTTGCTCAAATTTTTCTCTATAGATTTGAAGCTTTGCTTCTTTGACATTTGAGTCACCTGCATATATATTCTTAAGCTTGTCCCATACATTTTTTGCGGTTTTACAACCCAACACCTTATGATAAGTAGATTCAATAACTCCACGGATAATAATATTCTTTACTTTTGCATCATTTACCAAATTCTTCTTACCTTGTTCATATGTGATTGGTGTAAAGCCATTTTGAACAGTGTCCCATACTTCATAACCTTGTGCCAAGAGATAGACCTCCATTATTCCTTTCCAGAGTGCATAATTATTTACATTGAATAGAGGTACACCATTCTTGGTATGCTCCATGACCTCCTTCCAGTTGTTAAATTGATATTGAAGGAACCAATCTCTGATACCAATTGTTGGAAATACTGAGAGGGGGGTGAATCAGTATTCCTTTCAATTATATCATTAGTTAATCTTCAATTATTATCAGTTTTTGTACAATGATAGCAGTAAAAAAAAGGAACACAAATGCACACAGTTTTTAAGGTGGAAACCATCTCTGGGACAAAATCCACCTGAATTCTTTCCTAATAATTCTTTAATATACAACTCCAATTGAAAATAAAGCTCCAACTTCCTAGAATCTAGAAAAGGATTCTTCTCTAGCTCCCATTGGATGGATGCTCCAACGCCAAATATTCTTCAATAGTCAACTGAACGGATGCCCCAACACTCAATGAGCTACAACTCACCCTAGCGCCACCCTACCACCCTAAATTTTTCACAAGCTTGAACATGTTGGTGACTTCATGCACCAGCCTAGCACCACCCTACCACCCTATAGAAGAATAAAACAAGAATGGAATCTCGTACCAGGGAAAATGGTCCACTTTACAATGATATATAATGTTGTAGAAGAAGAATACATACTAGACCATAACCCCAACTATGACACAACCACCTAATGATGATCCTAGACCTCCCGACATTGCCTCTTCAACTCTTGGTAGATAGACACTTATACAATTTTTACAATGACTTAGAACAATGATACCTTTACAATGACTGTATGCAGTGCTGCCCACTTGAAGACTTCATGTGCTGAACTTTTTGTTTTTGTTCTGCACCTTGATTTCTACTCTTGTCATGCAACCCTCTGTTGCACCTTGATTTTCTTTGTTGCCCTAGAAATTTTTGTCCTTTGCAGCCCTTGACAACACATGATCTAGCTTTTTCTTGCCTTCTAGGATCTCGATATTGAATCTGGTGTATCTCTGTTATTTCAGCTCCCCAATATGTGATTTTCGGATCTGTAGTAGTACTCTTAGTCTTCTTTCTAATTCCATAGGTTTGATCCAATTTGGATTCTTCAATACAGATTTATGCCAAATCTCTCACAATGACCTAATTATGAATTGTTTCAGTAGAGCTAACTTGTACGGCGTGCCACGTGTCACTGTTTCTTCATTCAGTTCTGAAATTTATACAACAAAAACGAAATTATGTGCACTATCTACCAATTTTTATAGAATTCCAATCTGATACTCAGAGAGAGAGTTATGACGATTTTCCCAAGTCACTTATTTGAGATGAAGTTCATAAGCCTGAAAAAACACTGACTTACACAGATCATATCTCTGAAACTGTTGCTCACCCTAATCTGAAATTTTTACAGGAGCTTCCACAGGATTTCAGCTTTGCCTCATAAAAACTTCAGCTTCTGAACCTTTGTAGAAAAAAAGTTAGAGCACAAATTCCATGATGACATGTTTCAGGTAGCGAAATCCCTACATGAGGAGGATATGAGGATCACAATTTATATAAATGCTTAGGTTGAGAGGGTATTCAACAAGTGAACATGGGAGGGATTTTAGGAGCTTAAAAATTATTAATAATTGAATTTTCAATGACCCATGCCACAACCCCATGGGGTTTTAGCCCACTAACTGGGCTTACAAACTTCAAACATGAATATCTCTCAAACCGTGAAGAATTACATGGCGTGCCATATATCAACAGAAAAATCTTGATAAGTAGAAACCATCAATAATATTCTTGACCCAGAATATAGTAATTTGGTAGGTAAAAATTACCATGCAAGATCAAGGTAGCCCCTGGTGCTGGTTGGGTTGACATCAATGACAACCACTGATCAACACTAGGTGTCAGAGAATTGTCTGAGTAAGTCAGAAATTCATTCTGAGGTGGTTCAGAATTTATCTACCGTATATTTTCCCTGTAAATATATCATTTGCTGAAGAATTAATAAAACCCTCATCTCCTACAATGGTTTTCCCACATTGGATTTTTTCGTGGACAATTGTCCAAAAATAATTGTGTACATGTGATTGATTCTTGTGCTTATGTTATCTACTGTTTATTTCTCTGCATATATAATTGTGAATGTCGCAGTAGTATTTATTTCGATATTTTCCAGAAGATTTCTTAATAATAAATTATTGAAATAATAAGTAGGAGAAATAAATCTATCACTGCAATTGTTTGTAAATTTTCACAGTATTTTTATCCCCTTCTTGGATCCAGAGCTGCCTATACCTTAGCCTCTAGGTTTCCTCCTCTTGCATGATACTTCTATATATTTTCCAATGTATCTCCTTTTCCTTTATCTGATTTTCTGTTGTGTTATCCATGTTTTCCATTTTATCTTGTATTTTTGCTAACTCTTGTTGCCGCTCTTCTTTTTCTTTCTGTAGTTCCTTATAGCTTTTATTTCCCAAATCTTTTAGTCTTGCTCTGATGCTATTTAGTTGTGTTTCCCATATATATCTGGGAGATCCATTCATTTTCTGTTTCCATATTTTTGCAATATCTTGCTTGACCTCTTCATGGCTGCTCCACAACTGGTTATATTTTAAGGGAAGAGGCCCATAATTTTCTGTTGAACCAAGCTTGATGGAGACATGTTTGTGGTCTAAAGATGCTGATGGGATGATCTTGGAAGAGACTTTGCTAAATTTGGCCACCATGTTGTCCCTAATGAGGATTATGTCTCGCCTTTATTTGATGTTGGTATTTCCCAATCTCTTGTTGTTCCAAGTGAATTTCCCATTTTTGGGTGGGATGTCCTGAAGGTTGCATTGCTCTATGATTTCTTTAAGGGTTTCCATGGATGGATCTGGCTGAAAGAGGCCACCTCTTTTTTCTTATGCTTTCAGAATTAGATTTAAGTCTCCTCCAAGGATTAGATCTTCTTCTTGCTCTGCCATTATTGTTTCTTTTAAGGTTTTCCAGTAGATTTCCTTGTCTTTGTAGTGATTTGGTTAATAGATGTTGTATAAGCTAATTTTCTTTTCCAAAACTGAACTTTTCAGATTTGTTTTAATCCAATGAGCTTCCATTTTTTAATTCTGCAATTTCCACTTTCCTTTATGCCAAAGAGTGCAAATTCCACCAGATGCACCATTGGCTAAAATAGCTATCCCTTCATAGTTTTTTATTTTTGTTTTGATACTCTCCATCTCATGATTGTTGATTTTTGTCTCTTGGATAAGGAGGATGTATGGTATTTCCTTGTTGATGAGGTATTTGATGATATTTAGTTTGGAGGGGTGACCTAATCCCCTACAATTCCAAGAGACTATTATCATTATATATTGGGGATTGAGGATGAGTGACCTTTCCCTCTGTGGATCTAATGGGTTTTTTATTTTCTCATGTTTCCTTTCTCAAGGTATCTCTCCATTGGTTGTTTTGTTCCTAGGGTGATATCCTTCACAGTTTCCTCGTCTCTTATTTATTTATTTGACTTCCTTCCTACTTTCTTGGAATGATCGGTGGATATTAAGGATTCCTTGGATTGATTTCTTGTAAGGATCCGGCTAGAACTGGGAGGGGGGGTGCTCCAAGTGGGGGGGATCAGAGAGGAAAAGTCCCAAAGGGGGAGGGGAGCTAGGGGGAGGAGACGAGAAGTCAAGGGCATTCTAGGGGTTAAGGGGGAGGGAGAGGGAGGGATTAGGGGGATTCGAAGGAATGGAGAGAGGCTCAAAATGGTTTGAGCCCAGGATGGGGGAGCATTCGGGGAAGGAAAGGGAAGGGTGGATAGAAGATCTGTGGGTAGGGAGGGAAGGGCCAAATGGAGGAGGAGGGGGAGGGGCAAGCTGAGATTTGTTTGTAGTCTTTTTATTTTTCACTTGTTCCCATTTTAGATCTTGGATTTCTTTAGTTTTCTTGTTATTTTTATATTTTTTGTTACATATATTAGCGAAATGAACATATTCATGACATGCCTTGCACTTGAATGGTATTTTATCATATTCCAGCTGCTGAATATGCGTCTAGTTGTTGACTTTGAGCTTGATGGATTCCGGTAGTCCTTCTCCTAGATCAACTTCAACACAGATCCTTGTGCATGCTTGCATATTTTATTTTGGTTCGCTTCTGTCGATATAATTTCCAACGAAATTCCTTATTTCTCTTATGGAATAATCTCCCCATCAGTGTAGGGGAAGGTGTGGAAGCCTGGCCCAGACCGGAATTACGTTAGGGACATCCAGTTCCGAATCGAAGTCCGGAGTCCATCTGTTCAAATATAGACCTCTGGTGTCCATGAAGTAAGGGCCGCTTCTAAAGATTAAGTTGTGGTCGTCCTTGGATTCTAAGTGGAAGGTGTAATAACCTCTACCATAGAACTGAATGGAGATATTTCCCTGAGTAACTTGTCCCCATTTTCGTTCCACTCATTTTTGGACCATTTTGGGGAAAGACCAAAGTCCAGTAAATTGTCCAACAAGACCCTTTTCTGACAAAGATAATGCTGCTCTGCGTGGCAGATTGGGGGGGGAATTGATCTCAGGGATTGCTTCGAGTTTTTTGACAAATTTGGAGATAGTTGGACGATTTCTCTGAGGGCCCATTGAAGCAATCAGAGAGGAAAATGCAGACACGACCTCATCAGGCTGGGATTGATGGGATGAGTCAGGAGCGTTAATAGAGGGATCCCCACCCAGATCAGGCTCTGGGTGAGCCATGGCAGTGGAAGGCCCAAGCACTACGTAGTCAGGGAGCCACTAGGTCAAGCACAACGCGAGAAGGTTTAATTAATTCATAATTTTGACCCAAAAAAAAAATGAAATAAAATAAAAATTAGACAATTTTGAAAAACACTTAAAAAAATAATTTGAAAACAAAAAAGAATGAAGGTAGACAAACGTTAGGTGCTAATTTTTAAGGTTTTCATGATGTTTCTCCTTAATGCCATGGTTGAAAAATAGTGGAATTTTAACCCTAAAAATAAAGTTGATGTTGCTTTGTTATTTTTGAATTTCAATGTTTTTTTCATCTCTTTCATAGTCATTATATTTTATTTTAATTTCTATTATTGAAAAATGTTGGAATTTTTAAATCTAAAATGAAAAAGGGTGATGTTGCATCACCACTTTTCAAAATGAGTATAAAAATAAACCCTAAATGAGACTTCTAAAAAATGAGAACTCAAACAATTTTTTATTTTTTTTAACTGAGATGGATATGTTTTATTTATTTGGAAAGATTTGGTTGGGCCAAGGCCAAGACAACCAAAGGTACATTGCGGCTAGCTGTCTTTCTTGAGCAGAAAAATTGATTCCCACTTTCCCCTTATCATGGGATACAAATTTGGAGAGGTATTTCCTCATTTATACTGAGTTCTCCTTTATAAAGAAGGCATCCTTTGTTTGCCATGGAATCTGTTAGAGTCGGTCTCTTCATCCCTCCATCAGAGATCAAAATCTCTTTTGTTTCATTTCAATTTAGGTGTCTCATTCAGTTCAGTCAGCTGCATTCCATTAGGAGCATGGATCATCTGACGGAAGGGTCTTTTCGCTCATATCCCTCATGTCTTGTACCTTCTGGCTCAGGTCTGTTCATCAAAGTCCATCAAAATCATTTCCAGTCATTGACAGTCATTGGTGGGCAAAGAGTCTTTTTAGGGTTTTTCAGTCTCATTAGGTTTAGGGTTTCATTAATTTAGTTTTCAAAGTGTCCAATAATGCCAACAGGCACATGAGGAAGGTTCGAATAAAGTTTCATTGCAAAAATTTCATCGTCATAATTCTTGATCATGATTCTTCTTCAAAACTCTGTTTTGAAGAAAAATCGTCAATTTCATCTTTTGTAATAAATGCCATGTAATTTTTAAAGTTTTTAGTTGTCAAGTTCTTCAGGCGCAGCCCTGGTCGCCTTTTCCAAATCCAATACCAGCTATCCCTGCAAAAAATAGACAAGAGATTCATCATCAGTCCGAAAATCAAAGTGGAAACAAAAAAACAGAGTTTATATTAAAAAGTGCAAAGTGCCAAAGTTCAAACATAAGCAAGTGGGTTATTTCAAAACAAAAATCAAAGTCCATGGCCATAAAAGATATTTTGGTGTTTAAACATTTCATTTGCACGCCAGGATTATCAAATAGCAGAGAAAAATCGTGGAGGAGAGAAAAATTGAGTTTGGAGGCCGAAATGTTGAAGAGTTTACAGTCTCGGCGCGTTGGGAGGTGGTCGCGGCGCACTGGCAAGTCGCGACGCATACAACCATTTTCCACCGTCCAAAATACAACATGTGCGGCGCACAGAAGGGTCGCGACGCACAGGGCCAACAAGTTGCAGAGATATCAATGGATCATAAACTATATGGAGTAGTGGAACAAATAGTTGGAGGATCAGCAGACGATCATGGAGTTGCAAAACATCCGTGAGAATCGGCAAGCTGCCCGAAGAAGCCCAACCGAGATGACACCCATTGAGCGGGAGATTGAGGCTAATAGAGAGACTTGGCTTGAAAGGGTCAACATTAATCTTGAGAAAATTTTGGAGAAGGAAAACAAGGAGAATAATATGCTCAGGCACATGAAGAACCACTATTGGGCGCGCAATCATGTTTGCAAAGCGAGGATCAAGATCCTGAAGGCGAGGCTAAGGAGGGCACTGAAGCGTCGCAAAAGGCATGATAGGCTCCAAATTTTGGCCAAAGCTTCTTTGGCTGAGCATAGCACTTGATCAGGGATTTTCAGCCCAAATTTCAAGAAATTTGGGAAAAATTTTGTCAATTTTGAATTTTTTGGTCACAAAACAGATTTTCCTGCCCGATGCGTAGCGCCACTTGGCGTGCGCTTATAATTGGCAGCTCTTCAAGGGGAAAAATTTGAATTTCTGGATTTTTTATCAAAATTTATGCATGCTCATGGATTACCTAAGGATTTCATCAAGTTCTGGGTTGCCTAAAGGGTCAAAAACACCCTAAAAATGGCCTTTCTGCCACTTTCTGCACACACAGGAAGCAGTGTTGGGAGAATTGATTTTTGGAGGGGAAAATGGCAACCAAATCCAGAAATTCCACTTGGGTTGGAAATTAGACAAGAAAGGCTTTCCAACGAGCTACCCTGTGCTCAATTTTGACTTCGGGAAGGGCCTCAAAATCAGCTCCAAACTTGTGCTACACATAGAGATTTCAGGCGCAGCGCATAGAGGAATTTGGCCTATTTTTCACTCAACAGTTCAGAATTTCGACTAGTTTTGGCCAGTTTGACTTTTTCATGTAAATATTGATGTAACTTGATGTAATTTCATGACCATGATGTAATTTTGGCACATTTTTACTCATTCTAGAAGATTCATTCACCAAAAGGTGAAATGTAAGTGAATGGATCAGTTTCCTAGCATATAGAGGCAAGTTGTTTCATTGCCTATTTTTCAGTTCCTAGTTTAGATATGGTTGAAACAGCTCCTAGAATGATGAGCTCGACCCCTAGAGGTATGGGGAGGAGTTAGGCTTGTCTATATCATGTATTTTCTCAGTCATTTTCTGGGTTGGACACTTGGGATTGCTTGGCACTTCATTGTACATTTCATCTCTGCACTTTTGGCAAAGGAATAGACCAGGGTTTGCAGCACTCTTTGGGATCCATGTGGCTCTGTGTTTTGATGGTGTTTTTCTCTATGTAATTTTAAGTTCACTGATTTTTATGTGTATCATCTCCCATCTCCTTTCTTCTTAGATTAAACAAATCAGTGTTAAAGGCAGAATTCATTGGATTGCTCTGCTCTGCCTTTAGTTTTGTTTAATTTTTCATGTTTTCATCTGTTTGAGGAGGACTCTTGAGACCTTCTTGCCCTCTTCAGCTCCTCACCGGTCTAATCCATACATTCATTCAATCTAAAGCATCAAAACAATTTCATTCCTTGCCCCAATCAGAACTCTGCAAAAACTAGGCCTTATCCCCGCACCCAAAACTGCCTTTCCCTTTGATCCAACAAAAACCCCCAAAAACACAATCAAACTCCTTTAATTATATACCTAGCCTAAAATTAGCTTTTATTTCAAGTCATCTCAAGCCCTATTGATTATTTTTGCTGAGATTGACCCGGAGAGAGCCCTCTCCTGTTCTGGTAGGGCTAGCTACTAGACTGAGTGTGGTTTGATGTTACCCTGAACTCTGCCTTCATTCAGCCTGAGGTAGATTTAGGCAATAACAGAATCTACTTCGTTGTTCGAGTTCCTAAGGATGTGAAAAAAATTGTAGGAAGTGAAGTTGAGCAGTAATGTCTTTAATCTTCGCAATGTCTTGTTGAGGACTGCATTGTTAAACTGATCCTCTGTGTTGATATTTTTTATGAGAATTTTTTATTCTCCGAAGGCTTGGAATTATTTGAAACCTCTGTCTCATGCTATGTAGCATGCTTTTAGGAGGCCTAAGATCTCTGCCTGGTTTTTGGTTCGTTACCCAAGTCCCCAACAGAAACCATCCCTTCTTGTTCTATCCAGGGAGTAGATAACGCCACTTGCACCTGCTGCCCCGGGGTTTCCCTTGGATGCTCCATCAAAAAATATCGTGGTTTTGTTTTGGTTCCTCCACCACTCTTTAAAAACATCATCAGGTTCTCTTATTCATCATTCTGGGTTTATGATGGAAGAGATCAATGATTGTTTCCTGGATTGAGGGGCGAGGGCTTTCATCCAGTTCTTTTCTTCAGGAAGGAGTGAGGTGTCTTCCTTGTAAGTTTTATGTTGTACTGATTCAAGGAGAAAATATTTGGCTTTAGCTACAACCTTTGATGGGGGGAAAGAAGTATCATTGAAGATTTTCTCATTTCGGGCCAGCCAAATTTTCCAACAGACATATTTTGGGATGGATAGCGAGACTCTTTTCCAAATGGATTTGTTGGGGATATTATGAGGGTAATACTGGCACCATGAAGAAAAGAGCTCCAGGACAAAGTTGTGACATGGGACAGAAACCTGAAGATCATTGAGGATGAAACCCCACACCTTGTTTGCGAATATGCATTCAATGAAGAGATGAGTCGATGCTTCGCTATCGTTTCTACAAAGCACACACCTGTGAGGGCTAGAAATATTCCTTTTGTCCAGATTATCTCTTGTCAGCACTTTATTGTGCATAAGATTCCAGAAAAATAAATAAATAAATAAAAAGTAACTTTGGGGAGACTGATGGGGTCCCACACTTGCTTCCATAAATTGGGAGATTGAATTCAGTATTTTCGAGGTTGCAACGTTCTGTATCCTGAAGCAGTGGTGTAGACTCCGGACTATCCCCAACCCCAACTCTCTGACATATCCTTGTGCACTAGAGCAGCGTCGATCAGTAGCTCTGTGAGGATGAGTTTTTTTTTACGGAGATGATCTGGCACATCGTGGAGGTCCCAGCCGAGCCAATTCCCATGCCTATCCCAGCTGGAAAGGTCATAAAGGATGTTGATTCCTGTGTGGATAAGTCAAACTCTCAATTTGGTTATGTCTTCATTTTTTCTGAGGGGATTGTTATCCATGATGCAATCATCCCATAAATTCGTCCCCCTTCCATTTCATGGGATGCGGTATATATTTTGTTTTAAAAAAATTATACTTTTCCTACAGAGATTCCAAACTTGAGTTTCGCTTACTGTATTTTTTGCTTGTAGAGTCCTGAGAGAAGCTCCATGCGTGTACTTTGATCTGAGGAGTTTGTTGAAAGGGTGAATTGGATCAGTTTGCATTCTCCATAGTATTTTGCATCCCAATGCAAGGTTAGTAAGGGATGGGTCTCTGATCTGTAATCCTCCATCCTCGACTGGTCGTTTAAGAAGCTCTTTGTTAGGTCCCTATATCACTAGTATAGCCCCTTATTATTGTTAGTGTAAACCCCTTATTGTTATTATTGTACCCTTGTAACCCCCATTTTGTTATTATTGTGTCCTTAAATTATTATTGTTAGGTCGGCTAGGATTACATTGTGGCCCACTAGGATTACATTATGGCCCCATGGACTCTTATATATAGAAAGGAGGTTTTGTAAATTGTATCATCCAACAATTGTGCATTTATGTAATGTATTGGAGGTTTCCCCCTCAAGTGGCTTATCTCTAAGGCATTGATATCTCTTTTCTTCTACTTTTGGAGCTGGTTACACAACATTTGGTATCAGAGCTTTGGATTCTAGGGTTTCGCTGCTCCAAACAGGTCATCGTGGCATTTTCGCTATAACTTTGTTTCTACGACGTTTCAGAAGCTGAAATTTTTAGGGTACGAAGGAAAAATCCTGAGGAAGCTCGTATAAAAATTTCAGAGTTTGGTTCGCAATAATTTCAGAGATATGATCTGTGGAAGTCAGGTATTTTTTCAGGATCCTAAACAGGTCATCATGGAATTTGCGCTATAAAAAAATTTCTACGAAGGTTCAGAATCTGAAATTCATATGGTGCGAAGCTGAAATCTTGAGGAAATTCATCAAAAAATTTCAGAGCTTGGTTCGCAATATTTTTGGAGATATGATCTGTGGAAGGTAGTTCTTTTTCAGGCTCCTGAATTTCATCTCAAACAGGTGATCGTGGGAAAAGTTCAATAACTCTCTCTCTGGAGATTATATTGGAGTGCCATCAAAAGTGGTCGCAAGTACACAGACTGTAGTTTATTGGCTATCAATTTCAGATACAAAGGACAAAACAGTGACACGTGGCAAGTCATACAAGTTCGCTCTACTGAACTAGTCCATAATTAGGTCATTTTGGGAGATTGGACACAACTTTGTCTTGGAGAATCCAAATCAGGTCAGACCTGTGGCATTAAAAAGAGAATTCAGAGGGCTACTTCAGTGCTGAATTTCATATATAGAAGAGCCACAATCACAGAGATAATACAATTTTAATATCGAGCTCCTCAAAATCAAGAAAAAGGTGTGTATTTTTCTGAATTGCATAAGTCTTGTTTGAAGAATCAATTTGAATTGATTCCAAGGGCATATTTTAGAATTTCTATCAGTATTGGGTTCTATAATGCCTCCAAAAAATAATTCCACACCCATTAATCCCTTTAGAAGGCTCTACTATTGCTCTATGAAGAGATGAAGAATGGCAACATGGCCATGTCAAATTACAAGAGCAAATGCAACAAAATTTAGCTCTAAAACATTTATAAAAATAGAATGGAAGTTTTAAAAGAAAGGCGTGGGAAACTAAGATGGATGGTTTTGAAAGAAGGCGTGGAAGCTAAGATGAATGGTTTGGGCTACAGATGGATGGCATGGAAGTCGGCATGGAAGCTAAGATGGATGACATGAAGAATGATCTAAAAACATACATGGAAGGCTTGATGACAAGCTTAAAACCAGAAATGATTCCTAATGGCGGAAATATAGGAGAAGAACCTCATGATGAGAACAAAATAAATGTTAATCGTGATTTCATAAACTCGAATGTTGGAGGGAAGAACCACCATATTCCAAAAATGGATATGAGGAAGTTTGATGGAAAGGATCCTGTAACATGGATACTACAGATGGAGCAATATTTTGATCTCCATAACGTGCAAAACACGCAAAAGGTACGCATTGCAACTTTACATTTAGAACAAAATACATTTGTATGGTATCAATGGCTTTGATCCCGTAAAAAAATTGTCACTTGGTCAATTTTTACGGAGGAAATGATAGCACATTATGAGGATACAAAGAGCAACACCTTCTTTGCCCAATTGATAAATCTCAAACAAAAGGGTTTAGTGGGGCAGCACATTGAGGACTTCCAAAAATTGAATATAAGGGTAACTGATCTTACAGAGGAACACAGGATTGATCTCTTCCTAGGCACTTTAAGGGATAACATCCAACATGAAGTTCGCGTTTTGGAACCTGATTCATTGGAGAAGGCATTCAGGTTGGCAAGAAAAGTTGAATGTAAAATTATGGCGACAAGGAAGCCTACCACTCAATTCTATAAAGAAGGAAGTGTTGCTACGTCTAGATTTCCACAACCTACAAGGTTGACACTACAACAATTGGAAGAAAAAAGAGCAAAAGGGCTTTGCTACAGTTGTGATAGCAAATACACTAAAGGTCATAAGTGTGCTGAGAAGAAATTATTTTACATAGATTGTGAAGAAGAAGAAGAAAATGAACAAGAAGAGGATATACACCGGGAACCACCCCTAGAAGAGGAAGAAATGAATCCGACCATATCGTGTAATGCACTGGCAGGAATTACCACTCCTCAAACTCTCAAGATAGAAGGACATATCAAGAAGAAAAGGGTAATAGTGTTGATTAATTCAGGTAGCACCCATAATTTTATTCATTATAAGGTAGCCAAGGAATTAAATTGTTTCCTATACCCAGCACCAGAATGTCAAGTGATGGTTGCAAATGGAGGAACTATAAATTGCTCTGGAAAATCCCATAATATCAAGCTAACCATGGGGGAATATGTATTGACTAGTCCAATGCTTTCCATTCCTATGGGAGGTGTTGATGTTGTACTAGGAGTACAATGGTTACAATCTTTGGGGACGGTAGCTTTTAATTTTCAAGAACTTTCTTGAAATTTTTTTCAGAAGGAAAGGAAGTCGAATTACGGGGTATTGAAGGGAAGCCAGGAAGGATAATAAGCTCTAATGTCATGACAAAGCTTCTAAAGAAAGAACAACGAGGCGTAATTGCACAATTATGCTCTCTAGAAATTCCGACATCAAAATCATCTATTTCTGCAGATCTCCAACAAGTCTTGGACAATCATTCCAAGGTGTTTGAAACTCCCAAAGGACTCCTACCTATTCGTGATCATGATCATGCTATTCATTTGATTCCAGGAAGTGTTCCTCCAAACATTAGGCCTTATAGATATCCTTACTTCCAAAAGAGCGAAATTGAACGTATGATTGCAGAATGTTAGAGGCGGGTATAATTCAACCTAGTCAAAGTTCTTTCTCTGCTCCTGTAGTATTGGTACACAAGAAGGATGGATCATGGCGAATGTGTCCGGATTCTAGGGAGCTCAATAAGCTCACCATTAAAGATAAATTTCCCATTCCTGTGATTGATGAATTATTGGATGAATTACATGGAGCAATTTATTTTACCAAGTTGGATCTTCGTTCAGGATATCATCGAATTAGAATGAAGACTGAAGATATTCCAAAAACAACATTTCGAACTCATGAGGGTCATTATGAATTTTTGGTCATGCCTTTTGGCCTTACCAATGCACCTTCTACATTTCAAAAGTTGATGAATTCCATTTTCAAACCCTTCCTTAGAAAATTTGTGCTAGTATTTTTTGATGATATACTAATCTACAGCAGGTCTTGGAAGGATCATGTTGAACATGTTGACAGGGTGCTCAAACTATTGCGGGAGAAACAATTATATGCAAAAACATCCAAATGTTTCTTTGGAGTACAAGAGGTGGAATATCTGGGTCATATTGTATCTCACGAGGGTGTTAAAGTAGACCCTAACAAAATTAATGCCATTAAGGAATGGAAAGTCCCCACAACCATAAAGCAGTTGCGAGGATTTCTCGGGTTAACAGGGTATTATCGCAAGTTTGTTAAGAATTATGGGAGAATAGCGGCACCTCTAACAACATTATTGAAGAAAGATGCATTTTCATGGACTCCTGAAGCAACTAAGGCCTTTGAACGTCTTAAAGAGGCAATGTGCCTAGCACCGGTCTTAGCTACACCGGACTTCACAAAAACCTTTATTGTGGAATGTGATGCCTCAGGAAACGGAATTGGTGCAGTTTTAATGCAGGAAGGAAGACCCATTGCTTTTGAAAGTCGTCCAATCAAAGGAAAGTATTTACAGAAACCTATTTATGAGAAGGAAATGTTAGCAATACTACATGCACTAAAGAAATGGC
This sequence comes from Pinus albicaulis, assembly GCA_034641835.2. Classification (NCBI taxonomy): domain Eukaryota; kingdom Viridiplantae; phylum Streptophyta; class Pinopsida; order Pinales; family Pinaceae; genus Pinus; species Pinus albicaulis. Next base: position 296,118,750 of record CM076582.1, read on the forward strand.
GAACTTACCTAATGGGAAGGCACTTCAAGGTAAAAACTGATCATGATAGTCTTAAACACTTTTTGGAACAAAGACTATCTTCAGAAGAGCAGCAAAAATGGGTCACAAAGATGTTGGGTTATGACTTTGAAATAATCTACAAAAAAGGAAAGCTTAATATTGTTGCAGATGCACTCTCAAGAAAGAATGAAGAGGTGGAAGCATTGCTTTGTACCATTTCTATTATCCAACCAGATTGGATAACCGAAGCAAGAGATGAATGGAAGAAGGACAAAGATGTATGGACACTCATTCAAAAGTTGCAGCAAGATCCTAGTACATCTGATACATTTAGTTGGAAAAATGATTCCTTATGGTACAAAGATCACTTATATCTTTGTAAAAATTCCCAACTAAAACAAAAGATTCTTCTGGAATTGCACACTTCTCCTTTAGGAGGACACTCAGGATTTTTAAAAACTTACCACAGGGTGAAGAAAGAATTTTTTTGGGATGGCCTTAAATCTGATGTTCGAAAGTTTGTGGCGGAATGTTTGGTTTGCCAGCAGAATAAAGTGGAAACAATTAAGACCCCAGGACTTCTACAACCTTTATCCATTCCAAGTCAACGTTGGGAGGAGATTTCAATGGATTTTATCACAGGTTTACCTAAGTCCGAAGGGAAGAGTGTCATCATGGTGGTAGTTGATAGACTTACCAAGTATGCACACTTTTGTGCATTATCTCATCCATTTAAAGCAAGTACAGTTGCTACTACATTTATGGACAGAATCCAAAAGCTACATGGAAGCCCAAGGGTTATTGTGAGCGACAGAGATCCCATTTTTACTGGAAATTTTTGGACGGAGTTATTTTCTTGTTTGGGTACTCAATTAGCTCATAGCTCATCTTATCATCCTCCATCCGATGGTCAAACTGAGATAGTAAATAAATGTTTGGAAGGATATCTTCGTTGTTTTGTATCTGATAAACAAACACAATGGGTCAAGTGGTTACCTCTTCCTGAATGGTGGTATAACACTTCCTTCCATACTGCAGCAAAAATGACCCCATTTATGGCACTTTATGGATATCATCCACCATCCATCACATCATCTTTAAGGGAAAATTCGAAGGTTCAAGCAGTGGAAGATCACATCGAGCATCAGCAAGAAGTTCTCCAACTCTTAAAGGATAACCTGAATTTGGCACAAATCGAATGAAACAACAGGCAGATCAACATCGCAGCGAGAGAAGTTTTGATGTAGGAGATTGGGTATTTTTACGGCTACAACCATATAAACAAATGTCCCTCAAGCAAGCTAAGAAGGATAATAAATTATCGCCAAAGTACTATGGTCCTTACAAGGTGTTGAAAAAGATTGGTACTATGGCATACAAATTGGAGCTTCCTGCTTCTTTGCGAGTACATCCAGTTTTCCATGTTTCATGCTTAAAGAAGGTTATAGGTGAAAATCTTCCAGTTCAAACAATATTGCCAGAACTTGATGAGGAAGGAAAAATAATATTGGAACCTGAAGTGGTCATGGAAACAAGAACTCGACAGCTACGGAATCGATCAATTTCAGAGTGTCTCATCAAGTGGAAGAACTTACCCACTGAAGATTCTACATGGGAGGATGAGAATTTTATACAGAAGCACCCGGAGCTACTCAAGCGTTGAGGACAACACTTTTTTGAAGGAGAGGGGCATGTTAGGTCCCTATATCACTAGTATAGTCCCATATTATTGTTAGTGTAACCCCCTTATTGTTATTATTGTACCCTTGTAACCCCCATTTTGTTATTATTGTGCCCTTAAATTATTATTGTTAGGTCGGCTAGGATTACATTGTGGGCCACTAGGATTACATTATGGCCCCATGGACTCCTATATATAGAAAGGAGGTTTTGTGAATTGTATCATCCAAGAATTGTTCATTTATGTAATGTATTGGAGGTTGCCCCCTCGAAGTGGCTTATTTCTAAGGCGTTCATATCTCTTTTCTTCTCTTTTTGGAGCTGGTTACACAACACTCTTAGTTTGCCAAGCGGAATTTTTGTTGATTTCCATTTCCTCCCTGCCAAAGGAATTCACGCAAGAGCTTTGATATCTGGTCCATGATATTCTTTGGATCCAAGAGGAAGGAGGCTTGGTAGACAGGAAGAGTAGTCAGAACAGATTTGATAAGATCAATTTTCCTCCTTTGGTGAGCCAGTGACTACCCCAGGAGGTAGTTTTGGACTTAGTTTTGCTGATAAATTCTATCCACATGGATATTTTTTTGACCCCGGATGTTAATGGCAAGCCCAGGTACGTTATTTTCTCCCATTGGGAAAATCCATCAAACCCATGGAGTTGCACAATGTGAGTAAGCTCATCTTGCTCCACGTTCCATCCATAGACTACACTTTTTCTTTCATTAACTAGAGCTCCAGTGACCCTACAATAGATTTTGAGGATAGAGTCAAATGCCTTTTCAATTCTAGGAGAAGCTCCTCCGAGGAGAGGAGAGTCATCAACGAAGAGGGCATGGTTCGAGGGTTCCAAAATGCTTGATATTCTTATTCCAGGCAGAGTCCCAGCAATCCTTTCAGCAGTGAAATTTCTGCTAAGGGTGTTCGCCATCAGAATGTACAGGAATGGGGAAAGAGGACACCCTTGCCTCAGTCCTCTTTGGGCTTGAAAATATGATGCAAGGTGCTCGTTGACCAATGGAGCAAACCAGGGCTTTTTAATGCAAGCTTTTATGAGGTTGACAAACTGAGGGGAGAATCAAAGGAGAGGATGACTTTGTGAAGGAAAGAGAGATTGACCCTATCAAATGCATTAGCCATATCTAGATTGATCAACATCCCTTTTTCTTTTCACTGCTTGCTGGAATGGATGGATTCTTACACTTGGATAACACTGTCCAGGATATGCCTGCCTTCGTCAAACCCCCCTTGGGAGTTAGAGATTAGTCTCCCAAGCAGAGGTTTGATTCTGTTTGATAGGAGTTTGGCTAGGATTTTATAGGAGGCATTGTAAAGGGAGATGGGTCTAAATCTACCGAAGGTCTCTAGATTGACTTCTTTCGGGATTAAGGATAGGAAGGTTGAGTTGATGCCACCCCCAACATTTTCTTTATTCAGGAATCCTTTTATCATTTTCAGCAAGTCATTTTTTATTCTGTCCCAACATTTTTTGTATAAATGGATCGTGAATCCTTCAGGACCAGGGGCCTTATCAGGTTCCATAGACCAAATGACTTTGATAATATATTCTTCTGAGAAGGGCTTAGTGAGGGAAAGGTTGTCTTCAGGTCTGACAAGGTGGGGGATATTTGAGAGAAATTCTGTTGTGTCCTCTTCACTACCATCTATCCTAGCATTAAAAAGGTTTTTGAAATGGATTTCTGTTGTTGCTTTGATTTGGTCAAACCCTTTACAGATCTGTCCCTCAGCTGTTGTGATTTTAGTGATATGGTTGCGAGAGAGTCAAGCTTTGTATTGGTGGTGGAAGAAGGAGGTGTTTTGATCCCCTGCCTTCAACCAAAGACTGCGGGATTTGATTCTCCAATATTCTTCTTCGATGTGAAAGGAGTGGTAGGAGGAGCTTTGGGCTTTCACCTCTTTGTCAAGCATCTCGGAAGTGATGTTTTTACTTTCCATTTCCAGCTGCAAGGTCTCCATTGACTGAAATACTTCTATTCTCTAGTTGGTTGGGGTTTTTATTGGTTTTCTAATCCATTATTTTAGGGCATGTTTGGTAGCCTTAAGTTTTTTCTCCCACACATAACTTGGAGACCCGGAGATAGGTTTGGTCCAGGCTGCTTGAACTGTTTCATAGAATCCTTCTCTTTCAATCCAGAGGGGGCTAAACCGAAAGGGGATTGGGCCCAAGTCTTCTTCATCTTTCACAAGTAGTTGAATAGGCTTGTGGTCCGAGGTAAGTTTAGGGGGGGTTTTTGTTGAGATTATGTTTTTTTCTATCGGTAGTGAGCCTTGAACTAAGAATCTGTCCAAGTGGGCAGAAACGTGATCCTCCCCGATTATGTTGTTGGTCCAAGTGAAAAGGCCTCTCACCGAGTTGAAGTCAAGAAGATCCCATTGCTGAATAAGATCTTCCACCAAGGGTAGAGTTTGGTCTCTGTTGCTTTTTCCTCCCCTATTTTCTCTTGGTTTCAAAACTATATTTAGATCTCCGGCCATAATGATATTATTGGGGGAGTGTTGCTATAGGAAGGCAGATAGAGAGCTCCAGCACTCTCTTTTTTCAAGATAAATTATTGGGACATAAATATTGAATAATGAAAATTTCAACTTACTTGTGCGATGCTTTAATTAGGTGAAGAACCAGTGCTGAGTCTCAACAGATTTATTCAGTTGGAAGAGTTCATCGGACCATAGAGTTGCTAATCCACCTGAAGAGCCCCTTGAGCTTACTGCTTTGCCTGCATTTTTCGTCCACTTCATCTTGTTGATGTCGAGAATGGCGAGCCCTTTGATTTTAGTCTCTTGGAGCATGAGGATATCTAGGGGGTCTATTTTCAGAAGGTCTTTAACGGCTTCAGATTTCGATGGATTCCCCAAGCCTCTGCAATTCCAATAGACTAGACGCATTATTTACTGGGGGAGGGGTTGATGAATCCTCCCTTGGGAGGCCTTGCTCTGGTATTTCTCCTGATGGAAATCTCTATTGTGGGTTCGCTTCCTTGCTTTTTTAACCTTTCTGCCTCCTCTTCCTTGACTTCTTTGTGGGATTTCCTTCCGGCTCTTTTTGACGGTCTCTCAAAGGTCTCATCCTATAAGTAGCATGAGCTATCTACCTGCTTCTTCTTAGTGATTTCTGCATATGAAGGGTTGGAAGGGCTGTCTTGAGAGGCTCCAAGAGGGGCTATTTCTTCACCATATTTTTTGGAGGTGGGAGGCACATTCTGTTCCACACTGTCCGAGACTGTTTCTGGAGAAGTTGCAGGGGTGATTTCCTTTTCATTGGGGATTGAGGCCCCAACCTAGTTGGGGGTGGAGTTCTGATCTTTCGTGGAGGAGTTCCCCTTTGCGGTTCCTTTCCCACGTTCTTTTTGATGGGCTTCTTTATGGACTAGGTTCCATTTCTCACCCTTAGATTTCTCAGTCTACTCCTCAGCCTTTTTCTTGCAGTATCTTGTGAAGTGCCCATATCCATGACATTGTCTGCATTTGAAGGGGAGTTGTTCATAATCCAGCTCTTGAACCTGGGACCATCCAGCGACTGTAAGTTTGATTGCTTCTGGAAACCCTTCTTCCAGATCTACTTATACGTACATGCGGGCACAAGAATAATTATCTTTTCTTACATCTTGATCAATATATTTTCCTAGGGCATTGCCAATAAATTGGAGGGACTTCTGATTCCAGCAGTGCAGAGGGAGGTGGGGGAGACGTACCCAAATTGGAACTGTTGAGGGCATGTCTTGGGAGGGATCAAAGTTAGGCAACCACTTTTTTAGGTATAGGCCTTGCAGCCCCATGAAGTATGGGCCATTCCTAAAGATGATACTTTTGTCCTCATCACTTTCGAAAACAAACACAAAGAAACCTTTTCCAACAAAATATCTTTTTATACCTTCTTTGGTTAAAGGGATCTAGATCCTCTGAACCCAATCTTACATAGCTTTGGGAGATGGCCAGAGGCCCATGAACTATCCTATGAGGCCTCTCTCTACGAGATTCAGTGAAAATCTTCAAGTTTCTTCCTCTGGGAGGGCCACCGTGGGGATGTTGTCCATTTTATTGACGAATTTATGCTGCAATACTGAAGAAGGATGCTTGTTGCAAGAGGCCACCAGAGTCTTGAAGGTGCTCACCTTCGAGGGGAGAGGGAGGGGTTCGGATCCCCCTCTAGAAGTGGCCATGGTGGAGAAAGAGAGGTGCAGTTGGGGCGCGCGCAGGTCTGCTGTGTGCAGCAGCCTTAGGGACACACGCGGTCGGGTCGGGAATCTGTTTTTTCACAATTTAGAACACAACCAAATTCTTGTTAAGTTGGTAACTTTGTTAATAATTATGAACTACTAGGGGGTGGGTTATATTCTTTTATTTTTGGTCATCATTGGCTTCAATTTCCCTTGGGATTTTGTGGCTTGGTATTGGTTTTTTGTTATATTTCTTGTTAAACAATTTTCTTGTGAGCAATTGAGAAACTCAACACAAGGATTATGGAAATTCATGAACCACCAATCTATCTAAATGGAGTGAAATCTAACATATATGGATGGTGGCTATTCCATTGATGTATTCCTTGATTGACTTGGGTAATGTTGTCCCAAACAAAGAACTATGAAGTGTTTTTTGACCCTTTGAGAGGTGGTTATTGAGCTGCAAAAGAACTTAAAGTATGGCTTAATTGTAATGGGAATTTAATGTTGCATGGTAGGTGGGTGTGTGGATTTGATCTCACCTATTGATGTAGATTTGATGGTTGGTGTTTGTTGAGGTATTTTTGTGATTGTAGTGGTCATTTTGGTGCACAAGTGTACCAATCCACCGGTGCTTAGGAGGAGTGGTCACTGCCTCCAAGCTATGGTCACAAACAGAAAAGACGGTTAGCAGGTTAGTGAACACATGCTAATAAATATAAAACACACTAATTCATGGAATATAGTATACATATATGGAGAGAGAAAAAAAAAACTAAACATAAAAACAAAATATCACAAAGAGTCAAACGTAACAATAATGCAAATGGTGGAATAGAAGTCCCCTCTTATTTCTCGTTGTTTGGAAGAAAGATGCTACGTTAAACTCTTGCCAAAGGACCCTTAGAACTATGGAGTTCTAAGACCCAGTGCAAGGATGTTTTTACCCTTCAGATGACGTTTCAAGGTCTCTCTCTCTACTCTAAAGGATTGAAGTTGTTGGGTGGCCAACAACCGAATCCCCACTCTAATCCTGCTTTGGATTTTACATTGTTGGACTGCTCAGGAGAAATTTGGCCAGCATAACAATGTGCTCTCATTTTTCTCATCTCTTGGTGGCCATTTATAAGCGAATTAAAATTCTCCTTCCCTCTCTTGGTACATTGGTGGATGGTGACCCAAGAGAGAGGGTTGATTCCTTTTTGTGCTCACTTGAGGTCCCAACGTGGCTTAGGTGGCTATCCTTGGGCAGTATCAAGTGTAGGATCATTTCCTGAAGTGTGTCAAGTGGTCCCGAAAAGTAACTTTCGCCACTCCCAATACCATGTATATTTTTTAGGGAAATTTTCACATACCAGCATGCCTATCGAAGGAAAATGCACGCAAAGGTGCATTTCACCTGTGTTTTAGGTGTGCAATTTGATTTTTTCCTCTTGACCTTAGAGATTTTAAAAAAAAAATCGATCCTGTAATGTTCCTCATCCCTGTAAATCCTTCTTCCTTACATTTAATAATGTCATATTTTCCTATCCGATTTTCCAGTGATGACAGTTGCCCCCTATGTGTGAGGTCTAGGAAGAACTGTATAGCCGAAATACATTATAGTTTATTTTCTGTATACTTTGTGGAGATAGAGAGAGACTTGCGTACAATTGAAGGTTGGAAACCCATTACAGTGGATAAAAGAGTGACCATGTGCTATGGGAAACCTGCAAGAAACAATATGATGCAATAAATACAATTTTCTACGAGGCGGGCATGTCCCATGCTCGTAATGATTTGGCTAGCTAAACAAATCCATCTAACATATAAAGGTTCTGTCTATGTCACTGATATGGTAGTGATCGAATGATTTGGTTGATGACGATGATTTCTGATGTCCTCAGGGGAGTTTTTTCTTTAACAATAGGTTGAATGTGGTGCCCACATGCGTAATCTTGGTATGGCATAAAAATTCTCATTATACGCATGGGTGTTTGAATAGGGCCTTCTGTTGAGATTGCAACAAGATGATGAGCTTAGTGGAAAGGAGTCGCCTTCACTAAGTGGGCCCGCAGGCTATTTTTGGCGCAAAGTCTATTTTTAGACTATGTCTATTTTTAGACATATGGATCATGTTATATGAGTTGCAGGATGCTATTTGTGGATGGTTGGTCAAGTTGGGAAAAATAGATGGACTTCTATTTTTAGACATACTGGGCGGAATCTATTTTTAGATTGCCAGTCTAAAAATAGGGATGTCAAATATTATTAGCTCTTAATAATATTTAGACTCTAAACATTACTTATTCTCTTGGAGCACTTCAGTTTGATGCCTAGAAGTGGCACATGCAGCTGACAGAAGGAATTACGCAATTCCTAGGGTTTAGTGGAGCTATTGCATTAAGACTTCAGTTAGAACTCATGTGACAGAGTTTGGTGGAGTTGATTGAGAAAGTTAGTGGAGTTGTATTCAGTTTAACTAATCTAAACATCGTTGAGCTATTTGTATTCAGTTTAACTGATTGATACAATTAGTGAGAGTGGTGTGAATTAATTATTAATTAATTCACTAATTAGAAACTCATTAATCAACTAAAGAATGCATCAGTTAACTTCAGTGCATGGACAGTTTCAGTGGAGACCAGTGTAGGAATAGGTGAAAGAGCAGGTTAATTATCAATTGTGACTATACTGTTGCTATTTTCAACACACAGATAGGTGGAGTAAGCCCATGAGGATTGCGCAGTTCAGGCCAGGTGGTTTTCTATTTAATGAAGCCATCCCATAGCATTAAAAACACAATAGAGGCTGGCTATCAAGTGGCAAAAGATTGGAGCATGTGTTTTGCTAGATCTAGCTTGATAGTGTGTAGCAATTGGAGGTGGTGCTGAGAGCTTGTGAGGAGCTTTGTACTATGATTGTTACATGATATCCATGACATATAATATACAGATATTTGGGGTTTTCAGCTTTAAGCTTTCCCATTAAATACTGTGTTCATATGTGTGATTGTTTGTGGTTTTAATGTATGCATGCAATTGATTTTATTTCCGCATGTGATGATCAATGGTAGAAGAGATTATGTATTATGCATGAAGCTAAAATAGTGTGTGATCAGGAGAATCTTGGTGAATAATATCTCAGTTATTCAAATTTCTACATGGTATCAGAGCGATATTGATCATTGGAGCAATTGCAAAACATTGAAGCGGTTGAGTTTTGTGCTGGTGGAATTCGAATTTGCAGCAGTGTTTTCTTAGTGTCGAAGTTGAGATGTCTTTCAACGGATTGCGATTGGAGTATGCCCTTGAGGGCAGCTCGAATTATATTGCATGGAAGGACAGGATGGAGGTGGTGTTAGATGACAATGGGTTGAAGGAGTTCATAGATGTTGAAGTCCCAAAGCCTACTTCTAGCGATGCTGCCGTAATTGAGGCTTGGAAAAAGAAGACAAAAAAGTGTCGAAGGATTCTGTTGGAGGGCATGAAGGATCACATAGTGTCCAGCCTGCATGGTAAGGCTTCTCCATTCCTGATGTGGAAAGCCTTGACAAATTTATTCCAAAGTGAGAGCGACGAGAGGAAGTTGGCGCTCAAGGATAAACTCAGAAACATAAAGATGGAGAAAGGCGACGGTATGCCCAAGTACCTCACGAAGTCCGTCGTTGTCAATGCAGGGATGAGATGGGAAGTGTGGGGGTGACTGTTGATGATGAGGACTTGGTGAGCTTGGCTCTCCTAGGGCTTTCGAAGAGTTGGCACTCCTATCAGGACTCTGTCAATGGTCGGGAGAAATTGCCAGGATGGGAGCGACTTTGGTCGGATCTTGTGCAAGAGGAGATAAGGCGGAGTACCAGGGACGGATCTTCATCAAAGAATGTAGATGAAGAAAATTGCGCTTTGGCTGCCAAAGCAAGGAAGGGGAAGAGCAAGAAGAATGCTTCTCAATCCGGTGCGAAAGGAAAGAAGTAGGACATGTCCAAGGTGAAGTGCTTTCAACATCATAACATGGACATTACGCCACTAATTGTCCACGGAAGAAAAAATAAGCAAGTTCTTGGAACTACGGTGAAGGCCTTAGCCTCGTAGTTTGAGCGCGAGGATTTTCACCTAATGTATTACTTGGTTTCAAACGTGATGGGGTTGATGTGGTTTCTTGTGATGGTGTGTCTTTTCACATGACATGATATCGAGATTTGTTTACTAATCTGGATGAGAAAGATCTTGGGGTGCACATCGAGATGGGTGATGATGGTAGATACAGTGCGACCGGTATCAATACCATTTACTTTGAGAGGGAGTCTAGTATACCCTTCGTATTGAAGGAAGTGATGCATGTTCCAGGATTGAAGAAGAATCTTATCTCTGTGGCGATGTTAGAAGACAAGGGATATGATGTTGTCTTTAGTGAAGGAAAGGCTTTCCTGCGCAGTAAGGCAACTGGTGAGACCCGGAGGATAGGGGTTCGAGTTAAGAACCTTTATCAATTGCAGGTAGATGGCTATGCAGCAATGGCATGCAAGGCAGAAGGAGTGGTGAGCCGGGATGATGGCGAGTTGTGGCACCGAAGATTGGGCCACCTTCACCATGGAGCTTTGAAGATACTGCAGCAGATTTCTACTGGGCTTCCTAAGGGTACTCTTGCGCAGTCAGATCAGTGCAAGGGATGTACCTTGGGAAAATTTGTGAAAGCCACCTTTCACGAGAAGGATAGTCACGCCACGACGATCCTTAAGAGAATTCACACAGACGTGTGTGGACCTTTCTCAGTAGCTTCGACAGCAAAGCACAGGTACTATGTGATCTTTGTTGATGATTATTCTCGGAAGTGCTGGATCTTCTTCATGCAGAAGAAGAGCGAGACATACTCAAAGTTATGTGAGTTCAAGGCGCTGGTTGAGAAGGAATCGGGGAAGCATGTGAAGGCTCTTAGGAGTGACAATGGTGGTGAATTCATCTCTACTGAATTCAAGGACTTTTGCAGCGCAGAAGGAATTTGGAGAGAGCTCATAGCACCCCATAACCCATAGCAGAACGGGGTTGCTAAGCGGAAGAACAGAATGATCATGGGTGCTGCACGGGCGATGTTGCATGATCAGGGCCTACCCCTTCACTTGTGGGCAGAGGCATGCAATACTACAGTATATGTGCGGAACCGTTGTCCTCACAAGATACTTGGCATGAGTACACCGGAGGAGGCGTTTTCTGGCAAGAGGCCTGATATTTCCCATTTGAGGATTTTTGGTTCACCTGTCTACATGCATGTGACGAAGGATGCCAGGAAGAAAGGAAGAAGTTGGAGTCGGCTGGGGGTTGGGATGTTGTGGGGTTACACTGATACGCCCCCATAACTATCGTGTGTATTTTCCGGGGCAGGTGTGGGCTGTTTGTGCGACGAGATATCATTCCATGAGAAAGAAAGCCATGAAGTGTGCGCTTGAGGAGGGAGCCACACTTGCATGCGGATGAGGGAGCTATTAGTTCCTAAGGATGAGTCTCGGGATGTGGATCAGCTACAAAATGAGGCTCATGGAGTGGAATATACCATAAAACGGTACCAACCATGAGAGGCGGAAGCGCACTACGAGGAAAGGTGGCCGTGGCTCAAGATGCGAGAGAAGGTTGTAGGAGCACCTACATCACAGCGCGAGACGAGAGATAGTCCCTTTGACAGGTATCTTTGGATACATGGCTCTGATGAGAAAGTGTATCGTGACGGAGCCATCCTCTTTTGAGGAAGCTGTGGAGGATCCCGCATGGGTAGATGCCATGGTGGAAGAGTATGATTCGATTGTCAGAAACAGTGCATGGGAGATTGTCCCAAGGCTGGAAGAGAAATTAGTGGTGGGTTCGAGATGGATCTACAAAGTGAAGCAAGCAGCTGACGTGAGTGTGGAGAAGTACAAGGCAAGATTTGTTGCCCAAGGCTTCTCACAGATTGAGGGGATCGATTATGGGGAGACCTTTGCACCTGTCACAAGGTATTCTTCCATATGGATGATTCTTTCTCTCTCAGCGCAGATGGGGTGGCACATTCATCAGATGGATGTGAATATTGTGTTCCTCAACGGGGTGATTGAGGAGGAGGTGTACATAGAGCAGCCCGAAGGTTTCGAGATCTTCAGCAGTGAGTCGCATGTGTGCTCAAGGCATTTGTATGGGTTGAAACAAGCACCTCGTGCTTGGTACACATGGATAGGCAGTTATTTCTGGACTTGGATTCTCCAAGAGTGGGGCGGATCCTAACCTATACCAGATTGTGGTGGAGGGTAAGTTGCTGATCATTGTACTTTATGTAGATGATTTGATTTTGACAAGTGATGAGCTGTTGATACTCTCATGCAAGGAGGATCTTGCAAAAGAGTTTGAGATGAAGGACTTGGGCCTCCTTCATTATTTCCTGGGATTGGAAATTTGGCAGCGCAGTGGTGGATTGTTTGTTTCTCAGGGTAAGTATGCCCGGGAGATACTGGAGAAGTTCAACATGCATGGCTGCAAGCCTGTTGATACTCCTCTTCCTGGTGGTTGGAGGAAGGAGGATGCTAATTCAGCAGAGGTAGTGGATGCCACTGTTTATCGACAGTTGGTGGGGTCGCTTATGTATCTGGTCAATACACGACCCGATATATGCTATGCAGTTAACCAGCTTTCACAAGCTATGGTTAAGCCTACCAAGCTCTTCTGGAAGGCGGGAAAGCATGTATTGCGTTATCTCAGAGGCACATCGGGATATGGATTGTGGTACAGACAGTCGGATGAGGTGAAGCTGTGTGGCTTCACGGATGCAAATTGGGCAGGGAGCCCAATGGACAGAAATAACACATCTGGAGGGATTTTCAGTATCGGGTCGACAGCAGTTTCTTGGTACAGCAGGAAGCAGAGATCCGTGGCACTCAGTTCAGCAGAGGCCGAGTATATGGCAGCGAGTTTGGCTGCATGTGAGGCTATATGGATGAGGAAGATCCTGGTCGGGTTGTTCGGTTCACACTTAGAGCCTACTATGATTTATTGTGATAATCAGAGTTGCATCAAACTCTCGGTTAATCCAGTATTTCATGATAGATCTAAACACATTGACATCCGGTATCATCATATCATAGATTGTGTGCAGCGTAAGATCATGTTACTTTCATACATTCCTACGGAGGATCAAGATGCTGATATCTTGACGAAGGCGCTCACCAGGAGCAAATTCGAATACCAAAGGGGTAGGATAGGGGTTGCAGATAATCCATATCTTGTTGAGAGGGAGTGTTGAGATTGCAACAAGATGATGAGCTTAGTGGAAAGGAGGCCCCTTCACTAAGTGGGCCCGCAGGCTATTTTTGGCGCAAAGTCTAATTTTAGACTATGTCTATCTTTAGACATATGGATCATGTTCTATGAGTTGCAGGATGCTATTTGTGGATGGTTGGTCAAGTCGGAAAAAATAGATGGACTTCTATTTTTAGACATACTGGGCGGAATCTAAGCCCATGAGGATTGCGCAGTTCAGGCCAGGTGGTTATCTATTTAATGAAGCCATCCCATAGCATTAAAAATGCAATAGAGGCTGGCTATCAAGTGGCAAAATATTGGAGCATGTGTTTTGCTAGATCTAGCTTGATAGTGTGTAGAAATTGGAGGTGGTGTTGAGAGCTTGTGAGGAGCTTTGTACTATGATTGTTACATGATCTCCATGACATATAATATATAGATAGTTGGGGTTTTCAGCTTTAAGATTTCCCATGAAATAATGTGTTCATATGTGTGATTGTTTGTGGTTTTAATGTATGCATGCAATTGATTTTATTTCCGCATGTGATGATAAATGGTAGAAGAGATTATGTATTATGCATGAAGCTAAAATAGTGTGTGATCAGGAGAATCTCGGTGAATAATATCTCAGTTATTCAAATTTCTACACCTTCTCGTGTAAGCATTACTGAAAGAGATGCTTATAATGGCATGGGTCTTCACGAATTTGCGCAAAGTGAAATGGCTGTAAAGCACGATACCATCTTGACATGAAATATTGTGTCGCAGTCGAATTTCAGGAGGATCAATGAAATCTGTGGGCAATGATGATTCCCACAGTGCTACCCGAGAATGCCCCTATTGTGGTGAGGAGCCATCCAAGGTACTGCTTCCTTTTTGGAGAATGGGTGTTTAAGTCGACAAAAAAGGAAACCTCAACCGAAGGAGAGAGCTACTGATGCAAGGGACCAGGGTCTCGTATTTGATAGGTTTAACATAGGCATGATGGTGAGGGGTGACTGAAAACTGATGATGGGAATTCAGTGATCCAAGGTTGTAGCATAAAAAATCATCTTGGTGACAGTCATAACTATTTATGATGAGTAAATCCCTGGAGTTGGTAGGACGTCCAGGGTGGGTATATGTTGGTTATGAATGTCGTGGTCGCTTTGCGTGAATGGTGTGATGCTCTGACCAAGGGTGACTAGGGATTGTTGCCATGGCAGAAAAATGGATGGATGAGTGGGGGATTGTTCTCCATTTGAGGTCTTTGTACACTTACCAAAAGAATGAAACAATGGGATTGGATTGTACAAAACACAGAGACGGGTGGCCCAAAACATGAAATGTTTGCTCACTTATGACGTCAGGAGGGTTTTTTTGCTGAGGGTGGGGGGCCCATTGGTTGGTCTCTTGTGTGGGGGTGATGAAGCGCATGGAAAATATCACAAATGGGATATGCTTGTGGAGGGATGGTAGGATAAACATGAGACGCGGTGGTGTGTATTCGATCTGCTTGTAGAAAATGGTAGTCCGGGAAAGGGGTTTTATTTTGATATGGTAAAACTTGACTTGATGCATGGTGGATGAATGGGCATGAAGTGCTTCCCGGACTGAGGTGGTATGGCCATGGCATCGTGATTTTCTAATGCATGGTCTACTTTGAGTGACAGACGCCATGGAGGGAAGGCTCTACTGACCAACAAGGATGTTTATCATGTGCAAGGTGGGGAGATGATAAACATGATTAGGTGTTTCAAACCTATGGTTAATTTCTTGTGGATAAATGAGGTCAGGATATGCAGAGTTTTTCCGGGACTCTATCATGTTGAGGGTAGAATGATACCTGCTTTGGAACCTTCAACACATGGGATGATGGATGGTTTTTACAATACCTGCAAAAAAATACCCCAAGTGAAAGCATCTTCTCATTCGAATATTATTGAAAACATGTGTTGAATGAACAGAAGATAAGAGAGGGCATACCTGTCAGCACTGAAATTTTATTTTTTTCGGAGGTGTGAATGTGTGGAGCTTCCTTTGGGTGTTATGAGGTGTTTATCACTGTGTTGCTTTTGGTTCTGCAATTGGGCCCTTTAAGCTCTCATTATGGTCCTCCAAACAATCCTAAAAGGGCGACATATAGGCCAATATGGCTCATTTCATCTCATTTGCGACATTTGAGTGTTTGAGAGTTGTGAGAGGTCAGAGAATATTGCGGAGATTCTATTGCCGTTGCGGTCAGCCTGTGCACTCGGGACTCACACTACTAGAGCTAGGTAGGCCCCATAACGTCCTGCATTTAATTTTTTCAGCATGACTGGGTTAGGTTCCATACAAACTGGGTTTGTATGGAACCCAGGAAAAAATTTTCCCTAACGGCGCAAGTGATCAAGGCACAGGCACAAAATTTGCGCACGCAAATTTTTCACATGTAAGGGCTTTGTGCCCGCGGCCTCCACACATGTATGAGAAAAAGGTGCACGGTCAGTGTGTCTGTCTGAGAAACAGTCGCGCTAAAAGGCCAAAGCTGCTTTTGAAACTTTTTTGGTGTTTTTTTATGTCACTGTTTGTTTGGTTACAGGATGTTTTGGAGGGAAAGGGACTGGTCAAACTCTGGGTGGTTGTGGCACAAGATGCCAACACGTGCCAGTAGTTGATGCAATGGTTTCTTCTCAAGTTTCTTGAGAATAACCTCCTGCGATTGTAGGATCAGTTACTATGTAACCTGGTCCACTGCTGGAACAGGTGGCATAGAGTTATGGTGCTGAGGGGGCGTGACTTGACTATTCATCTGGAGATAGATATATACTTTGTGACAGGGCTACTACCTCAAGGTTAGGCGCTACCATACCCGCTTCCTCCAGGGAGGCTTGACCTCCAAAGTTTCCTTAGATTCATTGTGGCGGGGCGCCTCTCATGGAGGGATGCATTTTGATTGATTCAGTGATTGATTTTTCCAAGCGATGTGCTATGGCCATGATTTTGCGACCTATGGGGTTATCGTCCCCACAAAAGGTATCAGGGTCGTAGCTAGGTGTCCTGCGCCGACTGAGGGCCAAGAATTTCTTTGATTTTTCTTGTCACTGTTATGACTGGATGGTGGCTCAACTATCGAAGGTCCATGATGGATCTAAGTTATTTGCTTACACCAGCATCCTTTGTAGCATCATGTATGAGAGGGTGGTGTTGCTTCAAACCATAGTGGTTGTGCCCACAGGGGGTCCTCGGGACCCTCGTAGGAGGAGGTGGGCTCCTGTTATGCCTCGCTTTGGGGGAGGTTGAGTAGGGTGTTATTGGAACGCTACTACTGAGGCTTGGTTTGAGGCCAACCCTCAGATGTTCCTCCTCTACCCATACGCTGGGATGGACTTTCGAGGAGACCTGGACATGGGTCTTCCTATTGGATACGCATGGGGGACCATCAGGTATGACCTTTGTGTTTTATTCTGCATTTTTTTATTATTTATGTTTTATATGTGTATTATGATGACACTGACATAGTGTTGTTACTCTTGCAGATGTTGGTGAGGTTGGGCCTCCTATCACTCGATTGGTAGGACATCGTCCACCTCGGAGAATTCGAGGGGCTCTGCTCCCAACCAGGGGGCAGGGAGGAGGTCCGGAGCAACCCCAAGGTGGAGCTCTTGGTGATGGGGCTAGTTCTTCGAGAGAGGGTAGTAGTTCAACTACTACAGAGTGTGTTGCAGCGATTTCTTGCGCCAAGGCAGCGGAGGCTCACATGGTAGCGATGGTAGAGCAGATGGCTGCTCTAGAGGTCTGGGCTTTAGATTTGGAGGATGCATGGGGCCATGTAGAATGCCTTACCTAGGGTATGCCTACCCGTGGGTTTGTTGATGATCTTGAGGACATATGGTTAGAGACGTTGATGGCTCGAGAGAGGGGCTATCGTCCGACTCTGCGCCGCGTGGCGGAATCAGTTTTGATAGTTGCCCCAGTATAGGTATCGGGAGAAGCCATAGGTCTATGTGCCCAACCTGGAGGGGAACAGCCCTAGAGGATTTTTGTACACAGGTAAAGCACCCGTTATGAAGATTCTTCCCTTTTTTTTGCCGATATGTGCATATGTATTTCTGGTTGACTTATGGGTCAGATACATGACTCATCATTTGTACTCATACATACGTTTTTTAATATATATATATATATATATATATATATATATGAGAGATATTTTTTGCGGCTCTATATGGTGTGTCCATTATTGATATGTGTTTATGGATAATGTGTTTTTTTGATGGATATCTATGTTTTTTATGTTTTTTGTTTTTATGTATGATGCTTTATCCGAGATGCATTCCAGTTTAGGATATGGTTATCTATGCGACCTATTGTCTGGTTTTGATTTCTTTGCACATGTGTGAATGTAATGTGATCAAATTGATGGCTTAATAGTTTTGCACACAAATATTTTCTAAACAGATACGAATCACGTACCTCAAATTCCTCGATTTAACTGCGAAACCACTAATTGGTAATCTAGGTAGATATGAAAGTGGAAAATTCCTTGGTTGAAGGTATCGCACATGAGCTCAATGATGGTGTCTTATTCTTCCTGATTGTTCATTTATGATCTGATGCATACTCCGTTGGTGAAAAATGGCGATCGGTCAGGGTGGTAGATGACCCAGGCGGCTGCTCCTAAACTTTGAGACCATCGCGATGCTCCACCAACGAATCCAAAGTAATGGTTGGGTTGAAAATCCCGTTGTGACACTAGAGAAATTTTTGTGACAAGTCTGTGATCAAAAATAAATTTTTGGTGTGTGTACGTTAACTCTAGGGCTGATCCCTTTTGGCCCTTATGGGTAGAATTTCTTGAGGTAAAGACCGTCGATGGGGTTGCTCATACATGTTCTGTCCGGCTCTGTCAAGATGTATGCCCCTTTAGGATACAATGTTTTATGATGTAGGTTCCTTTCCACAAGGTTTCAAAATTTCCTATCCCTAGGGCTTCTTTTGCGACATCGTAGCGGAGGACTAACGCTCCCTCGGTAAATGATCAAGGGGTGATGTTGTAATCGAACGATTATTTCACCCACTTTTCATGGGCCTCATTGTGTTGGATCTACTGTCGTTTAATTTCATCAATGAACTCTATTTGTACTAAGTGTTTCTCTAGAGGTTGGGTGTCATCGACGAGTTAGATGGCGATGTGTAAATTTGGGATATCACGTTCTATGGGAATCACAGCTTTGACCCCATATACCAAGTGGAAGGGTGTGAACCCTGTTGATGTTTTCACTGTCGTGCGGTATGCCCACAGGGCGGAGAAAAGCATGTGATTCCAGTTTGTTTTGTGGTTATTCACCATGTGTTGTAACATCGTTTTGAGTAATTTGTTCACAACCTCTACCTGTTCATTGGATTGGGGGTAGTATGGTGACGCGAATTCATGTGTGAATATGAGATGGTGAGATAGCTCCTAGAAAAATTCATTTTAGAATTTGTTCACGTGGTCATAGACTAACTCCTTGGGTGCACCAAACCGGGCAATGACGTGGTTAAATAGAAATTGTGCAGCGGTTTCTGCGGTGTTATTTTATGTGGGCATAGATTCTGCCCACTTGATGAAATAATCGACAACCAAAATAATGTATTTGTGATTTCCCAATGATTTTGGGTTGCAAGTCATGAAGTCGATTCCCCATTTGTAGAAGGGACCAATGATGATGACGGGGTGCAGGGAAGCAAGAGGGGCTCTTGCCTTGTGAGTGAAGCATTGACATCGCTCGGACCTCTTGATTGTTGAAATGCAATCATGAAATAAAGTGGGCCAAAAATCTCCTTCCTGAAGGACTTTTTGGGCGGTGGCCATTCCAGAGAGGTGGCCACCACAAGATCCGTTGTGGCAGTCATTAAGGGCTTGCTCAGCTTGGTCGTGGGTGAGGCATCGACATAAGATGGTGTCGATGCCCCCGTCGGTATAAGACATCACCCATGAGGAGGTATCAGGGGGCCTGGTGGCGTATGCACCGACAGTAGTCATGAGTGATATGGGGTCTAAACTTTTGGGTTTGTAAAAAGAGGAGAATATCTTCTTACTAATGGTCATCGGTCGCTACAAGGAAGAGATGTTCGTTCGGTAGCGAATCGTTGACTGGTGACCCTTTAAACGCTTATGGTGCCCTATTTTTTCATGACAGGAATAGGGTTTGAAACCCAAGACATGTAAGCGATGGGGTAGATAAACCTGGCTTTGTGAAGCTTGTCGATTTCTCGTTTTATTGCTTCTGCCTTATATGGGTGCAGTTGACATTGTTTCTGGCATACTAGTGGTACGTCAGGACAGGTGTCAATATGGTGCTCTACGATATTAGGACTAAGCCTAGGCATTTCCGAGTAGTCCCACACGAATATATCTTGATACTCTTCCAAAAATTGGGTGTAAGAGGTTATCTCTTATGGTGAACATGCTTCCCCCAGTGAGATTTCCTCGAATTTTTCAGGATTTCGAGAGATATTCAACTTGATGGTAGGAAAAATATTTGACATGTTCCCCTCTTCAAACGCATCGGGCGCTGGGATGGGATTCTTGAACCAATAGACTTTCTTTGATGGAAGGAAATATTTTGATTCAATCACATAAATCTCTTGGTTTCATGTTTTTCCAGGGCTAAAATATTTTTTAGGAAGAAAAAACAAGCGGTGATGAATTGCATCCCATGGATAATCTGGCTCTGTCATGACCTTAAGGATATCCTCATTAGAGTGTAATAAGGATCCTAAGGAGTATTGAGTTTGCCTAAGGCCATGAGGAAGAGGTTCAATCCTAACAGAACTTGTCGATATACATGAAAATGATTCCATTGTCGATGTGGTGGAACCAGACGCGGTCGACAGGGTGCATATGGATTGGGTTTTCACCGTCGTTTTTACAGCTACTCCTGACTCAACACCAATGACTGGTGAGCAGACAGCCCAAGTCATGGTTTTGATACATGATGAAATGAATCTTATATGGTGTATCGTGTTTTCGGCGTTTGGTGGGGGAGGAATTTCCATCATGGGAGCTTGCGTGGGAGCTAGGCTAGATTCCTCCCTAGGCTGAGCACTTTCCAGGATTTGGAAGTTGTGCCTGGTGCAGAGGTGCCTGAATGTTTCCATCAATGGGCATGCCTCTGGTTCGTGGTTATGGCTGGTGCAAATGGTGCATGGTACCACTATTCCTACTGAGTATATTGTTTTGGAACCAACACTACTCTTTGTCCCTGAAGTGGACACTTGGAAGAGATCAGGCATAGGGGAGAGGATCCTCTCCTGCTGAGTTTTTGGCTTGGGTATGTCTAACTCTTTTGGGGATTGTATACTTAATATTGCTCTTACCGCTTGAAGCTTGCGGAGGTATTCACATTTCATAGTATGGTGAAAATGTGATCAGATCCGACAATAGTAGTGTTTTATTTTCTCCTAGTTAGAGAGGTGTCTCTGAGGGAGGGAAGATATCATGCGAAATATGTTCATGAGGTGCTTTAGTTCTTTGCACTGATTGACCTGGTGGCTAATTCTGTCGCATATTTTGCATGTCGGCCTAGGTTGGACATGGGTCGTGATAGATCGATGTGCCTTTCTAACTTTCCCAACGTGTGGGTGTGGAAATGGGGTAGGTTTCCTGGGGGTAATCTGCCTTCCATTATGTTGTCTCAGCTTTGGACTGGTGATATCCCGACGGTGTGCTTCTAATGTATGGATGATGTCGATTAGTGAGCGCACCTGAGGGATATAAGTGCAGCGTTGATCATGATGGTTGCCTTGACATACTAGACAAGAACGTCATTCTTGGATGTTCTCGTCCTTCTCATTTGCTGACATGATCGGGTACCAGTGGCGTAGCGCCTCTAGGTCTAGGCATGTGGCGACCACATGGTTTCATGTGTTACATAATGCACATGTTGGTCTTCTCTGTGGAGGGTGGTTGGGGGTGACGAAGGGTTCCCCGACCAGCTGCTTTTCAGCTGACAAGAAGAGGATGGATCTACTTGTCACATCTTCCTACATCGTTGAGCTATCCATATATTTTGTATCAGAGTTGTCTTCTAAGGAGAGGCGTACTACAGAGTGTGCTAAAGTGTGGTTGTTGGAACATATCGGACATGAAAATTGGGTTGCTTGCAAGCCAACATAATACACTCATTCAACTGGATACCACCTTCAGATGATTTCCATGGCTGCGCATTCGTTGATGAAATGATCATGTTCATCACAAAGTGCACAACGTATGATAGGAGGAGGGAAGATGAAAGGGAGTCTTTCTGGTGACTCTCATGCCTCCTGTAGGTATAAAATGATGTGGGGTTCTTCTACATTTGACTAGATGGAGGGGTCTTCTTGATATGATTTCTCGATGGAATATGGCATCCCTATATTGCAGAATTTCTGGGGAAATGATGGGTGTAATGCCCATAATTTCTACAGATAGTGAATGTGTGATTGGTACGCAATGCCTTGGTTTTTGGTGGTTGGTTCCTTTCTATGGGAACTTTTTGCCGCAATATTTACCCCAGAGCTAAAGAGCGGTTTTAGTCCGTCCAGCTTTGGGCATATTTGGGTAGGGTGGCCTACTATGTCGCATATGGCACAAGGTTGTAATTCCTATTGTATGGTTGTATTTTCTACCTTCTTCCATTTTTTACTAGTTTTCTTGGTCATAACAATTTTTTTTGCGATGGAAAATTTCCTTAGATGGGATATTTTCAACAGTCTCCTTAACATATGGGGCCTCCTCAGGACTGAGGGGGACTAGCCCTGTAGAGGTGATGTTTGTGACTCCTGTCGTGGTAGGTGGGACCAAGTACCAAACTGGTATTGCAAAAGATAAGTTTGGCAACACCACTTTTGTGAAGACTTGTTGTGACACAAAACCAGATGGGGGTAGAGGAAAGGAGTTTGGGAGGTGGTGTATGCTAGAGAGGCTGTCGTGGCCGAGGTCTCGATGTCGTTACTTCTCGTCTCCATCTTCTAGCTAGCTTTGGTGCTTGATGTAGACAACATGCACATCGGAGCCTCTACAATATCAGATGATGATTCTGGTATCACAAGGGGGATCTCCTAGGAATGACCCAATGATAGATGACGGTTTGAATTGGTCGGGGCCATATTATTGGTATCGTGTAAGCATCTTAGAAGATGTGTCTACATAGGGTAGAAATACATTGGCGTTCGTTAGGTACTACTTGTCATGCTATGTCAATTGGTCGACAATAATGATGTGATCCTCATGTGATAACATCATGGTTCGAAAGACGGAGGAGGCTATGGTTGACATGGCATACATATAACTCCGCCCAAGGAGTATATTGTAATCCAATTGAGCATCCAAGACTTAAATTTATATAAGGACCATATTTCCGACCAATCAGACTGGGAAATTTTGATAGAGACCGACGGGAGAAGATGGGCACCTGTTGTATGCTCTAAGTGTGATGTCTGATGGCTTTAGTTCTGGATACTGTTGGAACAGGGTCTCCTACAAGAGCTACAAAACTAGTCCAGTTTGTATATTTTTTATTATATTTAGTCTAACGCAGGGGTTTTTGGGTGGGTCAAAGCCCCTAATGCATTATAAATGGGTCAAGGGTAGACCAAGAGTCCGCAAACCATGGTTTGTGGACCATTGGATGCATAGGCTAAAATAGTATAAGTAGTTGAACCTTTTAGAGTTGTAGGACAGACTGGGATTAATATTGATGCGAATTGTGAATTAGTAGATCTGTTTGGGTTTTTGGGGAAAGGACTCATGCTAGTTATGTGCGCGGATATCCTCAGTCCTACTGTGTGTGGACCCTATTGCTGTGTGCGCAGGTTGGGTTTTTTGGGTATTGTAAAAGGAACTGAAGGATTAATGAATGTGGAAGGTTGTTGAAATATTTTAATCTATTGGATCTGTGATATCTATTTATGTATGCTTTGTGTCATTGATTTAATTTGCGCAAATACTGGTGTTACGTGTTTATACTGCAATTTAGATCTACTATGGTATGCATAATTATATATTGAGCTCCACAAGTAACTATGTTGTGTGTTTATGCTGCATTGACCATTGATTTGAATCTATTTATTAGACTTGATGCAAGAATAGCTGCGATAGTTGCCTTTTTTTCCTATATCTATGATTTTTTGCAATTATACATGATATTGCGCATGTGGATGCGAAGGAGATGATAGATCTGGGTTCTGTAATATGTGATCTGATAATTTTCAAGTCGAACGCAGCTTTTCCTGACTTACCTGACCTCTCCCAGGGTGCGGAAACCTAGTTCTAGTAGCCTCCCATACTACTTTAGGTGAGACTTTGCGCAAGCCACTACCGAAAGGGCCAGTAGTATAGGGGTTTGTTGGAAAACCTTAACCTCTAAACCTAGGTCAGGACCCCTCGAGCCAACAGATACCCTAACTTATGCTAGAAGTTTTTTGACATGATACATCTAGATGCACCCTCATCAATGATACAACGGTGAATAGTGATGTTTTGGACTGACACTGGTATCTGGAAGGCAACCAACGAAGGAAACCTAGGGGTGGATTTATCTAAATCGAAATCCATTGGGCGCGAATCGGCAGGGTCGATGGCGCCTAACGTGGAAAGTAAGGTTTTCTGTTGCTTTGATCATGATTGTAATACTTCCAAAGATGAAATGGCGGTGGGATATTGGGCTAAATTTTCCACAATGCTATATTTATGGGCCGCTTTGGAATGGTTTCGTGCTCACCTATTTGGTCCCTTAGCCATATTTGGAAAAGGTTCAATAGGTATCTTCGACATAGTCAACGATGTTGTTGGTGCACTCGTGATAGCACCTGACGAACTAGTGTCTAGTGGGGTATCGTAATTTTGGTTCCGTGTCTAAAAAAACATTTATTTTCCAGTCATGTAGATAATTTCATGGTTTTTTTGGTTCCTAGAATTTTCAGGAGTTGTTTGCTACTGTGGGGTGCTAATTGTCCCTTAGTGGGGGAAGGGCTCCTGCATGTTGTGAGGGTACCCCTTGTCCATGGTTACCCTGAAGCTTCTTCAGTTTGGAAATATTGGGACAATGGTGAGTGTAATGGCCATACTCACCACAGATTGCACAAGGGTGGTTGGTCTGAAGACTCGCTGTCTTGTTCTTCCCTTGGGAGTTATTTGGTTCCTAGTTTTTATTTCGATTGGAGTTTCGCCCAGCCTGAGATCGCAGAGGGAATTTTTTATTGTTTCCCCCCTGTCTAGGATTTCCATTTTGTTTGTTTTTTGAATTTTTCCTTGTCGTGTTAGGAGGATAGCTAGGATTCTCCTCATTATATGATTTGCGCGGTTATGCCTAGGAAGGTTGCACAAATTTCACCTGTGAATTACTCTGCATGGGTGGATTTTGTGATGGGGATTGGGAATATTGGGGTCCCTGTCCCTGGTTTGTGAATGGTTGTTGGGGGGGAGCTCTTCTATCAGAATTTCTAGTTGCGTACTGGGTCCCCTAAGCTGGAGGGTATGTTCCTCCTTGCTTATGATGGTACAACTGCTCCCTATTGTTCATATTCTGCAAAGGTGCATGATGACTTTGGTATCCTGGTTGCAGGATGTTCTGGTTAGGATCATATGCATAACATGGGTACTGACTACTACTACCTAGGTGATTTTGGGTCAGTGACCCAATCAATCCGGCTACAATGTTCGATGCGCCTGAAAATTCTTTATAAGTTTGCAGGCATGGGGAATTAGGCATAATGTTATAAATGTATCCTAACTGCATGTAAATCAGCTCGAGTTGCTGGGCTTTACTGATGGCATCCTCTTCGGATGTAGGTTTCTGAGTTGCTACATATTTTGAAATCTATGCAGTGAGATTTTTCAGGAATAGGTCCAGCAGAGCTTGATCGTCGATTTTGGCTTTGCAAAAACTACGAGGTCGCCGCCATTCATGGAGATGGTCCGAGATATGGACTGCTAGTGCCTGTCTAAAATGTTTTAGTAATTCCATCCCGGAATCATGGTGGATGGGTAACTGAAAATATGTGAGGAACGTGATAGTGAGGGTGCTAAAGGTTCCATGTGTAGCAGAAGGTTGCTCCACATACCATTTCGCAGTTGGTCCGGTTAGGGTGTGCTAAAATAGTCTCAGCCGAATAGTATCATCAATGATTTTGTTCGACGAACACCACAAGTGGAAATTCATTATGTGATTTTCGGGGTCTTCCGCTTGCTTCCCTTCGAATTTCGGAATGTTCGAGGGGAGATTCGTGGGCATGGAGGGCCATGTAGGGTTGTGTCCAATAGGGTCATTTGTTAAATTGGTTAGATCAGGTAAGTTCAATGATGCTAAGAACAGTGACTGTGGGTTGAGTGCCAATACAAACTGTGAAAACACAATGTTCTGGTTAAATATGGGGTTTTTCTATGACGTACCTGGATGTGTGTTCACTTGGCTCCCTGAATGGGTATCACTCCTCTACCCCCTAGCGGTTGTGGTAGGAGTGGTATGTGGTGACCCTGTGGGGGTTTCCAATGGTGTGGCATTTGGTGACCCTCAGGGGTTCCCAACTAAAGATTCCCCGATAAAGGATGAACCAATAAGGGTGGCGGTGTTCCGTCTTTAACGCCGAAATGGCGAAAGACTTGGAACTCCTCCCGGTAATGGGGGGGGGTCCAAAATACATCTAGATCGACAAGGTCCCATTGGGTCCGTTATGGTGTCGAATAGGTATGGTTTTGGAAAAATTCTTCAGTTCTATGAGAGGTGAAATATCAAAGCAAAAATGGTAACCACATACATAAAACAAAGCGAAAACAAAATTTAATTTTCTTTTAAATTATTTCTATGTGATCATGCAATCAAAAAATGGTTTTGGTTGTTTTTTGCGCATGATACTCAAAATACTAAAGACCTAAATGTCCTCACATATTAATTGTAACTAGGCCTTGTGAATATATCTTCTGGTGGGTATTGGGGCTAACGTCCCGAAAGAACTGGCGACGCCTTCCAGCAGGCGAAGAATCGACCAAGGTAATAGGAAGAGGATCTAGTGTTGCCTACACCGTCACTTATAGGGAAGGATTCCTTAGATTTTTCCACTAAGTATCGTCACCGCACGTGAGCATTCAAGTCTTGAGCTTCTTGGTAAATTAGCTACCAGTACCAATCATTAGATGGGTTAGGTAGCCCCAAATAATACCGCAAGCACTGGGCCTAATCTTAACCCCCTCTGAATCGGGTCTCTATGGCGCTCGGGTTTTATTTTCCGTGGGCGGATAAATGGATTTAAAGCTCCTTATTCTGTAAACTTCTATGTCTCAAGATGTAAACTGGCCATGGAGGCTTATTGGATGCCTACCCCCATGGTCCTAACTTTAACTATATTTTTTCTTGTGGCCCCTGTGGGGAAATTTAGTGAGTTCAATTAGGTTGGTTTTAAGGAGTCTTTACTTCACTTATGGTGTGGAAGTGTGTGAGAAAAAAGTGAACAATCACATAGTTTTAAGATGTGGATATGCGGTGATCCTTTACACGTCCCCTATTAATCTATGTTTCAATTGTTCCTTGCTATAAGAAAATCATGTGCGGATAGTGCGATGCTTACAACTTTGCCTAATTAATCTAAGTGATTAACTAAATGGAGATGGAAAATTATTATAAGAGAGATTTCATATGCTTTCCTAGGGTCACCAAAAGGTGCAAGGGCAGTAGAGATTACTTGCTTCTCTTAAGGTAATTAAATCCTGGTCCCAAATCCTAGTGAAATATTTTAAACTAAAATTAATGATCTAACTAGGAAAAAATGACAACTAGCTAAGAATATGTGGATTAGGGCCACTTACTCCAGCTAATTATCTATGTGTGTTTTGGTGTCTGTTTTCACAAAAATGAGTTATTTCAGATTGCAAGTAAATTTCTCCCTACTTAAACTATGTGATTTTTTTTTAAGATAAACTTTAAAATTTAAAACTAGCAACTAGCAATACTAAAACGCGGCCAAAAGTAAGTTCTAAATAGTCATGGGACACCACACACAGTGTTGGAATTTTTTCTCTGGGCTGCTAGTCACTTTACAATTGGGAAATTGAAGAAAATAATAGAGAATTTTGGTCTTTGGTTTCCACGTGGAAAATTTTAACACATCTGTGCGACTCTACGCAGGTCAGAGATGAACTCGCACAACTCGCCGCATCTATCTAAAAAAACAATGTGCATTTTTCCTGTAAATGGAATTTTCGGCACTTATGAACTTCAAATTTTCACTATGGGTGAATGAGAAGAGAAGAAAAGAAGGGGAGTTGTCCTAGAAACACTCCAGAGAAGAGAGAAGGTCCATGCAACAAGCGCAACCACTGAACTAAAAAGTAAAGCTAGTGGAGTTGCCAATCCTATAGTGGTGGTTTTGGTGCACAAGTGTACCAATCCACCGATGCTTAGGAGGAGTGTCCATTGCCTCCAAGCTATAGTCATAGGCAGAAAATATGGTTAGCAGGTTAGTGAACACATTCTAGTAAATATAAAACACACTAAATCATCGAATATAGTATGCATATATGGAGAAAAACACAACTAAACTAAACATAAAAACAAAAGCTCACAAAGATTCAAACGTAACAATAATGCAAATGGTGGAATCAAAGTCCCCTCTTATTTCTCATTGTTAGGAAGAAAGATACTATGTTACACTCTTGCCAAAGGACCCTTAGAACTATGGAGTTCTAAGACCCAATGCAAGGATGTTTTTACCCTTTAGCTGATTTCGTAAGGTCTCTCTCTCTACTCCAAAGGATTGAAGTTTTTGGGTGGCCAACAACCGAATCCTCACTCTACTGCTGCTCTGGATTTCACACTGTTGGATTTCTCATGAGAAATTTGGCCAGCATAACAATGTGCTCTCATTTTTCTCATCTCTTGGTGGCCATTTATAGGCGAATTCAAATTCTTCTTCCCTCTCTTGGTACATTGGTGGATGGTGACCCAAGAGAGAGGGTTGATTCCTTTTTGTGCTCACTTGAGGTCCCAAGGTGACTTAGGTGGTTGTCCTTGGGCGGCCTCAAGTGTAGGATAATTTTCTGAAGTGTGTCAAGTGGTCCCGAAAAGTGACTTCCGCCACTCCCAGGACCGCGCGACTTTTTTAGGGAAAGCTACACAGACCAACGTGCCTATCGAAGGAAAATGTGCCCAAAGGTGCATTTCCCCTGTTTTTAGGTGCGCAATTTGATTTTTGCCTCTTGACCTTAGATGTTTTTAAATTTTCCAGATCTTGTAATGTTCCTCAACCCTGTAAATCATTTTGCGTGACATTTAATAATGTCATATTTGCTTGTTTGATTTTCCAATGATAACAGTGATATATATTCCTCATATTGATCATTGTTACATTTTTGGTTTGGGGCATTGGAAGCTAAAATCTCTACACATTTTGTTAACTCACTCCCTTGGTTATCATCCATGCTTTGATTGTAATATTTTTTATGAGTATAAGATGTCCTTGTGATCTTGATTTTGACCAAGCTTGCACGGATTATATCTATTGTTAGATGTGGGAGCTCAGGTTATGTCCATGCTATATTTTAGTTTCATTTTCTTTTGAGGAAAGCACTTATTTTGAACTTCCATTTGAATTGACGATTGCTTGGTTTCTTGTATTTTTGTTTGGGTCATAGCTTTAACTTTTTCTTTCTTCATCTTGTTGGATGATCTACACTATTCATTCCTTTTTGTTAGTATCCTCTACCCTTACTAGTATTTGTCTCTCCTTTATTCTAGGCACGTGTTTTATTTGATTTCACGTTGGAAGTTCGGATCCCTAACTTGGAAATTCATTTGTGTTTAAACATAGCTTGAATATGGGTGTGGTATTGTATTATTTGGGAATTATTTGAAGTGTATTAAGTTGAATTGAGGGTTTTTTAATTATTTCTTAGGTTAATGGTTTATTTTTCCGATTGAGAGCTTGACCCTCACAAATTTTGTTTATTCTACCTACCCATTCTAATTGAATTGGCTTGCATTTTGTACTAGGTATTCTAAATATGGTTTTGTATTTTGATTATTGTGGCCTCTTGCATTTTCTATATATTTTAGGTTGTTGTGTGCATGCCACGTGCCCTTGTTTTTGTGTGTTTGCATGCAATTTTCTTGTGGTGTGTGTGCATTTTTTCACTTGGGCATCCATTTTTGTTCTTGTATCTACCTTCGTGTTGTTTAGTGTGTTGTTAGTCACTCATTTTGAGCTCGTTTATTTAGGCATGGGCTTTAATATTGAATTTCATTATTGGTAACAAGACCCTTTACACAACTTTGTTTTATGATTATTTCCCATTCTTAAAGGCTATGCATCACAACACTATAACTTTACTAGACTTGAGTTTGTTTATCCTATGGTAATTTCCCATTGTTCCATGCCTTCACTTATCAGGCTTGTTGGTGTTGAAATATGTAACTAGGTTTGGTCTTCATATGTACTCTTGATTATTGTATATTGTAAAAAGAAAAGAAAATCATTATTATTATTATTTATATAGCATGGATTTCATGATCAAGGTCAATTTATTTTAGGTCAAGCACCCGTTGTGTGCTTATAGGGTTTTTCATAGATTAAAGAAGTCAAAGAGTCATTTTCATATGTAAAATACCCCATTGGGCATCTTGTAACATGTTAAAAATATATATTTTTGAGTTAAAAGTGTCAAATTACCCCTCCAAGACCAAGTTGGCCTGGCAGTGGAGAATTCAAGCCTAATTAGGTCAATTCGTACTCCTGGAAGGGTTAAATATAAGATACCATTCGACCTCATTTTATTACTCATTCATTCACTTATAAAGGAAGCGAAGGACAAGAAGAAAGAAGGCAAGTGAAGGACTAGAAGGAAGAAGGAAGTTGAAATTTATGAAATTTTCACTCTCTCTCTCTCACACATGTGAAGGAAGGATAGGGTTTCTAAAGCATCAAGGCCAAAGTTTTCAATTGCAAGGAAAAGGTCGAAATTGGTGGAAGAGAAGCCAAATCGGTCACCTATTGTTGCCTTGAATGGGTCTAGACCCATGATCGCAGTAGCTGCACAACCAACAAAACCCTCTATTACTGGCCCTTTCAAAAATTATTTGCTGCAAAAAATTCCATCTCACCCGAGGCAATATTGGGGGATGCTAAAACTATGTTTCTGAATCCATAGGGATATTAGGACATGGATTTACTTCTATGCTTCTTCCTTGTGATTTTTGGAACTTCGCAGGTTAAATTATATGTTTTTATAGTTTATGCCTTATTCATCAAGTACTACTACTGCACATTGTGCCTTTATCAGTCTTATGCATTATTTAACACAATACAACACATATAAAAAACATAAATTAATTCGCTATGTAGAAACAATAATACAATTTTTTGCAATACATAAAACAACATCAAGACCACATTAGCCCAGGGTTTACCATAACACTCAACCTTTGGCTGAGAGGAGGAGTCGCAGAACAGGGCAGAACCAAAGGCCAAGGCGGGGCAGGGGTAGCAACACCTCAAATTTGGAACAAACCAAAGGAGGATCCTCCTACAAGAACATATTTTAGGGGAAAAACAAAGATAAAGAATCTACAGAACCAGTGGGAAGTTCCCCGAGCCCATACATAGAAGAGAAACTGAACCACACACCAAAACTTCCCATAGACATACTAGAGATAGATGAACATCACACCAAATATGAAGCACAGGAAATTATATGCCGATTCAACAGCTTTTGGCCCAAAACAATGGAACTTTTCCATTGGATCTTCACCACATGGACCATGGATTGCGAAATTCACCTCTGCTCCAAAGGATTCTTCGTTGTCAAATTTTCAACTTCAGAACTCATAGACATTATACTCCGAGAGGGACCGTGGTTATGGGGTTCTGCGGGACTATTCATCACCCCATGGTTCCCAGATTTTGATGCAAATACTATGTTTGTTTTGAGAATGCCAGTTTGGGTACGGTTACACAACCTCCCCCTGAATTTCTAGAATGAAAGCATTCTAGAAGGCATTGGGAACATCATTGGGAGATAAATCAAAACATATACACGACGCTTGGAGGAAAGGATATATAAATTCACACGCATTTGTGTGGAATTTTATCTCAGCAAAGGATTACCATAAAATATACAGCTGAAAAATAAACAAAAAATAGCACCTAGATTATGAAAACACTGCATTCCGATGCATAATTTGCAGGCAGACCAGACATTTACAAAATACATGTCCAGATGCAAAAAGAGATAACTGGAAAAAAAAAAACCTAAAGGGTGGCAATTTCCCCCATGTGATCCAAAGGAATATGCAAAAGAAGAAGCAGCGAACCCATCCCCAACAAGAACGAACAGCGAGCGACATACTCAGAAGCACAAAGGAATGAATCACAATATCCTTCTAACTTACAAAAACCCCTGGAACGGCCTGCAAAGGAGTCAATGGATATGGAAAATAGTGGCATTAAACGACATCATTTATCAGATACCTAAAATTTAGACAAGGATAATGGGGCACACATAGAAGAAAATCAAGTCTCCCTTGTCTCTCCTACGCCATCACAAGGGGCATGGCGCAAGGTCGAGAAGAAGAAAGGGAGAAAAACTTGATTTTCTCCTCTGTATTATTACGATCCTTTTTATGATTTTGAACACCAATCTTGACTGGTCTTGGACAACTACTAGTTGATGCAACATGTAATTTTATTTTTATTAATAGAATTACTAATTTTTCCTTGGAAAAAAAATAAAACAGCTTCAAGGATAAATAGACAAATTGCACAAACAACACAGAGATACTCCAAAACTTTCCTTTCCTTTATTAATGATGTGTCTTCCAGTACAATCCTTCTTCGATCCACACATACAGCTACACACCAAGGCCTTCATGCACACAGCTGTGGAGCCTTATCTTAAGACCCAAAACAGACTAAAACACTGATAATTCACAGTTTTTTCTCATACAATGATGGATCTTCTCTCCCTATCTAACTCACTAAGTCATATCCTTATATAGCTTTCTTTTTTACAATATCATGGTCCGCAAACCATGGGTGAAGCTCAAAATATTAAAAAAAAACTCAATTCCTTTACAAAAAGAGGGGCTTTGACAAGCCCCAAAGCCCCTAAAACTCCCCCGAAGCTTTTAAATATTGCACAATTATCTTATTTCCATTGCATCGCGCACTCCACTGCCTCAAAATGTGGAGAATTTAACTTAAAACTAGACCAAGTTGGGCCCTTCCCAACACCTACAAGTATTATAACAAGAAGCAACCCAAGCGAAGGAAGGAAGAAGCCTTAGAAGCCCTAAATTGTCCCACACATGTGAAAATTACAGTTGTTGTAGGGGCTGAAAATTTCAAACCTGCAATGAGGGCCAAAATATGAAACTTGTGGTCAAAGTTTTGCAATTGGAAGAGATTTGACTTTGTTTGACTTGGTAAGAAGCAACAGATCCTCCACAAGGTTTTACTTCGTCTTAGAAGGGTCTTGATCTTGGTCTAGAGGTCTTGGAATTCATCATTTGAAGAATCTATAAGAATATTTTTGTGGGTTTTTCTCTCTAGGAGAGGTTCTAGCCATGGCTAGAACCCTATATCTTGTGTCCTTGTCCATTGTTTATCTTCATGTTTTGATATTTGTTTGATTATAATAAAAACATAATAATAAGAGAAGAAGAAGCTAATAATCAAGAAAATAAAAAGAATATCACAAGAATTTATCAAGTCTAAGAGAAATCACTTCAATTGTAGCCCTATTGATTTCTCAACATGGTATCAGAGCTAAGGTTGACAAATGGCATGATGAAGATAATTAAATCTTTAAAGAAGTTA
The DNA here is from genome assembly GCA_034641835.2 of Pinus albicaulis. Classification (NCBI taxonomy): domain Eukaryota; kingdom Viridiplantae; phylum Streptophyta; class Pinopsida; order Pinales; family Pinaceae; genus Pinus; species Pinus albicaulis. The sequence goes on from CM076582.1 coordinate 296,151,637, forward strand.
TAATTGAAGCATTTATCCATGATGACAACACTCAAGCAAGGAAATAAAGCATTTTTGGATCTCTTATTATCTATCAAGAATTACATGACCAAGACTTCCTCGACAAGAACAAAGGATTATTCTCAGCACTTACAGGTACTTTTGAAGATGACAACATATGGTTAATTTATAGTGGAGCTTCTAGACATATGATTAACGAACATGGACAACTAAAGCCTCTATCAAAAGGAATATATTCTCATTCAGTCGAGCTTGGGGACAAGAAGAACTATGAAACCAAAGGAATTGGATCAAAAATGTTATAGCTGGAAGATGGAGGAAACATACATCTCAAAAACATAATATATGTCCCAGGTTTGAAGAAAATATTACTTTCTATTTATTTTTTAGAAGATAAATGGGATAGAATTTCTTTTGTAGATGGAAAATTTATGGTACGTGTTAGGGTCCTATAATAATAGGGTTCATAATTTTTTAATTGATTTTGATAAATCTTGTAAATATCTACATACCTTTCTTTCTACAAGTTGTTTTCCCATATTTGAAAAATAATAATAAAAATGATAAAAAGAGGGTAAAAAGTCCTAAAAGAAATATCAAAGAACTTAGAAAAGAAAAGATGAAAAAAAAAAATAGACCCCAAAAGAGAAAAAAAAAAGAGATAAAATAAGACCTGAAAGTGAGCAAGTAAAAATGCCACTACTATTTACTTTTACTGCAATAATAATTATTATGTGCAGATTGTCAATAAATGCCATAATCCATGATCAGTTAAATAGTTTAATCTTAACTTTTCATGCTTTGAATTTCATGTTTTAGACAGAGAATAAAGATATGTTAAACAGTTTAAACTTGACAAATCAGTAGATAGTTAGAGAAAAAATGAGGAGCTCAAAAGTTTAATCTAAGACCTCGAATGAAATAAGGTTAGACTTAGATAGATTTATGCTTTGAAAGAAAAATGGATTTAGGGTTGCAAGCTAAAATGCACCCATGCAAATCAAGTAAAAAATGTTAGAATAATGATGGGTAGGTAGAAATCAGTTGTGAAAGACATGTAATAAAGCATCATCGGGAAAAAAATACTAATTTCCCCTCCCCCACAATGATCCAGTATTCTAAACCTTCAGTTAAAGAGGCTCAAAGCATTTCTCTAACTTTTTTTGGGACCGGAACCAAGGCTTAGTAACTGATTGGTTAAAAATATTGGATTCCCTACATAAAACCCATTGCATCAGCATATCCACCCTTTTCCAAAACTATGATCCCTTTTCCCAAGTAAAACACCTTTTTTTCTTAGTGAAAAGTAAAACCTCCCCTTGATTAATTTCATTTTCATTCAAAAACACTCAAAAAACCTACAAAATGCATTTTGTCCTAAGTCTATGTGTAAAAAATCAAAATGGGACAAACTATGCTTAAATGCCTATTTTTACACTTTACTTAGTCTTAAATTATGTATTTTTATTCATTTCATATATTACATCTTCATTTCATATTAACTACTAAAATAAAGTATTAAATCCCTATATCATATCCCTCCCATAATTATTAAATCCTTTATATATAAATATCCCCAAGACCCACTATTTGAAGTTTAACCTATGGTTATTTATCCCACATGGTGAAATAAATCCCCGCCCTTTTTTCCCACGGGTTTAAACATATCAATATTATAAATATCCCGCCCCCATGGTCTTTAAACACTTTTTAAAAGGTTTATTTACCATATAATCATACATGCGCCAATATTATCGAAACATTTGTTAATGTTTTATTTGAAAACATAAAAACATTTATCACCCTCCGCCAATCAAATAACATAAATTTTTAACTTTATAAATACATATTTATAATGTTTAAAACCTATCCTGCCTCATTGACAAACTTCGGACCCCACCTCCGAACGTCGATCAACTTCAGAAATAATTGCAATCGTTCGCATTGGCCCTCCCAAATCCGACGATCCAAAAGTCTTATCACATTTTTAGTTGTGCGATGATAACCCATATCAATCCATGCGAAATGGGTTGTTTTGCCCTTTCCTCTCTCCTCCACGTGGCCCAGTTCTATTGGATCACATCTGATCCAACTAAAACCGTTTACCACCCAAATCCAACGCGATAACCACTTGCGGTTTTCGCCTTTGAAGTCTGAAAATCGCCCATCGTCCGATGTGATTGACATTATTTGCAGGCCAGTTTAAACCAAAATTGCCAAATAAACTTTGAAATCACACCATTAATCCCTTTTTCTGCACTATCTCACTGTATTTGTCCTCCCTATTGAAAACGAAGCCTTTGTTTTTATTTATACTCAAAACTAGTGAAAAAACCCGCATTTGTTGTTGAAGATTGCTGAAAGACTCAAATTGCTTCCAGAGACCTAAAAAGATACTAGATACCAGTCCAAATGCCTTAGAACATATTTCCAAAGACCCATACCTGCGTAAACAGGTATTTTTCGAGAAAAACAAGCCTGTATCATTCTGAAAAGGAATTTGCTAAAGAAATTGAATACACTAAAAGCGTAAATTCTACAATAAAAATCTTCTAGTTACCTAAAAATGCCCAAAAAGAGTCAAAACCCTGTCAAAATTTCGATAAAACCCTGTTTTATATTGCGTCCAGTTTTAAATGAAGAACGTTGAGTTTATTTAGCTTTTTCATACTTAAAAGAATCCTAAAATTTCCCAAAAACCCTCTGCAGGTAACCCAACCCTCAACACACAATTTGAAGCAATTTTTAGTCCAATATCCATTGAAAAAATCCTAAGAAACCCATGTTTCTTATTTCATAACCAGTAAGAGTTTGAAATACAGATGAAATCCAAAATTGAAGGTTGAAACTCAACAAAGGAACTAGTTGTACCTATTTTTATCTAAGAACCTCTGTCAAAATCAAGAATACTTCTGTAAAACCATTTAATCTTACATAAGAATCTAGAAAGCCCTAAAAACAGAGTTTCAGTTATCAAAGCTTAAAAATGTCAAAATCGAATCCAGCTATGTCATCCAAGACTGCAATTGTTGTGAATCCTCTACAACCTCCTGTTGTAGACATTGAACACACACCACTAGAAGATGTTGACTATAAAATAGCAGATCCAGTAGTTGAATTTAATTTTTTAGATCTCCACTGCTGGAGCTATGAAAATTCCTTAGATCAAATTGAAGAAATCCAAATTTGGGAATCAAACCTTCCCAAATATGTTGTTCCATTCACTCATTAATGCCCAGAGGTTATTAAATTGTGTCAGAGTTATTATTCACCTGAAAATAGAGCAATGATGAATGCAAACAAAGAGGTATTGTTTGCAATTACTGTTGAGTCCATAAACCAGATGTTACAACTCAAACATGATCCTAAAGCAGTTCCTTTGTCAATAGAGGCACTTACAAAGTTATACATTGGTCTTGATTTTCCCAAAAGGTTTCAGATTTTTCAAGTGTTCATGCCTTTACATGTTGAAATTCCACAAATCAACCCTCCATATTCTACTTCAAAATTTCCAGAAGGGTCTAGGCATGTCATTTCCATGTTGTCATTTATCCTAAGATACTTTACAGTTGATCATACTGATGAATCAATCCTAGGTTTCCTATCCACTTTAACACCAAGACAGCATCATACTGTCATCTTCAATTATGCTGAGTACTTTGCTGACAATATCCATGATCAACTGGTTAAATTTCCAACTGAAGGAGTGTTTAGATACACATCTTTTCTCTTCCATATTTTTTTGTATTTTCAAGCAGACAAGTTTCTAGTAACCCTCCAGAAGCTTGATATAGAAGAAAATCCACTTTCAGTCATCTTTTGGACTTCATTGATCAGAAAAAAAAGTCCTCAGAATTCACTTTTGTAGAGTTTACAGATAATTTTTTCCATCCATTGATCAATATGTTGACCAACATAGAAAAACCAAGGATCAGTGGTGAAATGCAGAAAATTCTACAGCTATCGGAGCACACTAGAACTGGTGATTGGTATTTATATGAAAAACATACTGAAATTAGAGTTTTTGGGTCTAATCTGTTGCCCTACAAACTACTTAAATTTGTACCAATGAGAATCTTTGCCTTGGAGTATATCATGAAAATATTAAATTTTGATTCTATCAACTTCCTAACAGCTAAGAAGAAGACCCAGTTTAAGTTAAAGAATCAGGTGGGGCCATTTATTTATAATCACAGAGATGCAGAACAAGAAGCAGCAAAGCAATTACTTGAGTATAGATTTGAAGAGAGTTTCTCATGGAACTATGATCCACAAGGAATATTAAGCAAAATGAGGGTTAAGTGCAAACTAACATCCTACATTCATGAGAAAAAACCAGAGATTGAGAAGTATGTCAATCAAATTGAATGGATAGAAAACACATTGGTAGATGCAATTAAGCAAGGTGATACTATTCACACCTCACAAACTACTAATCAAGGAGAAAAATTCATCAAAAGAATCAAAGAAGAAGGAACATACATTGTTGGAACCACAACTAAAACAAGGTTTAAAATCAGATACAATAAAAATCCTAAAGTCAATTCAGTTGATAAAGGAAAAGAGACTATTGAATTTGAAGACACAGATGTCCCAGTAACAAATATAGATGCTGCTACAGCCAATAAAAATAAGCCAGCAACATAGATTTTAAATGAAGGACAGCTTGATAATTCCAATACACATGTCATAGAGAAACAACCAAATTTGGAAGCATCTTCCTCACAGACAGCAGAAGAAAAATATCTTGATATCAGAGAAAAATAAAAGAAGATTAAAACAAAGAATGAAGAGATCAAAAATGATATTTACTCTCAATATTTGAAGCAAACACCAGGTATTCAAAACAAACGTTTATCAGCTTTTGACTATTCAAATAAAAATTCGATTATGTCAGTGTTGCAACCAACAGTCAATATTCCTAAGGCAGTTGCAGACTACAAGAAAATTGATCTAGAAGTGCCAACAGAAAGCATTCATGCACTAGATAAGATTGAGTTTAATAGGCAGAGTTCAGAGATGTTATATTCTACTATAACCACCAAGGCTATGAGTATCAATAAGCTTCAGAATACAATAATAAAAATGAGGGATCAAATGAAGGTTGACAAAGCCTCATCATATGCCAAATATCTTAGAATTAAGCCTCTAGAAGAGTTGGTTCTCCAAATAGGATATGATCCTACAAATGTTAAAGCAATAGGACAGTTAGTGAAGAAGAATAATGAGGACATTGCAGCATTCAGGAAACATCTTAAGTTGCCACCAAATAAACATCCTCAAGCCAAAGAAATTGTACAATAACATACTCAGAAGGATGACATTATGAACTTAATTTTTCAGTTAACAGGACAGATAAAAGAGATTGAGACCCAAATGGACAAGCTTGTCCATGAAAGAGAAACTACTAAAAAAGAGGAAACTCCTACAGTATTCCCATGGTTACTACTGTTGTGCCTTCAACTCTAGTAGAAGAGTTGGCACCAAAAGAACCACTGGCTACTGCAGTGCCAGTGACATCATCCACAACTTCAGCCACAGAATCTTTTACATCAACAGTGCAGCTAACAGATGAAGCTACTAAACTAGTAAAAGCCATGGACGAAATGTCAGTTCAAATAAATGAGATTAACAGATTGAAGAAGATGATTGATAATATTGAGGATACAAAGAAGTTAGCCCAAACCAATGCCAAAACTCATGAGCAAAGGGCTAATAGGTTAAATGAAGAACTGAAAAAACTACAAAAATATTTAACCTTGAAGGAGCCAATATCATATGTGAAAAACCAGTTATGGAAAAAAATCATTGAAGCCATAAATGATGTGTGGCCCTCAATCCATGTAATATAGGAATAGAGGGATTTACTAAAGGTAGCCCAGAAAAAAATTCAGAAAACAAAAGATGAGATAAGTAACAAACCTGAGCAACCCATAGAATTGATAAAGTTTATCAACAATAAAAACAGGCAGGAATTGGAAGAAATAAAAATCACTGATAGGACAGAGACAATCCTTGAAATAAGGAAATTCATTTCAAAAAAGAATCTGATGAAACAACTTGAAGAGAAATGTGAAAACATGAACATAGCCATAACCAAGTTTATGGTTAAATTTGAAAATTTGAGGCAAAGAAGTTTGCCTAACATTTTGGTCATTAATGAAAAAATTATGACACAGGAAGATTATAATAAGAAATTCAGAGAGTATGCAAAAGAACAAGTGGACAAGACAAGTAGACAAGGCATTCCAACAAGGAAGGTCTTACTCAAAATTTTTGAAGACTTATTTTATCTGCAGCATGAGATAAGACATTTATTTATCATAAAACCAACATTTGCTAGATATATTGAGGCAAATGAAAATTTCAGGAATCTAAAAAATATACAAATTCCTAATGATGAAGCTTGGCAGTCACTCACTGACTTTCTGTAAAATTCAAAGAGCAGAGAGAAAGACAAAAAACAGTTTGCTGATTTTTCAGTCAAAACAGAATTTATTACAGCAGAAAGGCAATTTTTACAGAGGTTAAAAAGTATCTGAGTTAAAGAGTATCAGAGGATAAAGAGAATCAGAGTGAAAGAGTATAAGATAAAGAGATAATATTTCAAAACAGATTTGAAATATCTATGCCAACAAAAAGGACACCAAGGTAGCCAGTGGTACCTAATCCACAAACACTTTTCTTTTTTATTTGGATAAATAGGACAAGTTGTTGATTTCTTAAGCAGTTGTCTCTATTTTGTTGTAAAGATATTTTATTTTTCCTTAGATAATTCCTAGAAGCATTCTAGGATATTTTGGAAAAAATTTTGTATAAATACTTCACACGAAGTAATATTGTGGAATAAATTGCTGAAAATTTCTATAGTCATTTTTGTTGGACTTGGAAGCTTTTTGTTGCAAATTTTGAGTAGCAGACTGGATCAAATCAATGAGCATCATATTTCAAGATTCATATGATGAGCCTTTGAAGTAAAGTACTTTCTACTTGTCATTGTTTATCTTCTCATGTTTTCATGCATCCATTATGTATTCTAAATTTGAATGAATAAACATGAGTATTATTTCAGGATTTGTTAAAATCACCTTGTCTTTACTGTTTATCATTTCTATGTTTTCTATTGATTTCCAGAGTAGGGAACCCTTAATTTCTCCCTCTTTTGTTTTAAATATATCTACTCCATCCTTTTTCCGGATCAAATAACCTTTCATTTCTCTTTATCCTGATCAAACCACTTCACCAAAACAACCTTCCAAGATCTTCAAAGACTTATCTATCTTGCCCTCAAAAAATTTGAATTTTTTACCTTGATCCTAATTCTGTCTGCTTGACTTTTGACTCCTTAGCCCAATGGACAAACATATTTCCCACTATCCATCTCATTAAGTGATTTTTCCCACCAAATAAAACCAAATTTCACAATCATAACTAGCCTAATATCTTATCATCAAAAAAAAGTTAAATATTACAGAGAGAGCCCTCTCTGAACCCTAGGAAGGCTAGATCCTAGAGTTTAAAAGTAGGTTTGTGGTTACCTCTAGTGTTCTTAGACTTTAAAGAAAAATCTCACAACTTTAGAATTACTAGAGTGATAACATACTGGCGACCATACTGGGGAATAACCAATCCTCGGTCTTAAAATAGGTCTTAAGGAAATCTTTTCATTATCTTTTTTCCTTTAAGACTCTTTTATAAGTTGTGAGTATCATTTTATAAAAAACTTTAATTCTGGCTTCTAGAAAAAATTACTATACCAGGTTTAACCCAAATCCTAGGCCTGCTGTTATAGTAGACAATCTGAACAGAATTAGAAAAAATAATAAACGGATAGAATATTTAGATGCTAAAGTTTCATTAATTAGAGCCAATTCATTACCACAGAATTAGTAAGTTTACAAGATATACAATTTGATTTGAAATTTGAACATTCTTTAGTCAGAAGCAAATCTAAAAGTAATTTAAGTATGGATTTTATAGACCTTGTTTTTATTTCATTTTTGGAAGCAAAACAGGAAAATATTGCAGTAGATTCTGAATTAAAGAAAGTTAAAAATCAGGATAAACTTCAAGAGATAAATGCTACTATTCTCAAAGAAATATATGAAGCTATTGAATTAGCCCAATTGTTAGCTTACACATCTAAACCTTCCATTTCTCATTTAGATACCACTAAATCATCTATAGTTTCAGATACCATCCAATATACAGATCCATTTATCCCTAGACAGCCCTTACAACCTAGAATATTGTTTCCATCATCCACTAGTTTACCTTCTACTATTTCAAATACATCATTCTCATTTCCTACTAGTTCCTTATATATTTCAATTTCATTTCCTAGTACCTCCACTTCATCCCTTAATTCATCTACTACTTTTTCTAGTTCACCATCCTATATTCCAGTTTCATCAGTTACTTCTGTTACTACATCAGCTGGTACTACTAGTTCAGCCCCAAGCACTTCTAATCTACCTCCTAACCAAGCTAAAATTCAAGCTGTGGCTGCTATGTATGCTCCCCTAGTTCTTCCAGGACAGTTACATGACATGCCTCAAGATTACCCAAGTAAGATACCACAATTTTATGCTATTACACAGTACATTGCATAGCAACATATAAATAAAATGACAGATTACTTTGAACTCCATGAAATAGATGATTCTGATGTACAAATGAGATTGTTTGCACAAACATTAATAGGGGAAGTCAAAAAATGGTTTAAAGGTCTTACTGCTGGTAGTATAGCTGACTTAGCAATTTTTCATAGAATATTTTTAAATAAATGGGAAAATAAGAAAAATCCACTCCAAATCATTTTTGAATTTGATGTAATAAAAGGAGCTCCTAATGAATCAGTCCAAGACTACTGCACTAGATATAACGGTGTTTACAACTCAATCCCATCCAATCTTGAACCCACTCCTGACTCTATCCTGCTCAAATTCCCTGATGGATTTGACACAGACATGGCTTATCAGTTGAGGGAAAGAAATATTGAAACCTTAGAAAGAATGAAAACAGATGTTGTAGGTGTAGAAGTAAATATTTTAGCTAGAAAAGCTAGATTGAGGAATGAGAGGAGAGTAACCATGAAAGAAGAAGCTTCTAATTCATATGGAAAAATAGATCAGTTAGCTAAAAATTTAGAGAGAATGATGGATATATTAGACAACATAGAAATAAGACCTCAATGGGATAATCAACAGCAAATCAGAAATCCCAATTTTAGGAAAAATATAAATTCAGGAAAATCAAAAGTATCAGCTCCAAATCAGAAAATAAGACCCCCATTTTAGGAGAACTATGCTGAAAGTTCTCAAAACAATGTAGATGATGAGGATACCATAAATCTAATGGGTATAAATGAAGATAACATTATCTTTCTCACTCAGGAAGACCAAGATTTATTTGAAATGCAATAACTTCAATTAGATTCAGGTGAATCATTTGACTACAAACAAAGTTATGATTTTGCTATAAACGAAGTACATAAGCAATATAGCCTTAGAAGTAAGAAAAACATTGAACCTTCTACTAAGAAATATGCTCAAACTGAAAATAAGAAAACAGTAGAAGCCCCAACAACAAAAATCTGCAAATTCTCCCTAGGGAAAATAAGAAAAACTCTAGTTCTTCCCAAAACATTTCCAGCTCTAAAATTTCACCAAGTCCAAAGATTGTTGATATAACAGATGAAGTTGATCAAACAAAAAAATATTCACAAAAATCTGATGTTTTTAAAAAAACTAATTCTGCTAAAACAGCAAACTTAGAGTCTGAAACATCCACTACTGATCCAAAATCAGCAGATCCTAAAGCTGCCACTGAAAAAACAACTTCTGACAACTCAAAATCTAAGAAAACATCTATTGCTTCTCAAACAATTCCTGAAAAGAAAACTAGGAGCAGTAAGACACAATAAACTCAAACAGAAAATGAAAACATAACTGTAGAAAAACAAGATAAACCCACTCAAACTATAGTTACTAAGGAAGAGTTAATTCAAATAGGTAAATCACAACCTTCATTCAATATACAAACTGAAATTGCAAACTTAAAAATACCAATTCCTTTGATAGAATTGGTAAAACATGATTTGTATAAAACAACAATCACTGAAACATTAAACATGAATGATGGAGAAGACTCTGTAAACTTGAATGATGATCAACCGGAGTTGATTTTTGGCCCTGATGTGAATGGAAAGCATCAAGATGGAGTAGTTCCTCCATTTTACATCAGTTTAATTGTACATGAAGAAATTTTACACAATGCAAAGTTAGATTCAGGAGCTTCACACAATCTAATGCCTAAAGCAATAATAGAAACTCTGAATTTAGACATTACAAGGCCTTACAAAGATTTATTTTCATTTGATTCAAGAAAAGTTAAATGCTTAGATTTAATTAAAGATTTGTGTGTTACATTAGTTCAATATCCAGGTAAGAGTATACTAATGGACATTGTATTAGCTGATATCCCACCCAAATATGGAATTTTATTATCTCACTCATAGGGAGCAAAATTACATGGATTTCTACAATTGGACATGTTATATGCTACTATATCAGTCTTTGGTCAACTAAAGAAGCTTTATAGGGAAACATTGATGAAGTATATGGTAAGTAGTGCAGCAAGATCCATAAATTACCTAATTTATGTTACTCCTATTGATCTAGATTCTTTCATCTTATGTAACTTTGAAATTGATAATGAAATCAAAACTAAACTAAAATACTAAAAGAAAACACAAAACAATGACAATATTTTTCATGAGTCTTTATGGCATTTATATTTTGATGGTTCAGTAAAAAAACTAGGAGCAGGAGCAGGAGTATGGATAATTAACATTGAAAAGAACCATGCAGAAGGCCATGCTTTCAGAATGAATTTTAAATGCGCCAACAATATGGCTGAGTATGAAGCCCTCATTTTAGGACTCTAGATAATCAAGAACTTAGGAGGCAAAAGAATAGAAATAATGGGAGACTCAGAGTTGATTGTAAAACAAATTAAAGGTGAATATTCTATTTACAATCCTAGACTAGGCCGATATAGAGAGACTGTATTAGATTTGATTGATGATTTATTGGAATGAAATTTCTCTACAATACCAAGAAAGAAAAATTTACAAGCACATTTCTTAGAAACTTTTGCTAGTACTTGTAATTTACCTTTTCAGCCCAATCATAAATATACTGCAGAAGTAAAACACAAACCAATAATTCTAGATAATCTCAAATATTGGCAATTTTTTTCACAAGACCAACAAATTTACCATTTTATGAATAATTAAGGTGAATTTCATAACAGTAAAATAGACACTGATTGTACATTAGATCAGGATTTAGATAGTGAAATAGATTTGAATAATATAGATGTAAATAAAGTAAAGTTTGTTAAACCAACTAAGTTTAGTCAACCAGATATAGATAACTTAGAGAGAGTAGAAATTGATGAGATAATTAATGATGAATCTGAAATATTATATGTCAAAGATAATTTCTTACCAAAATGTTTAACTACTTTAGAATATTTATTTGACTCAAATGATGTTTCTAGAAAAACCAAAATGGAGCCACTTAAATCTGACAATGAGGAATGCAACATAGGCACAGAGTAATTAAAACCCAAGATGATCAAACTTTCTAAAGCCTTACCTCAACAAGAAAAAGAAAAATATATTGCTCTTTTCAGGGAATTTCAAGATGTTTTCTCTTGGAGTTATGAGGACCTAAAATCCTATGACACCAACATAATTTAGCATAAAATCCCTATAAAAGAAGATCAAAAGCCTTTTAAATAAAAGTTAAGAAGGATCAACCCTATTTTAATGCCCTTAATTGAAAAAGAGGTAAAAAAAATGTACGATGCACAGAGAATTGCACCAATCATATATTCTGATTGGGTTTCTAACCTAGTTCCAACTAGAAAAAAGACAGGAGAGATTAGATTATGTGTTGATTTTAGGAATCTAAAAAAAGTATCCTTAAAAGATAATTTTCCTTTACCAAAGATGGATCACATTTTACAAAGGGTATTTCGTTCTTCCAGGATTTCTCTTTTAGATAGATTTTCAGGATACAACCAAATTTTAGTCCAACCGGAGGATCAAGCCAAAACAACTTTTACTACTCCTTGGGGCACTTTTATGTATGTAAAATTTCCTTTTGGTTTAATCAATGCAGGGGCTACCTTTCAAACAGCTATGGATATAGCCTTTGCAAAGGAAATTCATGAATTTCTAGTGATTTACTTAGATGACATAACTATACTTTCTAAGACCGATTATGAACACTTGGATCATCTTAGACAAGTCTTTATGAAATGCAGAAAGTTTGGCATCTCTTTAAACCCTAAGAAAACCTTATTTGGATTATAAGAAGGCAAGTTACTAGGACAAATAATATCTAAGGAAGGAATTATAATAGACCCTGCCAGAATAGAAGCAATTCTTAACATTAGTCCTCCAAGAAACATAAAAGAGCTATAAGATTTGGATGTTCTCAAAACATAATTACTGACAATGTAGCTGCATTCAAATCTAAAAATATGATTGATTTTTTCCATAAATATCACATTACCCTAAGCCATTCTACTACAGATTACTAAGGTAATGTTCTAGCTGAATCTTCAAATAAGAGCCTTGTAAACATAATCGAAAAGTTACTTGAAGATAACAAAAAGACTTGGAACAAGAAGTTAGTTAATGCCTTATGGGCAGATAGAATTACAACCAAAAAATCTATTGGTACATCTCCTTACTAGCTTGTATATGGAATGGATGTTGTTTTTCCATCTTCCTTAGGAGTACCAGTAATGAAGATTATCCAATAATTACAATTTGAACCAAATGACATTCAAAGAAGGATAAATCAAACCATTCACTTGAAAAAACAAGAGAAGAGGTTTACATTAAGTCTCAAGTTATCCATGATAAGATAAAGAAATTTTTTGACAAAAAGAGTAAAGAAGATGATTTCTACATTGGAGACAAAGTGTTAAAATCGGATTCAAGAAAAGAAGACAAAGGTAAACATGGAAAATTTGATTTTATATGGAAAGGACCTTATCTTATTTATGGTTACAGAGGGAACAATGTTTTCTATCTGAAAGAAATGGATGGATCAAATATGTTAGATGGACCAGTAAATGGCAGAATGTTGAAGCACTACTACTCCTCAGAGATAACAGATAGTTGGTTTCATTTACTTTGATCATTGTACATATACATTGAAGATTTTAGATTGGATTGAATGTTTTCCTCACAAAGTTGAAGCCTGGAGAGAAGGCCCTAAGCTTTGAGAGGTAAAATATCATAAAGTATGAATAATTGCATAGATCATAAGACACTTACAGGGTCATCATAGTCAAAATTCAAAGGCTACTAGTCATAAAGTTCTTGACATTTCACCAGGAAATGCCATCCCCATGTGGAGCCACTCTTAGGGTCCTATAATAATAGGGTTTATAATTTTTTAATTGATTTTGATAAGTCTTGTAAATATGTACATACCTTGCTTTCTACAAGTTGTTTTCCCATATTTGAAAAATAATAAAAAAATGATAAAAAGAGGGTAAAAATTCCTAAAATAAATATCAAAGTACATAGAAAAGAAAATATCAAAAAAAAAAATAGACCCCAAAAGAGAAAAAAAAAAAGAGATAAAATAAGACCTGAAAGTGAGCAAGTAAAAATGCCACTACTATTTACTTTTACTACAAGAATAATTATTATGTGCAAATTGTCAATAAATTCCATAATCCATGATCAGTTAAATAGTTTAATCTTAACTTTTCATGCTTTGAATTTCATGTTTTAGATAGAGAATAAAGATATGTCAAACAGTTTATACTTGACAAATCAGTAGATAGTTAGAGAAAAAATGAGGAGCTCAAAAGTTTAAACTAAGCCCTCGGATGAAATAATGTTAGACTTAGATAGATTTATGCTTTGAAAGAAAAATGGATTTAGTGTTGCAAGCTAAAATGCACCCATGCAAATGAAGTAAAAAATGTTAGAATAATGATGGGTAGGTTGAAAGCAGTTGTGCAAGACATGTAATAAAGCATCATCAGGAAAAAATTACTAATTTCCCCTCCCCCACAATGATCCGGGATTCTAAACCTTTAGTTAAAGAGGCTCATAGCATTTCTCTTACTTCTGTTGGGACCGGACACAAGGCTTGATAACTGATTGGTTAAAAATATTGGATTCCTTACATAAAACCCATTGCATCAGCATATCCACCCTTTTCCAAAACTATGATCCCTTTTCCCAAGTAAAACACCTTTTTTTCTTAGTGAAAAGTAAAACCCCCCCTTGATTAATTTCATTTTCATTCAAAAACACTCAAAAAACCTACAAAATGAATTTTACCCTAAGTCTATGTGTAAAACTCAAAATGGGACAAACTATGCTTAAATGACTATTTTTACACTTTACTTAGTCTTAAATTATGTATTTTTATTCATTTCATATATTACACCTTCATTCATATTAACTACTAACCTAAAGTATTAAATCCCTATATCATATCCCTCCCGTAATTATTAAATCCTTTATATATAAATATCCCCAAGACCCACTATTTGAAGTTTAACCTATGGTTATTTATCCCACATGGTGAAATAAATCCCCGCCCTTTTTTTCCCATAGGTTTAAACATATCAATATTATAAATATCCTGCCCCTATGGTCTTTAAACACTTTTTAAAAGGTTTATTTACCATATAATCATACACGCGCCAATATTATCGAAACATTTGTTAATGTTTTAGTTGAAAACATAAAAACATTTATCCCCCTCCGCCAATCAAATAACATAAAGTTTTAACTTTATAAATACATATTTATAAGGTTTAAAACCTATCCTACCTCATTAACAAACCCTGGACCCCACCTCTGAATGTCGAGCAACTTCAGAAATAATCGCAGTCGTTCGCATTGGCCCTCCCAAATCCGACGATCCAAAAGTCTTATCGCATTTTTAATTGTGCGATGATAACCCATATCAATCCATGCAAAATGGGTTGTTTCACCCTTTCCTCTCTCCTCCACATGGCCCAGTTCTATTGGATCGCATCCGATCCAACTAAAACCGTTTACCACCCAAATCCAATGTAATAACCACTTGCGGTTTTCGCCTTTGAAGTTCGAAAACCGCCCATCGTCCGATGTGATTGACATTATTTGCAGGCTAGTTTAAACATAAATTGACAAATAAACTCTGAAATCGCACCATTAATACCTTTTTCTGCACTATCTCACTGTATTTGTCCTCCCTATTGAAAATGAAGCATGTGTTTTGATTTATACTAAAAACTAGTGAAAAAAGCTCGCATTTTCTGTTGAAGATTGATGAAAGACTCAAATTGCTTCCAGAGACCTAAAAAGATACCAGATACCAGTCCAAACGCCTCAGAACATATTTCCAAAGACCCATACCTGCATAAACAGGTATTTTTCGAGAAAAACAAGCCTATATCATTCTGAAAAGGAATTTTCTAAAGAAATTGAATACAGTAAAACCCTAAATTCTCCAAAAAAAAACTTATAGTTACCTGAAAAGGCACAAAAAGAGTCAAAACCCTATCAAAATTTCGATAAAACCATGTTTTATATTGCTTCTAGTTTTAAAAGAAGAACATTGAGTTTATTTAGCTTTTGCAGACTTAAAAGAATCCTAAAATTTCCCAGAAACCCTCTGCAAGTAACCCAACCCTCAGCGCCCAATTGAATCAATTTTTAGTCCAATATCCATTGAAAATAGCCTAAGAAACCCCTGTTTCTTATTTCATAACCATTAAGAGTCTAAAATACAGTTGAAATCCAAAATTGAAGGTTGAAACTCCACAAAGGAACTAGTCCTACCCATTTTTATCCAAGAACCTTTGTCAAAATCAAGAATACTTCTATAAAACCATTTATTCTTACAGAAGAATCCAAAAAGCCCTAAAAACATAGTTTCAGTTATCAAAGCTTTAAAATGTCAAAATTGAATCTAGTTATGTCATCTAAGACTGCAATTGTTGTGAATCCTCTACAACCTCCTGTTGTAGACATTGAACACACACCACTAGCATATGTTGACTATAAAATAGCAGATCCAGTAGTTGAATTTAATTTTTTAGATCTCCACTGCTGGAGCTATGAAAATTCCTTAGATCAGGTTGAAGAAGTCCAAATTTGGGAATAAAACCTTCCCAAATATGTTGTTCCATTCAGTCATCAATGCCCAGAGGTTATTAGGTTGTGTGAGAGTTATTATTCACCAGGAAATAGAGCAATGATGAATGCAAACAAAGAGGTACTATTTACAATTACTGTTGAGTCCATAAACCAGATTTTACAACTCAAACATGATCCTAAAGCAGTTCCTTTGTCAATAGAGGCACTTACAAAGTTGTACATTGGTCATGATTTCCCAAAAGTTTCATATTTTTTAAGTGTTCATGCCTTTACATGTTGAAATTCCACAAGTCAACCATCCATATTCTACTTCAAAATTTCCAGAAGGGTCTAGGCATGTCATTTCCATGTTGTCATTTATCCTAAGATACTTTACAGATGAGCATACTAATGAATCAATCCTAGGTTTCCTATCCATTTTTACACCAGGACAGCCTCATACTGTCATCTTCAATTATGTTGAGTACATTGCTGACAATATCCATGATCAGATGGTTAAATTTCCAACTGAAGGAGTGTTTAGATACACATATTTTCTCTTCCACATGTTTTTGTATTTTCAAGCAGAAAAGTTTCCAGTAACCCTCCAGAAGCTTGATATAGAAGAAAATCCACTTTCAGTCATCTTTTGGACTTCATTGATCAGAAAAGAGTCCTCAGAATTCACTTTTGTAGAGTTTACAGATAATTTTTTCCATCCATTGATCAATATGTTTACAAACACAGAGCAGCCAAGGATCAGTGATGAAATGAAGAAAATTCTACAGCTATCGGAGCACACTAGAACTGGTGATTGGTATTTAAATGAAAAACATACTGAAATTAGAGTTTTTGGGTCTAATCTATTTCCCTACAAACTACCTAAATATGTACCAATGAGAATATTTTCCTTGGAGTATATCAGGAAAATCTTAAATTTTGATTCTATCAACTGCCTAGTAGCTAAGAAGAAGACCCATTTTAAGTTAAAGAATCAAGTGGGGCCATTTATTTGTAATCACAGAGATGCAGAACAAGAAGTAGCAAAGAAATTACTTGAGTACAGATTTGAAGAGAGTTTCTCATGGAACTACAATCCACAAGGAATGTTAAGTAAAATGAGGGTTAAGTGCAAACTAACACCCTACATTCATGAGAAAAAACTAGAGATTGAGAAGTATGTCAATCAAATTGAATGGATAGAAAACACTTTGGTAGATGCAGTTAAGCAGGGTGATACTATTCACACCTTAAAAACTGCTAATCAAGGAGAAAAAGGAACATACATTGCTAGAACCACAACTAAAACAAGGTTTAAAATCATATATAATAAAAAAACCTAAATTCAATTCAGTTGATAAAGGAAAAGCGACTATTGAAGTTGAAGACACAGATGTCCCAGTAACAAATATAGATGCTGCTACAGTCAATAAAAATGAGCCAGCAACAGAGATTTTAAATGAAGGACAGCTTGATAATTCCAATACACAGGTCATAGAGAAACAACAGAATTTGGAAGCATCTTCCTCACAGATAGCAGAAGAAAAAGATCTTGATATCAGAGAAAAATACAAGCAGATTAAAACAAAGAATGAAGAGATCAAAAATGATATTTACTCTCAATATTTGAAGCAAACACCAGGTATTCAAAACATACTTTTATCAGCTTTTGACTATTCAAATAAAAATTTGATTATGTCAGTGTTACAACCAACAGTCAATATTCCTAAGACAGTTGTAGAGTACAAGAAAATTGATCTAGAAGTGCCAACAGAAAGCATTCATGCACTAGATAAGATTGAGTTTAATAGGCAAAGTTCAGAGATGTTATATTCTACTATAACCACCAAGGCTATGAGTATCAACAAGCTTCAAAATACAATCATAAACATGAGGGATCAAATGAAGGTTGAAAAATCCTCATCATATGCCAAAGATCTTAGAATTAAGTCTCTAGAAGAGTTGGTTCTCAAAATAGGATATGATCCTGCAAATGTTAAAGCAACAGGACAGTTAGTGAAGAAAAAGAATGAGGAAATTGCAGCATTGAGGAAATAGCTTAAGTTTCCAGCAAATGAACATCCTCAAGCCAAAGAAATTGTACAAGAACAGACTCAGAAGGATGACATGATGAACTTAATTTTTCAGTTAACAAGACAGATAAAAGAGATGGAGACCCAAATGGACAAGCTTGTCCATGAAAGAGAAACTACTAAAACACAGGAAACTCCTACAGTAATTCCCATGGTTACTACTGTTGTGCCTTCAACTCTAGCAGAAGAGTTGGCACCAAAACAACCACTGGCTACTACAGTGCCAGTGACATCATCCACAACTTCAGCAACAGAATCTTCTATATCAACAGTGCAGCCAACAGATGAAGCTAGTAAACTAGTAAAATCCATGGAAGAAATGTCACTTCAAACAAATGAGATTAACAGATTGAAGAAGATGATTGATAAGCTTGAGGATACAAATAATTTAGCCCAAATCAATGCCAAAACTCATGAGCAAAGGGCTAATAGGTTAAATGAAGAACTGAAAAAACTACAAAAAGATTTAACCTTGAAGGAGCCAATATCATATGTGAAAAAACAATTATGGAACAAAATCATTGAAGCCATCAATGATGTGTGGCCCTCAATCCAGGTAATATCTCAAGTCAGGTAATATATGAACATAGGGATTTACTAAAGGCAGCACATGCAGAAATTCAGAAAACAAAAGATGAGCTAGGTAACAAACCTGAGCAAGCCATAGAATTGATAAAGTTTCTCACCAATAAAAACAGGCAAGAATTGGAAGAAATACAAATCACTGATAGGACAAAGACAATCCTTGAAATAAGGAAAGTCATTTCAAAAAAGAATCTGATGAAACAACTTGAAGAGAAATGTGAAAACATGAACACAGCCATAACCAAGTTTATGGTTAAATTTGAAAATTTGAGGCAAAGAAGTTTGCCTAACATTTTGGTCATTAATGACAAGCTTATGCCATGGGAAGATTATAATAAGAAAATCAGAGAGTATGCAAAAGAACAAATGGACAAGACAAGTAGACAAGGCATTCCAACAGGGAAGGTCTTATTCAGAAGTTTTGAAGACATATTTTATCTGCAGCATGAGATAAGACATTTATTTATCATAAAACCAACATTTGCTAGATATATTGAGGCAGATGAAAATTTCAAGAAGCTAAAAAAGATACAAATTCCTAATGATGAACATTGGCAATCACTCACTAAATTACTGTAAAAGTCAAAGAGCAGAGAGAAAGACAAAAAACAGTTTGCTGATTTTTCAGTCAAAACAGAATTTATTACAGTGGAAAGGCAGTTTTCACAGAGGTTAAAAAGTATCTGAGTTAAAGAGTATCACAGGATAAAGAGAATCAGAGTGAAAGAGTATAAGATAAAGAGATAATATTTCAAAATAGATTTGAAGTATCCATGCCAGCAAAGAGGACACCAAGGTAGCCAGTTGTACCTAATCCACAAACATTTTTCTATTTTATTTGGATAAATAGGACAGCTTGTTGATTTGTTAAGCAGCTGTCTCTATTTTGTTCTAAAGATATTTTATTTTTCCTTAGACAATTCCTAGAAGCATTCTAGGATATTTTGTAAACAATTTTGTATAAATACTTCACACGTTGAAGTAATATTGTGGAATAAATTGCTAAATATTTCTATAGTCATTTTTTTTGGACTTGAAAGTTTTTTGTTGCAAATTTTGAGTAGCAGACTGGATCAAATCAACTAGCATCATATTTCAGGATTCATATGATGAGGCGTTGAAGTGAAGTACTTCTACTTGTCATTGTTTATCTTCTCATGTTTTCATGCATCTATTATGTATTCTAAATTTGAATGAATAAACAGGAGTATTATTTCAGGATTTGTTAAAGCACCCTGTCTTTATTGTTTATCATTTCTATGTTTTCTGTTGATTTCCAGAGTAGGGAACCCTTAATTTCTCCCTCTTTCGTTTGACCTATATCTACTCCTTCCTTTTTCCAGATCAAAGAACCCTTCATTTCTCTTTTTCCCGATCAAACCACTTCACCAAAACATCCTTCCAAGATCTTCAAAGACTTATCTATCTTGCCCTGAA
Organism: Pinus albicaulis; assembly: GCA_034641835.2. Taxonomy (NCBI): domain Eukaryota; kingdom Viridiplantae; phylum Streptophyta; class Pinopsida; order Pinales; family Pinaceae; genus Pinus; species Pinus albicaulis. Next base: position 296,171,926 of record CM076582.1, read on the forward strand.
AAAATTTGACTTTTTGACCTTGATCCTTATTCTGTCTGCTTGACTTTTGACTCCTTAACCCAATGGACAAACATATTTCCCACTATCCATCTCATTAAGTGATTTTTCCCAACAAACCAAACCAAATTGCACAATCATAACTAGCCTAATATCTTATAATCAAAACAAAGTTAAATCTTACAGAGAGAGACCTCTTTGAACCCTGGGAATGCTAGATCCTAGAGTTTAAAAGTAGCTTTGTGGTTACCTCTAGTGTTCTTAGACTTTAAAGAAAAATCTCACAACTTTAGAAATATCTAGAATGATAACATACTGGCGACCATGCTGGGGAATAACCAATCCTCAGTCTTAAAATAGGTCTTAAGGAAACATTTTTCATTATCTTTTTTCCTTTAAGACTGTTTTATAACTTGTGAGTATCATTTTATTAAAAACTTTAATTCTGGCTTCTAGAAAAAATTATTATACCAGGTCTAACCCAGATCCTAAGCCTGTTGTTATAGTAGACAATCCGGACAGAATTAGAAAAAAGAATAAACAGATAGAAGATTTAGATGCTAAAGTTTCATTAATTAGAGCCAATCCATTACCACAAGAATTTGTAAGTTTACAAGGTATACAATTTGATTTGAAATTTGAACATTCTTTATTGAGAAGCAAATCTGAAAGTAATTTAAGTACTATTGTTATAGACCCTGTTTTTATTTCATTTTTGGAAGCAAAACAGGAAAATATTGCAGTAGATTCTGAATTAAAGAATGTTAACAATCAGGATATACTTGAAGAGATAAATGCTACTATGCTCAAAGAAATAGATGAAGTTATTGAATTAGCCCAATTGTTATCTTATACATCTAAACCTTCCATTTCTCATTTAGATACCACTACATCATCTATAGTTTCAGCTACCATCCAATCTACAGATCCATTTATCCCTAGACAGTCCTTACAACCTAGAATATTGTTTCCATCATCCACTAGTTTACCTTCTACTATTTCAAATACATCATTCTCAATTCCTACTAGTTCCTTATATATTCCAGTTTCATTTCCTAGTACCTCCATTTCATCCTTTAATTCATCTACTACATTTTCTATTTCACCATCCTATATTCCAGTTTCATCAGTTACTACATCAGCTAGTACTACTAGTTCAGCCCCAAGCACTTCTAATCTACCTCCTAGCCAAGCTAAAATTCAAGCTATGGCTACTAAGTATGCTCCCCTAGTTCTTTCAGGACAGTTACATGACATGCCTCAGGATTACCAAAGTAAGACACCACAATTTTATGCTACTACACAGTACACTGCACAACAACATATAAATAAAATGACAGATTACTTTGAACTCCATGAAATAGATGATTCTGATGTACAAATGAGATTGTTTGTACAAACATTAACAGGGGAAGTCAAAAAATGGTTTAAAGGTCTTACTGCTGGTAGTATAGATGACTTAGAAATTTTTCATTGAATATTTTTAATAAATGGGAAAATAAGAAAAATCCACTCCAAATACTTTCTAAATTTGATGCAATGAAAGGAGCTCCTAATGAATTAGTCCAAGACTACTGCACTAGATATAACAGTGTTTACAACTCAATCCCAGCCAATCTTAAACCCACTCCTAACTCTGTCCTGCTTAAATTCCCTTATGGATTTGACACATACATGGCTTATCAGTTGAGGGAAAGAAATTTTTAAACCTTAGAAAGAATGCAAACAGATGTTGTAAGTGTAGAAGTAATTATTTTAGCTAGAAAAGCTAGATTTAGGAATGAGAGGAGAATAACCATGAAAGAAGAAGCTTCTAATTCAGATGGAAAAATACATCGGTTAATTAAAACTTTAGAGAGAATGATGGATAGATTAGACAACATAGAAATAAGACCTCAATGGGATAATCAATAGCAAATCAGAAATCCCAATTTTAGGAAAAATATAAATTCAGGAAAATCAAAAGTATCAGCTCCAGATCAGACAATAAGACCCCCATTTCAGGAGAACTATGTTGAAATTTCTCAAAACAATGTAGATGATGAGGATACCATAAATCTAATGGGTATAAATGAAGATAACACTATCTTTCTCACTTAGGAAGACCGAGACTTATTTGAAATGCAACAACTTCAATTAGATTCAAGTGAATCATTTGACTACAAACAAGGTTATGATTTTGCTATAAATGAAGTACATAAGAAATATAACCTTAGAAGTAAGAAAAACATTGAACCTTCTACTAAGAAATCTTCTCAAACTGAAAATAAGAAAACAGTAGAAGCCCCAACAACAAAAATCTACAAATTCTCCCTAGGGAAAATAAGTGAAACTCTAGTTCTTCCCAAAAAATTTCCAGCTCTAAAATTTCACCAAGTCCAAATATTGTTGATATAACAGATGAAGTTGATCAAACAACAAAAGATTCACAAAAATCTTATGTTGTTAAAACAACTAATTCTGCAAAAACAACAAACTTAGAGTCTGAAACATCCACTACTGATCCAAAATCAACAGATCCAAAAGCTGCCACTGAAAAAACATCTTTTGAAAACTCAAGATTTGAAAAAACATATACTGCTTCTCGAACCATTCTTGAAAAGAAAACTAGGAGCAGTAAAACACAAGAAACTCAAACAGAAAATGGAAACATAACTATAGAAAAACAAGATAAACCCACTCAAACTACAGTTACTAAGGAAGAGTTAATTCAAATAGGTAAATCACAACCTTCATTCAATATACAAATTGAAATTTCAAACTTAAAAATACCAATTCCTTTGACAGAATTGGTAAAACATGATTTGTATAAAACAACAATCACTGAAACATTAAACATGAATGATGGAGAAGACTCTGTAAACTTGAATGATGATCAACCAGAATTGATTTTTGGCCTTGATGTGAATGGAAAGCATCAAGATGGAGCAGTTCTTCCATTTTACTTCAGTTTAACTGTACATGACCAAATTTTACACAATGCAAAGTTAGATTCAAGAGCTTCACACAATCTAATGCCTAAAGCAATAATAAAAACTCTGAATTTAGACATTACAAGGCCTTACAAAGATTTATTTTCATTTGATTCAAGCAAAGTTAAATGCTTAGGTTTAATATAATATTTGTGTATTACATTAGTTCAATATCCAGGTAAGAGTATACTAATGGACATTGTAGTAGCTGATATCCCACCCAAATATGGAATTTTATTATCTCGCTCATGGGGAGAAAAATTACATGGATCTCTACAATTGGACATGTTATATGCTACTATATCAGTCTTTGGTCAACCAAAGAAGCTTTATATGGAAACATTGATGAAGTATATGGTAAGTAGTGCAACAAGATCCATAAATTACCCAATTTATGCTACTCCTATTGATCTATATTCTTTCATCCACTTTGAAATTGATAATGAAATCAAAACTAAACTAAAAGACAAAAAGAAAACACAAAACAATGGCAATATTTTTCATGAATCTTTATGGCATTTAGATTTTTATGGTTCAATAAAATAACTAGGAGAAGGAGCATGAGTATGGATAATTAACATTCAAAAGAACCATGCAGAAGGCCATGCTTTCAGACTAAATTTTAAATGCACCAACAATATGACTGAGTATGAAGCCCTTGTTTTAGGACTCCAAATAATCAAGAACTTAGAAGGCAAAAAAATAGCAATAATGGGAGACTGAGAGTTGATTGTAAAACAAATTAAAGGTGAATATTCTGTTTACAATCCTAGACTAGGCCGATATAGAGAGACTCTATTAGATTTGATTGATGATTTATTGGAATGTAATTTCTCTGCAATACCAAGAAAGAAAAATTTACAAGCACATTCCTTAGCAACTTTTTCTAGTACTTGTAATTTACCTTTTCAGCCCAATCATAAATATACTGCAGAAGTAAAACACAAACCAATAATTCCAGATAATCTCAAAAATTGGCAAAATTTTTCACAAGACCAACAAATTTACCATTTTATGAATAATTAAGGTGAATTTCAGAACTGTAAAATAGACATTGATTGTACATTAGATCAAGATTTAGATAGTGAAATAGATTTGAATAGATGTAAATAAAGTAAAGTTTGCTAAACCAGCTAAGTTTAGTCAACCAGATATAGATAACTTAGAGAGAGTAGAAATTGATGAGATAATTAATGATGAATCTGAAATATTAAATCTTAAAGATAATTTCTTACCAAAAGGTTTAACTCCTTTAGAATATTTATTTGACTCAAATGATGTTGCTAGAAAACCCAAAATGGAGCCACTTAGATATGACATTGAGGAATGCAACATAGGCACAGATTTAAAACCCAATATCATCAAACTTTCTAAAGCCTTACCTCAACAAGAAAAAGAAAAATGTATTGCTCTTTTCAAGGAATTTCAAGATGTTTTTTCTTGGAGTTATGAGGACCTAAAATCCTATGACACCAACATAATTCAAAATAAAATCCCTATAAAAGAAGATCAAAATCCTTTTAAATAAAAGTTAAGGAGGATCAACCCTGTTTTAATGTCCTTAATTGAAAAATAGGTAAAAAGAATGTACGATGCACAGACAATTACACCAATCAGATATTCTGATTGGGTTTCTAACCTAGTTCCAACCAGAAAAAATTCAGGAGAGATTAGATTATGTGTGGATTTTAGGAATCTAAACAAAGTATCCTTAAAATATAATTATCCTTTACCAAAGACGGATCACATTTTACAAATGGTAGTTTGTTCTTCTAGGATTCCTCTTTTAGATGGATTTTCAGGATACAACCAAATTTTAGTCCAACTAGAGGATCAAGCCAAAACAGCTTTTACAACTCCTTGGAGTGATTTTCGGTATGTAAAAATGCCTTTTGGTTTAATGAATGCAAGGGATACCTTTCAAAGAGCTATGGATATAGCCTTTGCAAAGGAAATTCATGAATTTTTAGTGATTTACTTAGATGACATAACTGTATTTTCTAAGACTAATTATGAACACTTGGATCATCTTAGACAAGTCTTTATGAAATGCAGAAAGTTTGGCATCTCTTTAAACCATAAGAAAACCTTATTTGGATTAGAAGAAGGCAAGTTACTATGACACCTAATATCTAAAAAAGGAATTAGAATAGACCCTACCAGAATAGAAGCAATTCTTAACATTAATCCTCCAAGAAACATAAAAGAGTTATAAGCCTTTCTAGGAAAAATTAACTTTTTAAGAAGATTCATTTCCAATTAAGCTGAGATAATTAGAGAATTAAACAACATGCTTAAAAAATATTCAGTTATTAAATGGACTATTGAGGCCAAACAATCATTTGAATCTATCAAACAGGCCTTAACTAAAACCCAAGTCCTTATAAGTCCTGACTTTAAAAAGGATTTCATCATTTTTTTCATTTGCTTCAGAACACACCATTGTTGCAGTTTTACTACAGAAAAATGACCAGGGTTATGAATAGCCCATAGCTTTCTTTAGAAAAACACTTAGATATGCCACTTTGAAATACAATATCATGGAAAAGCACGCCCTAGCTTTGGTAAAGGCCATCAAATATTTCAGAATGTACATTCTCTATTCTCACATCATTGCCTATGTCTCAAATGCAGTAGTAAAAGACATTCTAACTCAGGATGGTCTTGATGGTAGAAGAGGTAAGTATATTGCCACTATTTTAGAATATGACATAGAGATAAAAACCACTAAATTGATAAAAGGTCAAGGTTTATCCAAACTTATGATTGAACCAAATTTTCATGCCTTAGACATAAATTTTATTGCCCAAATAGATGATCAGGAAGAGATGGAGACTCCAGAGATCAGTGAAGCCCTTTCAGACTCACCATGCTATGCAAATATCATATTGGTATTACTAAACTTACAAGCTCCTCCTGGATTATCAAGAATAAAAGCTAGATTCTTAAAGCTTAAGGCAGTAAGATTTTGTATATTAGACAATGTACTTTTTGGGAAAGATCATAGTGGTATTTTGTTAAATTGTTTGTTAAAAGAAGAAGCTGACAAAGTATTACAAGAATTTCATGCAGGTGACTGTGGAGGACATCTCTACTGGGAGACTACTACAGACAAAATTTTGAGAGCTGGTTTTTACTGGCCAACTTTGTTTGCATATGTTAAAAGGTATGTGACCTCTTGTCACAAGTGTCAAATATTTGATGGTAATAAAAATTTGTTACTCCTGCCCTTAAAGCCCATTTCAACTGAAATTCCATTTCATCATTGGGGTATTGACTTCATTGGAGAAATTCACCCCCCATCATCAGCCCAACAAAAGTGGATTCTGACAGCCACTGACTATTTTACCAAGTGGATCGAAGCCATACCCTCTAGGCAAGCCACAAACATTTTCATTATATCCTTTTTAGAAAGCAACATACTTTCAAGATTTGGATATCCTCAAAACATAATTACTGACAATGCAGCTGCATTCAAATCTAAAAAGATGATTGATTTTTGCCATAAATATCACACTACCCTAGGCCATTCTACTGCATATTACCCACAAGGTAATGGTCTAGTTGAATCTTCAAATAAGAGCCTTGTAAACATCATCAAAAATTTACTTGAAGATAACAAAAAGACTTGGAACAAGAAGTTAGTTAATGCCTTATGGGAGATAGACTTACAACAACAAAAAATATTGGTACATCTCTTTACCGGCTTGTATATGGAATGGATGTTGTTTTTCCATCTTCCTTAGGAGTACCAGTAATGAAGATTATCCAAGAATTAAAAGTTGAACCAAATTACATTCAAAGAAGGATAAATCAAACCATTCACTTGCAACAAACAAGAGAAGAGATTTACATTAAGTCTCAAATTATCCAGGATAAGATAAAGAAAGTTTTTGACAAAAAGAGTAAAGAAGATGATTTCTACATTGGAGACAAAGTGTTAAAATGGGATTCAAGAAGAGAAGACAAAGGTAAACATGGAAAATTTGATTTTCTATGGAAATGACCTTATCTTATTTATGGTTACAGAGGTGACAATTCTTTCTATCTGAAAGAAATGGATGAATCAAATATGCTATATGGACCAATCAATGGCAGAATGTTGAAGCACTACTACTCCTCAGAGATAACAGATAGTTAGTTTCATTTAATTTGATCATTGTACATATATTTGAAGATTTTAGATTGGATTAGATGCTTTCCTAAGAAATTTGAAGCCCGAAGAGAAGGCCCTAAGCTTTGAGAGGTAAAATATCATAAAGTATGAATAATTGCAGAGATCAGAAGACACTTACAGGGTCATCACAGTGAAAATTCAAAGACTACTAATCATAAATTTCTTGACATTTCACCAGGAAATGCCATCCCCATGTGGAGCCACTCTTAGGGTCCTATAATAATAGGATTCATAATTTTTTAATTGATTTTGATAAATCTTGGAAATATGTACATACCTTGCTTTCTGCAAGTTGTTTTCCCATATTTGAAAAATAATAATAATAAATGATAAAAAGAGAGTAAAAATTCCTAAAAGAAATATAAAAGGACTTAGAAAAGAAAAGATCAAAAAAAAAAAACCCCAAAAGAGAAAAAAAAAAAAGATAAAATAAGACATGAAATTGAGCAAGTCAAAATGCCACTACTATTTACTTTTACTGCAAGAATAATTATTATGTGCAGATTGTCAATAAATTCCATAATCTGTGATCAGTTAAATAATTTAATATTAACTTGTCATGCTTTGAATTTCATGTTTTAGATAGAGAATAAAGATATGTCAAACAGTTTAAACTTGACAAATCAGTAGATAGTTAGATAAAAAATGAAGAGCTCAACAGTTTAATCTGAGCCCTCGGATGAAATAAGGTTAGACTTAGATAGATTTATTCTTTGAAATAAAAATGGATTCAGGGTTGCAAGCTAAAATTCACCCATTAAAATGAAGTAAAAAATGTTAGAATAATGATGGGTAGGTAGAACACAGTTGTGAAAGACATGTAATAAAGCATCATCGGGCAAAAATACTAATTTCCCCTCCCCCACAACGATCCAATATTCTAAACCTTCAGCTAAAGAGGCTCAGAGCATTTCTCTGACTTCTGTTGGGACCGGACCCAAGGCTTAATAACTGATTGGTTAAAAATATTGGATTCCCTAAATAAAACCCATTGCATCAACATATCCACCCTTTTCCAAAACTATGATCCCTTTTCCCAAGTAAAACACCTTTTTTGCTTAGTGAAAAGTAAAACCCCCCTCGATTAATTTCATTTTCATTCAAAAACACTCAAAAAACCTACAAAATGCATTTTATCCTAAGTCTATGTGTAAAAATCAAAATGGGACAAACTATGCTTAAATGACTATGTTTACACTTTACTTAGTCTTACACTTTACATATGTCCCAGTAACAAATATAGATGCTGCTACAGTCAATACAAATGAGCCAGCAACAGAGATTTTAAATGAAGGATAGCTTGATAATTCCAATACACAGGTCATAGAGAAACAATCGAATTTGGAAGCATCTTCCTCACAGACAGCAGAAGAAAAAGATCTTGATATCAGAGAAAAATACAAGCAGATTAAAACAAAGAATGAAGAGATCAAAAATGATATTTACTCTCAATATTTGAAGCAAACACCAGGTATTCAAAACAAAATTTTATCAGCTTTTGACTATTCAAATAAAAATTTGATTATGTCAGTGTTACAACCAACAGTCAATATTCCTAAGACAGTTGCAGAATACAATAAAATTGATCTAGAAGTGCCAACAGAAAGCATTCATGCACTAGATAAGATTGAGTTTAATAGGAAGAGTTCAGAGATGTTGTATTCTACTATAACCACCAAGGCTATGAGTATCAACAAGCTTCAGAATACAATTATAAACATGAGGGATCAAATGAAGGTTGAAAAAGCCTCATCATATGCCAAAGATCTTAGAATTAAGCCTCTAGAAGAGTTGGTTCTCCAAATAGGATATGATCCTGCAAATGTTAAAGCAATAGGACAGTTAGTGAAGAAGAAGAATGAGGACATTGCAGCATTCAGGAAACATCTTAAGTTGCCACCAAATGAACATCCTCAAGCCAAAGAAATTGTACAAGAACAGACTCAGAAGGATGACATGATGAACTTAATTTTGCAGTTAACAGGATAGATAAAAGAGATGGAGACCCAAATGGACAAGCTTGTCCATGAAAGAGAAACCACTAAAACACAGGAAACTCCTACATTAATTCCCATGGTTACTACTATTGTGCCTTCAACTCTAGTAGAAGAGTTGCCACCAAAATAACCATTGGCTACTGCAGTGCCAGTGACATCATCCACAACTTTAGCTACAGAATCTTCTACATCAACAGTGCAGCCAACAGATGAATCTAGTAAACTAGTAAAAGCCATGGAATAAATGTCACTTCGAACAAATGAGATTAACAGATTGAAGAAGATGATTGATAATCTTGAGGATACAAAGAAGTTAGCCCAAATCAATGCCAAAGCTCATGAGCAAAGGGCTACTAGGTTAAATGAAGAACTACAAAAACTACAAAAAGATTTAACCTTGAAGGAGTCAATATCATATGTGAAAAACCAATTATGGAACAAAATCATTGAAGCCATAAATGATGTGTGGCCCTCAATCCAGGTAATATATGAACATAGGGATTTACTGAAGGCAGCACAGGCAGAAATTCAGAAAACAAAATATGAGCTAGGTAACAAACCTAGCAAGCCATAGAATTGATAAAGTTTCTCAACAATAAAGACAGGCAGGAATTGGAAGAAATACAAATAACTGATAGAACAGAGACAATCCTTGAAATAAGGAAAGTCATTTCAAAAAAGAATCTGATGAAACAACTTGAAGATAAATATGAAAACATGAACATAGCCATAACCAAGTTTATGGTTAAACTTGAAAATTTGAGGCAAAGAAGTTTGCCTAACATTTTGGTCATTAATGACAAACTTATGCCACAGGAATATTATAATAAGAAAATCGGAGAGTATGCAAAATAACAAGTGGACAAGACAAGTGGAAAAGGCATTCCAATAGGGAAGGTCTTACTCAGAATTTTTAAAGACTTATTTTGTCTACAGCATGACATAAGACATTTATTTGTCATAAAACCAACATTTGCTAGATATATTGAGGTAGGTGAAAATTTCAGGATGCTAAAAAAGATACAAATTCGTAATGATGAACTTGGCAGTCACTCACTAACTTACTATAAAATTCAAAGACCAGAGAGAAAGGCAAAAAACAATTTGTTGATTTTTCAGTCAAAACAGAGTTTATTACAGCAGAAAGGCAGTTTTTACAGAGGTTAAAGAGTATCCGAGTTAAAGAGTATCAGAGGATAAAGAGAATCAGAGTGAAAGAGTATAAGATAAAGAGATAATATTTCAAAACAGATTTGAAATATCTATGCCAGCAAAGAGGACACCAAGGTAGCCAGCTACACCTAATCCACAAACAGTTTTCTATTTTATTTGGATAAATAGGACAACTTTTTGATTTGTTAAGCAGTTGTCTCTATTTTTTTGTAAAGATATTTTATTTTTCCTTAGATAATTCCTAGAAGTATTCTAGGATATTTTGTAAACAATTTTGTATAAATACTTCACATGTTGAATTAATACTGTGGAATAAATTGCTGAAGATTTCTATAGTCATTTTTATTAGGCTTGGAAGCTTTTTGTTGCAAATTTTGAGTAGCAGACTGGATCAAATCAACTAGCATCATATTTCAGGATTCATATGATGAGCCATTGAAGTGAAGTACTTTCTACTTTTTATTGTTTATCTTCTCATGTTTTCATGCATCCATTATGTATTCTAATTTTTAATGAATAAACAGGAGTATTATTTCAGGATTTGTTAAAAGCACCCTGTCTTTAATGTTTATCATTTCTATGTTTTCTGCTGATTTCCAGAGTAGGGAACCCTTAATTTCTCCCTCTTTTGTTTGACCTCTATCTACTCCTTCCTTTTTCTGGATCAAAGAACCCTTCATTTCTCTTTATCCCAATCAAACCACTTCACCAAAACAGCCTTCCAAGATCTTCAAAGACTCATCTATCTTGCCTGAAAACATTTGACTTTTTGACCTTGATCCTAGTTCTGTCTGCTTGACTTTTGACTCCTTAGCCCAATGGACAAACATATTTCCCACTATCCATCTCATTAAGTGATTTTTCCCACCAAACCAAACCAAATCAAAACCAAATTGCACAATCATAACTAGCCTAATATCTTATAATCAAAACAAAGTTAAATCTTACAGAGAGAGCCCTCTCTAAACCCTAGGAAGGCTAGATCCTAGAGTCTAAAAGTAGGTTTGTGGTTACCTCTAGTGTTCTTATACTTTAAAGAAAAATCTTACAACTTTAGAATTACAAGAGTGATAAAAGTATGGATTAAGGGTTCTAGCATTGATAATGCAAAAACCATTTATATTTGTGAGAGAAGGATCTACATATTAATTACAATTCACTCTCAAGCCCTAGTTCACCTTGAAATCAATCCATGTGAACTTTAGCATAGAATGTTTGGACACATTCATTACAAAATATTACCATCTTTAAAATCTATGGTGAATGGCATCCCTGAACTAAAGAAATAGAATGAAGGAATTTTCAAGGGATGTGCACTAGGTAAAAATGTAAACAAACCCTTTGGAAGCAGTGCTTCAATATCTAAGGAAATATTGGATCTCATCCACTGTAATTTTTCTGGTCCTATGTGTTGATTTGGTGTAGCATTGGATGTGATCTAAGTCTCAAACTTTATGGAGAGGATTAGACACATGTACTCCAGATAACCCAGAAATCGTTTTGGGAAATTCCACCCAGAGAGGGTTTTATTTAAAAAATTAATTATTTTTAATGAGACCCTAAGTCTAAACTTAAGAAATTAAAGCAATTAATGTGTATTAATCTAAATTGTGGTTGTAACTTCTAGAAAAGCAGATCAAGTCAAAATGTAATCTTAGTTGTTGATGGGAGATTTAATCTCAATCGTTGAAGTCATAAAGAATACTTGAGGCTCATTTGGAAAGATACACTGATAGATCAAGACATCGAAATTTCTGAAGTGAGCAGTGCTCAGAGGAAAACTTTGATCGAGAGATTCTCATGCAGTTGAGGGGAAGAGACAATTTTGGTTGGAGGATCTTATCTGGGGCTAATAATACTCAACATAGAGGCATATAAAGACACAGAGGAAGTAGCGTAGATCCCAAATAGGGTGACAGAACACCCAAAGATGGTGACGCAGGGCCACGAAGGCCACACACATAGGCAGCGCAGTATTCCAAGAAAAAGTACGAGTTTCAGTTGGGAGATTGAAGTTCTAAGCTGGGAGGGATGGAATCGAGATTTATGAGAGATGAACGATTCAACAGAGGATGTGACACAGTCCATCAGAGGTCCCCATGCAACCCTACGTAATTACTGTGCAGAAGTAGCACAGATGTTGTTGGGGTTTCATCAGTTCAGCTACCGGATCAGTTAAGACTAGCAGAGTGAGGTAATCTCACAATTTGTCTTTCTTCTATGAAGTGATATTATTTGTACTGGATAGCCAGCAAGGCATCCAAATATTGTATTCAGATATAGTTGTTGCTTAATAATAAAACCCTCAAATTGGTTGCACCGTTTTTCCCGCATTGAGTTTTTCCGGGGACATTTTTCCAAAAAAACGGTGTCTTCTGTGACATTTTTCTTTTTCTCAGTTCCTTGTTTCACGCATTAATTTAATTAAGTGAAGGTTAATTCAGTAATTTCTTCATTATTTATAGAAGAAATCTACAAATAAATTTTTAATGCAATTTAGGTGAAGTTAATTCAGTTTGTTGCAGTGGGATTCCAGACCTAGGACTTGGAATTTTCACATGGTATCAGAGCATTACAGGTGAAACAAGAAGAGCAGATCTAGCGCTAATCAGGGGGATGAATAGCTGCAAAAGGCAGCAGTTCGAATCCCCAGAGGGATTACGCAGTCCAAGCCAAGAGGGTTTAAGTTTCGATGAAAGTAGCTCTCTGAGTGAGTCAACAAAGAGGAAGGGATTCTAGATCGAAATTTTTCCATGGAAAAGGGAGCAGCGCAAAGCCTTAGTGTAGAGCTAGTGGGACTAGTTTTTTGCAGGAAGAATTTTTTTTGCTAGGTAGGAAGACATCAGAATGAAGAAAAGAAGCATAGTGAGGGAATTTTCTTCCTCAGGGAGTTCCTAGTCGGGGAATTATATATTTTTTGAGATCTAATCAGCAGATTTGGGTGGTTGATTTACCGTCTCCAATAAGGAGTGTGTAACCAGTCCAGCGCTACGCAGAGGAGAAAGAGAGGGAGCATGTTCAACATTTTCTTGATGTCCATGGCATTGCATGGGCTTTGATATCAAGACTGGTTGGAGGGAGCCTCCAACTATGTAATATGGAAGGTGAGAATTATACGCCTTCTATATGAATACAATCTCAATATTTTCGTGATGAGTACGGTAGTTGTCCCTGCAGATCCAGATCCGCTGAATAAGTACACGGCTAATATGGATATGGATAAGAGGTTGATCCTTGATGGAGTCAAATATCATATTGTTTCCCACATATCTAGCAAGGACACAGCCAAGTAGAAGTGGGAAGTCGTAGTAGCATTATACGAACGATCTTCCGAACAACGGAAGATGTACTTAGAGCAGAAAGTGAGGATGATGCAGATGCAGAAAGGGGTGTATAGATACGTTTTTTCTTTAACCTTTAGAAAATAAAGGATCATCTAGTAGACATGGGGTCCACACTTCATCCTACCGTGATGGTAAGGTTGGCCCTCAACGCAGTCACAGAAGAATGGTAGGTTTTTTTCTAGAGAATCCTGGGCAGAGCAACCTTGCCAAGCTAGGAAGAGATGTGGGCTGCTCTTCAGCAAGAGTGCTAAGGAGGGACCTAGTCAAGTGTAAACTTGATGGCCGTAGTAGCAGTGGGTCGAAGGCAAAGGAGGAGGAGTAAAATGCATCCTTTGCATCCAAGGGGCAACAGGAGCAGCAGAGATGAAGGAGGATGTCTTGAAGATCAAATGCTTTAGGTGTGGTTAACGTGGTCACTACGCCATGCAATGACCTTTGAAGATAAAGGAAAAGGATGAGAAGCATGATATAAAGTTTTTGTCCACAAATATTGAATAAGATGAGTATGCCATGAGTTTCCACGCATCTCCAGGAAGGAGATGGGGCGATACTGAACAGTAAGTTTGCAAGAACTTCAATTGGGAAAGATCTTTGAGGAGCCCACCTCTTGTATGACAACCTTTCTACGGGAGCCCAAGATCATTAGTAGCAGGCTGGAGGAGTTTTAGTTCATGAAAAGGAGTGTTGGAGTGACAGATGCAGTGGTTGGCTACACTAGAATCTGACCAGCGCAGTGCAGAAAGGCACAACACAGAGTAGCAACAGTGTAGTTCTTTAGAGGGACAGCATGGGACTAGCAGTAGTCAGAGTTTCAGCATCGAGATGCATCCTGAACACTTGTTCATATTTTTAGATGTTTTTCAGTTGCTTCTCGCAGCAATTGAGTTGCAGTGCAGAGTTAGCAGTGGCAGTGTTAGCAGCAGATGCAACATTTGAGAGGGAGTTGTAGTACGGATGCAGTGTTGAACATGGCAGGTTCAGCATCAGTATAATCGCAGTAGTAGTGCAGTTTTTGGTGGACAGCATGTCAGACATCAACAACGCAGAGGGAGATACCTCAAAGTCAGAGCAGTATGCAGCAGGGCATATTTTCTATAACACATTCCTCGCTAAGAAGGAGTGTTGATTTGGGGTAGCATCGGATGTGCTCTAAGTCTCAAACTTTGTGGAGAGGCTTAGACACATGTATTCCAGATAAATTTGAAATCATTTTGGGAAATTCCGCCCAGAGACGGTTTTATCCAATAAATTTATTATTTTTAATGAGGCCCTAAGTATAAACTTAGGAAATAAAAATAATTAATGGGTATTAATCTAAATTGTGGGTGTAACTTCTAGAAAAAGGAGATCGATTCAAAATGTAATCTTAGTCATTGATTAGAGACATAATATCTGTCGTTGAAGTCTCAATGAGAAGACTATAAAGAATACTTGAGCATCATTTTCAAAGATACACTGAGAGATCAAGAGATCGAATTTTTTGAAGTGATGAATGCTCAAAGGAAAACTTTGATCAAGAGATTCTCACGCACATAGGGGAAGAAGGAGTTTTGGTCAAAGGATCTTCTCTGGGGCCAAGAGTACTTAGCAGAGAGGCATAGAAAGACGCAAAGGAAGCAGCACAGAGTCCAAATAGGGTGACGCATCACCCATAGAGGGTGATGCAGGGCCACGAAGGCCACACGTAGAGGTAGCATAGTATTATGAGTAGAAGTTCGAGTTTCAGCTGGGAGATCGAAGTTCTAAGCCAAGAGGGCTGGA
Source organism: Pinus albicaulis (assembly GCA_034641835.2). Classification (NCBI taxonomy): domain Eukaryota; kingdom Viridiplantae; phylum Streptophyta; class Pinopsida; order Pinales; family Pinaceae; genus Pinus; species Pinus albicaulis. The sequence continues at coordinate 296,187,347 of CM076582.1, forward strand.
ATTGATATTTCTAAGGGATGAATTATTCAGAAAATGAGGTGACACAGTCCAACAGAGGTCCCCATGTAGGCCTACGCAATTATTGAGCAGAGGGTGCTAGGGTTTCATCATTTCATCTACCAGATCAGCCAGATCTAGCATAGTGAGGTAATCTCACAATTTTTATTTCTTCTGCTAAGTGATATTATATGTATTAGATAGCTAGCAAGGCATACATAGATTGTATTCAGATATAATTGTTGATTAATAATAAAACCCTCAGATCTGTTGCACCGGTTTTCCTGCATTAGGTTTTTCTGGGGACATTTGTCCAAAAACAATGGTGTCTTGTGTGATGTTTTTCTTTTGCTCAGTTCCTCGTTTCAAAAATTTATTTAATTAAGTGAAGTTTTATTTAGTAATTGCTTCAGTGTTTACAAAAGAAATTTGCAAATAAATTGTTAATGTAATTTACAAGTAGGTGAAGTTAATTCAGTTTGATGCAGTAGGATTCCAGATCTAGGACTTGGAATTTTCACACTATGGCTACAAATATTTTGGAGGTCATATATACTATGTGACTTCCATTAATGACCACTCAAGGAATACTTGGATTTATTTACTTAATTCCAAAGATGGAGTATTTGATAAATTTCGAATTAAAATTAGAAGTGGAAAATCTTACAGAAAGGAAGATAAAAGTACTTAGATGTAATAATGGAGGGGAATATACATCAAAATAACTCATATATTTCTATAAGGAGGCTGGAATTGAGAGGGAGGTGATAGTTCCATATAATCTGGAACAAAATGGAGTAGTAGAAAGGAAAAATCATACAATTGAAGAATGAATTAGGGAAATGCTACATGATCAAGACTTACCTCAATTCCTATGGAGTGCAGCATCGAGAACAGTATTCTATATTCAAAATTAAAGTCCTCTTAAGCTACTTGGAAACATGACTCCTGAAGAAGCGTTTACTGGAAAAAAACCTAGTGTAGATTATATTCAAATATTTAGTTGTCCTGTCTACATTCACATTCCAAAAGATAAAAGGAAGAAGTTAGATCCCAGAAGTATGAAGGGCATATTTTTTGGCTACAGTACCTCGTCAAAGGCATATATGATCTACATCAAGGAAGTTCATTTAATTGAAGTAATTAGAGATGTGATTTTTGATGAAAACATTTCCTACAAGAAATTTAAATATCTCTCGATCGATTATGTTGATGAATAACTACCTATATTTGAATAACTCCCAAGGAAATAATAACATACTATATCTAATCATGAAGAAGAATATCTCAGTCAACCTATGCAGCAAGTCATAATCCATAAAACTCGTAAGAGACCCACTTTGTTGACATCAACTCTTCAAGAAGTAGAAGGACATGCTACAGCTAAAGGAACATTAAGGGCAAGTAAAAAGCATAAAATATATTCAGGTTATACAGTCTATATAAAAAATTGATTGAAACAGAGCCAACCTATTTTGAATAATCTGTAAAACATGAAGAATGGAAATATTCCATGAAATAATAATATCATACTATAATGAAAAATGGAGTTTGGGAAATCGTTCCTAGACCGAATGACAACTATTTTGTAACTTTTTTATCTGAATGGAAAATGGCATCAACCCATGGTATTCATCTACCCATATTATCCATCCACCCATGGTATTGTAAATGGCATCGACCCATGGTATTCATCCACCCATGATATTTATTCGCCCATGGTATTGTAAGTGACCCATGGTCTGTATCCACCCATGGTATTCATCCACACATGGGATTTACCCATGGTATTGTAAGTGGTATATACTCATGGTATTGGCCTATGGTATCTATACATGGTATTGTAACTCAAAAAAGGCTATAAATAACAAGCCTCGGTTTGTAAAAGGACAGATTGTCCGCCACAATGTAGCTTCTACAGTTATTCTCTGTTTTAATAAAACAAAATTCTTTGTGGTTTTATTTTCTCTTTGTTCTCTCTTTTTCTGGCATTCTAATTTTGAAGATCTTGTGAGATCCATTTCAAATTTTTGGATCTTGGGGGGCCTCAATGATTTGAATGGAAAATGGCATCAACCCATGGTATTCATCTACCCATATTATCCATCCACCCATGGTATTGTAAATGGCATCGACCCATGGTATTCATCCACCCATGATATTTATTCGCCCATGGTATTGTAAGTGACCCATGGTCTGTATCCACCCATGGTATTCATCCACACATGGGATTTACCCATGGTATTGTAAGTGGTATATACTCATGGTATTGGCCTATGGTATCTATACATGGTATTGTAACTCAAAAAAGGCGATAAATAACAAGCCTCAGTTTGTAAAAGGACAGATTGTCCGCCACAATGTAGCTTCTATAGTTATTCTCTGTTTTAATAAAATAAGTTTCTTTGTGGTTTTATTTTCTCTGTGTTCTCTCTTTTTCTGGCATTCTAATTTTGAAGATCTTGTGAGATCCATTTCAACTTTTTAGATCTTTGGGGCCTCCCCCAAAGATCCATATTAGTGGTATCAGATTCAGGTTACGCCTCCATGGGAATGAGGATTTGAAACATATTTCAGTTTCAATGTTTTGCAGCAATCTTCAGCAAAATCCATGAATTTTTTTGGGCGGCGATTTTTCAGATCATATTTGAAAATTTTGGTGAAAAATATGCAAAACCAAAGACTAGATCTGGATTCCTTGCAAAAAAATACTCAAATTGAAAAAAAAAATCGGCCAAATTGGAGTTCGGATGAGGGAGATATCGCTGATTCAAAATCAGCAATGTTAAAGCAATTTTTCTGACAACAATTCATGGACGGCAGCTCTCCTGTCATTTTTCGCAATTTTTAGTGCAAAAATTTAGAAGAATGGATATAGATCTGATCTCCTCTTGAAAAATCACCCAAGTTAAAAAAAAAAATTGGTCAAATCGGAGTCTGGATGTGGGAGTTGTTGTTGATTTAAAATCAACTATTTTTTCAGAAATTTTGTGACGGCGAGACAGTTCCAGCGTGAATCTGAGAGTCTAGAGTCTCCAGATAGTGGTTTCAAATACATGAAAATATGCAGAATGATCATTCCATTTCCAACAATAGGTTATAATAAATATTCCGAGTTATATTGACCGAATTATGCTCATTTTAAATCTGGAGCAGCATTCAGAGCGGGTTCCCTTTGGAGACGTGCCCTCCCACCCCGCTTTAGTAGGCACCTGCTTCACATTAATCAGTTTCAACATAGCAGCATTTGGCTTGGGTTATTTGGAGATGTGCCCTCCCACCCCAAGCTATGTAGGCACCTGCTACTTCATCAACAATCAGCATCACAGTTATGGGTCAACCGCACAAAATCCTTCTCATCGAAGTCCATTTGCTAGGCCCCACATTGTTAGTAACACAATTGGTCACAAGCATTACAGGTTATCTCTATCCTCGGATATTCGTTTGTCATAGTTTTGGTTCATCCACAAACCCACACTTCATCGAAGTCCATTTGCTAGGCCGCACACTGTCAATATCACAGTTGGTCACAAGCATTACAGGGTATCTCTATCCTCGGATCTTCGTTCATCACGGTTATGGGTTAACTACACAAAACCCTTCTCTTCAGTGGCTCTTCATATTCAACAAAGGCTTCTCAGGAGGGAACTTCACACAATGGGGACCATTGCTTCTTAAGGAGGGAGGAATGATCTGAATGGAAAATGGCATCAACCCATCGTATTCATCTACCCATATTATCCATCCACCCATGGAATTTACCCATGGTATTGTAAATGGCATCGACTCATGGTATTCATCCACCCATGATATTTATTCGCCCATGGTATTGTAAGTGACCCATGGTATGTATCCACCTATGGTATTCATCCACACATTGGATTTACCCATGGTATTGTAAGTGGTATCTACTCATGGTATTGGCCTATGGTACCTACACGTGGTATTGTAACTCAAAAAAGGCTATAAATAACAAGCCTCAGTTTGTAAAAGGACAGATTGTCCGCCACAATGTAGCTTCTACAGTTATTCTCTGTTTTAATAAAACAAGTTTCTTTGTGGTTTATTTTCTCTGTGTTCTCTCTTTTTCTGGCATTCTAATTTTGAAGATCTTGTGAGATCCATTTCAAATTTTTAGATCTTGGGGGGCCTCCCCCCAAAATCTGGATCACTTTCAAATGGATCTACAAGATTAAGCATGCAGCAGATGGAATCATTAACAAGTACAAAGAATTTTTTGTGTCTAGGGGTTTCTCTCAATAAGAAGGCATCTATTATGAAGAAACATTTTCACCTATAGTAAGATACACAACTATAAGATTGTTGGTCTCCTTGGAAACAACTATGGGATGGAACATCCATCAAATGGATGTGAGGATAGCTTTCCTGAATGGCACCATTGATGGAGAAGTATATATTGAAAAACCCTTGGGATTTGAAGTACATAATAGAGAAGCTTGTGTCTGCAGGCTAAAGAAGGTGCTTTATGGCTTCAAGCAAACCCCAAGGACTTGGTATGATAGGATGGATACATATCTACAAACAATGTGTTTTTCAAGCAGTTATGAAAATCCGAATATTTATATCAAAGTAGTGAAGGGTGAACCAGTAATCATTATTCTATATGTGGATGACCTTCTCATAATAGGTGTGTAAATTCATATACAAGAATGCAAGAAACAATTGGTAGCAGAATTTGATATGAATAATCTATGGATTATGCACCATTACTTGGGTTTGGAAGTTTGTAAAAAACCTGGTGAAGTATATCTAGGTGAAGGAAAGTATGTAATCAAGATGATACAAAGGTTTGGCATGATGGATAGAAAACCGATGACAACCCCCAAGGTCACAATTTTGAAGAGGTTGAGAAGTTCAGAATCAAGCCTTGTGGATCCTAAAGTAAACAATTGGTTGAATCTCTGATGTATCTTGTGAATACACTTCCATAAATATTTTTTGCAATGAATATTTTTTCAGTTTCATATGGATCCTAGACATGACCACTAGATAGCAGCCAAACATATATTGATATATTTGTGAGGGATAATACATTATTGTCTGAAGTATGATGGAAATAAAATATCCAACTAATGGGATATATTGATTCAGATTGGGGAGGAAGCGAGTTAGATGGAAGAAGCACTACCTGAGTATGTTTTAGGTTGGGATCCTCTATGATCTCATGAATTAGTAGAAAGAAATAATTGGTCACATTAAGTAGTGTTTAATTTGAATACATTGCAGCATGTGAAGTTAGTAGAGAAGTTGTCTCGTTAAGGAAGTTGTTGTCCAATTTGTTTGAAAGACTGATGGACCTTACAATAATACATTGTGAGAACAACAGTTTCATAAGGTTGTTTGAAGACCCCATATTCCATGCAAATACAAAGCACATAAACAACAAGTATCATTACATACAAAAATTAGTGCAATATGGGGTGGTGCAGCTACGGTATATCTCCATCGATGAGCACGTAGCTAATATTTTGACAAAATATCTTCCTAATAAGAAGCTTATGTAATTGAGAAACAAGCTTGGATTGGTTTATATATACTCCCTAGTTGGGAGGGAGAGATAGACACATCATTATTGTCTTCAAATTATGAAGAAATAATGGAGGATTTGGTAAGCATATGAATTCCTATACTCTTTGAGGATGAGGTAGTGAATCTAATAGGTAAGAGTATTCGAAGAGAAAATTCCCTTAGGATTTTTTGATCTAAAATAGGAATGGTCCTAAAAGGACATACCTTGTGAACATCTTGATGGAGTATGTCCCTTGAGAGACAATGATGATGGTGCTTATAAGTCAATGTATCCCCAACATTGTGCCCTAATATTGTGGAGAGATAGAGTTGTTATTCAAGGCTTTGCTATATGACAATGTTGCTAGATATGAAGAGATGCAATGATACAAGCTGAAAAGATAACTTATGAGATGGCTTACCAATATGACTCTTATTATGAGATATGTCCAGTATGAGAATGTCCTTGTACCATTATGAATACCTCCCTAGTTAAGAGGGAGTGTTGAAATATGTAACTCGATTTTGTATCCATATGTACTCTTGATTCTTGTATATTGTAAAAAGAAAAGAAAAATATTATTATTATTATTTCTATAGCATGGGTTTCATGCTCAAGGTCAATTTATTTTAGATCAAGCACCCATTTTGTTCTTCTAGAGTTTGTAATATAGTCAAAAAGTAAAATATTCATTTTTTATGTAAAATTCCCCATTAGGCATCATGTAACATGTCAAAATAATTATTTTTGAGTGAAAAGTGTCAAATTACCCCTCCAAAACCAATTCGGCCTAGCAGTGGAGAATTCGACTTAACTAGGGAAATTTTTGCTCCTAGAAGAGCTATATATAAGATACCATTTGACCTCATTTTATTACTCACTCATTAACTCATCAAGGAAGCGAAGGAAAAGAAGAAAGAAGGTAATTGAAGGAATAGAAGGAAAAATGAAGTCGAAATTTCTGAATCTTTCACTCTACCTCTCTCACACATGTGAAGGAAGGCTAGGTTTCTGCAGCATCAAGGCCTTTTCAAGTTGTAAGGAAATGGTAGAAATTGGTGGAAGAGAAACCAACTTGGTCACCTATAAGTCTTAGAAGAGGAAGAAACCTGAGAGAAGGATGGAGGAAGTCTTAGAAGCCCTAAATTATCCTATACATGTTAAAATTGTAGTTGTTGTAGGGGCTGAAAATTTCAGACCTGCAGCGAGGGCCGAAATGTGAAGTTGGGGGTCAAAGTTCTGCAATTGGAAGATATTTGACTTGGTAAGAAGTATCACATCCTCCAGAGGGTTTGAATTGGTCTTTGAAGGGTCATTTTCTTGGTCTAGAGGTCTTGGAATTCACCATTTGAAGAATCTATAAGAAGAGAAGAGATTTTTGTGGGGTTTCCTCTCCAGGAGAGGTTTTGGCCCTGGTTAGCAACCTACATATTGTGTCCTTGTGTATTATTTATATTCATGTTTTGGTAGTTTTTAAATGACAAAAAAAACATAATAATAAGAGAAGAAGAAGCTAATAATCAATAAAGGGAAAATAATATCACAAGCAGTTATCAAGTCTAAGAGAAATCACTTCAATTGTATCCCTATTGATTTCTCAACAATTGGCATTGATACTGTTAAGTGGTTGTATTTACATGGTTTTATCTTTGCACTTATGTTACCTTGTGGTACTCCTTATGCATTCATGGTTGATACTCACTCAATATGTATTGTGGTCCATGCCTTGAAATTAAAAATTTCTCCTCCTTTTCCATGCCCCCATTGTTTACTATTCATATTTTGATGTTGCAAGCATAACTTTTCTTTTCTTATTACTCATGAGACATGGAGTAATTTATTGTTTCGCTAAACATGACAACACATGTACATATTTTTAACATGTTCCTGGATTGTTATTAAATTTTTATCTGAAAACTATTAAGCTGATGTTTGGCATACATGTCTTTATTGAGACTTTGTTATATATGTTTTCATTTATATTTTCATTTAACACAATGTTGCACCTTTTCCATCCCACCAAAATTCTCACACAAATGTAATGAATTAATTGTCACATGGATAGAAATACTTGTATGCCATCCATACCTCTTGCCTTCTCATTTTCACTCTTTGCTTAACCTTGTCCATATTTTGACAATTTATGAGCTTGGCTATGAGAAACAATCAGAATAAATTGCACTTTTATCTTTTACATGATTCATTTGAGTGTTTTTGCATCTTGGTTGTAAGAGTGGATGGAGTGATAATGCTAACTTGATCTTTATCCTTTCATGCCTTGATATTATATGAGTTTTGGGGAACTTAGAGCTCATTGTTGAGGTATAGATAGAGAAATGCGAGCTAACTAGAATATCTAAAGAGGATGGAGGAGAAAAAAAATCATTTTTTGTCCATTTTGATCTACATTTCAAAGAGTTAGGGAATTTAGCACAAACAAGTCACTTATATTTAGGTGACTATTTGATGTTCAACCTCTTTTTTCATTTTCTTCCTAATTTGAGACCACACTTGAGAATTCAATAAATTAACCTTGTTACACATCATGATAATTTCCACCTACTTCCAATGTTGATGGATTGGGTAATTTTGGTCCTCCTATTTGATGCAGGGGCATGAGGCTTAGAGACAAAAGTCTTCATTAATTATTCCAAAAATCCAAAAAAAGTTACAAGCAAAGGTGTTGGTACCTTTAGCTATCAATTTACAGTTGTAATAGATAGGGTTGAACTAGTATTTAGGAAGATTGAACAGTTTTAGATTTGTTTCAGCATATTTAGCTTCAGTTGATAGAATTTAGGAAGATATTATGTAATTATGATTTTGTCTAAATTTGAATAATTCGATCCTCAAGAAGAGGTCGATTGTTATGTAAAAACCTATAAATGTAACCTCTGCAAAGGAAGAATTCAGAATTGGATGTAGAAGAATTTATTGTGAGGGTTTTGGCCTCTGTTTTGATAAAATTACAGTGTTTGTTTAACTATTGTTATACTTGGAAAATCCCCGAAGGGTTCATTCCTTTGAATTCATTGAGTTATGGTTTTTCTGTGTAGATTATGAAGTATAATTTGAAAATATATTAATCTTCTGTGTAAAGGTTCAGAGGAATCAAAGAAACTCTGGTTTTCTTTATTTGTGATCGGAATTGAAGAAGTTCTGTTTTCTTTGTTTTAAGATCGGGAAATGATATAGGTCTATGTTTATTAATTTACAGAGAGGAGAGGAAAGGTTCCAAGTGAATTTGAAGTTAAACTGAAATCCAGCGAAAACCCGCATTAAATGTGTTTGAAAATGAAATTTTGAGATTAAGCGGTTTTGGGAGAAAACTATTCATTTTCTTCGCACCACCTTTTGGGTTGAGAGCGGTTTTTCCTTTTTGAACGCGATCAAATCAGAATTTGACACGTCACAAGCGCGAAGCCACCCATTTCGCGTTGCTTTTGGGAGATAAAGCTTGGAGGTCGAATGAATGTGATTTCCATCTGATTTGATATATGGGAGATCCGACGGTGTTCGCGCTGAAAGCTGCGTGGGAGTTAACACAAGGTTTGGACCCGAATCTTTATGAAACTGAGTTTTGTTAAAAGTTTGAAATCCGGATGTATGAGTTCCGAAGGTCTTTAACATTGGTTAAGTGCTTTATTATAATGTTCCGAAGGTTGTAATATCGGTTCAAAAGAAGCTTTATTAAGTGTTTCATTTCCGAAACATTTCCGAAGGTTTTTAACGAAGGTCATTACATATTTTAAAGTGCTTTATTATAATGTCTCTGAAGGGTTTTTAAACCTTGTTCCAAATATTTAACACTTTTTAAAAGTGCAGCATTATGTTATAAAGGTAAGTTATAATTTTTTCAAAGGACAAAAGGGACTTTAGCTTCCGTGGTGCATTTTGTTAATTTTATCAATCAGATTTCATGCAATTTGATGATTGAGAGTGGAAATAAGGAATTGGAACAAATTCCTCCTGAGTTAGAGAACATTGTAACCAAGTTTGAGAAGCTCTCCTTAAAGCCTGCACCCAAACTGCCATAACTATTATTGATGGTTTAGTAAAAGCTAGAGAATATTTTCATTTCATGTCTAATGCCTTTTCCTTCCATTCTAAAGCTACTACTCAAGTTATGCTTCCTCTTGCAATTGTGATTTTCAAATATTCCCTTGGAATAAAGAGTAAAACATGGATGAATACTTACCCATGCATTCTAAAGGGTTCCAAAGGCCTTTATTGTAACCCACATTGTTGATATTATTGGTACTACCTCTCTTTCCAAGAGCCTCATGGAAGATTCTACTACTTTCTGTTCTAAATACCATTTTGCTACTCATTTTACGAGGAAGATGAATACCAAGACATTTTTTGATGATTTCCACATATGCGGTTTCTCACCTCATCCATGCCCTAGGGACAACTTGATCCTCTTCTAGATCAAGTCCTAATTCTCTTGGTCATGTTCATAGTTTGGTTTGGTTTTACACATGGTAATGGATGAAATCATAGTATTATTATTTTTTAAAACATAGTAATGTGATTTGTATATTGAAAAAATATTCGAGTGTTATTCTTGTGATATGTGTTGGGTAATTTAATTGTGATTTAAATTACTTAGCATTAAAATATCAATCTAGGTTTGTATACTTGTTAAGTACACTTGCACAATATATGTTAAGAAATCAGCTTCAATTTTAATTCCAAAATAAAAATTTTAATAGCAACAAATGAATGGTAAACCTATGCAAATGAATCAAAAGAATGCGATGACGTGAAAATGAAATCTTAATCTAAAAATAAATTGAATTTTAAAGATTGCAAATGCAAGGAAATCTAGTCAAAGAGCACACACATAATTAACTTTTATGAAAGCAATGAAATTACTATTCTTGAAGGCTATAAAAGCAAAGAGAGCAGTTCTAATCTAATGAAAGCAAGAACAATCTATTCTAGGAAACCAAATAAATTTTAATCTAATTAAATTATTTGAACTTAATCTAGGAAAGCATTGAAAAATTAATCTATGAAAGTAGGTAAATCTAATCTATAAAAGCATGTAAACTTAATCTATGAAAGCATGAAAACTTAATCTATGAAAACAATTGAAATTTAGTCTATGAAAGCATGGAAATATTTAATCTAGGAAGGCAAGTAAATATAATCTATGAAAGCTTGTAAATTTAATCTATGAAAATGACACCATTTAACTATGAAATCATTGAAGATTGTAAAGCAATTCATAAATCCAGTGTGTGTTCAAATCTTAGAGTTCATTCATAAATTAAAACCGCAATTTTCCTAAGAATGTTTGTGCAAGAAAATTATGCTATGAAATAATTTATGTGAATGAAATGAATGTGCTTATTCTAAAAAAAAACATAAATGGAATGAGAAATAAATCATCTAATCATAAGACTTGAAATAAACATTGAATAAATAAGCATAAAATAAACTAATTTATCTTGCAAAAATAAAACATTAAAATACACTCATACTCATCAGGTGGCCATTCTGAAGTGCACGAGAGGTGGAAAGTTAGGAAAATATTAATCAAATACCAGATCTCATCATGTAGGCATAACCATATCAAATGATTATATTAACTGAAGTGAAATTCAATAGTATTAATAACATCAAGTATAAGCATATCCAATCCTTAGCATTCAAAAAATTAACACACCTTTGACTGGAGAAGGCACTCCTACTTATACAAAAACTAAGATAATAAATTAATAAATGTAGATCCACATATCTCTCCTAGATCCGCAAATATCTCATGTGGTTACAACCATGTGTTAACATCTAGCAAGTAAAATCTCTTTATATCCTCTCAAAAATATCTAAAATATTTGATAGGAGACACTTATAAAAACTTCCATGATTCTTCTTCCTGAAATGTACATGATCAATGATCTCATATCTTCCTCAAATCTTCCTTAAAGCTTCAAGAGTTTGAAGAGGAAACTCGTATTTGATACTTAGAGGCCAAATATGACTTTGTTGTAATCTTCCAATATACCTACACACATCACAAAACTCATCCAACTTTTATATATAAGTGAATACATGTTATTTTTCTAGTATGTAACCATAAATTCACTCAAAATACCAAAATAAATGTATTGGAAAATAATGTGTCTAAACCCATATTTAATCATGAAGATGGTCTTAGTGTATGGTTATCGAGCTATGGAATATGGTAAATACCAAAGGAAAATGAAAGAAAAGAGGGTGAGATGGATGAAATTTTGGAGACCCAACAATATGCATAGAAATTTAGTTTTGTGTTTGATATGTGAGAGTTATGTGTATATCCACATACGTATTTTGTGTTATAATGTGGCTCTTTGAATAGAGGTGATGACATGAGGATGGGAAGTGCTTAATTTATTTTATAGAAGTGTTGGGAATTTTTATCCTTGGTTTTTGAATGGTAAAGCTTGTCATTATTCGATTATTCTTATCATTTATTTGTTATGTTTTTTTGTTATGATTATAAGAGTTGTCAGAAGGAGATTAATGGAGGTAACATAGTATATTTTAGAGTTATAATGTTGTTTCAAGCTCCAAGAACTTACATCCTATGGTACTTTAGTGTTCAATTTGCATTTGGAGGTGGGTCCCTTTTACTAGAGTTATTTTTCCTTAAGTCGTGAATTTTGGAAATGTTCTGTTTTATTTTGACCTCTCAATTTTAAACTATAAAAATAAATTATATGATACTCTTAAAATAAATAAGTAACTTACCTCCAAGTTATTGTAAATTTAAGATATGGAGAGACACGTGGTAGAAATACAAGGTATGTTAAAGCTCTTTTTATATTTGCATCCATTTTTTATTTGGAAGGATTTAATGGTGTTGGTGATATCATGAAGTTGTAAGTAGGTGAAATCCTCCAATTTTTACACTGAGGTACACTTGATATTGATTGTTAAAAGTGGTTGTTTTAATTTAAAATTGCTGGTATCTAAATGATTAAAATGTCTTACATATTTCATATACCAACTCAAAGGTTACTTTATCTTTCTTGAAGTTGGGGGTGATTTCCTTTCTTAATTTTCATAAGGTGCTTGAAAATTTTGGTACAAATTGAGTACTTTGAAGCTTGTTTCTCGCAAACAAGGCTAAATTGTTCATTTTCTTGTTAATTTCTAAGTATCAACATTATATCTAAGTTTCTACAACTATTTCATCCCCAAAAATTACTTTAAATCAACATATAGAAATTTTATTGTAAAATAAAATCTGAAAATTGTAAAGCATAAATACTTTGGTACATTTAACTCAAAAAATCAGCAGCGGAATTTTGCAGAAAATCAGTAAAAAAAATAGCCACAAAAACACAATGGAATTGTCCAAACAAATTATCCTTCATCAAATTCTCTCTGGAAAATTAGGGGCTCCCTTACTAGGGAAAATGGCTCTAAAAAATATTGAAATTACAATGTAAATAAAACTGGAAATATTCAAAAAAACTCCAGAAACAATAATATCCTTCTCCTACACAAGCCAAAAAACCCTACTTAGCCTCCCACATGTGGTTGATTAGTATCCTTACATTTTGATCAATTTTGTAGTTTTCTTCTTGTGTCTTCAACCTCTCAAACCTACAATTGGCTCTCACAAGTCTGCTAGAATCTCTCCAAATGAATATGCCTTCATCCTCTCCCTTAAGATCCTTTTATAATTTCAAATTGAGAAAAATCCCTGACCCTCTATATCCAAAGTGATAGACATCCAAGTTTCAATCCTAACCCACTTAGATCAATGGTTGGGATTAGATATAAGTCACTTAAATATTTTGTAATATTCCTAATTAGCCCAAGCTAATAGGAATATACTATTTTGTTTTCATTTTCTTGTTGCAAGAAAAAATTTGTAAAGGAGGATAAATTAAACTCCTAAAACAGAAAAATAAATCAATGCCCATGTGAACAAGGCCAAATCTAGGCTGCCTTAGCAAAACACCCTTATGTGTGAAAGGGATTAAGTCATTTGACTGGGTCAACTAGACCAAATCAACAACGCTCTCTAGATACATTGAACCACCTAGATGCACAGTGTAGTTTTAGTTGGAGGCTAATCATGTAATGCAACTAAATCATTGAGATGGTTTAGGGTTTGGAAAGGATTCCATCTTATTTAAGGAGGAGAAGGACAGGATGAGAAGGGTTGTTGATTGTGTATATTTCTGAATATACTATATGTTTAGACATATATCATTCTCTGTTGTTTAGCTGAGGATAGTGTTGTTTAGCACTAGGGTGTTCCTGTTCGGGAATCTCCATTGAGGAGCTCTTGGAATATTCTTGCTTATCTCATCCACTATCAGGCATTTGGCCAAGCTCATCTTCCAACTACAACACAAATCATGTTGAGGATTTGGTTTTCCTTGTAAGCTGCAGCAAGTGGAGGCTAGATCTGCTCAGATCTAGGCCATTCTAAGGCCTCTTTTCACTGCAAAAGTCTTCTATCCCATTGTCAAGAGAGTTCTAAACCTTTGGAGCTGATATTTCAGACCTTGGCATCAAGCCAATCTAGTGCTTCAACCTACAGCGCATTTTTCCTTCCAGGACTGCGTTATTTGCAAGAAGGAAGTTGCAGGGTGTTTTGACACACTTTTTGAGGAAATATCTCTAGTGTTGGGGTTCTTCCCTTCACTATGGTGATCCATGGATTAGATTTTTGATCCATGTTCTATAAAGATCTGATCTGCTTCTATTGTAATTATCTTCAGAAATTTCTGAATACTACTACAGATCTGCTACTTTAGATCTCAGATCTACTCTCTGTGTTGCATGTTTTGATCAAAACCCCAAGGGGAACTTGTAAAGGAGCCTTTCTAGTGTACAGATCTGAAATAGATCTGATCTTTTGTACACAGATCTACTCTATATCTGGAGTGTAATATAAATTTTTTGCAACTCTTATAAATAATGTTGTCAAGCTATTTTGCAGTCAATACATGTGTTTCAACCCTCTTTCTTGAGGAATTTCTTCTATTCTTGTCTTCTACATTCTATTGTACATTGTATGGGCTTCAATATGGATCTGATTTATTGTTGTATAAGTGAATATTGAGCCTTCTTATTGGTCTCCTGTTGTTGCTCTCCAAAACTGCGTTATTTTCCTGCAGTACTATTGCATATTGTTGCAACCCCATTCTTGGGTGTTTTTCAACCATACTAGGTGTGGGAGGTTTGTTTACCTCACCTAGTTTGATTTGTTTTTGCTCCCCTTTTGGATTTAGATGCTAGATCTCCAGATTTAAGGGATCCAAGGGCTGCAAACTCATTTCAGTGCACATAATTCTAAAAAGTGCGTTATTCCATTAGGTATTGTTGAGTGTTCCCATTTGGGGATATTACATATTTATCCTCAAAAAAATTCTCAATTAGTCAACATTAATCAATTAATTAATTAACTTGTGTTTTCCTAAATTACACTTAGGAAATAAATCATATTAGTTGTTCCTCTCAAACAACACCAAAATAGGACTTCTTTCCCTAGCATGCAAGACACTAGCCTATACAAAAGACCTTTAGAAGCTACAAACTCAATGTTTCTAAATTTTAATTAAAGGACTCTCTTTCAATAAAAAAATTGGAGCTTGGGTCACATTACCAGTTGTTTATTTTTATTTCTTCTTTTACGTACAATTTAGTTGTACTTACAGTGTGCATGAGTAAATTTTCCCTTTTCATTCAACATTAAGCCTTGGGTTCATAAAATTTGTTCATTTTCTTACATTTTCATTATTTTGTGTTTCTTTTTTTCTTTTTGCTAGTTAATTAATACCTTCACTTATTAAAAGAGGATCGAGAGCATGGAGAACACTAATAATGATATTTTTAACTTTGATTTTGTTTCCCCCTCTATGATGGATAACTTCAACATTAAAATATTATATATATTTCTTCCTCATTACTCTTACAACATCTTTTTACAAAGAACACATAATGGAAGTCGAGGACCTTTGATGGCTATAAACTTGGGTTCTAATCCCATCCATTGTCTTCTTTGGTTGGTAAGAAATATAAATATTGGTAATTTATGTTTGAATCATATGACTTTGGGCATCAATATATTGATTAATCTTATTCGATAGAAAGTCAACATATTTGAATATGTAGGTTCTTTGAGATATAACCATTGGCTATAACTTATGTTTAAATCTAACTCCTATTCTTAGTTTCAATTATTTAGCTCGAGATGGCCTTTAAAATAGTTTGGAAGTTCACTTTCTAATAATATTCTATTTATGTTCTATTTTTCTATTGTTGAGAGGTTTGGGTGAAGCATTACCCATAAATTAACCTAGGTTGTAATATTGATGGATGTAGAGACCTTGTGCGTGTGAAGGAAATTATTAACCTTCCAAGTTGGTTTTGATCTGTCATTAAAGGAGCTTAACATGTGTCTGACAAGCCAAATTGGCTTAAGTGGACCTTAATATGGCATCTTATCCTTTATCCTTATTTAATCCTCTCAAAAATTAGTTTAAAATATGTTATTCATTCATCTAACTATTATTTATACATTCCCCTCCTCTTGATGGAGATGCCTATGAAATAACATATTTTTGGAGGACATGAAGTTATGTTGGCTACGGATATTGTCACAATTGTCTTATCCATTTATAAACACCCATCAGGGGATTTCTTATGACATAGGCATGAAATAATAAATCATGTCATTGGACATGATGAAAATATATGTTAGCTATGTATACTATCACAATAATCTTGTCCAATATGAGCACCCATTAAAGGATTTCAAATGGCATAGCTATGAAATAACACATAATTTTATTGGGCATGATGCAAAGCTACATTAACTATGTATGTTGTTACAATGGTCTTCTCCCTTATGGCACCCCTCAAGGGTTTTCATATGACATAGATAGGTTTATGTTCACTATTTTCATTGTTGAGAATGCTTGATTATATGATTAGCTGCATTGAATGTTAAAGAAGAAAAATCACATACAAGTGTACAATATTTACTCCACTTTTTTGAAACATTCATTAGGCATAAGGAATATCATGTTATCTTTAACATGTGTTATAATTTTCTAAAAGACCTTTAATTATAAGAACAATTGTACAAAATATACAACATTTATAAAAGTACAAAACTCAAAATTAACACAATTTGTAAGAGAATAATAAAAAAATTATTAGTCATAGGTTTTACTTTGGGCTATCATTTAAGGTTAGAATCCTTCAAATTCATGTGCGTGAAATTCAATTGTTTTGGTAAATTGTCCAAAACATGCAAAGTTTAGTCGCAAGGGGCTACCAATTCATAGTCACCTTGATAATCACAAAAAATAACTCTAAAACCACCTTGGATAGGGTCAAGTGAACTCTCTTCTATATAAAAATATGCTTTTGTTTTATATTAATGTTGTGTTTAGCCCTCAATAGATCCCAAACCCATGGGTTGGTGACTTCAAAAAAATTTAAGCCTCACTAGTGTGATTTTTTTGGTTACTTCACTTGATCATCCATGACAACAAGGATGAATCCATATAATACACAAATGATAAATAATATTTATTGATTATTAACAAACATATATTCCATTATGATTTCATGAGTACAATGTATGTGTATATAAATGCATGTAGAGGGTTATAAGTCATGTTCTATGGAAAAAACATCATTTTTCATTATTATTGTATTGTTGATAACTTCCTTATGACTACTACGACATAATATTAATTTATTACATAGTATTAATATACTCTATGTATACTAAAAGTATTATCCCCTTAAAAATGCTTGGTCCTCAAAGTATACGCAAGTACAACTTCTCCCAAGAGAATTAACCATATTCTTGTAACTATATAAGGTTAAATACATAAGGCAAAATGATATTTGAAGCTTTGAACAGTATTGCCATATATAGTTATCAATCCAACCCAAGTGGATTATTTATGTAATTTAGTATGATCAGTAAGATGTTGGATGTGATATTCTTTTTTGTTGACTTTGAGTTTTAATGATCTCCATATCTTGGATCTATAAGTAGAACATTGAATTTGGTTAGGTAACCTTTGATATTGTTACATTGATTATTACATGCTATGACTTCTAGAATTTGATTATTGATATGGTGCCTTGAACAGTTGAACCTTCTTAATATTTTCATGGTTGACTTGTAATAACATGTTTATATTTTATATTTTCATATTGATTGTTGTGTCAATGACTTCATCAATGGTGATTTATTGAACTCGGTTTTTATGCTACTTTATCTATAATTTCATCAATAATGAAATTTTAGTTTTAGTTTTAATCAATTCCATTGAGGTTTCTTTATCTATAGTTGTTTGAAATATATTCACTACTAAGAGGGGGTGGTGAATCAATAGTGGTAGTCTTTGTATCAATTATCTCCAATTTAAATTGTTTCCTTAACCTCAAATATCCATGGGCATCCACACATTAGTTCATAAAAATATATGAGCAACAATAAACTAAAACCATAATAATCATGAGCAATAACCACGAAAAAACAAACATGTACACACAAGAACACAAGTATTTCTAGTGGAAACCCTTTCGGGAGAAAACCACCCTATTGTTGTTGTGTTGCTCAATTCTTTTTATTATCCGCTGAACAAATTGTTACATGGATTAGCTTAATACCATAAGCTAGAAGACTTGGCTTCCCTTACAGTGTGCTAGCATTTATCAATTTGTAAATTTGTTTCTCTCATGGATCTACGGACTACCAACCGCTGGAAGATCATGTTAGAGTCAGAATATGCATTCTGCCATCAGTGATCAATATCATGTCTTCATTTCTCATTTTAGGTGTCCCATTCTGAAATTTTTATATCATTCCATTAGTTCATGCTAAAAATTATTTCACTGATGGTAGCTTTCCTCAATAAAAATTCACCCTCCTTCAGAGAACCATATTTGCTGACTCGCTCCCATGTCCCCTTGAGCATAATAATACCTATGAAAATGCTCATTTCACCATGCCTTGTATCAGTTAAAGTCAGTCATGGAGATGATTAGGTCTTAAAGTCTCAATAGGTCATTAGGGTTTTATTTTTCAAGGTCCAAAATGCATTACTCCATCCAAATAAAGTCAGCAAAGCATATGAGAGTGACTCAAATACATTTTATCTTCCTCTACAGAAGATCATCACTTTGTAACTATTATGTTCTTTAAGTTGTAATTATTTCAATGATTTTTATATCAAAATGATATTTTGATATAAAATCAAATATGTAATTTATTTTTCATTTTTTCAAATGTAATTTTATGTTTTTATATGTAATAAATTATTCCCTAGCTGAAAATTCAATCATTCTTGCCAGACTGAATCAAAGAAGGTCAAGCTCCACTAGCTAAATCAACCTGCAAAGCAAAAAAAGTCAGAAATATCAAAGAGTATCATTGTCAAAGTTTGAGAAGAAAAAGTGAACATAAGGAGAGTGGGTAATTCAAATTATAAATATAATCCACTAGATTATAAATACATTCAAAACCTCAAAGAAAAGTCTATTTGTTTCATTCATCCTTCATCAATCCTCAACAAAGGAGAAAATTCGCATTTTCAGTGAGCAAACAAGAAAATTTCCAGGGTCGCTACGCATTTGAGACAGTCGCTACGTGTTTGAGGGAGTCATTGCACGTTTGAGAAGGTTCGTTGCGCATTTGCCCAAATTTCTCAGACCATTTTACCTGGACGATGCGCGTTTGAGAGGGGTCGCTGCGCGTTCGCAAGGGTCGCTGCGCGTTTGCTCAAAAATTCAAAAAATTGTCTTACAGCCTCCCACTCCATCAGCCAATGCCAAATCTCTGCATAGGTTTTATTCAAAGCTCCATTGATCAGTGAGTAATCCCTAGAAATTATCTCATTGATACATTTTGTGCTTTATAATCATTTGAAGCTTTTTATAAGGAAGAAACCCTAGTTCTCATTTCCATCCTAATCCCTAAACTATTATATATTTCCCTTCACATTCCCATATATATTTTTCCATATCCCCATTCCCTAAAGAAATACCATTCCTAATACTTCTAAATCCTATGGTTTTCACTAACCTAGGTTCCCATTCACATTCCCATTCCCTCCATTTCCCAAAACACTTCCTATCACTTCAAATTTCCTCCATTTCATTCCATCACCCTAGGGTTTCTACTTCATTTAAGGCTAAAGAGGAGAACAGAAGTATTAGTGAGGAATAGAGACCGAATAAAAAGCCATATAAAAACGGATGGAAATTCATTATACATGAACCAACAACCACTAGAGAGCTTATGGCATCTCCCCTCACTCTGTCATGTTTTAATCATGTAGGTTGTTTTGAATTTTGTGAGAAAGTGAAAAAGATCCAGTATCATCCTATGTTGACAAGCTTTTTCATTTTCAATCTTCATGATATACAGGTCACTCTTATCAGGGTTAATTTCACTATGTCCACTAATATCGTTGTAGCCGCTACAGGGATCCCAAATGTAGGAGAAAAATGGTTTAACCAAGGAAACCTCAATCATTTTTACTATGAGCCATATCTTAAACCAAGATACAAGGATGAAAAAAATACAATTTTTCCTTTCTCTCATCTCCTTGATAGATATGTCCCCATGATGAAAATCATCATGAATTACTTCACCTGTGAGGGAAGGTTTTCTAGAATCTATTCCTATCATATCCGTCTCCTCATGCACTTCACTAGAGTCAAAATGCTTCACATACCCTATTATCTAACCCATAGCATTGACAAAATGGCATATATTGCCCAAAAAAGATATTATGGTCATCAAATGCAAAGTCTTTTCCACCACTCCCTCATCAAAATGATAGTCATGTATCAACTCACTAGAAAATTTGGCAGAATTTCCGACGGCCAATGCGTCGCTATTCCGACACATAGTCGTCGCAAGAGCGATAGTTTGAGGACGGGAAAAACATGGTTTTTCATAACATCGCAATTCTAACGCCTCGAGAAAGTGTCACAATAGCGTAATCTTTTCCGTCGCTTCAAAACAAGCGTCGCTCTTCCGACGTTTACCAAACCGTCGCTCTTCCGACATTTGTATAGTGTCGCAATTCCGACGAAATGTGGTCCGACGTTTTGAACGTCACTCTTCCGACGTCTTTATACTGTCGCTCTTCCGACATTTCTAAACTGTCACAATTTCGATGCTGTACAAAAGTGTCGCAAGACCGACGGTTTCCAGAAGCGTCCACGCTTTCCAAATGCGTCGCAATACCGACGCCAAGAAGAACTGTCGCAATATCGACGAACGTCGCAAGACCGACGAAAGTGTAAATCGTTAAAAATTTCGGAAGACCGACGCTTACGAAGCGTCGGTATACCGACGGCGGGTTCAATTTCTAAAAAAAAAAATGAAACTTTAAAACAGGACAGTAAATCTCCAATATTTGTTATGAATTGTGGGCGTTCCAATTTTTATGAACATAATTCGACCGTGAAATATTAATACCTCTGTTGAACCTTAGTTAGGACAACAATAGTCGACGTATATACGCATGGGGCCTAGCGCTAGCGGCCTTTCCACATCCAACGGTGGATAATACGTCACTCTGGCCTTGACGATCCAACGATCCAACTGGATATCACGCGAGTTAGTTGCACGATCGTTAAATCGAGATGAGAGTGGGTTTTCAAAACCGGTCAAGGCCACGTGTCGGTCTATGACATTGATCGCGTCCAAATGGGGAATACCGCTTACCGTACAAAGGCGGTGCGATATGCCGGAAACCCGTCTTTACTGTGCGGTCCTCAAGGTTCCGACTACTCTTACTCCAAGTTCCGTCCGCTTACCAACACCTTACTGCCATTGAACTCTGCCTCGTTGTTCATCCTTCGCGCGGCCATACCAAACGAACTCGGGCACGACCATTTCGAGGAGACACGACGCATTACATATGCCACAGTTTATGTCTTATGGTTCCAACAAGGTTAGTATCGACTCTGAAAATTGATACACCGGTCCTTGGTTCATTCAATCGCCTACACATTCACAACACTCATTACGACGTTTTACCTAGCTCATGGAGTTTCGAGCACAACATCTCCTTGCTCTACCACAGGCGCACGGGAATGTCATTAACCTAATTCACCCTCTGTTCACACAACTGATTATAGAGAAATTCCCCAACTGTTTGACACAGTTATCTATGGAATTCACCAATGCTCATAAGTCCTGAGTCATTAGCTCGTGTTCCATCGAGAACTCAACTAGTCTATATGCACATAACCTCATCACAGGGTTTCTTAATTACCACGGGATTTCAATTATCTTTCACCAGGATGCGTACATATATTCACACACAGAAAACTTACTCAATCAACACACATATAATACTAACAGATTCCTTATATAAATGAAATTTCTTACTGTCTCCTGGTCCTCAGCCATATCTTTGATACAATGGCCTCCTCTTCCCTATGCAGCTCTATGCAGTTCTCTTTGCAGGTCTTCTGTGCAGGTCTATCGCCTCTGTCACGGAGGTTTATTTTTATATCAATTACAATGAATCGATTCGAATTTCTCGATGACTCACAAACTCTTCAAATTCCTAACTCTGAGACTAACGCTCTGACAGACAGAGATGGACTCCTAGGATTAGTTTAACTTCTGAAACTGAATATCTCTTCAGGTGCCCATTAATCATTCGGGCAGTTACATTTTCTCTACAAATTAACTAAATTAGCTGAAATATGGATAATTTCATAGGGAAATAAAACATGAGACCCCCCTTTACATTTATTTATGTACAAAAGTTATCTTGGGCCTAATTCCCCTGCATCAGATAACATAGTGAGGGGCTAAATTTCCAGAGCTTCCATGCATCTGTAACATCTTCGGAGTATTTTCATGTGGTTTAGCTACCCTTGTCACTAAAATTGATAGTAGATTAAAGATGACAGATGTTTTCAGCGTAACAAGAGCCATTTCAGGTTTCATTGGAAACATTATTTAGAAAACACAGTTTGTGCAATCAATATTCATACCGAAGTAGCATATATTCAGTTTCACTATGACCTAATGTCATCATGTACTCAACAAGTCAATTGTTGCAGTGTCATACAACCTCAAGCCTCAAACATCTTTACAAGTGAGCATTTCAGGTCCGATTTAGAACAAACCTGTTAGAGATTTTACTGAAATCAAGTTACATTCTAATGCTCATTTAATATAGAGATTAAGATTCTGAATCTATGATGTTACTATTGTTGCCAATATTTTTATTGTACTTGTGCCATACCCAACTCCACTAATAGTAACAGCAATGTTGAATCCTGATCAGTCTCCATCCATGGGATTTTAATGGCCCTTAGATGTGAGATTCACATGCCAAATTGAATCATTTCATAGAATGACTCCACTGCATATTACTGCCTTTCAGCTATGACTGAGTATCAATTTTACCAATTTGGCTAGCACTTGAATATAATCCTAATTACATCAAATTTAAAAATTTGAGTCTAACCCTAAGTGCATAAAATTCTTCAAAACCCACTTACGCAACACAGTCTAGGAGGGGTTAACATGCCTATGAAGTATTTAAACATTGTTGAGGGCTAAGAATAGTTGGACTTTGCCAACTAACCAAACTCACTTTTGACCACTTCTAGTAACTTTAGCCTGTAGATGCTCTCATAAAAATAAAGTAGGTGGTCCAATAAAAGGAAGGGGATTGGTTGCGTGTTTCATTCCCTTTTTTTGTCAGCTGAAAGCTTTCCAAGAAGAATAAATCTATTGAAGCATGAAACTGATTTTGTTGCCGCCCCAACTACCACTGATATACATCATAATGTGTCATAGTTTACTGTAAGCCTCTATTGAGAGTGGGCAGCACTAAATCCAAGTAATTCCCCTCATCCCTTAAAAGACGCCTCTAAATATAACTAGAAATTTCAAATAGTTCGTAAAGGAAAAGTACAAAGATATAACAGATCTGTGTTGAGCCAAAAACCTGTGCATTCACAACAAAAATGGGATGGATAAAACTTAAAAACAATTATGGACTTTGAAAAAAAATCATCTTATGCATACAAAATGAAAGAAGCATTGGCATACTACTATGTTTACAAATTTAAGAACAGGCAGAGTGAGTCTCCGGGCAACACAGTTTCATGTGGAGACCCTAGATTCTTGTACCCACAATATCTAGTGACTTATAAAATGATTTCCAAAACAATGCCTTTGCTATGCATGTAAGAACACCACCTGTATAATGAGGGAGATGTAATATTGTCTAAGAATCAGATTTATACAGAGTGGTCCAATATTGTGTATTTATGGAAGATACAACTGATTTTGGCATGAAACATGTATCCAAGATTTCAATGTGCCTTATTTCAGAGCCCATTGATGATTTACTATGAAACCTAAACTTTCAAAACAAACACATTGAAATCACAGGATCTCCATCACGAATATCATAAATATTAACTGTATTTTGGGCACTGGCAGTAGATACCATAAGAGGCCCACATGGCATGTACCACCAATGTTGATTCTTTGGCACAACATTTGCAAAGCCAAAATTTCTCCCCGAGACATCCCTCTCTGCCAAAACTGGAGAGATGGTACTGGACGTTGAAGTGAAGGCCTCTAATTCAGTATGGAATGCCATAATTTCTTTATTATAAAAGTCCCATGAACAGAAATCTGAGTCCAATGTACAACCTGCAGATGCTGCCACAACATATTTACGAGAGCGACCATCTGAACCAACTGCTCTGATCAACCAGCAATCACCCCACATGTTTGGGGTAAGCCCATATGGAGCTTTATATTCAGCCTTCTCCTGGAGATTGGAAAAAAACAATACTGAGTATTACTCATACATCAACTACCCTTTATGTTAAGGTAAAATTTAAAGAGTGCATAAATATTCTTGAAATCCCAATCATAGTTTCTAGAAAATTTCAACAGTTTTTGAAATGAACTACATCCTATTTAAACTACATCAAATATTTAGGCAAATCATTTTTTTAAATAGAAATTGGTGAATTTTATTTCAAATATATAAATTTAAACCATGAGAATAATCTAACCCCTAGGATTTTCCCTATTTCTAATAGAAAATCCCAAAATGTATAAATTATAACACCCATAAACCCCAAAATTAAGTACAATAATTAAAACCTCCACACCTCTGAATTTGCTATATCGTGAAAAGAGAAGCATCCATCATCATGAGAAAGCAAAACTGATTCTCCTTCTGATACAAACCAGCCTGCAGTAGATGTCTTATGGCTGAGTTGATTCAATCGATCACAGGAAACCTCTTCAGTTTCTTCAATATTTCCAAAATGCTCTGGCTTATTTTCCTGATCATCATCAAAGTCCATATTTTCATCACATTGAACTAGTTGGGGTTCATTACGATCAGGTCCAGTGCCTATTGCAGAGCTTCGGACATCCAATCCAATATTGGAATTTCCATACTCGTTCCCATTAGATATTGTAAATCCTGCTTTTGGATTTAATTCGGTAAGTTCAATAGCACTAGAACTGGATTCAGTTGATTTAGACTTGGTATAGTTGTCCTCTGATTTGTATTCCGATACAACACTATACTTGTGCTTCAACGCAAATAGAAATTATGCAGCAATGGGATCTTCATCTATGGGGCTTATGGATCTTCCCTCAAAAACATCCTGAATATCTGATTCATTTTCATTCAACTGATAATGAAAATCCACCCTTGTCTTCAGCACAACAAGCTGAATTGAAGGCCGGTTTTTCAGCAATTTATCGTGGGGGTAAATCCTGTCTTCCAGATCTTGACTATTTAAGCGTTTAATTGGTTTTTTCAGAGACCTGACCATAGAATCAAATGAATCCTGCGAATCCTACGAAATAATAAACAATAGTAAGGCCATTATTTATTGGTTTGAAATAATAAACAACATGCCACAAACCCACATAATTAGTAAATTATTTAAAGACAATAATTCCTACATATTAAAATATAAAGTTATAACATACCATCTCATACTCGAACATAACATCTGTATCAATATTCTTCTTTTGTATCTTCTTGATCATCATCCAACTGATCGACATCTATATCAACATCTGATTCAGAAACAGTGTTGAAATTATCGACCATGTCATCATCATCATCAATTATGTCATTTTCAATAATATCCTCATCGACATCATCATCAATAATTGTTGCCTCATCTCCTATGCCCGGTTCATCTTCTAAGATATCTTCTTTGTCTATCAATGCATCTTCCTGCTCATCTGCCATTGCATCATCTTCTTCTTGATCAATATCATCTTCTTCCTCTACAGTATACTCTACTGGCCTTCCTCTTGGATCATATCTAATAGCAAATGACCATTCGTTCTCACCTGGAACCTCTGAGTAAAAGACTTGTTCGCATTGGCTTGGAAAAACATAGCGATCTTTTCCTGCTTCAAACTACGATGTTTTAACCATTGGAAATCCATTGTCATGTTGAATAAGTGTTCTATCATCATCACGTACATTCATTCGTAGCTTATACCATTTGACGTCGAACAAAACTATTTTGAAGGAATTAAAGTCACACTCAACTATATCATCTAAGAACCCATAATATCTATTTTCAGATTCTCGAGGATGTCTGTCACTCATGGAGGAAACATTAGTGACCTGGAATACTGTAGTTATCCCACTATCATAAGTTTTCCTATTATCATCCAACTGTTTAATGTGAAATTTACGACCATTGCACCACATAGCCTTGTGGTGTTTCAACTGCAATATGCCAAACATGAAAAAAGATGCATTCTCAATTAATAATTAATCATATAATTTACACAGCATGAAAATTAACTGAAAAATCAAACTTGTTGTCACATTATAAATATAGTATAAAATAAGTAATGAATAAAATAGGTGAATTAATTGCTTACCTTTCTATCTTTCAAACCATATGATAAATCGATTTCCCTGTCCGTAACGTTTCCATCTCCACTACGATACACTTCTCTAATCAATTCAGACAGTAGTTGCCATGATAACCTACTGTCATTACGTGATTTACATGTTTCAATCCATTCACTCATCCACTCAAGATTGTTTGCAATGTATAAAAGCAGTGCCTCATAATCTTGAGCACCTGAATAAAAAAAACAATAATTCACCAATATTAATAAATATTACTTATAACCATGGTAAATTATATTAATTAATAAACTATGAAAGAATAAGACCTAAATGAATATAATGATCATATACATTATGTAAAAAAATGAAACATTATATGTATTATACATAATAAATCTTTTACCTCTCACTTTCTTCATTCTACCTTTTCCCAACAGGTGCTCCACTTCAAATTTTTTGATGGAGTTCACATCCCAAATGAAATCCACCGCCTTCATGGCTGGCGCATCTAATATAGGAAGATAATGACTAATATCCACCATGGATTCATATAAGACATATCCCTCCACCATAGAACCCTCAGTTCGTGCTCTTTGCCTAACCAAAACCTTGAAGGATTTCAGGTGCCTCTCGACCATCCACATTGACCTCGTGTGTACTAGTCCACACATTTCAATCTCCTCAACTTGGTGTATCAAGTAGTGTTCTTGTGCATTGAAAAATATTTGAGGTAGATACTTTTGCATTTCATACATTAGCCAAGGAATTTCTCTCTTCCAATACTTTATTTCATCTTGATGGATTTCTTTCAATGACAACCATCTGAAAATCATTACGCAAGATTATTTCAATGAAACATAATATATATTTCATTACAAGTAAATTAATACATCATTTCATCAAGTACGAAAAGAAATTGTAGCAATTAGATTTTGCATATAAATCAAAACTACTTACCTCATGTATTTACTAATACCATATATAACTTGTTTGAAATTGTTGTCGAAGTCGTTTGGGAGAGATACAGGTAGAACATACTATAACAATAAAAAATGAATCGTTATTGGTTTCTAAATTAAACAGAAAAAAGAAAAATTTAAAATATGTATTCAAGCAATAACATACAAAAACGTATACCAAAAAAAATACCTTAACAAAGGTATGCCAATCATGTGTTTTCACCCCACTGAAGTCACCTTTCTTCGTTAAGATATTATTTATGTTTGAAGCAAAACCTGTTGGAAATTTAATTCTTCTAATGACCTCTTTTACATCATTGCTTTTTTGTTCTGTTAATAACCATGGAATATTATTATAATTTCGACCTCCATTTTTATTTGATCTGTCGATCACACTTTTCATTGCATGATTCGATTTCTCAATGTCAGCACAAATTTTGCCAATTTTATCTCTATCATGTGCACCATCTATGGTTCGCCATAACATTTCTGTCACATTCTTCCCGAAATGCATTGTATCAAACAAATGATCTATTTTTAGGTCCTCATAGTAGGGAAACCTCGCGAATTGAGAAGGATAACATTTCATTTCAGGTGGAAGTACAATATTAGTACCTTCACCGTGACGATGACCTTGATATTATTGAATAAAATAAATCAGAACAATATTAATTATAAAATACAATAAAATAAATTCATTAGTTAAAACAAAAATTCCAAACATTACATAAACAAATAATATATATATATATATATATATATATATATACACACACACACACAAATTACGTACTAGCTGCTTGACAATTATTAATTCTGTTATATTCCAACATCCACAATTGAGGTGTCATTCTTCGTGATTTTAATCCAGTTTCTTCTTTATCATTGAAAAGATGTTTTTCAATAGTAAGATACTTATGGTTCCTAGGGAGGAAGTGCCTAAACTCATCAAACACCATCTTTCTTAAGTCTGGCAAATGACGATACTTCATCTTAGGGCCACAAATTGGACATGCAAATCTACCCTTTGTTTGAAGACCTGCAATAGATGGATCAATAACAATTAATATACTATGAGATCATTTTTAAAACATGCAATATGGTATATCCAATTTAGATAATTATGTATCATATTAAAGTGCAATGAAATATTACATACTACAAACATGTGTTAGTCCTGGGGCATCATGAATTGTCCATACAAGCATTCCACGACATTGAAATCTCTTCTGCTTGATTGGTTTGATATATGTATATATAAGTAAGTAAATAAATAAAATATATATTTATGCAAAAAACGAGAGGAATGAAAATGTTACATTCAAAGAAATAATGTATCAAATACCTAGAATAATCATAGTCAACATTATGTGCTCCCTCTTTATTGACATCCAAGGAGGAATTTTATTGTTGATAACGAAAATAGGCCACACTGAGTAAGTAGATCTAAGCTCTCCGAATGGATTAACACCATCGGCTGCCAATGAAAGCCTGACATTACGAGGTTCATTTTTAAAATCTACATATTTTTCCTCGATTTCTCTAAATACAGAACCATCTGCAGGCATTCGAAGAAAACCATCTCCACTTCTATTCTTTGCATGGAAATCCATAAACTGTGCTATGTTGTTACACCCGAACATTCGCTGCAAACGTGGAATTATGGGAATATGACGAAGAACCTTTTGAGGCACCTTTTTGGTTAGTTGATCTGTTCGATATCTACTGGTACCACATTTCAGACATTCTGTTTTCAACGCATGTTCTCCGTAATATATAATATGACCTTTAGGACATGCATCTATAGTGTTATATTCCATTCCAAAGTGTTTCATAATAGCACGTAGATCTCGATATGTTCGAGGTAAAGTATTTGGCGATGGTAACAAATATTCACCCAACAATCTACAACAGAAACAAAAAGTAGTGTCTTGTAAAGATTATTAATCATATATATATATATATATATATAGAGAGAGTGAGAAAAATATATATATATATATATATATATATATATATATATATATATATATATATATATATATATATATATAATAGTTATTAAAACCGGAACCGGTGACCGGATCGGTGGAGCTAATGAACCGGGTTTCGAACCGGTGACCGGATCGGTGGAGCTAATGAACCGGGTTTCGAACCGGAACCGGTCTAACTGGTAGCGATCAGATCTCAATGAACCGGTTTAAAAAAAAATACATTAAATAATTATTTTTTAATAAAATGAAAAATAAATAAATAAATAAAAACTATTTTTAAGATTTGAAACCATGATTCCAAGCCAATAGAGACAAAATATGAAATTTTTTCTCATTTATATACCATGCAAAGGTGAATATATCAAAATGGCACCAAATGCAATACATATCATTGAAAAATACATAAGAAAACTTGTTGAAGTAATGTATCAGGTTTCTCTTATATTATTCACTGTGTTTTATTGCCGAGTTAATATTATAATATACAATCTGTCCCTGCTTAGATCTGTTGTCAATTCATTGTATCAGCCTTAAAGACAATTCTGGGTTCAGTATATATATATATCAGACCAGCATTTTGAAGATCTTGTATTCTTCATTATCTATGTTTGCTTGCCAATAAATTTCTAGAAAAAAATCTACAACACTTAGAGGTATTGAATTGGTTTATGAAACCCACTATTAGTGCTATTTGTAACAAGTTGAGAGAGCATTACAACTTCAGCAGTCTGCTCACAATGTGTTTGACAAAATTTATCACTGAAAAGATTCATTAAAACCCAGAAAAATCAGTAGCCAGTTTAGTGCATTTCCAAGCGGGAATTTTCTAGTGGTCAATTTATTATTGCCAGTCACATTTTCATTATGTTGTACGTTGTTGTCCCTTGAGTGGCGTCAGAACATTTGCATCAGTCTTGATGCCATGATCAAATTTCTTGTATGTTGTGTGAAAGGTTTTGTATTTATGCTGCTGCTATGTGTGAGCAGAGAGAGAGGGTCTAACAGTTCCTAGCTGAGTGTGAAATAAGGTTGTTGCTGATTGTTTTGAGAACAGAAATTTTCATCAAGTATACTTGATGAGTTGCATGCTACCAGAGATTTTATGCTAGCCAGCCTTGTATTTATCAGTCATCATGTGTATTGTTTCTACTATAAGGTGTTGAGTATGAGTTATTAGACAAGTTTGTTGCTAGTATAATAGAGGAATTTGCAGCTTATGGAGGAGACACTGAGGAATTTTCAACTCATGGAGGAGCACCTAACCAGCCGGTTAAGTACGGAACTGGCCATTTTATGCATAAACTGGCCGATTCCTTACTTAACCGGCCAGTTAGGTCTGGTTAACTGGCCAAAATAGGTGAGAATAGGCTATTGACCGGGTTGCAAGGCCGGTTCCAACCGGCAGCCGTCCTGACCCGCCGGTTTTGATAACTATGATATATATATATATATAAGTTATTATTTTACACATTTATTACAACTAAAAAAAGGGAAAATAATCAGCATTTACATATATGTGATCATATATACATATTTCATACCTTAGGAGTTGTGTCATACATTTGTTCGACAAATTATTCATAACCTTTAAGTTCGCCAGCAACAATAGCAGAGAGTTGGTGAACTTAAAGGTTATGAATAATTTGTCGAACAAATGTATGACACAACTCCTAAGGTATGGAATATGTATATATGATCACATATATGTAAATTTTGATTATTTTCTCTTTTTCTAGTTGTAATAAATGTGTAAAATAATAACTTATATATAAGTTATTATTTTACACATTTATTACAACTAAAAAAAGGGAAAATAATCAACATTTACATATATGTGATCATATATACATATTGCATACCTTAAGAGTTGTGTCATACATCTGTTCGACAAATTATTCATAACCTTTAAGTTCACCAGCAACAATGTAGCAAAGAGAAGAGTTGCATTTGAGTGTTCAAAAAGTCGTTCACTTGACCTTTTAATCAGAGGTACATCATAAATACCGTCACTATCTCCACCATCATCATCTGACTCACCATACAAGTCTTGGAGCATTTGATTTGTCCCATCATTAATGTGAACTGTCTCATTACTATCATCATGATCTACCTCCATGGGATCATTAAAATTACCTTCATCATTCGCTTCATGTTCTTCACCTTGTACAACATCATTTCCAATACTAATATTTGCTACAATATTCTCTTGTACTGGTGCAACATCATCTAATATACTACTATTTAGCTGTGGAAGCTGGTTGATCATCTGCAAAAAGTTGGGGGGCAACTGTGCCTTTATGAAAATTACAAACATTAATAATTAAACATTAGTGCGCATATAAAAAATATTAAAATAATATAAAATTTTATGATATAATCAAAATGAAGATAGATAATTAATTACCACGGGACGATAGTCATTCGATCCACCATTAATGTGCCCATATTTCCTACAATGCACTGTTGTTGTTGCTATTAAAACTCTAACATTATTTCTCATACAACATTTTTTACAAGGGCAATAAACTCTGCCATCACCCCTTTCACCCTTTTGAATTGTTTTTCCAGCTCCAATGTTTTCTTCCATTGATGCAAATTATCCTATAAAGAAAAAAATAAATCTCTCTCAATGGTGTAGAAAACCCAAGACTTGTTGAACTCAATGGGAGCTCAATATATAAGCAAAAAGAAAATAAAAGTGGGCTTTTTACAAATTGTGGGCTTTTTACAAAATTGTGGGCTTTTTACAAATTGTTTATATTTTTAATAAAATGTGGGCTTTTTACAAAATTGTGGGCTTTTTACAAATTGTGGGCTTTTTACAAAATTGTGGGCTTTTTACAAAATTGTGGGCTTTTTACAAATTGTGGGATTTTTTTATTCTTAATGCATTTTCTGTAGAATACTAAACAGATTTGTCCAAAATTTCAGATGCAAACTGTAGTCTCTACTACGTTTGGAAAATTAGAGGTTTATAAAAGATAAACTGCGAACAGAATTGTACCACTATGATAAGAAGCTATCAGAAGCATTCCTTCTGCTTCACAAACGTGGAACTACCTTAAGAATGCTTATGGTTGATATAAATATTAGAGCATGGTATTTAAATGTATTAGTTATGCTAAAATACTGAATAACAGCTTGAGAGTGCTCTTTAGATACTGTACGAATGCACCAAATTAAAGTTGTACCATTACTAAAGATAAATGGCCAAAAATAGTCAATTTTGATATCGTGAAGTTATGTCTTTCTCGGTAGCAAACTGGGGATAGGATGGAAAATATGAGAGAACTAAGTTCCAAGGAATAAAAAACCAAGGCCAACATAGTTCTGCCTTGAATCAGAGACAAAACAAAGCTGCCCAAAAAAGTGTTTGAGAGCACCCATTGAAGCTCCTATATATAGCAGAGTCAACATTTTCCTATTGAACAAGTTTGTATATTCAAAGCCACAGCAAGATCAGATAGCCATGATCCTAAATGAGAACCAGAGCCAAAGCTAAGACAGATCCACGTTTAGCAGAACAAGACAGCCATAGCAAAGGATTTGACCACAGAACCAGATCATGAGAGATAGCAAGATTCTTGCTTCCACTGTGGAAATGTAGAAACTATACAAGGGCTTTGCTTCCAATAGATTTCATTGTGACAGTAATTGCTATGGTGTTGTAAGCGCTCATTAGTAGAATCTTAAAGCCATTCTGGAATTCTTTTAACCTGGAGAGGGTTTTCTGTGGTTATAAATCCTCATGTTCAAATTCCATTGTGGATTGGTTGTGTTTGATATTATGTTTTTATTGTCCGCAGTTGAATTTTTGCACAGAAAATTATCAGTCTAAAGTGGAGCAATTTTGCGATGTTTCTTTTTCTTCCTATTGTGAAGTATTTCGCTCAGAACTCTACTCGTTGTAACAGAGGTCTTGGGCATAGAATAGGGGACTTGGGTTTTTTGGAATCAAACTTCAGGTTAAGATGCTCATCTGAAGAATGGCACAGTGAGCCTTAGCATGTAGTTGGGAGTACCAATTTGAAGTGCAGGTAGGGCATTGTACAATAGACCAGTTAGATTTCTGGACCCTAATACAAAAGTTTCTTCTTCTTTCAAAACGTGTTTCTCCTTTTCTGTAACCAATGTGGGTCCTGTTATTGTTTCAATTAGGGATGGATGAGCATTTGTTATTGCTCCAGATGATCACACTCTGGGTAGCCCTAGAGGCTATTTGGGGGTGATGATTCCAATAGGTCTCAATGAACTGTTGCCCTCGCTGGGGGATACTATTGCAATGGAATTTGATACTATTTTGGATGTTGAATTCCACGATGCTAATGGAAACCAGTACCTTAAGGTCCAGTACCTGTTCACAAAAGAGGGTGCCATAGTCATTCATGCGTGCAGAGAGGGTGAATTGCAGGCATTGCAACAGGACGTGTTGTTCTTGTTGCATTGGCCACTAGATTGTTTGTTTGGTTCTGTTACAAACGCAAAGTATTGAAAAGGACAAACAAATTTAGTTCAGATATTGTGAAATTTCCTTGGAAATTCACCTACAAAGAGCTCAGCAACGCTACGAAAGACTTTTTTTGAATGTGATTGATAATCGATAATTGCAAGCAAGGGTAATCCCCTTGTGAAACCCAAATTTCTGAGCATTTTCTAAAATCTGATGACAGAGTCATTGTAATGAACAAGCACCTAGGTCCATATTATGTCCAAATCTACCAAGCACCAAGATCTATAAAAAAAATCCACAGTATCTGCGAACTAAGAAGAAGAGGCAGAAAATGTATTCTTCTTACCTGTTCGAATAGTGGTTGGGGTTTACCACGGAAAAAATTTGACAGAGCCCATGTAGCATTTCGTATCATTGAAATTCTGGTAGTATCATTCAACTGGGCAAGCACTTGCCTCGGAGCTCCATGACTGAGGGCAAGATCCATAAATGATGCAGAGTCTCCAACAATATTTCCCAAAGCCCAAATAGCCTTACACGAACACCAGTTGAACTCAAAGTTGGGTAGTAGTTTTTTAAATCAAATTCCAAAATTACAGACGTATAAAGATAGTTGGGAAGAATAATTTTATGCCTCTAAAATGAACGTGCTACCTGTTCTCAAACATTAT
The DNA here is from genome assembly GCA_034641835.2 of Pinus albicaulis. Lineage (NCBI taxonomy): Eukaryota > Viridiplantae > Streptophyta > Pinopsida > Pinales > Pinaceae > Pinus > Pinus albicaulis. The sequence continues at coordinate 296,221,836 of CM076582.1, forward strand.
CATTCCCAGAGGTAAGAAGTTCCACAAATATAGGCAGTGCCTCGTAATCAATCACAACCTTTGTATTCTCAGAGGCTCCAAAAAAACCCAAATAGGGTCAACCCTACTATAGGAGGAAGGGCCTGCAGTAAGAACTTACCATTTTGCAAGAACTGAGGGCGAATGTTGTTCTGCAAGAGCTGAGGGCCAATGTTGTTCTGCAAGAGCTGAGGGCGAATGCTGAGGGTGAATTTTGTTCTGCAAGAGCTGAGGGCGAATGCGCACGTGATATCAAGCGTTAATGTAGTTTTTAAAAAAATCATTTTTATGTACCGCGCATTTGATATTTAGAATTTCAAATCATTTTTATTTACATTTGATTTTTGCATTTCTAATACAAGTGACAAACAAATTTCTATAAGAGGTTGAAATTTTTACTAGAATAGCCATGAAAGACTAATTAAAATGGCTTAAAATGCAAGTGGAACTTCAAAATAAATGTAATTGAAGGTTCTCTCCACTAAATTTTTGCAAAAGTGCTTACATAATTTTAGTTATCTAGGATATTTTTTTGTATTACACAATCAAAATTAAATAATGAAATAGTTGGGTAGTCTTATTGTTTCAAATTAGGACACAATTTTCAAATGGTGATGAAGTTTCATGTGATGATTAACTAACAATATTCTCCTTTCCTATCCTTGAAAAACTATACAAGGTTCCCTGTTGCCACATGAAACCCTAACTCATGTAGCAGCATAGGACCAGTCCTCCATTTTGCCCGTCATAAGGCATTTTGCACATATTTGATGACTAGAATTTGTGGATTCCCGTTTTCCGTGAGGTGCTAGGAAGGATAGAAGACTTAATTTTGACGTTTGAAATTTTTTCAAAAACGTTCTTACGCCCTTTAATTTCCACTTACCAATAATTTTGCAACACTAGTCCTCTTCGCAATTGCAAGGTTGTACTCAAAAAGTAAGGAAAGTTACTTTTTTGGCTCACTCAATGATCCAGGTGGATACTGGTGGCCACCCACCTATTCCACTTGGGGCCCCACCATTGTCTCTTTCATTTTTTCAGTTTCGGCACAACTTACTATTTTTAGCAGTTTTTCGAGTCCTGAACTTCCGGAGCCGTTTTGAGGCCCTAAACGACATTTTTTGGGCATCGCGCCTCTAGAAAATATCATTCCGTATCATTCCATTCTAGAATGATATTCATGGAAAAATTTGTATTCCTCGGATAGATCTTTCTAATGATGTATCATGTGCGTCAAACGGAGATAGTATGCCAAAGTTACGTCCCTGGGAAGTTGAAACACCAATTTACCCAAACGGGGCCCATAGTTTTGGCGCTTCATCTCCTAGGGTTAGGTTTTTGGATGTTTAGGTTTCTCCATTGTTTCTCAATAATAAATAGGCCCTCGAGCCTCATTGTAACTCAGTTCAGAGGCCTGTAGCCGCCACATCTCTCCTCAAAGATAGCTACCAGCGCCCTAGCTAGTTTTATTTCCATTCTATTTGTAAGAAAATTTCAGTTCTTTGATATTAATAAAATGAAGTGTTATTTCTGCTGCATCTCTGTATTTATGGTTATGTGTTTATTCTGTTGCGTTCTTGCATAAATTCGGATCAGTGGTATCAGAGCAGTCTGCTTTTTCTCGATCCTTCTTTGCATGTCCCCAACGAGGTCGGGGTATAAGGAGTTAGGGCTCAATCTGGTGGAACCTTTGCAAGATCAGCCTCGCAAACCCCGACGGACGCCCATGAGGGATGAAAATAAATATGAGGGAGCAGGAGATCCTATCAAAATATTGCTCGAGGAGGCCCTCGAAAAACAAAGGAACGCGATGATGGATAACTTTGCCCAGATCCTTCAACGGCTGCCCACCGGTGGTGCATCTGCATCCAGCAACCACTTTGGAGGTGTGACTCCTTTTAAGGTACAAGTAAATTTTGACATTCTCATATTTGAGGGTCAAATAGATGCAGATGCCATAGATAGATGGTTGAATCTATTAGAAGGATATTTCTCGGTTCATGACTTTTCCGATAGGGAGAAGATTATTTTTGCACTCCTCAAAGCTGCCCCGCATGTCAAGGACTGGTGGGAAACCCACTATGAGAAAAAGGATGAGACATAACCCTCTCTGTTCTCGGCCATACCCACTTGGAATTCTTTCTGAGACACCGTCAAGGAACAATACTATCCCGTGGGGAGCTATGAGGACAAGTACATACAATGGACCACACTGCGACAACAAAGGGATCAAGATGTGCATGAGCTGACGAATCTGTTCCATACCCTGCGCACCAAGTTGGGTATCAAAGATTCAGAGAAACATCTGGTGCTAAAGTATCACAGTTGTCTACAAAGACACATTTAGGAGGAAATGGAGTTCCTCGACATCTCCTCGCTTGGTACGGCATACCGGTATGCTGCCAAGATTGAGCAGAAATTCAAACAGAAGAAGCAAGACTTTGGATCTGCGAATCAAAAGCAAGGGAAAGGTGCTCCCAAACCGCAGAACAAAGGACAAATCCAAGGCATGGTGACTCAATACAACCTGTCGAAGCCACAAGCAAAGAACAACACTGCAAAGCCAAAGAAGGACACGGGAAAGTGGTGTGAGTTCCATAAGAGCTCCACTCACAACACAAGTGAGTCTCGGGCCAAGCAGTCGCTGGTGGCCGAGATGCGGGCTTCTGAGTCAGATGCATGCTCCGACTCTGAATCAGAACCTGACAAGGGGAATGACAAAGGGAAATAGATTATTGATGCGGATCCCAATGCCACTGTTGCCACTACAAAGATCCAGAAGGAGGAACCAAAAGATCTGGAGGAGGAGGAACATATCTTCGATCCACTCCCAGATGTGGGTAAACGGCTCCCCGGTACAGTTCATTGTCGACAATGGGAGCCAAAAGAACCTCATTTCGGCAGATGTCATGAAGCGGTTGGGCTTGCCGACCACAGATCACCCACATCCATACACCATCAAGTGGCTTCACCAAGGACGAGATCTCCGCGTCAGCCATCAATGCCACCTTCCCTATAGCATCAATCCCTTCACGGATGAGGTATTATGCGACGTTGCTCCTATTGATGTTTCTGATGTATTATTAGGAAAACCATACTTGTGGAAGCGTCATGCGGTGTATGAGTCTCGGCCTCGTGTTGTTATTGTTACTTTGGGGAATAAGTTGTACAGGATATCAGAGGTACCACCTCCTGCCACTATCTCTTTGGTTACTGCAAAAAAATGCAGTAAGCTCATTTCCCAAACCAGGAAATTCATTTTCTTGATGATCCACCCCCAGGGCAAGAAGAAGACTATGGCCACGACCTCCAGACAAGGCTCCTCTGCACGACAACAACAAATGGATAAGGTTGTGGAGGAGTACGGGGACATTTTCACCTCACCCACAGGGTTTCCTCTACACTGTCAGGTCAAGCACCCGATTGATCTAACCCCAGGTGCGCTGGTACCCAACGGACCGATCTATCGGCGCTCTGTTCTGGAGAACGATGAAATCAAGAGGCAGATTCAGGAGCTGTTGTAGAATGGTCACATCCAACCAAGTTCATCGCCCTGTGGGAGCCCGATAATTTATTATTGTGAAATCATAGATCTAAATTATCTCTTATTCTGTGAGCAATGTAATCTATTAATTGTAAGCAGATTCATTAAAAAAATTCAAACTGATTTTAGCATGAATGATGACAATTTATATATTAATTGGTTTTTAATATTATTTGTATTATGTAGGAGCACTGGAAAGAAAAATCAGGACTTCATTTTCTGTTTTCCTTATTTTATTGGGCTGAACTGGAGAAAATTGAATATGAATAGTGAGTTAATTGTAAGATCAATGGGCCAAGGCCATACATCAACATTGACCATAGTGGGGAAGTATAAAAGCATGGATATGCATGCAAGTATAGTTATTAATGTAAGATCAAAGTTAACTCTTAGCTTCACTAAAGAAATAGAAGGCAAAGATCTAGCATCAACTGAAACTCACGTGAAAAAGTAGATGAAAAATGTACAATCATCCAAGGGAGAGGTAATCTATAATTATCCAGTAAGACTCTTGGCTATGCCTTGAGACTAAATTACTAATTCTCAATATTTTTGAATAATCATCCATTGGAATTTAGTAGGAAAACCATAGTAAATCATTGTCCAATGGCCATGCAAAATTATATAAAAAATAATTTTTGTTGGTTGTTTTTCAATGGGTGGACCATGATGGGACCACTGAGAAGGTGGGGGTGTTTTTTTAATCATGGAAGTGAGATTTAGTAGATTGATATTCAAGTTACCTTTCCCTATAAATTTTCTCGATCAAGTTATTCATTCATTGAACTTTGATTCATTCCTACTGTTTTGATACACAATCCAATCCAGTTGAGTCTTGAGTCTTCATTGAGAATGACATTCATAGGTTGTCAAGAAAGAGGATGCACATGCAGTCTTCTTTTCTTGGTATCTTTGTAACTATGTTCAGCCTGAGTTCTATATTTTTAAATTATCATAATAGTTCGTGATTATTAGGCTTTTATTTTTTCTTTTAAGAATTTTAATTTAATTATTATTAATCATTAAATTTAAAAAAATGTATATATACATATATATATATAGTTATTATAGTTATTAAACTTTCAATAGAATTATTAAACTTTCAATGGTACATCAACTTTCATACATGAGAAAATAGATACTGAAAAATGGTACATCATGGCCTGATTAATTTCACTCAGCAATTTCAAATGGTATAACATTTAGTCAACAGTAATCATTAATTTCTGCACACAGAGACTAATTTCTCTGGAAGCCTGAAATTTCTTTGGCTTGTTATTATTATAACTACATAGACATAATTAATAGAGAGATTGAGGACAGAAAAAAATCTAGCGCTTAGTCTCCACTACTCAACATGATTTTGTGAGAAATAATACATAGATTGATTTCTCTGAGTGCCTTAGTGTTCTTTGGCTCATTTTTTTAATCACAACAACAATAAAAAATGCACTGAGGATTTTTTCTTAGTCCGATTATGCAATATTAATAATAAACATAAATTTATTGCAATTTAGGGAAAGCTCGTTCATGTTTTTTTCTTTATATTGGAAGGTTACTTGATTTTTCAAGTAATTTTTAGTAGATCATAGCATATATTGAGGAAATATTAGTTTGACAAGAATCAGTTATTTCTCTTGAAAATTTAGGTATTAAAATTCCATGACACAGATATATCACACTCCAAAATCCAAAGAAAATGGAAGAGCGTTCAATTTTTTTAATCAAACTTTTATTGGTGAAGGGTTAATTTATTACGAGAACGTCATTAATGAAGTGAAAAATTTTAAACGTAACATTTATTGACTAGAAAAATAATGACCAAAACATCAAAAAAATTTGTGTGACGGGTAAAGAGAAATCCAAATTCCAACCCTGCCAGCCACTTGTTGGTGAGTGGAGGTTATTCACTTTTCATTTACAGCTTACCAGGTTACTCATGTTACCAATATTTTCACATGGCTCACTTTTAGGTGACTACTTATTGTACTTCTTCTTTATAAAGAACAATTGGTAGATAATTGTATATATTATTTTAAATCTATAACAAATCCAGGCAACAAAATTACAACAAATAGAAAATTATGCAAAAAAATCACCAGGGCACTACTAATGTGTGGATACCCTATCATTTCTTAGATCCTCATAACTTACCAACATCTAATATATTGTTATACACATAATATGGCATTTACCTGAAGTATTTCATATGTATCTAGAAGTAAATAAGTTGTATGACAATTTTTATGGCAGATATAAGATGTGTATTATAGTTTATATTTCAATTTTTCTTAAGTAGCATGCACGTGCGGTCCATATAGTAACTACAATTACCAAATATATTTCAGTGAAGATGATCTCTCATTAGGTCCTAATTACTTAAAGCATCATTAATTAGCTTTCCAAATGAATAAAATATGTTAACAAATTAGTAAAAACTAGGAAAACAAATCATGCTTTAAAAAATATGGCACAATGAGTCACACTCTGAGATTTATTTAATTACTCATCAAGTGTCACTACAACATATATATGATCACCATTACCATAGAAATGGGACATGTGACCATCATTTTGGTTTCGCCAATGACATTCCACATCATGAGCATTGTTTAGGGTTGATTGTGTTGATTTTTTTTAAACAAATAATTTATACATTTTATGGAAATTATAGACAATTTATAATCACTTTACAAGATCATGATGTATGGATATTCCTTATCATTTCTTAGATACTCACAACTTACCAACACCTAATAGATTGATATACACATCATATAGAATTTACCCCTAGAATGCCACATGTATCCTAAAACAAATTAGTTGTATGGCAATTGTTATGGTGCATATATGATGTGTATTATAGTTTATCTTATAATTTTGTTGAAGTAGCATACAAAAATTTACATAGTGATATGAGAACCACTCTCTAGAGTATACATCGATTTTGTACACATGGCTTTTTAGTTGCTTTTTAAGATATATCATTGGTGATGCTCACATGATTATATAATGAACCATTAAGTTGAACTATGAAATTATTCCTCACAACACACACACACACACATTGATGAATTAATAATTTTTCTCATATAATTTTTTTAATCTATTTTGAAAAAAAATAAAAAAATTATATATAATTATTTCTAAGAAGAACAAGAGAGAGTTCCTTACCATATCTTCGTAAAACATATAATAGCGACGTTTGGAGGCAATTGCGACGTTTGGAGGCAGCCGTCTAGTGACGCTTTGGGGCATAGTGTCGCAATTGCGACACTTTTTCTAAGTGTCGGTATTGCGACACTTTTCTCTAAATGTCGGTATAGCGACGATTTCCCAAGATCAATGGCCCAAAGTGAACCCGATAACTTACCTTTTCCCCACACCTTTCCTTTTGATCGTGGTCGTTCGCTCGTTGAATCCAGATCCGACGGCGCTAATACATTTTCGCGCTCATAAAGTAATCGTTTGATGTTTTGGCAAAGCCGCGCGAAATGGGTGGTTTTTCCAAACCACCCGCGCTTACGTGTCGCCACCACGTTGTATCGCGTTCGAAAAGCTAGTTTCCGCTTACCACCATTTACCCTCGCGAATACCACTGGCGGTATTCCCTAAACCTCACCCGTTTAACCTGAGTTTAATGTCATTTAACTATGGTTATACCATCGTTTAATACATTAAAATTATATTTTTCATTAAAATTTTCACCTTTTCTCTTTAAACCTGTAAAAGCATTGCAGAATCGTTTTTCCTCAAAATCACGTTGTTTGAACCCTGAGAAACTTTGCAGAGCCATTTTCAACCTACCAGTACCATTTTTCGACGCCCATTGCCCTGAGTTTCCATTACAAAGTACTACATTGTCCTCTGCGAAGCCATTTTCAAAAAATTGAAGACTGAGCACCTCTGCAACGTCTTCAACCGAATTTTGCTGGTTCTCCAGGTACTTTTCTTTGAACTTACCCTCTGAGATTTCAAAATTCCTGTCGATTTCAAATAATTACCAAAGTTACTACAAAAAAGTGTCCATTTTTCAGGGGAAACTCTGTCAAAATTTCCCTGGAATCCCTAATTTCCCTTTCTCGCATTTTTTTCCATACCCTGGTCCGTTTTTCTATTGAAATCGATTTTAAATACACGTTCTGAGCTTTAAATTCCTTGCATTTCCTAAAAACCCTGCTCAGAAACCCCATTTTCAGTAGAAATTCGCCAAGAAACCCCTGTTTCTCGTAAAGGAACTTAGAAAACCGTTTAAGCTTGCTTCGTTCATATTAAAAATGACCAAGAAATAGGTAACCCCCAAGAATGGAGGCCCAAAATCTCAAAATAAGTCTTCTGCAAAGATTCCTCAGCCTCTGTCCTTCAAAATCGACAAACCAACTCCTGCACTCATGGCTGATTCTACAGATGTGGTCAGACCAGTCCAGCCTCCAGTCATTTCTCCAGAGAACAACCCTTTAGTTGATCTGGACTATAGAATACTAGACCCTAATGTAGAATTTAACCTGCTTGATGTCTATAATTGGTGCTATGGAAAATCAGTGGAAAAGGGTGACAAAGATATTCCAATTTGGGAATCCAATATGCCTAGATATATTGTCCCTCTCACTCATTCTGTTCCTGAATTTATCGGATTATGCCAAGCCTATTATATGCCATAACAAAGATGTATTGTAAACAAAGAAAAAGACATCTTGTTTTACATCACTGAAGAGTCGATAAATTCCATGCTGCAAATGAATCATGACCCCAATTCTGCTTCCCTATCAATAGAAGATTTAACCCGACTATATCTTGAATTGGATTTCAATACTAGATTCAAAATATACAAGACTTTTTGTCCAAATCAAGTTGATATTCCTAAGTTAAATCCTCCTTTCGACACCGTTGATTTCCCAGATGAAACTAGACAGATTTTCTCAATGCTCTCCTTCATACTAGGATACGCCAGTGATGAATTCACTGATGTGGCTATCCTAGGTTTTCTGTCAACTCTAAGCCCTGGTCAATCACCATCCATTCAGTTCAATTTTGCTAGATTTATTGCTGAAAGTATGCATTATCAGTTATCCATATTATCAGAAGAAGGAGTTTTCTGATACTCCTCTTATCTACTCCACCTCTTCCTATATTATCAAACAGATAAGTTTCCAATTGAATGTCAGAAAGTGGATGCAGAAGGAAAAGTTCTATCAGTAGTATTTTGGTCATCTATTCTAAGGAAATGGAATAGAGAGTATAGTTTTACAGATTTCAATGACTCATTTATAGCCCCTGCTATGTATCTCTTGGAAAAAGAGGAGATCCCTAGGATCAATGATGAGACAAGAAGAATTCTGCAGTTATCAGAGAGCTACAAAACTGGATATTGGTATTTATATAAAAATCATACAGAAATCAGAGTGTATGGCTCATCCCCGGCCCCATATAAGTTACCCAGATTTGTAACTACAAGAATATTTGCTTTAGAATATCTGAGACAACTATTGAATGTAGATGAAATCCACTTCATAGCTTTCAAGAAAAAGACCCAATTTAAGCTGAAAAATCAAATTGGGCCATTCATTGTGAATAACAGAGAAGCTGCCAATGAGATAAATGTAAAACTTAAAGAGTATAAGTTCCCATGTAGTTTTACATGGAAGTATGACCCACAAGGTATTTTGAGTGCAATAAGGGTAAAATGTAAGTTGCATGTTTACTTGCATGATCCTAAGCCCCATATTGAAAGATATGTAAATCAAATTGAATGGGAGCCAAACACCCTATCTGATGATGATTCACAGGTAGTACAGGTAATACAGGTAGACAGTGGCAAAGGCAAATAGATTGAACAGACACAGGTGGCTTCTACAAGCAAAGATACTGATAATGTACATAAAAGAGACAGAGAAGGAGATAGTTTCATAGCTGAGACTATTGAGGACATAAAATTCAGAACTCCTTATAGTAAAAGAAGCAAGTCAACAGAAGAAGAAAAGGATAAGGCTGTAAATATTGATATATATGATGAAGAAACAAGAATAGTCACTCAAACATTAAAAGAGCTTCAAAATGTAAAAATTGGAACACAACAAAAAAATACAGTCATGAAGGAAAACCAGGCTACTGTCGATTTGCCTCCTTCTTCTCAGGAAAATGAAAATACAAAGTCAGAGATTCAGATCAGATTCAGACAGATTAAAGAGAAGAATGAAGAGATCAAGAATCAAGCTCATTCTATATTTCTTAAGGAAAATCCTGGAAACAAAGACAGGCTTCTTTCAGCATTTGATTATTCATCCAATAAATTGGTAATGTCATTCTTGAAGCCTACAGTGGCTGAGCCAAAATCAGTGGAAGATTATTCCAAAACAGATTTTGAAGTGGATGCAGATGCCATTCATGAATTAGATCAAATTGAATTTCATAGGAGAAATACTGAAATGCTATATTCCAAAATTGTCAGTAAAACTATGAAATCAATTAGGCTTGAGAAAACAGTGCTCAACCTCCAAAATCAAATGAAGTTGGACAAAGCCTCACTGTGTGCTAATAATTTAAGAATAAAAGCACTAGAAGATATAGTGATTGAAGCAGGGGGTGACCCAACCAACATTGAAGGGGAAAAATTCTTAATTAAACAGAAAAATGAGGATATAGCTGCTCTTAGAAAACAGTTGAAGTTGCCTCAGAGTGAAAACTCTCAAGCAAAAGAAATTCTACAGCAAAAAACAGAGAATGATGATTTAAAGCAGCTTGTACATCAAATGACAAATTAGATAAAAACAATGGAAATTAAAATAGAAGCTCTAATGAAAGAGAATGAAGAACTAAGAAAATCACAACCAATGGTTATTCCTACAGTGATCCCCACTGTAAACACTGCTATACCATCTACTTTGGCAGAACACTTGGCACCGAAAGGAGTACTGGAAACTACAGTTCCAATTACTTCTCTAATCTCTGCCTCTTATTCTTCATCCTCACAGAGGAGCACACTACAAGACCAAGATAAAGATATTCTTAGTTTGAAAGGCACTATTAAAAATTTAGAAAATTCCAAAAATGATGCCTTGATTACTTCTAAAGGACATGAGCAAAGGGCCGATCGACTACAAGAACAGGTAAAGATTCTGCAAGCACAAGTAAATCTTACAGATCAAGTGGCCTATATAAAAAATAATTTATGGACCAAAATTATTGAAGGCATTCATTCTCAATGGCCTTCAAATCGGATAATTTATGAACAGAGGGAGTTACTTCAAGTTGCTAGTGCAGAGATTGACAAGACTAAGAGGGAAATTGACAATAAACCAGCCCAAGAAATCCAACTCATATCTTTTTTAAACAGTAAAACCAGGGAAGAGTTGGAATAATTGAAAATTGCTGATAGAAAAGAAACCATTCTTCAAATCAAAAAGGTCCTAAAAAAAAGAAACATAATGAGTAATATAGAGGACCAGTGTAAAGACATAAATGTATCCATCTCAAGATTTTTAGCCAAATACAAAACATTGTCAGAAGCAGGTTTGCTTGATATTCATGCATTGAATGACAAGTTAATGCCTCAGAAAGATTATGATCTAAAAATCAGAAATCATGCAAAAGAGCAAGCCAGACAACCACTGCCTCAAGGATCACCAACAGGCAAAATACTTCTTCAGTATTTTGAAAATCTGTTCTTTTTAGATAATGAGATCAGGCATATGTTCACTATCAAGCCTAAATTTTCCAAGTATACAGAGGCGGATGAAAGTTACAGAAAATTGAAGACTATGAAGATCCCCTCTGCAGAAAAGTGGCAAGAATTCACAGATCTGCTGTGAATTTAATGGATAAAAAACAAGAAATTCATTTTTTACTGTTACCTCAAATGGTAAAAATACAGGGTTAAAGTGCACAACAACAATCAGTTCAAATTAGAATAATCAGTTCTATTTTTGCTTGTAAAAAGGTAACAGCTTGCAAACTATTTTGTAGTTGTCCCTCTTTTTAAGTTTTCTTTCCTATTTTTTATTAAAACATTATCTCAATTCCTGAGGTATTTTGTAAACAGTTTTTTGTATAAATACTTCACAATTCGAAGTATTCAGTGTGAATAAAATTTCTCAAGACAACTATAGTCTTATTTTCTGGTTATGTTGAAGTTGGTGAGTCAATTAGTGAAATCAGCAGACTGGAAAGAGATCAGAGACATCATAGCTAAGGATTCTCGTGGTGACAAGATAAGTCTCATTTCTTTCCTTGTTTTTAGTGTATTTCTTTAAAGTTTACATTCATTCATATTATGTTTTTCTAGTCTATAATGATCAACTAAGGAAAAATTAAACAGGATTAGTGATAGTAAGCTCCCTGTTTCGAAACTTGTTGGCATTTTAATGTTTTCTACTTTGTTCGTGCTCTCTACTTGGCCATTGGCCTGTGGGTGATATGGAGTTGTAATCTTGTGCTGAATGTGGTAGTTTTGCAATGTTTCAGCTAATTTATTACATATAAATTGTGGTCCTCCATCTATGATTATGTCCCTTGGGAGACCATAGCGCACAAAGATTTGGAAAAGAAACTGTACTACAGAGTCCTCTGTAGCTTTTGAAAGTGCCTCTGCTTCGACCCACTTAGTGACATATTCGGTTGCAACTAGGATGTATGTTTTTTGATTTGAGGGAGGACTAATAGGGCCAACAAAATCAAGTGCCCAGTTTTCAAATGGTTCAATCACTAGTTGAGGGTTCAAAGGCATTTCATCAGACTTCCCAGGGCGTCCTGCCCTTTGGAAGCTATCACAGGCCTGCATGAATTTTTTGGCATCCTTAAAGATGGTAGGCCAGGTAATAGCCTGTTCATAAAACCTTATGGGCAGTTCTATGGTTCCCAGTTAGATCCCCTTCTTCAATCTTCTTATCTGTAAGCTTAAGGATTCTTAAGTGCCCTTTTGCTCAGATTCCATCCACTCCATCAAATCAAGCCTATACATAGCCTTATAAGGTCACCTATCTTGCCCTTAGCACATTTGCATCTCTGAGCCTTATTTCTTAGTTATACTTGCCTAGAGAGTTGACTCCATTGCCCAATATTCTGGTAGATCCTTCTGGTTTACCTTGAAATCTCTTTATTCCCACCAATCTTTTAAAATCAAACCCAAATACACAATCATAGCTAGCCTAATATCTGTTATTAAAACAAAGCTAAATCATACGAAGAGATCCCTCTCTGGAGTTCAAGAAGGCTAGATCTTGAATTCCCAAAGCGGTTCTTGGTTACCCCTGGTGTTCTTAACTACAAAAATCCCAATCCCACAACCTGAGAATTAATAGGGTGATAACAGGCCTTGGGGGTATTATGATCCTTGGAGGAAACTCCCACAGCTAGAAGAGTTGACACAGAAAATTGGATCGAGTACAAAGGTGTGGCAGGTGGGTTTTACCCTGCAGCAATTGTTATGGTGCATATATGATGTGTATTACAGTTTATCTTATAATTTTGTTGAAGTAGCATACAACAATTTACATAGTGATATGAGAACCACTCTCTAGAGTATACATTGATTTTGTACACATGGCTTTTCAGTTGATTTTTAAGATATATCATTGGTGATGATCACATGATTATATAATGAACCATTAAGTTGAACTATGAAATTATTCCTCACAACACACACACACACACATATTGATGAATTAATAAATTTTCTCATATAATTTTTTTAATCTATTTTGAAAAAGAAAAAAATATATATATAATTATTTCTAAGAAGAACAAGAGAGAATTTCTGACCATATCTTCGTAAAACATATAATAGCAAGAAAATTAATCTATTGAAATTTCATTTCCAAACATATTCATGGAGTAAAATGAAGATTAAAAGGAGATATTCATGGATTTACCTATAACATCACCTCATAATTAAGAAAGTAAATGTACAATATTGATGATATATAGGTTAGGAGAAAATTAATCTATTGAAATTTCATTTCCAAACATATTCATGGAGTAAAATGAGGATTAAAAACATATATTTATGAATTTACTTATAACATCACCTCATAAAAGTGTAAATGTACAATATTGATAAAATTTATTTATATATGATAAATAATAAACCTTTATCTCACATGTATCATATAATCTTATAAACAAACAATTGCATCGGGGGTGCAATCCTCAAAACTTTTAAACTGTCTAATGTATATGTACCTATTTAAAGTATTTGGGGCCCACATTACAAATGCCCAAAGTGAAATATTTGCACATATGTTATATATGAGCCAATGGTTTAAATAACTATCGGGCGGTGAAACAAAACTTATAACAAAATATTAATAAAACTATATCATACGTCCGGACTTCAAAAAAAATAAACCCGATTTCAATCACAAATTCGCGTTCCAAAATAGCCTGCTGATGTCACCCTAATTTGTGACGTGAAAACTTCATAGAATACGCCATATAAAAATTTGGGTCCATTTTTTGGCTTTGCGTACAGAGGAAAACTGTGACGCGAAAATCAAATTAATTCCGCCCTATAATGTTTCGGGTCCGGAATTCCACAATGCAGACGGGCCAAAAAATAACGCGATCGAATCGCCTGCTTCCATGTGGATGGCTGATTTGGTCTGTGGTCTATGGGACCACGTTCTTCTGAATTAAAATCTCCTGCATTTACTATTAAATTGTTATGTTTCCAAAACAATACAGCGCTCTGTTTTTAAGTGTGCAGGGACTGTGATTTCAAAACCAAAATTGATTGTTCATCAGTTTTAGAAAGCGGTTGTTTGACAAAGCCATTCAAACAGATTTAGAAATCGGCCAGAGGACAGGGTAGTTGAAATTAATATTTCAACATCCCTCATTCACTGAGAATACCCTCCTTGGTGCCTTCTTCGTCGGACTACAATGTGTTCATCAACAGTCGTGAACCCGATGTTTGTTTCTTCGCCAGGCATCTTCACAACAGTCTTGTTTCCAGAGGATTGCGAGTATTTCTCGACAGCATAGAATTGCAGGCTGGACAATCCATACCTTCACAAATCAAAGACGCAATTAAAGGAGCCTCTCTCATTATTACTATTTTCTCTCCAAATTATGCGCAATCGCAAAGGTGCCTCCATGAACTACTCATCGCGCTGCTCTGTAAGCCAACCATTTTTGCAAAGGCATATAACTGTCTTTTATTGCATATAAGTGTCGTTATACCAACGGCGGCCGGAGCGTCGCTATTATAGTCGTCGCAAGAGTGATAGTTCGAGGACGGACAAAACGTGGTTCGTCATAACGTCGCAATTTCGACGCCTTGACAAAGTGTCGCAATACCGACACCTTTTCCATCGCTTCCAAACAAGCGATGCTCTTCCGATGCCTCCAAACGTAATTGCAACACTTAGACATTGTGTCGCAAACAAAGCATCGCTATTGCGACGGATGCCTCCAAATGTCGCAATTGCGACACTTAGACATTGTGTCACAATTGCGACGTTTGGAAGCAGTCGTCGCAATAGCGACGCCTTGGGGCATAGTGTCACAATTGCGACGTATTCCTCCAAACGTCACAATTGTGACACTTTTTCTTAGTGTCGGTATTGCGACACTATTCTCTAGACGTCGGTATAGCGACGGTTTCAGGTGGGATTAAAAAAATTTGGGGAAATTTCCAACATTTGGTCAAAAGTGTCGGAACCAAGTGTCGAAATTTCCGCCAAATGTACTAGTGACTTGATCAATTGAACATTCCATGGGACACCTTCATATCCAATGATATTTTTACTACCCCACCTAGTCAGCATGACCAAAATGTCCCTTCATCATCTCATCCTCCCGCATCTATCCCTCCATCTCAACCTGTTGTTCATACATCATTATCAGGTCAGTTTCATTCACCTCATATTGAGCCTTCTTCTTCACCTTTCTATAATCCTACATCATCATCACATCATGATTCAGAGTCATCAAGCAGTGGGGAAGATATTGAGGCAACATGGGCTAGTTTGGCTGAGGTTGAGTCATTTAGAAAAACTTACAAGAGAGGCTATAGGCATGTGTTTTCTTCACTTGGAGTGAAAGGGGCCATGCCTTCTTCATCAACATAGTAGGTAGATAAAGTTAAGGAAAAGGTAATAGAGCTAAAAATTGATGATGAGGAGGGAAATCATGAGATAGAGCATGAATTTCAATTGATTGACTTAAGTGAAGGAGATGAATAAAAAATCACCAATGTAGAAATTAAAGGAAAAGAAGAAAAGATTAATGAACTTCAGATTAATCTTGAGAGGGAAAAATATGTGATTGACTTCCTTGATCAAGAAAATCAGCAACTAAAGACCAAGCAAGCCATCAATGAGGTGAAGTGTATCAAAGCACAAAGAGAGGCAGAAAAGGCTAAAGCCTTGCTTGAGGAAACATTGGAAAGGTTTGGTGAACCTGATGATGAGGAGGATTCAGCCTCCAAGACAGAGACCAAGGACTAGAGGGCTGAAAAGAGCTCTAGCCATATAGAGACAAAGGGAGATTTACTTAGCAGACCAGCTCACACCAAATGAACAACTTGCCCTAGAAATCAGGAAGGACAGGGAACCATGGCTTGATAGAGCCAATATACATTTGGATAAGTTGCTAGAGAAGTCCAAAAAGGACAATGACTTGTTGAGGACAAGGGTCAGACTTCATGCACGGAAAGAGAGAATTGCATTGGCCAAGCTCAAAAGAGCCAATGCTAAAATTGAAATTTTGACCAAGCAAGGAGAGAAAGAGAAGTTAGACATACTTCTTGAGGTGTCACTCCATGCCTCAAACACTTGATGAGAAAGTACCCTCATAATTTTGACAAAAATTTTGCACACTTTTCACTTTTGTTCAATTTTGTGTTTTTGAGTATTTTTCCACACAGAAAAATTTCCAAACGCACAGCGACCTGGATGCTATGCTCTTTTTTGGGACCTCAAAATGACAAATGGGCACCAACAACACTTTCATATTGATGAGGACATCAACCCTAGAAAGTTTCAGAGTTTTTAGAGTAGAATTGGTCCATCAAAAGCTCAAAAAACCATCAAAATTTCATGTTTCTACCTCCAAATCTACCTAGTCATTGCGTGTGTACCAGTCTTGGGAGAACAAGTTTTTGACAGGGAAAATGAGCACCATTTTGAAAAATGGAGGTATTTTTAGAAAATAGACTCAAAGGGATTTTCAATTAGCTATCATGGAGAATATTTGGACACCCGGAAGTCACCCAAAACCAGCCTTGAATAGAGGTCAATTTTTCTACCTAGACGCTACGCGTTTCACAAGGAAATTGCTTTTTTACACAGTCTTCAGAAATTTTTGAAGTTTTATTCCAGTTTCACTTTTACTTTAGAAAATGAGGAATTTACTTATGTAAATGGTCAAGATGAATGTAAATATCATTTTTTTACTTTTATCTAGGGTAAATACATTAGGTAAGTCAATCAGTTGAGGTGTAATGAATTAGTTCATTAGAGATAGGATTGAGTCACTTTTCTCATCCTATACTCTAGCTATTAGTTCAGCTTTTTTTGTAATATCTCCCTCACCTCATGGATTCGACCCCTATGGATGAATGGAGGTGGTTTTGAGGTCTATTTAGCTCAGATCTTCATAGGAGTCAAAGGTTGGAATTGTGGGAATCATTTTGGATGTTTGTGTATTGATCAAGAACCAGTTTGGCATGCATATTAATGAAAAATTGCAGCTATTTCCTTGGGATTCATGTGGTATGAATGTTTGGAAAAAAAATTTCTTTGTGATCATTTTTATGAATGTTTTGTAATAACATAAACTTTTCATGTCTATTATATGATAAATTTTAAGTTGATAGGCAAAATACATGTTTTTCATGCTCTGTTTTTGGAAATTTTTCATAATCTGTCCATTTTCTTCAGTTGAGGAAGAACTCATCTTCTATGCTCTTCCTATCTCCTCATCGGTCTTAAACCATATCACCAAATCACCTTTAAGTTTTGAGCATTCTACCTACCTTTCCCCATCGAATGGACTGCAATTCCTCATTGGCCCTAACCTAGTCCCCTTGACCTAATCCTCATCCAGTGAGCCCAACCCCAATAAAAATAAATAAAACTCTTTTTCATTTCTTAGCTAGCCTAAAACATTTTTCATCCAGCCCTCTTGTTTTGATTTTTGTGGAGAGAGCCCTCTCCGACTTGGTAGGGCTATATACCAAGTTGTAGTTACCTCTGTTGGGATTCCTTCCTCAGCCTTGGGAATCTGGTGTAGTGATAACATATCCCACAACAAATGATCCTCTCCCAACCACCATTGGACTGTCCAACTCCTATTGGATGGAGAAAGATATTCCTACTATGAATCACCAAATCATTGTCTAGACTGAAGCCTCAACAAGCCTTCACTTCCTCCATGTGAACCACATAATTTCATATATTTTCAAACTAGGTTCTCAATTCGCTCAACATGAGCAACCCAACAGCTCTAGAATTATGCTCATAAAATATGAATCAATAACTAACCCGGAGGAGGGAATTTCTTCACAACTCACACGCCCAAACACCTCTCACACAAAAATATGCACAAATTTTTGCCACAATCGACACACAAATTTTGAATCTCCTTCTCAAATTTATCTTTGATTTATACTCACAAATATCTGATCTATCTCTACATAAAATATGTGAGCATTTGTTGCATACTCTACACACTCACAATGGAATATTCTCTACTCTCACTACAGCCAACCAAATAGACTCACAACCTTCTTCTATTTATCAAATTCTTGATATGATTAACTCAGTAAATACAACAGGTTATGGAAGGCTCACAATTCTCTTCACATGCTCCATATTTGGTTTAGGAAGGCATATTGACCAAATAAATCACTAACTCCACTAACCCTTTGATATCTTCAACCTTTATCATCTTCTAAAGGGCCCACAAACTTTTTTTGACCATATGCCAAAAATTCTTGATTAATAACATCGCCATAACACAAAAATAGGTTGAGAAACACAAGGAATGCGGAGAAAAACTCAAGAACATGCCTTAGTCACTCCCACAACACTGCTTCCATGTGACAGGAACCTATAGTCACTCCCATAGGTGTTTCTGCCAGTGTCTACGACCTAAAACTTCTCCCACGGGCTGCTCTCCATGCTACTAAGTAGGGGATCCTTAGAATAACCTTTTGCTTCTCTCAATATAGACCAAATTTTGAAAAAAAACTCATTAGAAAGATAATTTGGTATGTTATGTACAAAACCCATGTCTCAAAATTTCGAGATCCATCCTAATTTTCCTAGAAATTCCAATGCAAAATTGTCACTTCTATCCAAACACCATAATAAACAACTGGGCCATCAAACTTCTCCAAAAAAATATGCCATCAATATGCAGCTACCATACCTTTCAAGCATCCTCCAAGACCTGCAAAACCATCTGAATAATTTACAATCACATGTAGATCCTCTCCAAGCCCAAGGTTTAGCATCATCATCATAGGAGACCTAATCAGAAGCATGGAAACCAAGGTGAACGAGGAGACCTAATCATCAAGGCTCCGCAACTCTAAAATTTGTAGCAACCATCAATATATATATGCAACAACATGATCATGAAGACAATTATCATGGGAATGCCTCCAAGCTAGTGCAACATACCATCATCTATCCTCTAAGCTAATGCAACATGCCATCATATCTCATCACCATGAAAGGGCCTCCAAACTAGTGCAACATACCAACATACCAACATACCATCATCCATCTAGAAGCCACCTGCAGACACCTATTCTCATGCATATCCAACACACTTGCATCTCAGCCAACCAAGTTGAAATCAATGAAAATCAACCACACATCTGTTGTTGAGATTCAACAAGATGATGAGCTTAGTGAAGGTGAGTGGGGCCCGCAGGCTATTTTTAGGTGTATGTCTATTTTTAGAATGGTGAGCATATTCTAAAGTTAGCAGGATGTTGATTCTAGATGGTTGATCAAATTCTATCTTTGGATAAATTTCTATTTTTAGAAGATTGGGTGAAGTCTATTTATAGATCGCTAATCTAAAAATAGATGCATGTCGATTATTATTAGCCCTTAATAATAATCAGACTCTAAATATCAAATTATTCTCTTGGAGAACTTTATTTCAGTGAACAGGTGTGGCAGATTAGTGGGTTGAAAGAATTAAGCAATTCCTAGGGTGGTTGGTGACTCATGCATGGAGGACTCAGTTATAACTGATAGTGGCAAGTTGTGACAGAGTTGGAAGAGTGGTTATGTGAGTTGTTATTTAGTTTAACTCAGTTAAGTGTGTTAAACTCAGTTGTGTTGGTTGTATCTAGTTGTAACTAAATATACACTAGTGAGAGTTTAGTGAATTAATTATTTAATTAATTCACAACTAGAGACTCACTTGCAATTGAACAAATACAGTAGTTAACTACTTTCATGTCGGTTCCAGTGGAGACCCAGTCGAGAGATAGGTGAAAGGGTGAGATGGAATATTTGTTGTAACTATAGTGATGCATTCAATGCATCTACACACACATTGGAGTTGCCAATGAGGATTGTGCAGTCAAGGCAAGGAAAGATAAAATTCATTCAGGGATCTTCTTTAGCAGGGATTGCGCAGTGGAGGCACGTTGTCAAGAGGCAAGAAATTGGTGCATAGATATGAAAATTTCTGCATGACAGTGTGTGACGATTTTTTATTGTACTAAGAGCTTGATGTACTAAGCTTTGTATGATATTTTTACATGTTCCATTGATATACATAATATATGATAGTTGGGGTTTTTAGCTTTAATCTTTCCCGGTAAAACATTCTTGTTATGTGCGATTGATTTGCTTCATATGTGTTTTGAAATTGGCGATTTAATTTCTGCAAAGAATTAAGTGGAAGGATTATGTATTTAACATAAAATTAATTTTTTAGATCAGGGGAGTCCAGTAATTTGTTAGATCACTAGAGATTGCAATATTGAAGCAATGCTGAGTTTTGTGCTGGTGGATAATTCGAATTTGCTGCAAGAATTTCTTGGTGCAACAGTTGAGTATACATTGAAATGGCTTTCAATGGGTTGTGGTTGGAGTATGCACTTGAAGGAAACTCCAACTAAATATCCTAGAAGGACAGGATCGAGGTGGTGCTTGAAGATAATGTTCTGAAGGATTTCATCAATAGCGATGTTCCTAACCCCACTTCGATGGATATTGCATTACTTGACGCCTGGAAAAAGAAAGTAGCAAAGACAAGAATAATTCTGTTGGAAGGTGTGAAGGACCATATTGTGTCAATACTTCACAATAAATCCACTCCATTTTCAATGTGGAAGGCTTTGACAGATATTTTCTAAAGCAACAGTGACCATAGGAATTTGGCGCTGAAAGATAAGCTCAGAAAAATCAAAATGGAGAAGGGCGACATATTCCAAAATATCTCACGAAGTTTTTCCAATGTAGGGATGAGCTGGGAAGTGTGGGAATCACAGTTGCAGATGATGACTAGGTGAGCTTGGCTCTCCTTGGGCTTCCGAAGAGTTGGCACAGTTATCAGGACTTTGTCGATGGATGGGAGAAACTGCCAGATTGGGAGCGACTTTGGTCAAATCTAGTGCAGGAGGAGATAAGGTGAAGTACTAGGGATGGCTCTTCATCAAGGAATGATTATCCATGTGGATATTGGTGTTCACCCACCTATTCCACTTGGGGCCCCACCATTTTCTCTTTCAGTTTTTCAGTTTCGGCACAACTTACTATTTTTAGCAGTTTTTCGGGTCCTAAACTTCCAGAGCCGTTTTGAGGCCCTAAGCGACATTTTTTGGGAAAATGGAAAGAAAAATGGGTCCATGGACCAATTTTTCTCATTAAAAAAATTTATTCCTTGGATAGATATTTCTAACGAGGTATGGTACGCGTCAAACGGAGATCGTATGCCAAAGTTACGCCCCTAGGAAGTTGAAACACCAATTTACCCAAACGGGGCCCATAGTTTTGGTGCTTCATCTCCTAGGGTTAGGTTTTTGGCTGTTTAGGATTTCCCATTGTTTCTGAATAATAAATAGGCCCTCAAGCCTCATTGTAACTCAGTTCAGAGGCATGTAGCCGCCACATCTCTTCTCAGAGATAGCTACCAGTGCCCTAGCTAGTTCTATTTCCATTCTGTCTGTAAGCAAATTTCAATTCCTTGATATTAATGAAATGAAGTGTTATTTACGCTGCATCTTTGTTTTTATGGTTATGTTCTTATTCTGTTGCATTCCTGCATAAATCTGGATCAGAGGTATCAGAGCGGTCTTCTTTTTCTCGATCCTTCTTTGCATGTCCCCAACGAGGTCGGGGTATAAGGAGTTAGGGCTCGATCTGGTGGAACCTTTGCAAGATCAGCTTTGCAAACCCCGATGGATGCCCATGGGGGACGAAAATAAAGATGAGAGAGAAGGAGATCCTATCAAAATATTGCTCAAGGAAGCCCTTGAAAAGCAAAGGAATTCGATGATGGATAACTTTTCCGAGATCCTTCAACGGCTGCCCACCTGCGACGCATTTGCATCCAGCAACCACTCTGGAGGTGCAACTCCTTTTAAGGTACAAGTAAATTTTGACATTCCCATATTTGAGGGTCAAATAGATGCAGATGCCATATATAGATGGTTGAATCTATTAGAATGATATTTCTCGGTTCATGACTTTTTCGACAAGGAGAAGATTATTTTTGCACTCCTCAAAGCTGCCCCCCATGTCAAGGACTGGTGGGAAACCCACTGTGAGAAAAAGGACGAGACAGAACCCTCTCTATTCTCGGTCATACCCACTTGGAATTATTTCCGAGACGCCATCAAGGAAAAATACTATTCTGTGGGGAGCTATGAGGACAAGTACATAAAATGGACCACGCTGCGACAACAAAGGGATCAAGATGTGCATGAGTTGATGAATCTGTTCCATACCCTGCGCACCAAGTTTGGTATCAATGATTCATAGAAACATCTGGTGCTAAAGTATCGTAGTTGTCTGCACAGATACATTCAGGAGGAAATGGAGTTCCTCGACATCTCCTCGCTTGGTACGGCATACCGGTATGCTGCCAAGATTGAGCAGAAATTCAAACAGGAGAAGCGAGACTTTGGATCTGCGAATCAAAAGCAAGGGAAAGGTGCTCCCAAACCACAGAAAAAAGGATAGAGCCAAGGCATGGCAACTCAAGACAACCTGTTGAAGCCACAAGAAAAGAAAAACACTGCAAAGACAAAGAAGGACACGGGAAAGTGGTGTGAGTTCCATAAGAGATCCACTCACAACACAAGTGAGTGTCAGGCCAAGCAGTCGTTGGTGGCTGAGATGCGGGCTTCTGAGTCAGATGCATGCTCCGACTTTGAATCAGAACCTGACAAGGGGAATGAAAAATGGAAACATATTATTGATGTGGAGCCCAATGCCACTTTTTCCACTACGAAGATCCAGAAGGAGGAACCGGAAGATCCAGAGGAGGAGGAACGTCTCTTCCACTCCCAGATGTGGGTAAAGGGCTCCCCGGTACAGTTCATTGTCGACAATGGGAGCCAAAAGAAATTCATTTTAGTAGACGTCGTGAAGCAGTTGGGCTTGCCGACCATAGCTCACCCACATCCATACACCATCAGGTGGCTTCACCAAGGACGAGATCTCCGCGTCAGCCAGCAGTGTCGCCTTCCCTATAGCATCAATCCCTTCACGGATGAGGTATTATGTGACGTTGCTCCTATTGATGTTTCTAATGTATTATTAGGACAACCATACTTGTGGAAGCGTAATGTTGTGTATGAGTCTCGGCCTCGCGTTGTTATTGTTACTTTGGGAAATAAGTTGTACAGGATACCAGAGGTACCACCTCCTGCCGATATCTCTTTGGTTACTACAAATAATGCAGTAAGCTAATTTCCCAAACCAAGAAATTTGTTTTCCTGATGATCCGCCCCCAGGGTAAGAAGAATATTGTGGCCACAACCTCCAGACAGGGCTCCTGTACACGACAACAAAAAATGGATAAGGTTGTGGAGGAGTACGGTGACATCTTCACCTAGCCCACAGGGGTTCCTCTGCACTGTCAGGTCAAGCACCCGATTGATCTAACCCCAGGTGCGCCACTACCCAATGGACCGATCTATCAGCACTCTGTTCTAGAGAACGATGAAATCAAGAGGCGGATTCAAGAGCTGCTGCAGAAAGGTCACATCCGACAAATTGCATCGCCCTGTGGGAGCCTAATCGTGTTGGTACATAAGAAGGATGGAATGTGGAGACTCTGTATTGACTATCGGGCACTGAACAAGATCATTGTCCGGAATAGGTACCCAATCCCACGGATTGATGACCTTATGGACCAACTCAAAGGTGCACAATATTTCAGCAAGATTGACTTGAAGTCGGGGTATCACCAGGTACCAATTGAACCCTCCGATGTGTGGAAGACTGCCTTCAAAGCCAAGGAAGGCCTTTTTGAATGGCTAGTCATGCCTTTCGGTTTGACGAATGCTCCCGCAACCTTCATGAGGATGATGGATGACATCTTGCAGCCATTCACCAACTCATTTGTAGTGGTGTACTTTGATGACATTCTGATCTTCAGCCAGACTTGGGAAGATCACCTTCACCACATCCGACAAGTCCTCCAAACACTGCGGCAACACAAGTTGTGTGCCAATTTGGAGAAGTGCACTTTTGGCATGACCCAGGTTCAATATCTGGGATACATTATTGATGAAAGGGGGGTGCATGTGGATCCAGCCAAGATCCAAGTCATTCGGGATTGGCCAGCCCCAACCACTATAACAAAGCTTCGTAGCTTTCTGGGTCTTGCTAATTTCTACCGGAGGTTCGTGTTGGGATTCTCTCATATCACTTGGCCCTTGAGTCAAGTCACCAAGGGAGGAGGGAGAGAAAAATTATTTTGGTCGGAACCTCAACAAAAGGCATTCACAGAATTGAAAAATCACCTTTTTTATGCCCCAGTGCTCACTTTACCAGTCTTGCAACAGCCATTTGAGATCGAGACAGATGCCTCTGACTATGCTATTGGGGCAGTTCTTACTCAACAGGGACATCCAGTGGCATATCACAGTGAGACATTTTTTGACACAGTTTGCAAGTATCCCACTTATGACAAAGAAGTGTATTCCATTGTGCAAGCTTATCGACAATGGAAGCATTACATCTTGGGGAAGGAAACAATCATCCACACAGACCACCGGCCCCTGCAGTTCATACAGACAAAGGGGAAGTGCAGAATGATCGCCATCAGAAGTGGTCCACATATCTGCAACAGTTTCATTTGAACATAAAGTACAAGAAGGGTAGCACCAATAATGTTGCAGACTGCCTCAGCTGACCACCGATTGTGGCGCTCACCACCATGCTCAACTCTTGTGGGCACGAGACTTCTGATTGGCCACTTCTCTATGAGAGTGACCCAGAATTCGGCCACACTTACAAGGCACTCTTGGGGGTTACGCAAGTTCCAAATTTTCACCTCCAAGATGCACTTTTATGTCACCTGGGACACCTTTGTGTTCCTTCAAGCGAGCGTTCCAAGATGATATGGGAAGCACACTACAGTCGAGTCGCTGGGCATTTCGGGGTCGAGAAAACAGTAGCAATACTACAGAAGTATTTCTATTGGCCGAAACTTCGAAAGGATGTCGAGAAGCACATCAGATCCTGCACTGCTTGTGCCATTGCCAAATCGACCATCAAGAAGCAAGGCCTATATACTCCACTACCTACCCCTAGTCAACCTTGGGAATCCATCTCCATGGATTACATGTCGGGCCTGCCTTCTACTAAGCATGGAAATGACTGTGTTTTTGTGGTCGTCGACAAATTCTCGAAGATGGCCATTATGGCGGCCTGCAAGAAGAATATCACAGCAGAAGCCACTGCTAAACTCTTCTTTGAACGAGTGTGGGTGCACTTTGGGATCCCACAGTCTATCATATCAGATTGGGATAGCAGGTTCCTCAGCACATTTTGGTCCAGCCTCTGGTCAATGTTGGATACCAAGCTCACCAAGTCCACAGCGTTCCATCCCCAAACATATGGCCAGACAGAGGTCGTCAACAGAATGATTGTACACATTCTGCGCATGTACAATTCAAAGCATCCACGCACATGGGACGAGAGCCTCCCCTATGTAAAAAATAGTTATAATCGGGCTCTCCACAGTTCAATCGGCCATAGCCTCTTTCAGGTGGGCTTGGGATTCCAGCCACTATGTCCCATTGACGTAGCCATGCCATTTGCAGCTGCTCAGGCCGATTCAGCTCATGTCCAGTCTGAAGTTAACAAAGAAAGTAGCTTCATCGAGCGAATTCAACACATCTGCCAATAGTTTCATGATATATTGGATAGATCCAATGCCAAGAACAAGCAACGCCATGATCAACACCGGGTGCCACACAACTTCTAGGTGGGCGACAAAGTATGGCTACATTTGCAGAAGGAGCGCCTCACTGGACCCAATCACAAGCTTCGCCCACTCCGATACGGGTCGTACACCATCACCAAGGCTGTAGGGAATGATGCCTTCAAGCTCAGTGTTCCACCATTCCTTGGTATGCACCCAGTCTTCAATGTGGATTGCCTTCATCCTTACTTCCCACCTCTACTGGACACCTCGGACATTGCAGAACAACTCACACCAACAAATTTAAACCCAGACTGCATGGAACAGGCCACCACAGATTGTATCATGGACATGCAAATCAAGAACACTCGCCAACAGAAGATCCAATTGTATTGGGTTGTCAAAGCTGGCCAAATTCTGCACCAAGGAAAGTGGTTCACCAGGGACCAAGTTCAGCAGAAATTTCCGCATCTCATGGAGGAACTTAACGCAATGGGGACCATTGCTTCCTAAGGGGGGAGGAATGATCCAGGTGGATATTGGTGTTCATTCACCTATTCCACTTGGGGCCCCACCATTGTCTCTTTCAGTTCTTCAGTTTCGGCACAACTTACTATTTTTAGCAGTTTTTCGGGTCCTGAACTTCCGGAGCCGTTTTGAGGCCCTAAACGACGTTTTTTGGGAAAACGAAGAGCAACATGGGTCCCTCAACCAATTTTTCTCGTTCAAAATTTCTATCCGAGGTATGGTACCCGTGAAACGGAGATCGTATGCCAAAGTTACACCCCTGGGAAGTTGAAACACCAATTTACCCAAACGGGGCCCATAGTTTTTGCGCTTCATCTCCTAGGGTTAGGGTTTTGGCTATTTAGGATTTACCATTGTTTATAAATAATAAATAGGCCCTCGAGCCTCATTGTAACTCAGTTCAAAGGCTTGTAGCTGCCACATATCTTCTCATAGATAGCTACCAACGCCCTAGCTAGTTTTATTTCCATTCTGTCTGTAAGCAAATTTCAGTTCCTTGATATTAATGAAATGAAGTTTTATTTCCGCTGCATCTTTGTATTTATGGTTATGTGCTTACTCTGTTGCGTTCCTGCATAAATCTGGATCAAATGATGATGAAGATAATTTCACTTTGGCTTCCAAAGCAAGGAAAAGGGAGGGGAAGAAATCAGATCCAAAATCCGAGGCTAATGGCAAGAAGCTGGATTTGTCCAAGGTGAAGTGTTTTCACTGTCACGAACATGGGCATCTTGCCACTAACTTCCCACAGAAAAAGAAGAACAAGAAGGTTGTTGGAGATGCAACTGGTGAGGCCCTTGCCTCACAATTTGAACTTTATTTCTCCTTGATCGCATGCTTGGTTTCAAGTGCAATGGGATTGGTGTGGTATCTTGACAGTGGTGCTTCCTTCCACATGACAGGAGTCCACATGACGGGAGACAAGGAGTTGCTTAGTGACTTGGAGGAGAAAGATCTCCAAATGCATATAGAGATGGGTGACGATGGTAGATACATTGCGATCGGCATTGGAACCATTACCTTTGACAGGGAGTCATGTAAACCATTTCTGTTGAAATATATTATGCATGTTCTAGGTCTGAAGAAGAACTTGGTCTTGGTCATGATGTTAGAGGACAGAGGTTATGACGTTGTTTTCAGCGAGGGAAAATCTTTCCTGTGACAGAAAACAACGGGTCAAACCAAGAGGATAGGGATTCGAGTCAAGAATCTCTACAAGCTAGAGGTAGATGGCTACGCTGCAATGATGGGCAAAGAAAAATAAGTGGTGAGCCAGGACAAGGGCGAATTATGGCACAGAATATTGGGCCATATTCACCATGGTGCCTTGAATATTTTGCAGCAGATTTCTATTGGACTTCCCAAGGGTACTCATGTGTAGTCAGATCAGTGCAAGGGATGTACTATGGGTAAGTTTGTGAAGACCACCTTTTATGAGAAGGAGAACCATGCTTCGGTGATCCTAGAGAGAATTCACACAGACATGTATGGACCTTTCTCTGTTGCTTCAATAGAAACACACATGCATTATGTTATATTTGTTGAGGACTATTCTCGTAGATGTTGGATCTACTTCATGTAGAAGAAGGATCAAACATTCTCAATTTTCGATGAGTTTAAAGCATTGGTGGAGAAGGAGTCGGGGAAGCAAGTGAAGGCTCTACAGAGCGATAATGGTGGTGAATATATCTCGAACGAATTCAAATACTTTTGTAGCAAAGAAGGAATTCAAAGAGAACTCATAGTGCCTCATAACCCATAGCAGAATGGGGTCGTGGAGAGGAAGAACAGAACGATCGTGGGTGTTGCACGAGCTATCCTGCATGACCAGGGCCTACCAATGCACTTGTGGGCGGAAGCATGCAACACTGTGGTTTATGTGAAAAACCATTGTCCTCATAGATTACTTGGCATGAGTACACATGAAGAAGATTTTACTGGTAAGAAGCCAGATATTTCTCATTTAAATATTTTTGGCTCATATGTTTACATTCATGTGACCAAGGATGCCAGGAAGAACCTGGATCCGACTGCGGAAGTTGGGATATTTTTGGGGTACACAGAACCACCCCATAATTATCGTGTGTATTTTCCAAACATTCGGATGACTGTGGTATGACAGGATATAAAATTCAATGAGGAGAAAGCCATGAAGTTGTCACTTGAGAGGGAGTTACACTTGCATGAAGAGGAGGAATTTATGGTTCCAAAATATGAGCCTCAAGATGTGGATCAACCATAGGAGGAGGATCATGAAGTGGAGGATTCCACTCACGCAGAGCCACACATCAAAACAAGCAGAAGGCGTACCACA
Source organism: Pinus albicaulis (assembly GCA_034641835.2). Lineage (NCBI taxonomy): Eukaryota > Viridiplantae > Streptophyta > Pinopsida > Pinales > Pinaceae > Pinus > Pinus albicaulis. The sequence continues at coordinate 296,250,590 of CM076582.1, forward strand.
GAAGCTGAGAGGATGAAGCTTGATGCGGCACAGAATGTAGGATTCTCTACTTCACAGCGTAGATAGAGACAGTCAACTGACTGATTCACTGGATACATGGCTCTCATGAGAAATTTTATCGTTACAAATCCATCTTCCTTTGAGGAAGCAGCGTAGTAGCCCACATGGGTAGATTCCATGGTGGAGGAGTATAACTCCATTGTCAGAAACAATGCTTGAGAGATTGTTCCAAGGCCAGTTGGTAAATCAATGGTAGGTTCAAGATGGATCTATAAGGTAAAGCAAGTTGCTGATGATAACGTCAAGAAGTATAAGACAAGATTTGTTTCCCAGGGCTTCTCACAGATCGAGGGGATTGATTATGAAGAAACCTTTGCACCTGTGGCATGTTATTCTTCCATAAGGACCATCCTTTCTCTCTTAGCACAGATGGGTTGGCACATTCATCAGATGGATGTGAAGACTGTGTTCCTTAATGGGATCATTGAGGAAGAAGTGTACATTGAGCAGCTTGAAGGATTTGAGATCTTCAGTAGCAAGTCGCATGTGTGCAGACTCAAAAGAGCGATGTATGGGCTGAAGCAAGCACCCCGTGCTTGGTACACATGGATCGATAGCTATTTCAGTGGACTTGGTTTCATCAAGAGTGAGGCGGATGCAAACCTATACCAAATTTTGGTGGAGGGTAAGCTTTTAATCATTATTATTTATGTAGATGATTTAATACTAATGGGTGATGATCATTTGATACACTCATGCAAGGACCTTGCAAATGAGTTTGAGATGAAGGATTTGGGCCTCTTTCATTATTTTTTCGGATTGGAAATATGGCAGCGATAAGGTGAATTGTTTGTATCTCAGGGTAAGTATGCTCGGGAGATACTTGGTAAGTTTCACATGCAGGACTGCAAGCCCATGGATACTCCACTTCCAGGAAATTGGAGGAAAGAGGATGCTACATCGGCATAGGTAGTGGATGCTACTGTCTATCGACAGTTGGTAGGTTCTCTCATGTATTTAGTTAATACAAGACCGAACATATGCTATGCGGTGAACCAGCTTAGTCAAGCGATGGTTAAGCCTACCAAGATATTTTGGAAGGCAGGCAAGCATGTCTTGAGATATCTCAGGGGCACATCTGAGTATGGCTTATGGTATAGACAGACAGATGAGGTGAATTTTCATGGCTTCACGGATGTAGATTTGGCAGGCAGCCCAACAGACAGAAAGAGCACATCAGGAGGGGTTTTCAGTATCGGGTCTACAGTTGTTTCTTGGTACAGCAGGAAACAATATTTGTGCCACTCAGTTCAGTGGAAGCGGAATACATGGAAGCAAGTCAAGCTGCATGTGAGGCTATCTGGATGAGGAAGATCCTGGTCGGTTTGTTCGGTTCTCATTTAGATCCTATAGTGATACATTGTGATAATCAAAGTTGCATTAAACTCTCAATTAATCATGTGTTTCATGATAGATCTAAGCATATAGATATCTAGTATCATCATATCATAGATTGTGTGCAGCAAAAGATCATGTTGCTTCATTACATTCCTATGGAAGATCAGGATGCAGATATTTTGACGAAGGCGCTCACCAGGAAAAAATTTGAATACCATAGAGACAAGATCGGGGTAAAGGATAATCCCTATATTGCTAAGAGGGAATGTTGAGATTCAAAAATATGATGAGCTTAGTTAAAATTAAGCACCTTCACTAAGTGGGGCCCACAAGCTATTTTTTAGGTGTATGTATATTTTTATAATGGTGAGCATATTCTAAAGTTAGCAGGATGTTGATTCTAGATAGTTGAGCAAATTCTATCTTTGGATGAATTTCTATTTTTGTTATAAATAAAAAGGTTTTTCCATTCACTTACTACCTTTTTTATCCTAAATATCACTCTGGATCTATACTTTTGGTCTGACTTTGATCCACCATCATTGTCATATTTTGCTACCATTTTTCTTATGAGCTCCCTTTGAGTTCCATTTTTGTCTAGGTTTTCTACTCCATCAAGAGAGAGGAATTTTAGATATGAAGTGTTGAGGACTTATAAGAACCCATCCCATTGAGGAGGACTAGTAACATCTTTCTATGTTCCCCTCCCAAGTGTCATAAATACAAAAAATCCTTTAAAACAATCTTGTCTTGTCTATTGGATGCATGGAGCATCTCTCGCTTTTATTTACTTCTTAATGTCTTTTAATGCGTAGATCTAGATTTTTGCAGCATTTATCTTGGTCAACTAATTGCATATCTAAAGATATTGGCAGCCATCTTTGCTGTTAGGGCTATTTTTTATGCACGGCTAAAGTGAGCCTTTTTCATACACTTGCGATTACGATTCATACTAACAATTGGCGACTCCACAAGGGTTTACGATTACGACCTCTGTCATTTTTCAAATCCCTGCATATCCAGCTACTTCAAACCCTAGGATTTCTCTTCAGCTTCTTATTTTTCTTTTCTTGATGTTTTTTTAAACCTACAAAACCCTAAAACATTGAAAATTCTAACTTTTATGTGTTTTCGGACCTATTGCGCAGGTGACAGGCATCAGCCGCAGCTGAGACGGAAAAGTTTTCTAAAACCTGCTCCTGAGAGTGTCGGAAGTGAAGGTCACACTTTTTGGGCCAAAACCTGCGACCTGAACCTCCAGGGCGCAGAAAACAGGCCAAAACCTGCGACCTCTATAGAAAACAAGTCAAAAACTGCGACCTGGACTTTTTGCGGGAACTTTTCTAAAAAAAATTTGGGTTTGTCTAGGCCTCTGTTTAGGGTTGTCTGGCCTCTATCTCCACCCATTTTGGACTTGTTCTTGTTCTGTTTTACTCAACAAAGTGGGAACCTAGCCCCCTAGGGCTTCAGTACCCTCCACCTTTTGTGGAAGAGTTTTAGCTGCTGCAGGTTGTCTGAAATTTCAGAGTCTTCAGCCCTTTTTTCAGATTTGATCCCTTACCTTGAGATCCACTTTAGATTGGTTATTTATCCTTCCAAAATACCTCCTTTTATTTTTGTTTTGGTTTTCCTCTAGGGTACCCTCCGCTTCCCTCTAGGTTATAGCCTTTCGCCACCTCATTTACAGCAATTTTTCCTCTGATTTTTTGTTGTTTATCTGCACCTATTTCCAACAGATCTGACCTTTAGATCTCTGTCCCTCTCGACCTTAGATCTATTGGCTAATTTGGTGTGTTTTGACTATATTTTTGCCCACCTATAGACAATTTGTTGAGAGGCCCGCCTCCTTTGGTTTAGATTAATGCATAATTAGCTGTTTATTTTATGTTATTTTAGGTTCATATATTGCTATCTGCAGGTTTATTTACAGTTATACAACACACTTTTTATTTTTCTCTACAAACGTTTGGGTTTAAAAATTAAAATTTACACACTTACCACACAAACCCTAAATGAAGAAGATTTTGGTTAACATCGCCAAGCAAAGACTTTAAACATTGAAATAAATTGATCCTTCACCTCTCTGCCCTTGTTTCAACATTGTAATCAGTTGATCCTACACCTCTTTGCCCTTATTGGTCTATCTTCCCTTTGAGTCGTGTTTTTGCCTTCACCATTGCGCCACCAAGGCATTTATCCAGGAGACTTCTTGGCCTTCATCATCAGTTTTCGGTAGGTATAATTACTCCTCTACATCGGATTCAAGTTAGTCCTCCACCGAGTCCACATTCTGACTCCTCTTCTGGTTCAATGGGTTCCCCTTCTGGTTCTGCCCCCGGTTCTCCCCCTGTCACCTTCACCATGTCTGGTGTAGGACCTAATGTTGGTGGCAGCCCCTGCCCTAATGCTGGGAATGCTACTAGTGGGACCGCAACAGGAACTACCCCGGCTGCGCCCTTGCTCCCCTATATGGCAGGCCTCAGTATTTTCGATTTTAACCAGTTGATCAACGACCCTATACGCCATGATGTTGGTTGGCCTACTATGCCAACCAAGCTCCCTTCCGACATCCCCAAGTTTGAAGGTCTTGCTGGAGAAGATCCTACAAATCATGCTCGATCTTTCCACATGTGGTGTGCTTCTAACTCCATTACCGATGACTGTGTCCGTCTTCGATTTTTCCAACGTACGCTTACTGGCGAAGCTTCTAAGTGGTATTTTGATCAGGACTCATCCTCTCATACCACCTTTGCAACTCTTGGCCGGGATTTTCTATCTTATTTCTAGCATCCCCTCCGTTATGACACTAGTACCAAACTTTTGACTTCTTTCTGTCAATCATCTACAACCCGCCTATCCGATCATGTCCAGGAATGTCGGAGAAGAAAGAGCCTATGTCGAGCCCCTACCTTCAAATATCATGTCTACATGATCCCTTTTTCCAGCTATAGGAAAATATGTCACGTCGTATTTACCTCAAACCAAAGAAGTCGCTCTCCAAATTGCGTTAAAATATGACCTGATCTACGCTCATTCGGGTTAAGTTTATACCGTTCTACCTTATCTTCCTAGACCCGGTGGTGCCAACACACCAGGGGCATCTCATGCCGCCAACGGTATCATTGGAGCTATTTCTCATCCATATGCTTAGCCTCCCATGGGCTATGGTTTCCCTCAGGGAGGGGCCAGCACCTCCAACACTTTTCCCCCTCCCGGTAGCATGTATCCAGGATATGGCATGCCTCCTTTTTCCCAACCTATTTACCACAATGTTACTCAACCTCCTTATTATCTATATCTACAGCCTGGTGCTCCAGCTCCTCAAGCATTAGCACCTCTGCCTCCCTTGCCTACTCAACCCCCACAACAGCAGCCACCACCCCCTCAAGGGCAAGTGTATGCACAGCAGGAAGCGACTAATCCTCCTACTTCCAAAAAGAAGAGGAAAGGCACTAAAAATAAATCTGCCCCTGGTAATCTTGGACCTAATCCTCAAAATAATGCACCTAACACTGCAAACCAGCAACAGGACACTCAGCCCAAGCAATACAAGCATGTTTGCATGAATAAGCCTTGTTCTTGTTGTGGTGTTTATGGTCATTACACTCACGATTTTCCTCTTTTACCACAGATGCGGTAGATGTGGGAGACTCAAGAAAAATTTTGTGGACAGCAAGCCTCCCCTTCCGTCCCTCCCAATGTATTTCCTAGTCAGCCGGCTGTGTTTACTAAGCCTTTCCCTCAGCGCCCATTCGTATGGTATAGTATATGATTTGGCACAATCTCCTACTGTCATTTCAACACTGGAACTCCTCCAGTCGTGTCCTTCACAATGAAAAGCTTTACTATCATCCCTGGGCAATGTAGATCCTTCAGATGATCGATTGATCGTCTTCAATGTTGACCGGTCATAACATCCTCCTCTTCCTGCTTCCGTCACCTTCCAAATCCCAGTCAAGATCCGGAATGCCAACATTTCCTATTGTATCATTGATGAGGGGGCATCCACCTGTGTGATGTCTGCTTCAGTTTGGAAGCAAATCAAATCGCCTGAGCTAGCCCCTTCCACGATCACTCTTCGAGTGTGGGATGGCCATGCTTCCGAGCCCATTGGCCTATTCCACAATTTTCCTATTACTCTTGCGGGCAAGACTATTTGCGTTGACGTAGAAGTCATTGATTCCCCCTTAGATTACAACATTATATTGGGTCGTAGCTACACCTATGCAATGTTTTTTGTACCATCTATGGTTCACCACAAGATTTCATTTCCCCATAATGGAAATATAGTCACCATTGACCAGTTGACATATTACGAACAGAAGTCTCAAACCTCCCCTGAGTTCATCATATATTCGGTGGCCAATAAGAAAATTGTCGATCCCTTGACCAGTGTCTCACCCAGATTCTACAAAGACTCATTTTTGCTTGGTACATTCCCTGGTATTCCTCCACCTGTCTCTGATCCTAGCTCATCAAATTTTTGCATGATGCAATAATCTCGGGCTTCTCTCAAGCGACCTGCTTCAGCGAGTCAGCAACCCTGCCCTCTGCAACCTGCTCCTAGCCCTTCGATTCAGCCTTCTGGACCCCCTCCTCCTAGCCCTTCACCTACAGCTGGTATCCATAAGCCTCTCTTCCCTCCTGGAATGGTTCCTCTAGGCCTTAACCATCTTGGAGTTGTCCCACCTGGCCATTACTCCTCGGGTCAGATACTGTTCCTAGCTCCCCCTCCTGGAGTGTTCTCGGTACCTATCATGGCTACTCTATCCCTTCCTAACCTGACCCTGGGGATTCCCTTTTGGTACATCAATCCCCCAGCCACCACCCCGCTTGGTCAACCCAAACCTTATCTTGCTTTGACCCCGGTTCAATTGGTCCCCATTACTTCTCCCTCTACTATAGTGCCTCAGCCACCTCAACAGGAACCTTGTCCTATTGCAACCACTTTGGGTAAAAAGGGAAAAGCTCGCAATAGAGCATCAAAAGACAAGGCTGCCCCGACTGACCCTGTGCTTTTTGTACTGTCGTCATTCATGCCACCCATACCTGTCCTGAGTTGCCCCGTATCAAGCCCATGGATAATGTTGCGTTCCCTGAGTCTACGGTCCCTGAAGCACCTGTTTCTTCCTCAACTGCAGCCAAGAACTCTAAGACTATTCACACCAACCAACCTTGTGCTTTTTTTGATCTCCATGGCCATTACTCCCACCACTGTCCCCGCCTCACGCATTACCACGCCTCTTTGGAGGTAGTTCGGGAGTACGAGATTGAATAGAACCAATCCGCCTCTCTCGTCCTCACGCAATATGCTTCGAACCAACTTGAGGATTTACCTGCTCCCATTGAAATTCCCCCTCCTGATGTCAAGATGATGGAGCCTGCAGCCACCATCCTCTACCTATTATCATTCATGAGACCCTCGGTGGAAATTCCCTCTGAGACTTCCCCTTCTATTTCGCTTTATTTCCCTTCAGCGATCACCCTGGGCTCAACATCGGTGGATTCCTTATCTGCTTATTCTTCCATCATCCCCCATGATGATGCGTATGTGAACCTTTCTTCTCATGATGATGATTCAGGTAGCTTCGTCGCAACACGTGGTCTCTCTTCCTCCTTCTCTACCCATCTTCTATTGTGATGATGACATCATGGAAGCCTTGTCCACCCCTGACTTCATCTTTCCCGCCCATAAGCGAGGTGGCACCATCCGTGTCTATGGTGACTTTCGTGGCCTGAGCAAAATTTATACCTCCAATAGCTCCCACACACCACCTAACAATCAGTGTGTGTGTAGTAAACATCTTACCCAGATCACTCCCTCTCGCAGTGTTTGTTCGATTTCTACTTTGCGCTCAAGGTGCTAGCATTGTTCATCATCCTCCTGTCTATTGTCTTGTGGCACCTTTCAGATGGCCCTCTCATCCACACTTTATATCGGTTATGCTAATGGTGGAAGTCGCTACTCCTGGAATCTAGCCTCGGCAGGTTGGGAAATTTTTACCCCCTTACATTCGCTTGTTCTCTCGAACGGTGTATGCATTGGTACTGCCACCAATAATCAGGCCGAATATGATGCAGTGTGAGGTTTATTAGCTGATGCCCTTTCCCATCGCATCCTCCACCTTCATGTTCATTTATATTCCCTGCTTATTGTCATGCAATTGAATGGTGTATATCGTGTGCATAATCCTATCCTTTTTTGAAGATATTTATGAGTGAAGCTTTTGATGTGTGAATTTGAAATTGTTACATTCAGTCATGTACCTAGAGCACAAAATCACTATGTAGATAGCATTGAAAAAATATTCTAGATTGGCATTTAGCACATGCATTTAACACAAGACCATAACATAAAATCATAAAAATGATGCATATCCATAATATGTGTCATATAACATGTTGTAGATTCCATCAACTATGATACATTTGACATGCCCATAGCATGTTACAAAAATTCAAAACTGGGGGCACCACCCGCCCCTACACACTAATCACTATCTAGAGGATCCCGAGCCAATGGCTATGCTCCTGCAGCTCGTAGATCGTGCATCCCCTGTCTGGTCATTGCCATGCGTCACATGACCCCTCGCCACTCCAAGGGTAGACTAATACATGGCTCTATGTACTGGTCATCCAAGTATTGCTAGCCGCGCTCTGAAACACCGGCCAGAAGCCTCTCACATCTAAGACGGATTTCCTCTAGGAGGGTTGTTGCATCCTCATTTTTTGGTGCAGGCCGTCCCATATACCCGGCCAGTTTTACCGGTGTTGTATCTGCATACCAAAAATAGAAGAATCAGTACCGTATACAATATTCTGAAACTTTACAATGCACATAAAAGATTAGAAATTTGTCACTTACCATCGGCCCCCTTACTCGACCAGGCGGCAGTGGAAAATCCGGGTCCCCACGATAACTCATTCCACTATAGTGATAGTCGTCTATGTACAATGGCATCTTATCCCAATGAGAAAAAAACTTGGGTCGGAACACTCGTCCGACCACCTCACCTCCTCCTCTGCATAGTAGTCACCCCCACCGGCGCATCCTAGGCTCCCTCGGACCTCCATCCTGGAGCTGTATGCGAGGTCGAAGTGTCGGGATCTTCTCAAAGAAGAGCGAGCACAACACTGTACCATAAGCATAGTCATGGTTCACTTGCCACTTGCATAGCGACAACTATCGTTTCAACGATGACAGCATCATCTAGGCCCACCCATAGTATGTCCCACTCAACACACTCTCCACAAGCATCATCTGCCCTCCAGTGATGTGGTGGAGTGCCTGGTTTCCCAGGATCCACAGCACCGCTACAGCCACAGCATGGGTCTCTAACCTCTCTATATCCCCGATGGGTATCTGTGTCCCTTTGACATGGAGATTTGGTCGACAATGGCACTCTACAAATTCCATGATGTTCTTCCCTCGCGGTAACACTGGCTGAGTATTCCCTACCATCCCAAGTGGTGGGAGACTAGTCAGAAAATATATATCTTGGACCGTCAACTCGATATGGTGCCCCTGCACGATAAATACCTCATGGTTTGGATCCCAATAACCGAAAATCCGGGCCAACAAGGGCTCTCCAGGTCTCATCAAAGGGTTCTCCACAAAATTTAGAACCCCAAACCTGGCCAATGCACTGTGGACACCCTAATCCTCTCGGATCTCCGACTGTAATGTGTCCAGGTCTCTCTCTCCAATTGATCCATAATTCTGCCATATCTGCACAAAACCATCATATTTATCAGTGTACAGATAGGAAATATTGTATCCAAACATCAAAACCTAGCTCTCAGCCAAAAAACAGCATAGAAAAACCCCTCTCTATCATGTCACACTTTTCAGGCCCAACCCTAGGACAGGTCGCATTTTTCTGCCCAAAACCTGCTACCCAGGTCACAGTTTTTGCCCCAAAAATTGCAACCCAAATGTGAAGAAGAGTAGGGGTCTGTTCCTAAGCTCTGGGAACCTAAACTGAACTTTCAATCCGCTGAAATGAAAGAGTAGGGTTAGGCCTCTTACCTACAACTGACGGATCCTGATTCCAACGGTCGGTTTTCCCACTATGATCGCCGCAAGATTTAGGGCCTTCTCTCCTCTCTACATTCACCATAGCTCCACTTGCAAATGAGTGAATTTGGATGGAAAATGCCTTATTAAAAGATAAACCCCTGATTTTTCTTTCGCCTTCTGTGGCCAAATCATAGCTCAGTTTGACAAATTGTCTGTACCGTTGGAAAGCTCTCACCGAGCCCTCAAATGGGTGTCTTTTAGTTTTTCGTGATTTGATACTTCACCACGACACATTTTTTCCAATAAGGGTCACTTCACCACTCCTCAAAATCGAATTTCTTGACTTGCAACACTTGTACTTGGGGCACCACTTTGCCTCCATACTTGTCCTTGATCGTGTTGAATTTCGTCGTGAGTAACCATCATGAAATCATGTTTTAATGGTACCCATTGGACCTTTTCTGTGTGGAAGCATCATCGAGTCGCCCTTGTTTATAGCATCCGAGTTGAGTCATCATCGCATCCATGGAGTCTATAACGAGTCTCTTTATATCCCGCCATAGTCCTCCATCCTTTATTGCTTGGTTCCTCTCTCGTGTCGCACATTATGGCCTTCATTCTTACTGTCCCCTATCCCCTTTGATATTGTGTCAGTCGCTACCAGGTCATCCATGCCCTTTATGCTCTAACAAAGGAATTCATCTATCAGCTACTCAGTACCCCCCATTTCATCATCAACCTTGTTTTCAATCTGTCAGTCGCTCTACTATTTTCTCTTGTGCCTTAGTTTAGGATCCCTTATTGCCTCACCTATGGAAAACCTCTTTCTATCGATATCATATCATTCATTTCAAAAGACATGTCTAGAGGGTGGTGTACCTTGGTTCCAACTTCCACTCTTGTTCGGTGCCTCGGATCAGGAAAAGGGACTCCTTACTTCCCTTTGACTTGATTGTTTCTCTGCTCCAGCTCCTTATAGCATGATCGAGATCCGTATACTTGATGGTTCAATGATGCAGCAGACTGTACCAGTGATTCCTAGGTGTGTGTGAGATGTTTTCAGACCTCATGAGAGGGTGGCCCTTCAAGTAGCCCCCCACATGCCCGGATGACATCTTCAGTACCGCCTTCGATGCAGCTCCATAGATTTGATGATGTGGGCCTTAACCGCTTGCAGCGCCTTTTAGTTTTCATGTATCAATCAGATTTTCAGAGCCCTTTCCTGTTTACAGGGGCACTTTGGTTGTACTTATATCTCATGTACTCAAATATTATTGTATAAGTCCTGGCTATTATCCCAGGCACATTATGTATGTGGGATTCATTTTCACGTTTTTTATCTAGCTCATGTTTATGCCATCATGTACTATATTGTTCAGACCCTTGTTTACTGGACGCATTATTCTTTGTACTTTGTCTCAGCAGGCATAGTTATACCTCCCCCGCTGCCTATAGCATAGGTACTCACGTATAAAAGAGACTTGTCACACCTATAAGTCTCACCTCCTCAGGGTCTAGTCCTCTAGCGCTTTGGTCTACCTTATATTTCTCTCTCTCTGACTTCCCCTTCGATGTCTAGTGATTGATTTCTTACAACATACTTCGGTCATGCGATTAGCTCCTAACGCTAGCACGCCAGGGGGCAATCTATTACACCATTTTTTGGTCATCTAACCTGTTACTACTAGATGGACCTAAGTACACCATGTAAGACCAATTTTACCCTAAGTAAAATTGCTTTCACTATGAAAAATAGCTTAGTAAACCACCTTTATTAAGTTGTTTATGGTCTAAACAGGAAACCCCATGAGGAAATATTAAATAAATCCACATTTGTTTGATTTTCCTCAAGGAATAATTAGTTAAACAGCAGTTAATTAATATTCTTGGTCATATTTAACCCAAAACAGGAAAATTAATTAGATAAATTATTATTTATCTTATTATTTTCTAGGAATAATTATTTAAACCTTATTTAAATAATATTCCTTATTAAATTTGACTAAATCACTCACAAATAATTAAATAAATCATTATTTATTTGATTATTACTCAACCACATCCTTAAAATAATAAATAAATCATTTATTTATTTATTATTTACAAATAAAGGGATTTGACCAAAGTCAAATTCTTTTTCCCTCCAACAAATATAATAAAATATTCCATAAAAGTTGGATCTGGAATTGGTTAATAATATTTTAATTATGCACCAATATCTAGACTAAATATTTTGTTATAAATAGAAGGGTTTTTCCATTCATTCACTACCTTTTGTTGCCTAAATATCACTCTGGATCTATACTTTTGGTTTGACTTTGATCCACCATCATTGTCATATTTTTCTACCATTTTTCTTGTGAGCTCCCTTTGAGTTCCATTTTTGTCTGGGTTTTCTACACCATCAAGAGAGAAGGATTTTAGATCTGAAGTGCTGAGGACTTACAAGAACCCATCCCATTGAGGAGGACTAGTAAAATCTTTCTATGTTCTCCTCCCAGGTGTCATAAATACAAAAAATTATTTAAAACAATATTTTCTTGTCTATTGGATGCATGGAGCAACTCTTGCTTTTATTTACTACTTAACATATTTTAATGAATAGATCTAGATTTTTGCAGCATTTATCTTGGTCAACTAATTGCAGATCTAAAGATATTGACAGCCATCTTTACTGTTAGGGTTGTTTGTTATGCACGGCTAAAGTGAGCCTTTTTCGTATGCTTGTGATTAAGATTCATACTAACACCCTTTATAATAATCAAACTCTAAATATCAACTTATTCTCTTGGAGCACTTTATTTCAGTGAACAGGTGTGGCACATCAGTGGGCTGAAGGAATTACGCAATTCCTAGGGTGGTTGGTGACTCATGCATGGAGGACTCATTTATAACCGATAGTTGCAAGTTGTGATAGAGTTGGAAGAGTAGTTATGTGAGTTGTTATTTAGTTTAACTCAGTTAAGTGAGTTAAGCTTAGTTGTGCTAGTTGTATCTAGTTGTAGCTAAAGATACACTAGTGAGAGTTAAGTGAATTAATTATTTATTTAATTCACAACTAGAGACTCACTTGCAACTGAAAAAATACAGCAGTTAATTACTTGCATGTCAATTCTAGTGGAGACCCAGTGGAGAGATAGGTGAAAGGGTGAGATGGACTATCTGTTGTAACTATAGTGATGCATTCACTGCATCTACACACAAATTGTATTTTCCAATGAGGATTGCACAGTCAAGGCAAGGCAAGATCGAATTCATTAAGGGATCTTCTTCAGTAGGGATTGCGCAGTGGAGGCAGGCTGTCAGGAGGCAAGAAATTGATGCATAGATATGCAAATTTCTGCATGACAGTGTGTGACAATTGTTGATTGTACTGAGAGCTTGATGTACTAAGCTTTGTATGATATTGTTACATGTTCCATTGATATACATAATATATGATAGTTGGGGTTTTTAGATTTAATATTTCTCACTAAAACATTCTTGTTATGTGTGATTGATTTGCTTCATATGTGTTTTGAAATTGGCGATTTAATTTCCGCAAAGAATTAAGTGGGAGGATTATGTATTTAACATAAGATTAATTTGTTAGATTAGAGGAGTATGGTAATATACATGCATCTTGTATAATTTCTACATCTGCAACACTCCACCACACATCAATACTAGCAATCTCTCCCTTTGGCATTGATGTGTTGGCATTGATGCCAACCCCCGAGCTGATACAATCATCCTATCATCATCCTCACATTCTCCCCTTTGAGAACAATAGAAAAGGGTGAAACATGTCAAAGGTGAATGTTGTATATTCCTCTACATGCAAGGGGTTGCATCAACAAAAACATGAACTCCAATCACAATCATATGCAAGTTGTTGTTGTGGATTAGTCGCACGGGTGTACGAAATCGCACAAGCTTAGGGAGTGTGGTCTACTCTCTAAACTATTGGTAACAGGCAGAAAGTGGGGGGAGCTCAAAAGCATAAAACTTAATGGAAATAATATGCTAAAGTATGCTCTGGTTAAAATAAAACTAAAAAGAAACACAAATATATAGAAGCTATATAGATAGTTCCAAACGATAATAATGAAAACGATGGCTCAATGGCCTCTTCTTATTAAACGCTCGAAATGGAGAAGAAATTTTACCCACTTTCCAAAGGGCCCCTAGGCAATGGCTCTAGGTCCTGATGCAAGGATGTGGCCTTCCAAGCTCTGCCTCTGATGCAGTCTCACTCTCTCTCTCTGTTGTGGTGGACTAAGATGTTGGGTGGCCAACTATCGAGTCCTCTTTAGCTCCAGCTTCGGGTCACACGCAATGCTGGTGTTGCTTGGGAAACTTTGGCCAGCATAACATTGTAATCACCATTTGTTCATCTCTTGGTGGGTTTATATAGGTGAGCTTCAAATCCTCCTTCCCTCCCTTGGTACATGATGGATGGTGACCCAAGGGAGAGGTGTGATTCCATTGTGTGCTCAAATATTCTTTTGTGTGCTCACATAATGTCTAAGGAGGAACTAGTGGTTGTCCTTAGGCGGCTTTCACATAAGGAGTAACTGTCCTTTGCTTTTTTTGGTCCCAGAAAGGTACTTTTTTCTATTTCCAGGAATCCACGCTTATCGGCAAAAAGGCGTGCAGAAGGCGCTCTTCTCGAAGGATAAAGCACGCATTTGAGCATTTATGACTAGGTCAAATCTTATTTTCTAAAAACCTTAGATATTTTAAATACTTATTGATTCCATAATGTATTCCTATCTTGTAAATCCTTGGGATCGACATTAATTAATGTCATCTTCTGTTGTATGATTTTCCAATGTTAACAGTTTCCCCCTAATGTGTGAGGTCTAGGAAGAACTGTATAGCCGAAATACATTATAGTTTCTTTTCTGTATCGTGTGCAGAGAGAGAGAGAGAGAGGTATACGTGTATTTTGGGATTGACAACACCTTGCACCATTTCTGAGATAACCATGAACTAAGGGACCCCCTACAAGCAGAAAAAATATACAACATATTTACATAATTTCAACAAGGCGGGCATGTCTCATGCTTGTGATGCTACGGCTATTTAAACAAAATTGACAGATACATGTTCTCTCTGTGCCACTACTGTGGTAGTGATGCTAGTGGTTTTTTATGAAGATTTTTGACACCCTTAGGGGCGTTTTTTCTTTGATGATAGGTGGAATGTGGTACCCATATGCGTAGTCTTGGTATGGCATATCATTGTGCAATGTACGCTTATGTACTGGCTGGGACCTTACCGTGTAACCATTGTTTATCAGAGATGCTTATGGAGGCACGGGTCTTCGACAGATCTAATAAAATTGCAATGGTTGTAAGGTGCGATACCATCGTGACATGAAAGCTTTTGCTATGGTCAAATGTCAGGAGGATCGATGACATCTGTGGACAATGATGTCTCCCAAAGTGCCACCGGAGGATACCCCTTTGCATGGGGAGGGATTATCCAAGGTACCGCTTCCTTTTTGGAAAAGAGGTGTTGAGGTTGACAAAAAGGAAGCCTTCACCGAACCATGTGTCACTGACCTGAGGGGTCGGAGGTCGAGATATGATAGGTTTAACATAGGCATGTTGGTGAGTGGTGACTAAAAATGGATGATGGGGATTCAGTGGCCCGAGGTCAAAGTATATTGTAGTAGCTTGGCGGTAGTCATAGTTATTTCTGGAGGGAAAATCCCTGGAGTTTGTGGACTTCCAGGGCGGGTGTGAATTGACTATGAATGTCATGATGGTGCTTGCATGGGGGTAAAATACTTCGACCAAGGGAAATGGGGGACTGCTGCCATGGGGGAAAATATGAAATATGAGGGTGAAGTGGTGAAGGGCATCATTTGTGTTCTTTGTACACTTACCAAAATAATAAAATAATGGGGTTTCATTTGTACAAAACACAGAGACGGGTACCCAAAAACATGAAACAGGGTCGCTCACTGAAGGTGTGAGGACGGTGTTTTACTGGGGGTAAGGGTCCCATTGGTTGGTATCATGTGCGGGTTTGATGAAGTGGAAGATGTTGCAGATGAGATTATGCTGATGGAGCTATGGTGGGCCAAATGCGGTGCGCAGAGGTGCACTTTCAATCTACTTGTACAACCTGATCATCCGGGAAGGGGGTTGAGTTTGAATGGTGAACTTGACCTTATGCATGATATATGGATGGGTATGAGGTGCTTCCCAGACTAAAATGTTATGGCCATGGCGTCACTTCTGGGGTGATGTATGGTCTACTTTGGATGACGATCGCCATGGGGGGGGAGGCTCTACCGACCAACGCGGTGGTTTATCATATGCAGGGTGAGGTGATGATAAATGTGGTCATGTATGAGGACCCTATGGTTTATTTCTAATGGAGAAATGAAGTCAGGATATGTAAATTTCTTTGGGACTCTATCATGCTGAGGATAGAATGATACCTGCTCTGGAACTTTCAGTGAATGGTGATGTGAACGATTTGTAGGTTCTTCCTGCAAAAACAACTACCTCAAGTGAAAGCATCTTCTTTTCATCCAGTATTATTGAAAAACATGGATTTTGGAAAGGAAGATGGGAGGGTGCATACATGGTGTGCTATCTATTTCGGTTTATGTATTTTATGTTATGCTGATGGATATCTATGTTTTTTATTTTTTATGCGACGCATTCCAGTCTAGGATATTGTTAGCTATGCGATCATCTGCTTGGTTTTGATTCCTTGATACATGTGAGAATGTAATGTAATCAAACGATCTGCTTAATATTTTGGCACGCGAATATTTTTTGAACAGGCTTGCGTCTCTGGTTTCGAATGTTTGGTTTAACTGTGAAACCACTAACTAGGAATCAAGGTAGATATGCATATGGTGGATTCCCTGATGGAGGGCCTCGCACATAAGTCTGATAAAGACATCATACTCTGCCTGATTGTTGGTTTCTGATCTGATGCACACACCGTTTGAGCACAGTGGTGATCAGTCAGGGTGGTAGATAACCCAGGCGGCTACAGCTAAGTTTCGAGACCATCGCGATGCTCCATTAGCAAATCCAAAATAGGGTTCAAGTAGGTGATCCATGGTGACACTTTGAGCGCGTTTAGGTCCTTGGGTCAAAAATATTTAGGTGTTAGGATTTTTGTGTACCCTAAATCTAGGGGATAAGAGCTACTGGGGCCCTTATGGGTAGAACTTCTTGAGGTAAAGGCCGTTGACGGGGTTAGTGAGGTAGGTCTCGTCCGGTTCCGTCAAGATGTATGCCCCCTGTCGGAGACAATGTTTGATGATATAGGGCCCTTTCCACAAGGTTTCAAACTTTCCTGGCCCTAAGGCTTCTTTTAAGACATCGTAGTGAAGGACTAACTCTCCCTCGTTAAATGAGCGAGGGGTGATGTGGCAGTTGAATGATGCTTTTACCCTTTTCTTATGGGCCTCATTGTGTTGCAGCGATTGTCGCCTACTTTCATCAACTAGCTCTAGTTGTACTAGGCGTTGTTCTAGAGGCTAGGTGTCATCAAGGAGTTTGATGGTGGCATGTAAGTTTGGGATCTTGTGGACATCAATGCAAAAGCATAAGGTACCTTGGTCTTTTGCGACAGGAATGAGGCAGAATTCCTGTGACGAGGGGGTGGTTGAAATCCTGTCTTGGGTGTGCGACAATACAAGTCGTATGTGGTGAATTGTGTCACTAGAATGTGGAGGGGGAAGGATCTCGTTAATGGAGTCCTGCATGAGCTTAATATCAGCTTTACCGCTAGGATAGTAAATTTCTGGTAAGTGGAAGTTGCTTTTATCACAGAGGTGCCTGAATGCTTTTAGTAGCGGGCATGCCTCTGGCTCATGATCATGACCGATGAATTTAATGGTGCATGGTATCACAGTGCTGACAGAGTAGATAGTGTGAGATTCCACACTACTTGATGTTCCTGATGTGGATGCTTGGAAAGGGTCGGTTGTGGACCAGGTCGTCTTCTGCTTCCATTTTTGCGTCGAAGGTTGAGGCTCGCCTCCCTTTTTGGTGGGTGGTTGACTTAATGCCGCTCTAGCTGCTCTCAGCTTTGGGAGATGTGTACACTTAAACGTATGATGAAAGTGTGAGAAAATTCAGCAATAAGTGTGTGTGATATTCCCTTGATTAGAGAGAAGTTTTTGAGGGAGAGGCGAGACTATGCGGGGACTGTTTGCAAGGGGTTTTAGTTCTCTGCATTGGTTGACTTGGTGATCATTCAGAACACATAGGCCACATGTTATCCTAGGCTTGGCTTGGGGTACACGTGGTTGGTGTGTGGTCTTATCAGGCTTGACACACCATTGTAGTGGTGGGGTCATTGAGTCGGCGATGTATCTTTTATGCCATTCTTAGAGATCGCTCGTCCTCTTTTCTACAGCATTAATCATGTCGATAGTGGGACGGATCCGCGAGACATAAGTACAATTTCATTCGTAATGATTACCCTGACATATCAAGAAAAATATCTGTGGTATGGGGTCCCATCGTGCTTGGTCTGAGGCCAGGTGGGGTACCAACGTCACAATGCTGCTAAGTCAGGGCAGTGGATGACTATATTTTCCATCTGCTTGCATAACGTGCATGTGGGTGGGCGCTGTGACATGCCTTTAGGGGTAACTAGGGGTTCCCCACTCGGCTGTTCTTCGGCTGACAAGAACATGATAGACCCGCTCATCTCCTCTGCTTGGGTCATGGATCTGCCGATGGACTCGGCATCCATATCGTCTTCTTGGGAAAGATAAACTATGGCTGAGCGGAGGCTAGCAAGGGCGAGCTGGAAGCGAGGTATGTAGTGACAATCCTCCAATAGGTGATTGTCGGCGCATAACGGGCATGTGAATTGTGTTTCTTGTAGCCCCATGTAGTAAACCCTTTCAATTGGATACCATCTATGAATGAGTTTAAATGTGGCACACTCTTTGAGGTAGTGGCCACATTCATTGCATAGTGTGCAACGTATAATGGGCATTACTGGGGGGCGCTCTATGAATCGGTGCTCCTCTTGTAAGTATAGGATGGTACGCAGCTCGTCATTGATAGACTGGATGGAGGGATCCTCTTGATAGGATCGCCCAATCGTGTGTAAGGTGTCCCTTTACCATGGTATTTCTGGAAAATGGTGGGTATAATTCCCATAGGTGTCACAGAGAGCGCATGCGTGATTGGTATGCAGCAGTTTGCTTGTGCTTTTGGTGGCAAGTTCTTTTTTGTGGGAATGTCGTTTCGAGGTGCCTGCCTCGCAGCCGAGGAGTGGTTTTAATTCGTCCAAATCCAGACATATAGCGCAGGCTGATGACTCCCTTTGCATGGTGGGGGTCACCACTTTCTTTCCTTTCTTGGCGATTTTCTTAGTCGTGGTCACCGGTTTTGCAATGGGAATGTCCCTTGCGGGGGTGGTTTCGACTGTTACTTGGGTAGGTTGGGGCACCTTGGGACTGGGGGGCTTTAACGCAAATGCAGTAACCTTGGTAGCTATTGTTCCTAGAGGGGGAATGAGATACCACATTGGGAATGCCAATGATATATTGGGTAACACCAGTGTTGCCAAGACCTGTTGGGAGGTGAAGCCAGGAGGTGGGTAGTGGAAAGGAGTTTGGGAGGCGGTGTAAACTAGGGAGGCTACAGTGGTTGATGCCTCGATGTCGTTACTACTTGAGTCTGTGTCCTGACTAACCTCGGTGCTTGATGTGGACATTATGCATACCGGGGCCCCTGTGGCATTGGGCGATACCTCAGGGATAATGGGAGGATCTCCTAGGAATGACCCTAGGACGGACGACGGTTTGAATTGGCCAGGGCCATATTCTTGATACCGTGAAAGACTATCTATGGCTGTATCTACATAGGGTAGAACCATATTCGTGTTGGTCAAGGGACGCTTTTCACTGTGTGTCAGCTGGTCTACTATGATGATTCGATCCTCGTGGGGGAACATCATGATGCGGAAGATGGAGGATGCTATGGCAGACATGGCATACATGTAACTCCGCCCAATGAGTATATTGTAATCCAAGTGAGCATCCAAGACTTTGATTTCTATGTGGACCATCATGCCAGCTAAACAGACTGGTACATTTTGGAAGAGACCAACGGGGGTCGAGGGACGACCGTCGTATGCTCTCAGTGTGATGACGAAAGGTTTGAGTTTGGGGGCTCCTAACTTCTGCCATACATTCTTTGACATGATGCAAGTGGATGCACCCTCTTCAATGAAACATCGGTGAATAGTGATATTTTGTACCAATACTAGTATCTGGAAGGCAACCATGGAAGGAAGCCTAGGGGTGGCTTTGTCTAAGTCAAAAGCCATCATGCATGTGTCGGCAGGGTCGACAATGCCTAATGCGGAAAGTAGGGCTTTATGTTGCTTTGGGCACGACTTCAGTACTTCCAATGGGGAAATAGCAGCATTTGATTGAGCTAAATCGTCTACGATGGTGTAATTGTGGGCCGCTTTGGATTAATTACCTACTCGCCTATTAGGCCCTTTTACCATTTTTGGAAATGGTTCCAAAGGAATCTTTGGAATGGTTAAAGGTGCAGTCGGCGCGCTCATACTAGCCCCTGACGTACTGGTGTCTGTTGGGGTGTCGTAGCTGTGATACCGAGTCTAGAAAAACATTTCTTCCCCAGCCATGTAAATTTCATGGTTGTTTTTTTCCGGAATCGTCGGGGTTTTGTGGCTGAGTGCTGACCGTTCCTTGGTGGGGGAAGGGTTCTTGCATAACCGTAGTTGTCTAGGAAGATCCTCCTTGTCCTCAGTTACTCTGAAGATTTTTAAGCTTAGGGAGTTCGGGACAGTGGTGAGTATAGTGCCCGTACTCACCACATATTGAACAAGAATGGTTTGTTCGTAGAGGTGGCCTTTTGCCTTGCCTTTGGGCGTTGCTTGGCTCCTGGTTCTGATTCTGGTTGGAGTTACCTCCAGCCTAGGATCGCAGTGGGCACTGTTGGTTGCTGCCCCCCTATCCAAGGTTCCATTTGGGCTTGTTTTTTACCTTTTTCTTAACCATGTTAGGAGGGTAATTCTTCTGATCATACTGGTGTGGTTGATTTTGGGACGGCTGCACAAAGTTCACGTGTGCATTGTTTTGCATAGGTGGGTTACGTGCTTGGGACTGAGCATATTTTTTTCCCATGTTTGCACCTGGCCGTTGGGGGGGAGTTCTTCCATCATTTTTTCTTCCTACGTACTGGGTCCCCTCAGTCGTAGCATAAGGTCCTCCTTGGTGATACGTTGGCACCCTATTAGTAAAATTTTGCTGCTACATATGATGACTTTGAAATCCGGGTTGAGACATGTTCTGGGTAGACCCATGTGTGTAACCAGGATTCTAACTGCTTCTGCCTAGGTACCCTTGGGTCATTGACCCAATAAGTCTATCTACATAGTTAGAAGCGCCTATAAATTCTTGATAAGATTGCAGGCGCGGGGCGTTGGGCAGGATATTGTATATATATCCTGACTACATGTAGATCATTTCAAGCTACTGGGCTTTACTGATTGCATCCTCTTCGGATGTGGGGTTACGTTGCACCACATCCTTTGAAATCTCCACCATTAGAGTTTTCAAGAATAAATCTAAAAGGACTCGGTCGTCGATTTGTGCTTTGCATAAACTGTGACGCCACTTCCACTCATGGAGATGCTCTGAAATATGGGTAGAGGAGGATTGTCTGAAATGAGTCAGTAACTCCATTCTTGAATCGTGGTGAATGGGAAACTGAAATTATGTGAGAAATGTGGTAGCGAGGGCGCTAAAGGTTCCATGTGAAGCAGGAGGTTGCTCCACGTACCATTTTGCGGCCACTCCCATAAGAGTGCGTTGAAATAGCCTCAACCGAATAGTATTGTCAATGATGCTATTCGATGAGCACCATAGGTGAAAGGTCATTATATGATTTCCTGGGTCTTCCTCTTGCTTGCCTTCAAACTTTGGTATGTCCGAAGGGAGCTTCATGGGCATGGGAGGCCAATTAGGGTCGTGTGCGACGGGGTCATTGGTGAGCTTGGTCAAATCCGATAGATTTAACGTCGATAATAAGGGTGACTGGGAGGTTGACGCCATGGAATCGTGTGAAGACACGAAGTACTGGTTAGAATGAGGGTTAGTCTGTGATGTACCCTGTTGTGAATTCAGCTGGCTTCCCATATGGGATGCGCTCCTCTGCCCCCCAGGGGATGAGGGGGGAGTGGTGCGTGGTGTGGTGTTGGAGACCGATTAGGGTTCCCAACTAAGGTTGCTCCAAGAAAGGAGGAACCAACTACTGTGGCAATGTTCTGTCTTTGACGCCTAAACTACGAAAGACCTGGAAACCCTCCCGGTAATGGGGGGAGGTCCAAAAGATGCCTGGACCGACGAGGTTCTGTTGGAACCGTTTGAGTGTCGACCAGGTTAGGTTTTGGAAAAATTTTGAGGGGATCGAGTCTTTGATCATGAAAAATTTATGACCACATACATAAAACAAAGCGAAAATGAAATGAATTTTCCTTTAAATTAATCTATGCGATCAATCAAGAAAAAAATGGTTTTGTTTGTTTGCGCGTGATACTCAAAATCCTAGAAGACCTAATATGTCCTCAAAAACTCAAAATTAACTGGGCTTTGAGATGATTTCTTGCGAGTGCTAGCACAACGTCTCGTAAGAGCTGGCGACGCCCCCAGTCAGCCGAAGAGAATCAACCAAGATAAGGGTAGAGGGTCAGGCGCTTTCTTGCACCATCACCTATAGGATAAAGGATGTGCTAGTTTTTGCCACTAAGAACCACCATCCCACGTGAGCATTCGAGTCTTGGACTTCTTGGTAGTCAGCTAACAGTACCGAGTATCAGTCGGGTCAGGTTGCCCCAACTGATACTGCACGCACTGCACCTAAGCCTAACCCCCTCTGAATCGGATCTCTGTCGCGCTCGGGTTTTCTTTTCCGTGGGCTGATAGGTGGATTTTAAAGCTCCCTAAATACACAACTTCTATGTTTCAATGTGAAGTGTGATCAAGGCGGCTTATTGTATGCCTACCCCCTTGATCCTAACTTAATATATAAATTTTCTTGTGGCCCTAGTGGGGAGAATTTAGTGAGTTGGTTTAATTTATTTTTAGGTGGCTTTCTTTTCTTAGTGGGTGAATGTGTGTGAGCGTATGGTGAAAAATCTCATAATTTGAACATATGGATATCATTGATCCTTTACAAAATTCCCCTAGTTAAACTATGTGACGTTGTTCCTTGCTCAAATGGAAAGCATTTGCGGATAATGGGTCGTTTCCAAATATTCCTAGTTAGTCTATGTGAGTGACTAAAGGGAGACGGCGAATCACAAATGTAGAGCGTTCATATGCTTGTATAGGGTCACCAAATGGTGCAAAGACAGAAAAGCTTACTTTCTCTAATTGGTGATTCAATCCTAGTCCCACAATTTCCTAAATGCAAAAATTGAATTTAAACTAAACAATTTCTACACTAGCTTATGCATGTGTGGTCATGAGCCACTTACTTGGAATATTTAAACTAAGTGTGCATACCAGAATGTGAAAAAAACATAAATTTTTCGGAAAGCAATGGTTAATTTCCCCCCTACTTAAACTAAAAGAACACTTTTTACAAAAACCAACTTAAATGAAAACTAACTAAATGCCTAAAGAAAGCAGCAAAAAATGAGTTCTCAGAAGCTGTGGGGTATCAACACAGGTGTTGGCAGATACATTTGGGGCTTCCCAACACACTTACAAGCAGAAAAAATGCAGAAAATAGGGAGAAAAAATCTCTCTGCAATTTGCACGCAAAATCCCTTGACAAGTGCGCCTTTCTGCGCGCAGGTCAGTCCTGAACGCGCGCAATGCGCCCCTGTGAGGAAAAACTGCGCGCAAAAATCCTGCAAGTAAAAATATTAGGAGATGCCTTCTTCAGTCTGTCACCTCAGTGAGTCTAGGGACTCCAAGATGGGTCAGAGGACTGTCAGCTCCACTCTAGCATAGACAAAGGGTCTCCTGCAAAAGATAGCACAACCACATAAACTTGAAACACGTCAATGGTGTTGCCAATCCTGTTGTTATGGATTAGTCGCACGGGTGTATGAAATCACACAAGCTTAGGGAATGTGGTCTACTCTCTAAACTATTGGTAACAGGCAGAAAGTGGGGGGAGCTCAAAAGCATAAAACTTAATGGAAATAATATGCTGAAGTATGCTCTGGTTAAACTAAAACTAAAAAGAAACACAAATATACAGAAGCTATATAGAGAGTTCCAAACGATAATAATGCATACGATGGCTAGATGGCCTCTTCTTATTAAACATTTGAAATGGAGAAGAAATTTTACCCACTTGCCAAACGTCCCCTAGGCAATGGCTCTAGGTCCCGATGCAAGGATGTTGTCTTCCAAGCTCTGCCTCTGATGCAGTCTCACTCTCTCTCTCTGTTGTGGTGGACTAATAATAACAATATGGGGGTTACAAGGGTACAATAATAACAATAAGGGGGTTACACTAACAACAATAAGGGACTATACTAGTAATATAGGGACCTAACATGCCCCTCTCCTTCAAAAAATTGTTGTCCTCAATGCTTGAGTAGCTCTGGGTGCTTCTGTATAACATTCTCATCCTCCCATGTAGAATCTTCAATGGGTAAGTTCTTCCACTTGATGAGATACTCTGAAATTGATCGATTTCGTAGCTGTCGAGTTCTTATTTCCATGACCGCTTTAGGTTCCAATATGATTTTTCCTTCCTCATCAAGTTCTGGCAATATTGTTTGAACTGGAATATTTTCATCTATAACCTTCTTTAAGCATGAAACATGGTAAACTGGATGCACTCGCGAAGAAGCAGGAAGCTCCAATTTGTATGCCATAGTACCAATCTTTTGCAACACCTTGTAAGGACCATAGTACTTTGGAGATAATTTATTATCCTTCTTAGCTTGCTTGAGGGACATTTGTTTTTATGGTTGTAGCCATAAAAATACCCAATATCATACATCAAAACTTCTCTCGCTGCGATGTTGATCTGCCTGTTGTTTCATTCGGTTTTGTGCCAAATTCAGGTTATCCTTTAAGAGTTGGAGAACTTCTTGCTAATGATCAATGTGATCTTCCACTACTTGAACCTTCAAATTTTCCCTTAAATATGATGTGATGGATGGTGGATGATATTCATAAAGTGCCATAAATGGGGTCATTTTTGCTGCAGTATGGAAGGAAGTGTTATACCACCATTCAGCGAGAGGTAACCACTTGACCCATTGTGTTTGTTTATCAGATACAAAACAACGAAGATATCCTTCCAAACATTTATTTACTATCTCAGTTTGACCATCAGATTGAGGATGATAAGATGAGCTATGAGCTAATTGAGTACCCAAACAAGAAATAACTCTGTCCAAAAATTTCCAGTAAAAATGGGATCTCTGTCGCTCACAATAACCCTTGGGCTTCCATGTAGCTTTTGAATTCTGTCCATAAATGTAGTAGCAACTGTACTTGCTTTAAATGGATGAGATAATGCACAAAAGTGTTCATACTTGGTAAGTCTATCAACTACCACCATGATGACACTCTTTCCTTCGGACTTAGGTAAACCTGTGATAAAATCCATTGAAATCTCCTCCCAACGGTGACTTGGAATGGATAAAGGTTGTAGAAGTCTCAGGGTCTTAAATTGTCTCAAATTTATTCTGCTGGCAAACCAAACATTCCGCCACAAACTTTTGAATATCAGATTTAAGGCCATCCCAAAAAAATTCTTTCTTCACCCTGTGGTAAGTTTTTAAAAATCCTGAGTGTCCTCCTAAAGGAGAAGTGTGCAATTCTAGAAGAATCTTTTGTTTCAGTTGGGAATTCTTACAAAGATATAAGCGATCTTTGTACTATAAGGAATCATTTTTCCAACTAAATGTATCAGATGTACTAGGATCTTGCTGCAACTTTTGAATGAGTGTCCATACATCTTTGTCCTTCTTCCATTCATCTCTTGCTTCGGCTATCCAATCTGGTTGGATAATAGAAATGGCACAAAGAAATGCTTCCACCTCTTCATTCTTTCTTGAGAGTGCATCTGCAACCACATTAAGCTTTCCTTTTTTGTAGATCATTTCAAATTCATAACCCAACATCTTTGTGACCCATTTTTGTTGCTCTTCTGAAGATAGTCTTTATTCCAAAAAGTGTTTAAGACTATCATGATCAGTTTTTACCTTGAACTGTCTTCCCATTAGGTAAGTTCGCCATTTCTTTAGTGCATGCAGTATTGCTAACATTTCCTTCTCATAAATAGGTTTCTTTAAATAATTTCCTTTGATTGGACGACTTTCAAAAGCAATGGGTCTTCCTTCCTGCATTAAAACAACACCAATTCCATTTCCTGAGGCATCACATTCCACAATAAAGGTTTTGTGAAGTCTGGCGTAGCTAAGACCGGTGCTAGGCACATTGCCTCTTTAAGATGTTCAAAGGCCTTAGTTGCTTCAGGAGTCCATGAAAATGCATCTTCTTCAATAATGTTGTTAGAGGTGCTGCTATTCTCCCATAATTCTTAACAAACTTGCGATAATACCCTGTTAACCCGAGAAATCCTCGCAACTGCTTTATGGTTGTGGGGACTTTCCATTCCTTAATGGCTTTAATTTTGTTAGGGTCTACCTTAACACCTTCGTGAGATACAATATGACCCAGATATTCCACCTCTTATACTCCAAAGAAACATTTGGATGTTTTTTCATATAATTGTTTCTCCTGCAATAGTTTGAGCACCCTGTCAACATGTTGAACATGATCCTTCCAAGACCCGTTGTAGATTAGTATATCATCAAAAAATACTAGCACAAATTTTCTAAGGAAGGGTTTGAAAATGGAATTCATCAACCCTTGAAATGTAGAAGGTGCATTGCTAAGGCCAAAAGGCATGACCAAAAATTCATAATGACCCTCATGAGTTCGAAATGCTGTTTTTGGAATATCTTCAGTCTTCATTCTAATTTGATGATATCATGAACGAAGATCCAACTTGGTAAAATAAATTTCTCCATGTAATTCATCCAATAATTCATCAATCACAGGAATCGGAAATTTATCTTTAATGGTGAGCTTATTGAGCTCCCTATAATCTGGACACATTCGCCATGATCCATCCTTCTTGTGTACCAATACTACAGGAGCAGAGAAATAACTTTGACTAGGTTGAATTATACTTGCCTCTAACATTTCTGCAATAATACGTTCAATTTCGCTCTTTTGGACGTAAGGATATCTATAAGGCCTGATGTTTGGAGGAACACTTCTTGGAATCAAATGAATAGCATGATCATTATCACGAATAGGTGGGAGTCCTTTGGGAGTTTCAAACACCTTGGAATGATTGTCCAAGACTTGTTGGAGATCTGCAGAAATAGATGATTTTGATGTTGGAACTTCTAGTGAGCATAATTTTGCAATTACGCCTCACTGTTCTTTCTTTAGAAGCTTTGTCATGACATTAGAGCTTATTATCCTTCCTGGCTTCCCCACAATACCCCGTAATTCGACTTCCTTTCCTTCTGAAAAAAAATTCAAGAAAAGTTCTTGAAAATTAAAAGCTACCGTCCCCAAAGATTGTAACTATTGTACTCCTAGTACAACATCAGCACCTCCCATAGGAATGGCAAGCATTGGACTAGTCAATACATATTCCCCCATGGTTAGCTTGATATTATGGCATTTTCCAGAGCAATTTATAGTTCCTCCATTTGCAATCATCACTTGACATTCTGGTGCTGGGTATAGGAAACAATTTAATTCCTTGGCTACCTTACAATGAATAAAATTATGGGTGCTACCTGAATCAATCAACACTATTACCTTTTTCTTCTTGATATGTCCTTCTATCTTGAGAATTTTAGGAGTGGTAATTCCTTCCAGTGCATTACACAATATGGTCGGATTCATATCTTCCCCTTCTATGGTTGGTTCCTGGTGTATATCCTCTTCTTGTTCATTTTCTTCTTCCTCTTCACAATCTATGTAAAATAATTTCTTCTCAGCACACTTATGACCTTTAGTTTATTTTCTATCACAACTGTAGCAAAGCCCTTTTTCTCTTTTTTCTTCCAATTGTTGTGGTTTCAACCTTGTAGGTTGTGGAAATCTAGGCGTAGCCACACTTCCTTCTTTATAGAATTGAGTGGTAGGCTTCCTTGTTGCCATAATTTTACATTCAACTTTTCTTTCCAACCTGAATGCCTTCTCCAATGAATCAGGTTCCAGAATGCGAACTTCATGTTGAATGTTATCCTTTAAAGTGCCTATGAAGAGATCAATCCTGTGTTCCTCTGGAATATCAGTTACCCTTATATTCAATTTTTGGAAGTCCTCAATGTGTTGCCCCACTAAACCCTTTTTTTGAGATTTATCAATTGGCTAAAGAAGGTGTTGCTCTTTGTATCCTCATAATGTGCTATCATTTCCTCCGTAAAAATTTACCAAGTGACAATTTTTTTACGGGAGCAAAGCCATCGATACCATACAAATGTATTTTGTTCTAAATGTAAAGTTGCAATGCGTACCTTTGTGTGTTTTGCACGTTATGGAGATCAAAATATTGCTCCATCTGTAGTATCCATGTTACAGGATCCTTTCCATCAAAATTCCTCATATCCATTTTTGGAATATGGTGGTTTTTCCCGCCAACATTAGAGTTTATGAAATCATGATTGACATTTATTTTTTTCTCATCATGAGGTTCTTCTACTATCTTTTCACCATTAGGAAACATTTCTTGTATCAACTTTGTCAAACCTTCGATGTCTGCTTTTAGATCATTCTTCATGTTTTCCATGTTTTCTTTCATGTCATCCATCTTAGCTTCCATGCCAGCTTCCATGCCATCCATCTTAGCTTCCACGCCTTTCTTCAAAACTTCCACTTCATTTTTTGTTGCTCTTTGCGAGATTGAAATTTGGTGCACTTGCTCTTGTAATTTTGATAGATCATGTTGCAATTCTTCATCTTCATGAGTCATAGTAGAGCCTTCTGAAGGCTTAATGGGTGTTGAATTATTTTTATAGGGCATATTTTATAACCAAATAATGATATCTATTCTACAATATGCCCTTGGAATCAATTCAAATTGATTCTTCAAACAAGACTTATGCAATTCGGAAAAAAACAAATACAGACCTTTTTCTTGCTTTTGAGGAGCTCGATATTGAAATTGTATTATCTTTGTGATTGCAGCACTTCAATATTTTAATTTTAGTACCAATGTAGCCCTCTGAATTCTCTTTCGAATGCCATAGGTCTGACCTGATTTGGATTCTCCAAGATAAATTTGTGTCCAATATCCCAGAATGACATAATTATGGACTGGTTCAGTAGAGAAAACTTGTACGACTTGCCACATGTCATTGTTTTGTCCTTCGACTCTGAAATTGATAGCCAAGAAACTGCAGTTCGTGTACTTGCGACCAATTTTTACGGCACTCCAATCTGATGCTCAGAGAGAGAGTTATGAATATTTTTCAACGATCACCTCTTTGGGATGAAATTCGGGAGCCTGAAAAAGCACTACCTTCCACAGATCATATCTCCGAAAATATTACGAACCAAGCTCTGAAATTTTTTGATGCGTTTCCTCAGGATTTCGGCTTTGCACCCTAAAAATTTCAGATTCTAAACCTGTTGGGTGTGGAGCCTGATTATATTGTTTACTTTGTATCACAGCATTGGACCCCTGTACCTTAAAAGGGGCAGCAACGCCGCCTGTAATTAATCGCTGTCGTGGGGGGTCTAGGGGGGGTGGCAGCGCTTTTCGGAGCCCCCCCCTAGTGGGGGGTTTCGAGGGCAGCGCCCTCGAAGCTAAAAATAGATGTAAAATTGCCTTGTAAAAGTATAGTAATTTCTAGTCAATCTGGGCCGTTCATAGGCAGATGATCTGACAGTAGAAGTTATTTTTAGATTAGGGTTTTTTTCCCTAGAAGGAAACCCCTCACTTTTATGAGGGTATTGTATTGCGGATGTGTAGTGTGTGTGTATTCTCAGAGCGAGAAATAGAGAGGGAGACTGTGAGAGAGAACAGAGAATATTACAGCGGATCTGTTGTAGGTTTTGTCTCTTCATTTTTCTGGATAATAGAAAGGAAGGACTGGATGTTCAGGGTGGACGTAGCCCAAACTGGGTGAACCATGTATATCTATGTCTCTCTGGTTTTATGTGTTTTGTGTGATTGTATTTTCCGCATATTTTGTGTGTTGCATTGCTCCATAATATATAATCTTCTAACAACTAGTATCAGAGCCGAAGGTATATTTAGCTGATAAACTCGCAGGAAAGAAGGGTTCCTGGTTCGATTGGGAGCAATGGCGGAAGATGGTAAGTTTAGGGTCGAGAAATTTAACGGCCAAAACTTCCCGCTGTGGAAGATGCAGATGGAAGATTATTTGTATCAGAAAGATCTGTACCTACCAGTGAGCGGAAAAACAAAGAAGTTGACGGCCATAACAGATGCGGAATGGAACATTATCGATAGAAAGGCACTCGAAACAGTACGGTTGTGCCTTGCGGCGTCAGTCGCCTTCAATATTTCGAAGGAAACAACAACAGAGGCTTTGATGCAGACGTTGGCGAAACTATATGAAAAACCCTCGGCATCTATTGCAGACCATTTAAATGATTTTAATACAGTTACCAGTCAGTTAAGTTCTGTAGGGGTAAACTTTGATGATGAAGTTAGAGCTCTGTTATTCTTATGCTCATTTCCAAAGAGTTGGAATGGTTTAGTAATGGCCATTTGTAAATCTGTCTCTGGATCTAGTACTTTAAAGTTTGATG
Source organism: Pinus albicaulis (assembly GCA_034641835.2). Lineage (NCBI taxonomy): Eukaryota > Viridiplantae > Streptophyta > Pinopsida > Pinales > Pinaceae > Pinus > Pinus albicaulis. Next base: position 296,280,808 of record CM076582.1, read on the forward strand.
ATGTTGTTGGTGCTATCCTTAGCGAGGAAATGCGACAGAAAAGCTCCGGTGAGACATCAGGTAATGCTTTGAGTGCAGAGTCTAGGGGAAGAAGAATGGAAAGAGGAAAGAGTCGAGGAATCCTGAAATTTTGACAGTGACCAAACCGGGAGACGATAAAGCGGAAATGCGGAAAGAAAGGACACCTAAAGAAATACTGTAGATCTCGGAAGGGAAAAGAAGGAGACATACTGCAAGAAAAAAATCATGAAGCAAATGTGACAGGTGATGTGTTACAAGATGCTTTGATTCTTTCTTTTGAAAATGTTAATGATTCCTGGGTTGTAGATTCAGGGGCTTCATTCCATGCCACACCTGATAAGAAATATTTTCATGACTATGTTCAAGGATATTTTGGACAAGTTCGTTTGGGTGATGATAAACCCTGTAAAATTGTTGGAATGGGTAAGGTTCTTGTAAAACAGAAGAATGGAAACCAATGGCTACTAAAGGAGGTAAGGCATGCTCCATATCTGAAGAAAAATCTGATTTCAACAGGGCAGTTAGACGGTGAAGGTTGTGTGACAAATTTCACAGATAAAACTTGGAAGATCACCAAAGGAGCCTTGGTAATAGCAAAAGGCAAAAAGGTTGGTACATTGTATTTATGCAATGGTATTTCTAACTATGTTAATGCTTTAACTTCCAAAGGAGAAGATGCAGCATTATGGCATCATAGGCTCGGACACATGAGTGAGAATGGGATGAAGATTCTTCACTCAAGAAATTTGTTGCCTGGTTTGAAGAATGTTGATTTGGATTTCTGTGAAAATTGCATTTATGGAAAAAAAGAGAGTCAGATTTCTCAGAGTTGGGAAAGAAAAGAAGAGCTAAAAATTGGAGCTTGTGCATACATATGTATGGGGACCTGCTCAAATATCATCTCTCGATGGCTCTCGCTATTATGTTACGTTTATTGATTATGCAACTAGAAAAACCTGGATTTATTGTATTCAGAATAAATCTGATGTATTTGATACTTTCAAGAAATGGAAAGCTTTGGTTGAGATTAAGACAGGAAAGAAGTTGAAGTGTCTCAGATCAGACAATGGAGGTGAATATTGCAGCAAAGAGTTTGATAGGTACTTTTCAGAGCATGGAATTCGTAGAGAGAAGACAGTTCCAAGAACACCACAAGAAAATGGTGTGTCAGAAAGGATGAACAGAACAATCATGGATCATGCAAGGCGCATGAGATTGCATGCGGGATTTCCTTTACAATTTTGGGCAGATGATGTAGATACTGTTGTTTATCTAATAAAAAGAGGGCCTTCAATTTCCTTGGATGGTGGTATTCCAGAGGAAGCATGGACAGGTAAAAAGGTAAACTACTCTTTTTTAAAGCCTTTTCGTTGTGAGGCCTTTGTCCATATTAATAAAGAAAATAGAACAAAGCTTGAGGCAAAATCAAAGAAATGTACCTTTATTGGATATGGTGTTAATTATTTTTGTTATCTCTTATATGATTATGAAAATCACAAAATCATTAGGAGCAGAGATGTAATATTCAATTAAAAGGTCTTGTATAAGAATCAGTTGCAGGAAAAGAAACAGGATAAAGAAAGCAAGGAATACACGGTTCTTGATGAGATAACTGAAAAAGTAAAGGTTTCTGAAAATAATAATAATCAACAACCATAGCAGCAGCAACCACCACAACAGCAACAGGCACCTCAAACACCTGAAAGTGGTGTTAGAATATCTACCAGGATAAGTAGACCCCCTGAACGATACTCTCCTTCATTATATTATTTATTGCTGACTGATTCTGGTGAACCCAAATGTTATGAAGAAGCAATGCAGGTTGAAAGCAGGAAGAAGTGGGAGCTAGCCATGGAAGATGAGATGGAATCCTTAATGCATAACCAGACTTGGGACTTAGTCAGGTTTCCTGCAGGTAAAAATACATTGCAGAATAAATGGGTTTACAGGCTGAAGGAAGAAGATGGAGGAAAACAGAGGTACAAAGCTAGACTTGTGGTGAAGGGGTTTGCACAGAAGAAAGGTATTGATTTTGATGAAATATTTTCTCCTGTTGTTAAGATGACTTCAATCAAAACTATCTTAAGTCTTGTAGCAGCGGAAGATTTACATCTTGAACAATTAGATGTAAAGATAGCATTTCTCCATGGATATTTGGAGGAAGATATATACATGCAGCAACCATAAGGATATGAGGTCAAAGGGAAAGAAAAATTTGTGTGCAGGTTAAAGAAGAGCTTGTATGGCTTAAAACAGGCTCCAAGGCAGTGGTATCTAAAATTTGACAAGTTTATGTCTAAACAAGGTTATACTAGATGTCACTCTGATCATTGTGTTTATCTAAAAAGGAAAAATGATGGCAGCTATATTATATTGTTATTGTATGTAGATGAAATGCTTATTGCAGGGTCTAACATGCAATAAACAAATGTGCTCAAAAGAAAATTGGAAAATTCATTTTCAATGAAGGATTTGGGAGCTACAAAACAAATCCTTGGTATGAGAATAACTAGAGAAAGGAAAAATCGCAAATTAACATTGTCTCAGAATGAGTACATAGAAAAGGTGTTGAAAATATTTAATATGCAGAATGCAAAACCAGTTAGTACACCTTTTGTTATCCATTTCAAACTTAGTAAGGAGATGTGCCCCAAGACCTACGAAGAAATGGAATATATGTCTAAAGTTCCATATGCATCAGCAGTTGGAAGCTTAATGTATGCAATGGTATGCACAAGGCCTGATATTGCACATGCAGTGGGAGTTGTAAGAAGGTACATGAAAAATCCAGGAAAAGAACATTGGATGGCAGTAAAATGGGTTCTCAGATATTTGAGAGGTACCAAAAATCAAGCATTATCCTTTGGTGGTTCAAACATTGCTCTACAGGTATATGTTGATGCAGATATGGTAGGTGACAGAGATAAGAGGAGAAGCACTACAGGATATGTATTTACTGTAGGTGGAACAGCTGTCAGTTGGGTTTCGGTTGCACTTTCAACAACAGAAGCAGAGTATGTTGCTGCTACAGAGGCTAGTAAAGAAATGATTTGGTTACAAAGGTTTATGGGTGAATTGGGTAAGAATCATGATATGGGCACGTTATACAGTGATAGCCAAAGTGCCATTCATCTTGCAAAGAACTCAGCATTTCATTCCAGGACTAAACACATACATCTCAAGTACCATTTCATGCGGTCAGTATTGGAAGATGGAGAGTTGAAGCTGGAAAAGATACACACTAGCCAGAATCCTGCAGATATGATAACAAAAGTTGTAACCAGGGAGAAACTGAGAATGTGCTCAGTTTCAATTGGTCTTCAAGGATGACGATGAAGATGAGGAATAGCTAGGTCCAAAGAGGAGTCATTGTCCAGCAAATGAAGCAGCGATGGAGTTGCTACAATCAGTCTCCAAGTGGGAGATTTTTGGGTGTGGAGCCTGATTATCTTGTTTACTTTGTATCACAGCATTGGACCCTTGTACCTTAAAAGGGGCGGCAACACCGCCCGTAATTAATCGCTGCCATGGGGGGTCCAGGGGGGGGCGGCAGCGCTTTTCAGAGCCCCCCCTGGCGGGGGGTTTCGAGGGCAGCGCCCCCGAAGCTAAAAACAGATTTAAAATTTCCTTGTAAAATTATAGTAATTTCTAGTCAATCTGAGCCGTTCATAGGTGGATGATCTGACGGTAGAAGTTATGTTTAGATTAGGGTTTTTTTCCCTAGAAGGAAACCCCTCTCTTTTATGAGGGTATTGTATTGCGGCTGTGTAGTGTGTGTGTATTCTCGGAGCGAGAAACAGAGAGGGAGACTGTGAGAGAGAACAGAGGATATTACAGCGGATCTATTGTAGGTTTTGTCTCTTTATTTTTCTATATAATATAAAGGAAGGACTGGTTGTTCGGGGTGGATGTAGCCCAAACTGGGTGAACCACGTATATCTGTGTCCCTCTGGTTTTATGTGTTTTGTGTGCTTGTATTTTCCGCATATTTTATGTGTTGCATTGCTCCATAATATATAATTTTCTAACAGAACCTTCGTAGAAAAAAATTTATAGCGAAAATTCCACGATGACCTGTTTAGAGCAGCAAAACCCTAGAATCCAAAGCTCTGATACCAAATTTTGCGTAACCAGCTCCAAAAATAGAATAAAAGAAATATCAACGCCTTAGAAATAAGCCACTTCGAAGGGGAAACCTCCAATACATTACATAAATGAACAATTCTTCGATGATACAATTTACAAAACCTCATTTCTATATATAGGAGTCCATGGGGCCATAATGTAATCCTAGTGGGGCCACAATGTAGTCCTCGCCGACCTAACAAGAATAATTTAAGGGCACAATAATAACAATATGGGGGTTACAAGGGTACAATAATAACAATAAGGGGGTTACACTAACAACAATAAGGGAATATACTAGTAATATAGGGACCTAACATCTAAGGAGGCACTGGTGGCTATCCTTAGGTGGCTTTCACATAAGGAGTAACTGTCCTTTGCTTATTGTGGTCCCGGAAAGTGACTTTTTTCCATTTCCAGGAATGCACACTTATCGGGAAAAAAGGCGCGCAGAAGGTGCTCTTCTCGAAGGATAAAGCGCGCATTTGAGAATTTATGACTAGTTCAAATCTGATTTTCTCAAAACCTTAGAGATTTTAAATACTTATTGATTCCATAATGTATTCCTGTCCTGTAAATCCTTGGGCTAGACATTAATTGGTGTCGTCTTCTGTTGTACGATTTTCCAGTGTTAATACAAGTGATGAACAATGTAGTGCAAGACTGAAATACAACAAGACTCCCCCTAGACACAAGTTATGTCGAATCATCAACACACAAAATCAGCAACATAATCCATGTCATAGCAGCAGTAGCAGATCATATCACCAACACATAGCAATAGCAACATAATGTGATCTTCTAATAGAAATAACACTCTAGCAGTAGCAACATCTATCCATCCACTATATCCATAGAATAAACATAAAATATCCAATAAACTCTTAAACAAATCCATACATCCTCTCCATGATGTACTCTCTATCAACATAAAACTCATATACTAGCAGCAGCAATAACTTTCTAAAAGCGACATCTCTCTGATGTAGACATGGAAGCAACAAATCATGATGATAGATCACAACAATATGACCAACCATACTCTACTGAAGCATCTCCATGTGTTGCGGTCAAAAATACCTTAATTTCTGGGTTGAGGGACCTAACAGAGCAGAAGGCATACAATCACAAGAAGTAATCAAATTCAGAGTCCTAATGCTTAAACTAGTAAACTAGGGATAGGTGACCTTACCTGTATGTCCTATGTTTGAGGTCATTCCCGCAGGGTGCAAACCCTCTACTACTCCTCGTGCTTCAAAACCTACAACTCACTCAAGACAAAGCACAGAGACTAGTTTTATAGCATATATATCCTAAATTTCAGTATGTTAGATAATATAAACTCATGAGAGATAACATGAAATAACAATTACAAGATCATTAATATGTATATGAAAAATATAAGAACATGACATCAGGAATGAGACAGAGCTTATTTTATTGATGTATGTAAAAATAAAGCAGAGATATCACCTGAAATCAACCATAGCCCCAAGAAAAATTGTCCTCTGGATCCGTCCAGCCCAAGCCTCAACAATCTTCTTCCTTAAAAGGTGCACAAAGGACATCACATAAAGGGGGTGAACATCACAAGGAAATAAGGGTTTCCTGAACATGGGAAGTGAAGGAGGCACAGGGATAATCAGACTTGATCTGGGCTATAACAGGATACAATATCAATATCATTATCTCTCCTTCGTTAGGCCTTCCCAATGAGGTGTATTTATACTTCCTCAAATCAGTTTTTCAGTTGGGAAGCAGTTTGGCCACGGGCTGGTGCAGGTGTTATTCAAGTAAAAATCGTAAACCCCACCCAATTAATAGGGAGATTATATATTTTTAATATTTTTAATTGTATACGTGGGTTAGATATGAGCGAACCCACGTCTGCATGCATATAATTCAGGGTAGAGTCACGTCTGGAATTCAAAATAATGTTTTTTAAAGAGGTTGAAAAAGTCTGAAAGGAAAGGGTTTCCCGAGGCCAATACATAATTCATCAAGTATATAAAGGTGATAAATGATGGTATAATAGATTCCCCCTAATATATGAGGTCATAAGGGGTACATGATGGCCAAAACGTATTATGTGCATAAGAAATAATATTGCGAGGACTTGAGAGGACTTCAATAGATTTTAGCCTACCAAAAACCAGTGAAAGAAATCGGAAAGAAAGCTCATGTCTGAGGTGGACATACCCATGCTCAGTGAAAGAAAATCATTTCTGCATAACAAGTATGGAGCGGATCCAATATGTATACAAGTCTAACAGAAATTTTAAAGTACATGGTGAATCATCTTATCACTACCTGAAAGTACATATCAAAATCATGTCCAAGTATCACATATAGAAGACTGATCAATGATGTTGCAAATATATCTTATCACTGAAGTCACAACTGAATCTCCAAGTACCAAATCATAAGTGGTGGAAAAAATGGTACTGCACGTAACTCAGGTGCCAACATATAGAATTTTGTTGTGATGAACTGAAAGAATAAGGGTGGATGGTGTCACTAGCAGAAAACTGAAGGAACTGTCAAAGTGAACCAAAGCATGTTGATGCAAACCCGAGGTCTTCACCGATCACTATGGTACAATTATACACAATGGGAATAAATGAGCTAAAGTCGAACATGTGAGAAATCGTTTGATTACCGTTCATTGATTTATATCGTTAACAAACGTGAGACAACTCACTGATAATGATGATGAGAGTCAAGGTACCCTAGTACAATCTAACAAGTATGAATGAATGAGTTGAAGTCAAACACTTGAGAGAATATACCAATCAGGAGACATTGATGTATTCTCATTGTTGATAGCGAAGGAATATGCCACTAATGACTGCAAAACCTAAGGTACTAACAAAAGAATATATACCTTATTCCCAGAGAAATGTTTCAGAGTCATTGGGAAAATGTCTGATGGAAGGAAGGAATTAAGGAATCCCACATCAATCCAGTGTGAGTGTAACCCGCAAGCCAAAATTTGGAAGGAATCGGATGAAGAAAAGTGAATTAACCAACCTGAAGCACGTTTCCGGCATGCACAAAATGTAGCTAGCACACGGAAGAAACCCTCTGAACCAACCAATAATGAAAGCTGACAAAGAGGCGAGGAATCCACCGATAGGGTCAAATGGAAACCAAGGAACTGCACGAATCCTAGGTGTGATAATGAAAGCTGAAGTTGAACACAAGGGAAAACACTCAATAAAATACCCATGGAGTTGATCAAATGTTGAGCACAAGGTCACCCATCAATGATGTAAATAGGGCCAGGGTGTGGCTCTAGGTTTACTCTCATATCAATTTTTCAAAGTCGATAAGAGACAAACCTGTCGACAAGAAGTCATTGGATACCTTCTCAAACCAGCATGAGAAAAGGACCAAATAACTGATGTGATAGAACAAGACTCTGACAGACTAGGGATGGCCAATTGAAAAATGAGTCAAGAGACACCACAGAAAGGCTGACTCAGGTTTACTTCCCTTGAACAAAAGCATGACTCATTTTTACTATGGCAGCTTATGATAACTTTGTATAAGTTTGTCATGCATGAGGCACAAACAAACCCTCCATATGATTGGAATATATAACCAATCGGGGGAGTACTCACTCGATAACAAGGTTATGGCTTCTCCTAAGTCAAGCTAAACCCATCCCAAAATGGAGAAAATACTTAGCCTTTTTGTGCTTTTTTCAAGGGCAACACAACTGACTCTTTAGCTGCCATCAAATGTGGAAGTAATGTCGTGATCCCGCTCTTTTTGGGATATTTAATTTTTTTTTCTTTTTCATATTGAAAGCTTGAAAAGGAATAAAATAATGCCTATAGTATAATGGAAAAAAATGAGTTAGTTCCCGGGATAGAAACAATCACATGCTCAATGCAAGGTGGTGAAACTCGTAAGTGACACTCAGAGGAATGGTCCATCCATGGGAAAAGGTGTTGAGTCGCAGAGGCCAAGTGATTGTATGGCTGAATTTGCAGAAAGACAAGGTCAAAAGATGGCTTATACACAAGTCCAAGTGAATCCGGCTTATTTCCAAGATATACAAATGGTCAATATGCAATGCAGTAAAACAACTCAACAATAAAAATGGAGCCTCTAGGGTATAAATCCGGAAAATATAGCGAAGAAGAAGAAGAATGAAGCTTCATCGCATAATTCATGGCAACTAAAGAGGACTCCCAAGCCTACTTAATTTGCAGCATGGGTGACATGTGCTAGTGACGATCTAACTAAGAAGCCCATGTAAAGGATGCCTCTACCATCATATCATGATTTAAAAGTCGGTGAGTGGAAATGGTTTAATAATCATAACATGATGGGGTCAACCCTACGGCAAGATTTCAATATGGAGGCTAGTATGCATAAGTGAAATAGAAAGTGAATTCCCTAACCTATATTCCAGTTCTGAACAAAATACCTGCCATGACGGGTCAGTGGCCATGGAATCGAAGCAGTAATGGAATCGTCTCAAAATCGTCAAAATGGACCTGAAAACAGCCTATCCCAGCACTTACAAGCCAAAAGGTCATAAAGTCATGAACAAATTCAAAAAATTAACACAAAACTTTAAAAAAGTAAAGTGTGAAAAAAAAATGAATTTTGGGCATAAATAGGCCTTTTGGACTCACATTTGGTCATTTGTGCCTTGAAGAATTTGTGAAAGAGCTCTGGAGCAAAAAATCCCCAACTTCAAACTGGACCAATTATCAGTCGAATCAGCCCAAATCTTCCAAGTAATCTTCTCAATCAGCTTAGTCATTAATTTAATTGTCAATTCAAGAAATTTTTAAGGAATTTCACTGTAGAATTTATGTTTTTTTTCTGAAACCCTTTGTGTATACGTGGGTTCATAATTTCGAACTTGCGTCTATACGCGACTAGGAAGGAAGCAACTCATGTATGCACAAAGAGAAATTTTAAAATGAAATTCTAATGGTTTTTGAATGAATTGATCCAAGATTACCATTAAATGGAGAAACAGGGAGCATAGCACAATTGACAATGAGGTCATGGAGGATAAATTATCCTTGGATATACTCTAGGGATGCGGATTGCTCAAGTTTTTTGATATACCAAATATGAAAACGAACACCAGGTTGCTCGAAATGCTTGTAAGTTATTGGGACCCAGAGGAGGATTGTTTCATGATTGATCAAATTCCATTAAGGATCAAGATTGAAGACATTTATTTCATAATTGGACTCTCTCGAAGAGGGGAACCAGCAAATTTGCAAGGCAAGGCCACAGGAGGGCTAAATGTCGAAGATTGTATTTGCGTATACTGTGCTGAGGGTACTCAGAAGGTTGGGACACATATTCCAATCAAAGATGTGCAAGGGTTGCACATGAAAATACATCTTTTCACCATTGTCAGAGTAGCCGGATCAGCTTCCTTGCACCAAGATTTATGAGGAAACATGAGTTTGGCAGTGGAATGTCTAACTACCCTATATGATTTGTGCACAACCTTGTTGACAAATTTGAAGAAACAGTTAACCTTCATCCAGAAGAATAAAATAAAACACTTTGGTTATGGGACCATTTTATACACATTCATCTTTGATAGGATTCTAGAGCTTCGCCTAGAGATTATCTCTACTATCAGTAGCCCTCGGGATCCACGGATAGTTATATGGGTCGATCTGATGAAGAGGCTGGGGGTGGTGAGGTCCCCAAAACTACCTAGGATGACGATTTCTTCCTATGGTGGGGATAAAAAGTCATCGTGGTAGAAGATTATCCATATGCTGGCATGGATTTCAGGGGAGATGTTGATTTTCCCTTACCACCCGGTGCAGCATGGGCAGCAATTGGTAAGATCGCACAATGATTTTTGATTATATGATTTTTTTTCAATAAAGAAATGAAAATGAATAAAATATTTTTTCTTGGACAATTAACTTACAAATGTATGGATCATGTTATAGATGTTGGACCAGCCAGACCCGAGGGCTTCCTGAGGCACAAGCACTGCGGAAGAGAGGCTAAGGATGTCGCAGAAGACCCGGAGAGAGTACTCCATGTTATACAGAGGGTTTGACCTACCATGTCCCTATGGTTGCAGTGGAGGACCTTCCCTAGGTTGTACATAGACGTGTGTTTGGTGTACCACGCGATTGGGTGTGGTCGTTCCGTCGTGTGGCGACAGCTCTACTATTCTTTTGTAACACCTACCCATGGCAGGGCCCACAGGGATAGACTTTTTATGATGAACGGATGACTATAATATTTTTTAATGATAAACATGATCAAGCATAAGGCCTAATTTTGTAGGACATAATTGTCTTATTTTTGTATAATTTTGAACACAACTCTGATCTATATATATATATATATACAACAATTTTTATGATGTGATTGTCTCATATTTACAATGATGATTGATGATTTTTTTTTTATATTTAATGTAATTTCTTGATTTAGCTAATGAATCTGCAAAAAAAAATTCTAAACGTGGAATGTGAATGTATGTAACATAATGAAATGAACGTTGCAACAAACGCACTCTCAGAAATAATCGATGTAAAAATGGATCTCTGACACGATAAGTGTTGTTTAACTGTGAAACCACCAGTTGTGAATCCAACTACACTACTAATGAATCAATACCAAGAGACATTTCCTATGAAAGTATATTGACCACAGCAATATATTTTGCTACATTATTCAAAGCAAGACCAATGCATATGCCCCTTGAGACTAGAAACTGACCAAATGGATAGTAGATTACCCAAGCCGCAGAAGCAAGATTTCGGGTATGTCGACTAGCACCATCAGCAAATCCAAAATGACACATCTCATTCATAGACACCTACCAAAGCAGATCAAAAACATGAAAGTCTGTAATAATCCAAATTTTCCACAAGATAATTGGAATGTTAGAGTTCTTCATTTTCATAATTAATTAAGCAAATAAGAGGGTGGAGGGACCCATAAACCCCAAAGATAAATAAAATCCACTTTTGATGTGTGAATGTGGATACTTTAGATCTAGATCTACATTATGGAGTAGTGGAGGAGCTTCTTAATGTGAAAGGAGTGGAGATAATGTCTCATCAATGAGATAGATCAAGGAGGTTGAAGTCGTCAAATAAGATCATGGAAGGAATAAAATGTAAGATCATAGAGCATTCATGATGAGATGATGGAGGAAGTGGTGCATTAATTCACACATGATGGAGAGGCCGATCATTACATGCACACATGATGGAGATCATGGAGAGACAGCACGGTCAACATGGAGATCTATGTCCACATGTATAGCGTAGTTATGAGGTGGGCCAAGGCATGGGAAGGTTCACAAACTATATAATGAAGATGAAGGCAACATTAGAGACAGGATTTAGATTATTGATTTGTTATCTTTTTAGATTTGGATTTGTCATTTGACATTCCAAGCATGCTTGAGTTGTTTAGCTAAGTCTGCAGTGTTGTTTAGCACATGGTGTTTCCAAGTGGAAATCCCACCCTTACCTATGGGGGACTTTGAGTGCCTACGCTGGGAAGGTTTCCTATTGTTTTCATATTGTTCCTACTTTTTGCAACCCATTTATCTTCAGAAAAAACCCATTTCTGCATCAGGCTTTGAGAGGAGGAGGTTGTCCTTCAATATTTCAGTTGAGGAACCAGTGAAGGATTCATCCTATCACCTTGAGCTTCAATATCGGCCTTCTAGTACTTCATATCTATATCAAGCATCAAGCCATCTATTATTCATATCCCAGCAGCAGCATTTCCATCAGGAATTGTGCAGTCCATTCCTGTAGATCCAAGGGAGAAGGGAAGTTTCTATCATTTCAGGTAGTAATCCAGTGGAGGACCATTCCTTCACATTTAATTCATTATTTCCATCATTCCAGAGCTAATTTTCATATCTTAGCAGTAGGCTAGAGAGCTTCCATCCTTGACAGCGTAGTTTTGTGAGCAGTTGTGTAGCAGCAGCTGCAATCTTCAGAGGAGGATTGAGGAGCTATATCTTGAGCATCTAGCTTGAGGATCTAGTGAAGGGATCAGCCCTTCAAGCTTAGATCTAATCTTGTGACATATTTCAGCCATCTATTTTTCATATCTAGCTTCAGATCTGCATAACCCAGTAGACCAGGGATCAAACCCCAAGAGGGTAAATTTCTAATCTCATAGATCTGGAATTTCCTTTATGGGTTATATTGGGTTACCATCATAGAGCCTAGATCTAGAATCTTGGCATCATCAAAGCTCCATGTTTCCATAGATCTGCATTTCCCTTTTCAGCCAGCAGTCACATGTACATCATCTTCTGAAGGGACAGAGCAGAATTGCTTCCAGCAGCTCTCCAGTTACGCAGTGCCTACTTTGGCATGTTTCCAGGGTCATTCTAGTCTATGTATTTGGCTTGAGTGCATATATTTGAGCACTATTGTAGTATTTATCCATCTCCAATAATAATAAAAGGGCTCATCTATTCTGTATATTCTATGATTTTTGAACCTTTACATGTACATTTTTGTGTTACAAATATTGTGTTTGTGTATCAATGCATTATTTTTTTTTGGGATATTACAAAGTCACACCAGAAATCGATAGACAGATATGCACAAAAAATAAAATATATACATCCAAATAAAATGTTAGGCAACTGCCTAGACATAATACTTCTTTAGATAGAGCCCATTTCTGGGCTTCTCCATCTCGTTTCCATCGAAATAAACCAAGGCATAAGCTCCCTTATTTGTTAGGATATTCCGACACATAGGAAATAGTTAAGAATAATTTATTCTAGTGTAGAGTTAGGTAAAGTGTGTTTCTTTACCATATACATTTGTAACTTATAATCCAACGGTCACGAATTGTAGTGATCTGACAGTTATCTCTCACCTCGGTATTAGCGGCACTTGATCCGTGGCTTAACAACCGATTGGTTCATGATCTCTATTTAAATAGCATGAAGGTTCATTTATCCAGTAACCGTTTATGAGAGAAACATATGTAACTTTTCTTTTTATATTAATAAATTCCCTGAAGTGGCCGCGTTGGCTCAGGGCGTGGACTTTTTCCCTCTTTGAGGGTTTTAACCACGTGATTATACTGGTGTACTGATTTGTGATCTGTTTGTGAGCGGTGACCTTTGGTTCTTGATCTACGGAAATTACCTTGTAAATTCCTACATGGTATCAGAGCTATTTTGAGGGCCGCGTCCGTTGTTTAACAAAATCTGAAGCTGGTTTGACTGCATGCGAATTCCGTTTTGTAGATATACTATTTATGTACATGTTTGGGCTTGGAGAACTGCTCGATTGTGTCCGGAAAATTTTTTACAGTGAGGAACGCCTTTCATTTCATGCAAAAAAGTTTCCGGCTGCCCAAGTTATGTCAGTTTAGATCTGGAGGTATAAAGCATCTATTTTGCAGTTATATTTTTTAATAGTTCTGCTTATTTCATTTTTTTTCTATTTATTTTCGGTATTAAGGTTTTATTTATTTGTCGGATCTATACCCTCTTCTCTGTGTATGCTCTTTGTTGTGCGCTCCATGCAAACTCGGCAAATCAGAAACATGGAAAAGGGATTTTTTTTGCTACGTATGCTCTTTCCCCGCGTCTAGGTAGCCGAAAATCTAACATTCTGCCGTAAGGATTTTCATTTCATTTTATTTTTTTTGCTCGAGTTTTGTGTTTTTTTGTGTAGGAAAAGGCACGCACGTCGAAGAGTAGAAAAAAAAAAAAAAACACCCTCCTCCTTTCATACAATAATGTGATCATTTTACTATCTCGCTTGGTGAGGGGTTAGATTATGAGAATAGAGGTCTTGGGTTCAAGTTTCCTTCTCAAGCTTCTTTTGTAAAAAAAAATTGTTCAAAGGGGCGAAATTTTTTTTTAAAAAGCCGCACTTCATCCCGTTCCCGTAACTCTTCGGCATCTTCAACTCATATTTTTCAAAAGGCATAACTTCTTCATCCGAAAGCCGTTTTTCGAGCCGCTTTTTTTTAAACGGCCTAATTTTTTGAGATCTTTCCATTGGAGCAGTTATTTTTAGCTTTCCTCTGCTTCATTTTTTTTAAATGGAAAGTGCATGCCCGGTTATTCTTAACAGCACCAATTATTTCCAATGGCTACCTCACATGGTAGAAATACTTAGAAGTAAAGGGCTTTATAGAATCACCACAGGTCAAGAAACTTAACCTTTTGATGATGATAAAGTTCCTAAATGGGAAAATAAACAAGATCAAGCACGAGGGTTGATCGGAATGTCCATTGCTCAAGATATTCGATTTCACATCCTTGACATTGATACCCCTGATAAAGCCCTAGAAAAGCTAAATAATGTTTTTGGCATTCAAAATAAAATCAAGGCCCACCAGCTTGAAAATGAGTTGCTTACTTTGGCCCCTAATAATTTCTCCTCTATTGAAGACTTTTTGTCCAAATTCAAGACCCTTAGACTTCTTTTAGAAGGTTGTAAGGTCAAAAAGGAATATGGTAGCCTCATATATTGCATTATTGCTAAGCTTGGCCCTGCATACTCTGTATTTGTTTCTGCCTTCCATTCCACTGGAGAAGCCATCATCTCTTTTGGAACCACCTACAAGAATCCCTCTTTTGATTCCTTTTATGATTCTTTGATAAGAGAAAAATAAAAAATCTTACACCTTGGCCTTATCACTCCTGGAAACGCTTCTAAGAAAGCCTTAGCAGCCCATCAACAACCATATCAAAAGAATCCCAAGAAGCAGTATCCTAAAAAGTATGGTCCTAAACCAAACAAGGGTCCCAAGCAATTTCACCCGCAAACTGAAAAATCATCTCATCAAAATGATAAGGCAAATAAAAACAAAGGGAAGAAGGCAGATAGACATTGCAACTTTTGCAATCAGGATGGCCATATCGAGTCCAAATGTTTTAAGAAGATGGAAGCTTTAGAAGCAGCAATGAAGAAGCACAACATCAATCTGGAGCACTCTTCACCTTCATCTTCAGGCATGGCACTTTCTACTTGTGGTTGTCAAGCATCAAGATCTGGTTATGCATTAAATGTATCTTCTTCTTCTCCTTCTCATGAGTGGCTCATTGATTCTGGAGCTTCTTACCACATGGCTAAAAATAAATCCATGTTTTCTTTTTTAAATGATTGTAACACCAAACATATTTATGTTGGTGATGATAGATCTCTTAGTGTTGTAGGATCTGGAACCATTCATCTAGATAATGTTCAGTTTAATGATGTACTATGTGTTCCTACCTTGTCATGCAACCTTCTATCTGTTTATCAGATAACTCATTCAAGTGAAGAGAAAATAGTAGAATTCTCACCTCATGATGTTGTAATCATGGACCTCAAAGATCCTAAACATACTTTAGCTACTAGCATTGTTGATGATTCCACAAGGTTGTATAAGTTTGACAACTTTGGGTCATCATCTCTTCCCTCAGTTTTTTTTTCTCATAATGATGATGTGAGCAAACTTTGGCATGAGTGATTTAGTCACTTAAACTATCGCTCTCTTCAAACTCTATGTAAGGAAAATATGGTGACGGGCCTTCCTATGGTATTTGGCTGAGATGGTGTTTGCTCCGGATGTGTACTTGGAAAACATCATCGAGATAGTTTTGAAAAACGTGCCTCTTGGCACGCTTCAGCCCCTTTGCAGCTTGTGCACAGTGATTTATGTGGTCTCTTCTTGTTGTTTCTTTCTCTAGTTGCAAGTACTTCTTAACTTTCATTGATGATTTTTCGAGATGCACTTGGTTATATTTCTTAAAACTCAAGAGTGAATTTTTAACATGTTCTTGGCCTTTAAGGCCTTTGTTGAGAAACAATCTAGACATCAAATTCTTAAGTTAAGATCAGACAATGGCGAAGAATATGTTAACAAAAAATTTATCAACTTCTGCACTTAGAATGGAATTCAGTTGCAACATACTATTCCATATACTCCACAACGAAATAGTGTAGCTGAAAGGAAGAATCGCACCTTAAAATAAATGGCTAATTGTATGCTTCAATCTAAAGGACTTGGTCTCAATTTTTGGGCAGAAGCCATTAACTGTGCAAATTACATAGTAAATCGCACTCCTACTAAGGTTTTAAAGAATATAACTCCAAAAGAAGCTTGGAGCTCCATCAAACCAGATGTAAGTCACTTTCGTGTTTTTGGAAGTGATGCTTGGGCCCATATTCCAGATGCGAAACATAAAGCCTTAGAACCTAAGAGTGAAAAATGTATTTTTGTTGGATATTCTGAAGATGTCAAAGGATATAGACTTCTTCAACCAAAATCCAAAAATATAATCATTAGAAGAGATCTAAAGTTTAATGAAAATCTATCGGCCTGTGAGCCTAGTTCGGCAGGTGTGCCACCTTTGGCCTGTGAGCCTGATTCAGCATATGTGCCACCTCTCTCTATCTTCTATTTTTACTAGCATTCCTTCTATTTTAGATGATGACAATGAGGATGACAATCCTCCTCCAGCTCGTGAAATTGTTCCTTATACTCCACCACTTCCAAGATGGGTCCGCTCTACTCGGGATGTAGCAGGTTCTCTTGTAGGTGACCCTGTCGATCAACGATGTACATGTTCTCAGTTCGAAAGAGCCTCTTCCTTATTGGCTCAAGTTCCAGAAAAACTTGATCTAGAAACCTTTGAAGAAGCCTCCGGTCATCCAGATTGGGATGAAGCTATGAATGAAGAGTATCGTTCCTTATTGGAAAACCATACTTGGGATCTTGTTCCTCTTCCAAAAGGAAGAAAACTTGTCAAATGCAGATGGGTTTACAAAACAAAGTTTGGACCAAATGGAAAAGTGGATAGACACAAAGCTCGTCTTGTCGCTAAAGGTTTTTCACAAGTTGAATGCATTGACTATACTGAAACCTTCTCCCACGGTTTCCAAAATGAATTCTATCCGCCTTGTTCTTTCCCTTGTTTCCTCCTTTAAATGGGAAGCCCATCAGATTGATGTTAAATCCGCCTTATTACATGGAGATTTGCATGAAGAAATCTACATGGAACAACCCCCTGGCTTTATCCAAAAAGACTCCAGCCTTGTTTGTCACCTTAGGAAGTCTCTCTATGGTCTCAAACAAGCTCCTTGAGCTTGGTATGCCAAAATGGATAGATTTCTCTTAGATAATGGCTTTTCTAGGTGTCATTCTGACAACACTGTCTACACCAAGAAAGTAGGTAATTCCTTCACCATCCTTGTTCTTTATGTTGATGATCTTATCCTTACTAGTAGTGATCCAAACAATATAAACCATGTGAAGTCTAGCCTCAAAAAGAAGTTTGAAATGACAAACTTAGGACACTTGCATTATTTCCTTGGTCTTCAAGTCTTGCAATCCAAGGAAGGCATTACCCTCTCTCAGTCCAAGTATGCATGTGATCTTCTACACCACTTTCACATGGAATACTGTAAGCCTGACCCTTCTCCCTTTTAGTCTGGAGTCAAGCTTTTAGTCAACTGTACTACCCCTGAAGTTGATGTTACCTTATACCGTAAACTTGTTGGTAAAATTTTGTACCTAACCCATACCCGTCCTGACCTTTCCTTTGTCGTTGGTCTTGTCGCTCAGTTTATGCACCAACCTCATGAAAGTCACTGGAAAGAATCTAAAAGAATACTTTGATATATTCGAGGTATAGTTCAGTTCAGGATTCATTACAGTGCAGGAGAATCTCCCTTGTTGATTGGTTTCACTGATTCTGATTGGGTTGGTGACCCTGATGATCGGAAATCCAATGCAGGATATGTATTCACTCTTGGTTCAAGACCTATTACTTGGTCTTGTAAGAAACAAAGTGCCATCTCCCTTTCTTCAGCAGAAGCAGAGTATCATGGTGCAGTTGAAGCCAGTAAGGAAGCCATGTGGCTTCGTCAGATCCTGTCTGAATTTGGTCTTCATCAGCAACATCCAAATACACTTTGGTGTGATAATCAGAGTGTCATTCAGTTATGTAAAGATCCAGTTCAGCATCAGCGTATGAAACACATTTAACTCCACATACACTTCATCAGAAAGCTCATTCATGATCGTGTTCTTGAAGTGCAGTATTGTCCAACCAATGATCAAGTAGTTGATTACAAAGGCTCTCATGGAAGCGAAGTTTACCAAACTTCCATCCATGCTTGGAGTTCAGGAAATTTTTCATTAAGGGGGTATAGGCTCTAATGCCTCCTTCCTTCTCCTATTGTGTCACTTTTGTAAATCCTTCAATCCTATCCCAATTTGTTCTTAAGAGGGGATGTTAGGATATTTCGACACATAGGAAATAGGCTCCTTTTGTGTCACCTTTGTAAATCCTTCAATCCTATCCCAAGTTTTTCTTAAGGGGGGATGTTAGGATATTCCGACACATAGGAAATAGTTAAGAATAACTTAGTCTAGTGTAGATTTAGGTAAAGTGTGTTTCTTTACCATGTACATTTGTAACGTATAATCCGACGGTCACGATTTGTATTGATCTGAAGGTTATCTCTCACCTTGGTATTAACATCACTTGATCAGTGGCTTAGCACCTGATTGGTCCATGATCTCTATTTAAAGAGCATGGAGGGTCATTTTTCCGGTAACCATTTATGAGAGAAACATATGTAAATTTTATTTTTATATTAATAAATTCCCTGAAGTGGCCGCGTTGGCTCAGGGCATCGATTGTTTCCCTCTTTGAGGGTTTTAACCATGTGATTATATTGGTGTACTGATTTGTGATATGTTTGTGAGTGGTGACCTTTGGTTCTTGATATACGGAACTTAACCTGTAAATTACTACATTCTTAAGGAAATTCTTAACAATGAAAGGGCCATACCACATGGATTTTAATTTCCCTGCCCCCAAGGCATCCTTGTCCTGAAAGTAGACCAAAAAAAGGTTACCTTCAGAGAAAACCCGAGGTTTGACAGCCTTATCATATTGAACCTTCACCCTTTTCTTATGGGCCTCGTTCATCGAAGCTGCATCTCGGCGTTGCTCATCAAGATGATCTAGATAAACAAGGCTTTCTTCGAGACTTGAAGTATCAAGAAGAAGCTCAACAGCCAACTTAAGGGAAGGAATCTAAACTCAACATGAAAGATCGATTCCAAACCATAAACCAATTAGAAAGCAGTGAACCCGATTGCAGTCTTAACAGACATCCAATATGCCCAAAGTGTAGGATACAACATGACATGCCAATTAGACCTAGCTTTATTGATTGTCCATTGAATGATAACCTTTAAGGATTTATTCACGGCTTCAATCTGCCCATTGGCTTGAGGATAATATGGATATGAATGCTCCTTCTGGAAACCTAATTTAAGAGCCAATTCATCCATCATGGTGTTCCTAAAATGACTGCCATGGTCAGTGACAATATCTTTGGGAATACCGAAGCGAGAAATGACTTGTTGGAATAGAAACAGGGTTGTTGTTTCACCGTCGTTCACGAAAGTAGGCATAGCCTTGGCCCACTTTGCCGAAGGCAAGTTACAGGTAGTAAAATCAATTCTCGGCTTAGTGAACGAACCGAAAGTGACAACAAGAAAGAGCGGAGTTGGATGAGAGTGCATCTTCTGAGTGTAAACCTAATAAGGATGGCATTTTTTGACCGCCTCAACACAAAATTTGAAAACCAAGGGCCAAAATATCTAGCGCGCAAAATCCTTTGGGTTGTAGCAAGCCCAGATAAATGACCACCACAAGCTCCACTATGGAAATCATTTAGAACAACCTCAGCTTCTTCGAGAGTTAAGCAACGTCTAAGGATCGAATCGACCTCGTGATGATATAGAGTGTCACCGATAATCAGATAAATTTTTTCTAAGCGACGCAAATTTCGACGATCATCTTTCGAAAAAGAAAAGGGAAACTTCAAAGTCTGGAGATAAACAATGAGATCTCCATACCAAATATCTTGTGAAGAAATGAGGAAAATATGTTTATCAGGGAATGAATCCTCATAAATAATCTCTTCTCCACAAGGCAAATCATAGATCAACTTCGCAAATACAAAAAAAAATTGGATTTGGCAGACAGAAATTTGATATCGAACTCTTGCAAAATGAAAATCCATCGATTGTATTTTCCCAATCACTTGCCTACTAAGAACAAAATTAAATGGATTGACTGTTTCCAAAACATAATTTTCGCGAAGGAGAATGTAATGCATGAGTCGTTGTACAGCATGGAATTTTTCCAAAGCTAACTTCTCAATAGGAGAATATCGAAGTTCAGGACCTACCAAGCCTTGACTTAGGTAATAAATAACATGCTCAAAAAGAGCATCATCCTCCTAAAACAAAACCATACCTACAGTAGATTCTCCCGTAACGATATACAAAAGGAAGTCTCTGCTATAATCAGGTGCACTCAATAATGGATCAGAGGTCAATGCCTTTTTCAAAGCATCGAATGAGCGTTGAGAAAAATCATCCCACAAGAATGGAATTCCCTTATTCAATAATCTCATAAATCCTTTCGTCACCTCATCATTAACGATGAATCTCGTTAAGAAATTTGCTTTTCCTTGAAGACTTTGAAGTTGGCTACTAGAAGACGGGGCAGGAAACTGAAGTATTGCCTCAACCTTGAATGGATCTACCTGAATCCCTTCAGTAGACATGATGAATCCCAACAACCGGCCGGATGTGATAGCGAAAACGCACTTATTAGGGTTCAATCAAATTTTATAATGACGATATCGTTCAAAACCTATCGAAGATGAGAGGGATGATCAATTCTCTTTCGAGAACGAGCAGCTAAATCATTAAAATAAGCTTTGATGATATGCTTGATGTCATGGAAATCATAAGACATGGCCCATTGGAAAGTAGCTGATCAGGAGATCATGATTTATGCTCAAAATTGAAAGTGCTCAAAATGGGTCTGAACCTGAGCGACCAAAAAGGTCTCGTCATTGTGATTCCGGCACCATGAACGGTTTGAAAAACCGATGTCGTATGAGGAAGATATCGCGTTCTGTCCGTTTTCCCAAACAGCAAAAAAAATTTGTGACTAGATGCCCAGACAGCATGCAGGTACAGTCAGCAGGCATATTCTGGAAATATTCCATTTTTCTCCAACCAACCAGAACGTGTCACATGGCATGTTGTGGACTATTGATTTTTGGTGGTACAGAGGTGTTTTTGGGCTGTTGGATGGATTTTGAAAGAGCCGTCGAATGAGTGACATGTGGCAAGCCCAGAGGCCACCACGTTTCCTCAAGATGATGTAATAAAAAAAATTTGGAGGCTACAGGATTCGAATCGGAGACCTCGGGCATGGGCGCACATGTCTTAACCAGTCCGCCTATGAGTGTTTCTTAACACTATAGGGCTGACGGTTTGATTTATTGTTTAAACACACTTTTGGCGATTTAAAAAAGGGGCCAGCCCCAACCACCATAACCGGTGGCTATGACCATGACCTTAAAACTTAAACCGGTGGCATTCACCATAACCTTTGGTGGAGGTTTAGCACTAGTTACATGCGAGATTTATGACATGAAATGAGACGACTGTTGGAACCGTGCCAGCTACGGGTTCCGCTCACCTCATATGCGGAGTTGATGGTTAGCCACGAAGTTTACGGTGGGGGTCAGTATGTGACCACCCTGCCTCCAAACCGTTTAATGTCATTGTTAACTATCTGTAAAACTTGGAGCATGCCCCTAATTTTAGGGCATTTCACTAAATTAAACTGCAGTTAAGTGCCTGTCTCTACTTTTAGTGGAGCTTTTCTAGCTGTCATTGGGAAAAATGCATTGGGAGGTGAATTTTCGACCAATTTTGGTGAAACAAGAGTCTAACTAGACTAATTTGAGCATTCTGGAGCCATTGGTACAGAGAAAATAGCCATTAGAGGCATGTAAAAACATGTAACAATTTTGAGCATAATGACAAAGAGGGACATGCCATTGGGAACTAGACCAGCAGTTGTAGCCCAGGAAGGGTGAACTGCTTCATCATGCCTACTATGTAAAACTTATGTGTGATTGGTTTTCTCTATTATACACTATTTTTCAGTGTTTTTAAGGCTTATTTTCATGCTTAAAGTTCACTAATTCATCTATATTTCATGGTTAAATCTCTCATTCCTTAAGCAAACATATGGAGACAAATTTCACATGTTTATATTACTGAAAGGACACTTAGCAGAGCAGAACTAATACCGTCCTTACAGATCAAGTTGGTATCAGAACTAGAGTTTAATCTCTGGTGTTTTTAATGTGCAAATATTTGTTAACTGTTTGCAAGGGTTTTCATGCTTACTAGCCTCAAGCTTTAGAGAGGAGAAGGAAAATTGGTGGAAGCAAGAGGTTCTCAAAGTGAGCCACAATAAAGGAGGGAAAGGTTGCCACATTCTCCACCACCTAGTTCACCTTCAAGAGAAGTAGAAGAAGCAATAAGCATGCCTCTAGGAGAAGAAGAAAACCATGAAGAGATGGATCCCAAAGAGGAAGAAAGAGTGTACAGAAAATAATTTCTTGACTTATCTGAAATGGTGAGAGTCCTTTATCAAGAAAGGAATGATAAACTATAAGAGGAAAGGTCAAAAATTCACAAGGAAGGACAAGGATCATCAGGAGGCCACAATGATGAAGATAAATCAAAGAAGGGAAATGGAGGAAATGGAGACAGTGGAAAGTCACCATCATCACCCTCATCTTCATCCCCATCATCCTCTACTTCATCTTTAGTACATCAGCCATACAAGTCAAAGAACATGGGTAAAATTCATTTTCTAAAACTTGATGTTAAGTTTGAATTGCCAATGTTTAATGGTGAAGTTAATGCAGAAAATATAGATACTTGGATTAGGCAATTGGAGGTCTAATTGAGAATCCAAAATTTTCATGATGATGATACCAAAATCCAACTAGCTTCATTGAGAATGGAAGGTGCAGCACTTGTTTGGTGGGAATCCAAGACAAAAGAGGAGATCAAGAAGCATGGTAAGATTATTCTATCATGGACTAATTTCATTTATGCAATAAAACAACAGTTTTATCCATTAGCTCACATGCAGAAAGCCATAATGGACTAGCAAATTTTTAAACAATTGAAAGGACAAAATGTACAAGTGTATACTCAAGAATTTTTTAGAAGAACTCTTTTATTAGGAGTAGATTTGCAGAGCCAAGACACTTTTCTCAAGTATATAGGAGGTTTACATACCTACCTAAGACATACTATCCTCATGTTTAACCCTACAAGCCTAGATGAAGTTTGTGCACAAGCCACACATTTAGAGGCAAGGGGAAAAAAAACTTAGATGGGAATGAGGAAAATGAGTTTAAAGGCAAATGGAAGAAAAAGAGAAATGAAAATTTCAGAAAAGAGAAGGGAAAATTATTTTTCAAACACTGTTCTAAAACTAGCCATGATGAAGACCATTGTTGGAAACTTCATCCAGAGTTGAAACCAAAAAGTTTGAAGGCCAAAGAGAAAGCCAAGGAGAAAGACAAAATTGTTGCAATAGCTAAACAAAACCTAGGTTCAAATTTAGGAGATGAAACAAAAATCATATCTATGGGACTAAAGAACATGAAGGGGAAAGAGATTGAAAATAAACCCAGTTCTAGTATATCTAACTGTCACATACAAGCTCCAAATGAAGAAAAGAGAATTGAATTGTTTCATGTGAGGGTCATTTCCAAACATACCAAGGTTGACACATTGTTTGACAGTGGGTCACAAGAAAATTTAATCTCTGAAGACTTGGTCAAGAAACTTAAACTTGAGACCATTCCACATCCGAAACCATATCCACTTGGTTTGATTTGTAAGGATGCAAATTTGCAGGTTTCAAAGAAGTGCATGTTGCGCTTTGCAATAATTGCACATTTCATTGACACAGTTGAATTAGATGTTGTTCTGCTTGATATAATAGGTATGGTGTTGGGCAGTCCTTACTTGTATGACAGGAAAGTGATCTTCCATCGCCATGAGAACAAATACGATTTATTCAAAGATGGTAACGAGCATATTGTGAGAGCTCATCGCAAAAAACTATAAACTTATTTAGTTAATGTAGGGTAGATGAAGAGGCTCGTCAATGCAAGCCAAAAATTGACATTGATGATGATTAAACAAAGACAAGTTTTACATAATCCTTTTCAAACAAATGTTGATGTATGTAATGAGTTTTTTCAGTTTGAAATAAGGTTGTCTTTGAAATAAGATGACAAGCAGTTGCAGCAGTCGAAATTGGTGTTGAACGGTGCTGAAAACAAGGTGTCAGTGCAAGAAGTTGAAAAGTTCAAAGAGAAGACAAAGCACCTTAGCAAAGAAGGCACAGTATTCATAAATGTTCCTTGCTGGTTTCCGAGAGGCATGGTACAATGGAAAAGTAACTTGGTCAGAAATCGACACAAGTTTAAGGCAAATTCAGCAAAAAATCGCCATAAGGATAATATTCAAGGTGAGAACAATTCCAAAATTCCTTTGATTAAATACCAATGTAGAAACAAGATGTTTACTACAAAGTTAGATTTTTGTTCTACAATTTCAGAAAATGTGCAGCATGACAATGTCAAAAACAGCAATGGTTGGTTGATGGAATCAAGGAAAAATTTGTCGTTTCATGAAAAGCTCCAATTAATGAAATTAGGGAAATTTCAGTGGATAAATATTGGAAGAGTGGGGACACAGTCTCCTCATCTTCATTTTCAGTAATCTAGAGAGATTTTGGGGTCCAAAAGCTTCCTAGTGGGGAGGTGTGATGAGGAGATCATGATTTATGCTCAAAATTTAAAGTGCTCGAAACAGGTCTGAACCTGAGCGACCGGAAAGGTCTTGTTGTTGCGATTCTGTCACCATGAACGGTTCCAAAAATTGATGTCGTATGAGGAAGATATTATGTTCTATCCGTTTTCCCAAATAGAAAAAAAAAATTGTGACTGGATGCCCAATCAGCATGTAGGTACAGTTAGCAGGCATATTTCAGGAATATTCCATTTTCTCCAACCAACTAGAACGTGCCACATGGCATGTTGTGGACCATTTTTTTTGGTGGTATGGAGGTGTTTTTGGGCCATTGGATGGATTTTGCAAGATTCATTGGATGAGTGACACGTGGCAAGCCCGGAGGCCACCACGTGTCCTCAAGATGGTGTAATAAAAAAAATTTGGAGGCTACAGGATTTTAACCAGAGACCTCGGTTGTGGGCGCACACGTCTTGACCAGTCCACCTACGAGTGTTTATTAACACTATAGGGCTGACGGTTTGATTTATTATTTAAACAAACTTTTGGCGGATAAAAAAAGGGGCCAGCCCCAACCACCATAACTGGCGGCTATGGCTGTGACCTTAAGACTTAAACCGGCGCCATTCACCGTAACCTTGGTGGAGGTTTAGCACCGGTTACATGTGGGAGTTATGATGTGAAATGCGATAGTTATGGGAACCGTGCCAGCTACGGGTTCCGCTCACCTCATATGTGGAGTTAACAGTTAGCCATGGAGTTTACGGCTTGGGTCGGTATGCGACCACCCCACCTCCAAACCATTTAATTTCATTGTTAACTGTCCATAAAACTTGGAGTGTGCCCCTAATTTTAGGGCATTTCACTAATTTAAACTGTAGTTAAGTGCCTATCTCCACTTTTAGTGGAGCTTTTCTAGCTGTCATTGGGAAAAATGCATTGGGAGGTCAATTTTCAACGAATTTTGGTGAAACAAGAATCTACCTAGACTAATTTGAAAATTCTGGAGCCATTGGTGTAGATAAAATAGCCATTAGAGGCCTATAAACACATGTAATTTACAATTTTGAGCATAATGACAAAGAGGGACATGTCATTGGGAGCTGAACCAACAGATGTAGCCCAGGAGGGGTGAACTGCTTCATCATGCCTACTGTGTAAAACTTATGTGTGATTGTTTTTCTCTATTATACACTATTGTTTAGTGTTTTTAAGGCTTATTTTCATGCCTAAATATCACTAATTCATCTATATCTCATGGTTAAAACTCTCATTCCTTAAGCAAACATATGGAGACAAATTGTACATGTTTATATTACTGAAAGGAAACTTAGCACAGCAGAACTAATACACTCCTTTCATATCAGTAGCAACAGTATTTTTAAGACCAAAAGGCATCTTTTTGTATGCAAATGTACCCTAGGGGAAAATAAAGCAGTCTTGTGTTGTTCTTCAGGATGGATGGTAATCTAATTGTATCCCGAGAAACCGTCCATGAAGGAGAAAATATCATTCCCTGCACACTCATGAATAATCTGATCAATAAATGGTGTGGGGTAATTATCCTTCAGACATTCCTTATTCAAATCCTGAAATCAATGCAGACACGGATCGTTCCTTGTTTCTTGTCCACAAGCACTAGATTTGAAAAAAACTCATTTAAAGGAATGGGGTATATGAAACCCGCCTTGAGCAGCTTCTCAACCTCGGCCTTGATAGTTGTGGCTTTCCTAGGGTTGACCTGACGAAGCTTCTGCCATATAGGCTTAGCATTATCATAATTATTGATTTCATGTTGGACAATAGATGGATCAATTCCAGGAATTTCCTCATAAGACCAAGAAAACACATCACGAAACTCTCTAAAGAGATCGGTATAAGTCTGAATATCTTCAGGGGAACATTAATCTCTGATGATAACCTTATAAATAACGTTGGGATCCCTGGAAATGTTCACCGGGATAGTCTCAAAAATGACAGTCATGTTCCATTCAGCAAAAACCTGTGTTGAAGCTAAAGGGTTCAAGGTTGGGTGAACAGGACCAGAAGAGCCAGGGCTAGACAATCTTGATTCAACTTCTCGCTAATCCGGTAGAAAATAGGATCGATGATGAAAATCATCCCATGGTCTTTCCACACCAATAATTGCTTCAAGGATATCCTTTTCAGATGGAAGAACAGTATCAAGGCAATCCTGAGCAGAAGATGAACTAAGTGTCCAAGTCAGAGCCACATCTCCGTCCAACTCCTCTGGTGAAAGAGAAACTGGAACAGAATCTCTAGATTCAATAATGGATTGATATTCAATCTCTGTTGCAGACATAGGGACTGCCATTCCACCAACTTAGCCTTCCTCTAATGTGGAATTAGGAGAAGGTAATGTCCAAGGATCCGAAAAATAATGAGTTTGAAATAACTCTCTTTGAGTAGGAACCCTGTAGAATGAGATAGGATTAATATGAACTTAAGGAGGCATAAGATCAAAGGTACCCATCAATGAGGTATACATTCCAACCCCAAAATTATCCACAGGTTTCTTGACATCATTCACCAAAGGAACAGTCGAGTCAGAAGATGCATTTGGATCTATCGGAGAATAGTCCATCTGATCAATAGTGACAATCCTCCCTTCATGGGGAAAACATAAGATGCAAAATAATGATGAAGCAATAGCATCCATTTCATAAATCCAATTCTGCCCCAGTATAATATTGTATTCCAAATTGGCATCAACTATCTCAACCTCAATATTGACAACTTTACCCCCAACACAGATGGGAAAAGCCATAACAATGCCATGTGGCCTGTGAGAATAACCATCAAATGCAGTGAGAAGATTATGTGAAGGCACAGCTTGATGGTATCCAATGGATTTCCAACATGAGATAGACATTACACATGTGGAAGCGCCCTCATCAACTACCGTTCAAAAAATATTGATCTTCCGATACGTAGATTTAATCTGAAAATCCATGTGATGAGGAAATCTCTTCTTAAGATTTGACATATCAAATGTGATCATAAAAGATTTCTTTGGATCAAATGCCCCAATCGCAGTCAGAAAAACACTCCTTTGTGTTGAGCACAACTGGAGTACCTCTAATGTAGACATAGCACAAGGACTCTGAGCCAAATCTTCTACAATGGATTAGTTCTAGGCTGCCTTGGCATTAGGGTTGATTTTTGTACACTTAGGAGAACCCTTCGGCATGCGAGGTATAGGCTCAACTATGGGCCTCTCAATATGGAGTGGCTCAAAATTACTAGGAGCACCCTTAGCTTTTGAAGGCTCACCTTCACCATAATCACGAGATCCCGTAGTGATATCAGCATTAGCACTCATCATATATACATTTGAAGAATTTTCCCCTTCCTGGTTACCCCCAGTGGGAACTCCAGTATTAGCATTCGCGCCCGCAAGCAACTGTTGCCCTTGGGGAAATGGGTTAGTCAAGACACCCTGGGAACTAGAGGAACCCTGTTGAGCTAACAAGCGTTGAGCATCTTGAATTTTAGGGCAGAGATGAGTAAGATGGTCTCTGGTGCATAACTTGCATGGAAAATTAACTTTCTTCTTTGCCTCTCTCTTACTCTCTCCAACATTATCATTGTATTTGTTCACATTACCCTTCCCATTATTATCTTTCTTCTTATTATTTTTTCCTCCTTCTTCCCATCTGATTGTTGATTTCCTTTGGGGTTAGAAGCTTTAACAACATTAATAGTTAAGGGATGGGAAGGACTAGACACTAACGGTGTAGCCTGAATAGATGGAGCAGATTGTAAAGACATTTGTTGCATTTGATTCAAAAGGTTAGTCGTGCCACTATCGATTGAACCGACAAGCCTGTCGGCAAGAGGATCTATCTTTGATTTGGCTAAATCCACTTTGGAATGAGGATAATCCAGAAAAAATCTTATTAAGGACCCTAGACTGAGAATAGATCAATTCCAACTCTTGGGCCCTAAAGATAGCATGTTCCTCAGAGAATACCCCAGAAAGGGATACATCCTTCAATATCTCTGGTTGTAAGGATTTAAGAAACCACTCGAGAAGGAATTCATTAGGAATTTGAGCTTTGATGAGCCTCTTCCTTCTTTTCCATTCCTGAATATGATCATAAATGTGTGTTGCCTTATCCTATTTGAAATTGGCCAGAAGATCAGTCTCAGCATCATAACAAACATGAAATTGGAAATGGTTCAGAAACATAGTACCCAACTCATCAAATGTAGCAAAATTTCCCCCAGTAAGCTCAATGTACCAATTTGCAGTGTTTCCAGTTAAGGTGTGTTGAAATAGTCTCAACCTAATCGAATCATCGATGAGGGAGTTCGAGGAAAACCAAAAATGGAAAGTGGTAACATGGTCGGTTGGATCCTCACCAGTCTTTCATTGAAATTTTGGAATATCTTAGGGAAGTTTAGAAGGGACCAAAGCCTAACCCGGGTTGTATCGAAATGGATCATTAGTCAATTTTGATAAATCTGGAAAATTTAGGGTTTCCAAGAATGGTAAGCATGGAGGAACTTGAGAATTCCATCCACCAATGGAAGGATTTCCAACATTCTGAAAATAATACCTTGGATTTACTGAGGCACCAGGTTTCCATGGATTGTTCATAGAAAAATTTGAGCCATAAGAGAAACCTTTTGGCCCAGAAGCATTTGGAGTAGGACCCCCTCCCATCATATGATTACCATAAATAAGGATATTTCCCCCAATCAAAGTGTTAAACAAAGATGAAACCCCTTGGTAAGGATTCCAAGCATTGGCGAATGGAGAGAAACTCTGAGAAGCACCTACAGAGGAGAAAGGTACATTCCCTTGCTGACCATAGAAAAAATAATTCCCAGTTCCCACCCTTGTAAAGGAAAGGTTTCAACCTTGAAAATCATTAGATATTTTTCCTCCGAGAAAAGGATTGAAACCTTGACCTTGAGCGAAGAAAGGAAAATGTCTTAAGGAAGGGTTCGAATGAGGGATATGACCACTCTCGAAGGGGAAACCTTGAAATGAAACTGACCCAGTAGCCATAGAAGACATGGGTGTAGAGACATCAGAAGCAGTAGTGAAGGAAACAAAAGGAATTGCACTAGATGCCATTCCCAAAGAAAAGGGACGAGAATGGGAAGCAAATTCTTGGGTGCCCCCACTCGTAGATGGAATGGAGGTAGAGCCAAAATTTACCGCACTAGGAGTGATAGTCGAAATAGAAATGCTACCTCCTCCTTTAGCCGAAAGAGGAGTATGCACACTCAAAGTTCTCATAGCCAAAGTTGTGTTCCCGGCTGTGGCCCTCGAAAGAAAAAGAAAAAATGGGGGCTAACTGGTCTTTGAGACGGAGGCCCAACGTACAAAAGAATGTCCAGAAAACTAGCAGGAAGAGGAGAGGAGGGAGTACCTAGAGGTTTAGGAATATCTTCTACCTCAACTTATTTTGCCAAAAAAAGGACTCAAGAGATGAGTGGAGTAATCCTCTCTATATCACCACTAGTACTGGTACCACTCAGAGAAACAATAGTCCCAAGCAGAGGATCACTCTCCGATGCGTTTGCAACGATTGGGTGAAAATCACCAGTAGAATTTCTCCTACGCATTCTTGAAGAAGACTCGGCACTCGCAGGAGAAATCCCACAAATCCTCCTCGATCAACGAACCGATCGGTCAGCCACTTTTAATAATTCTGAGATTTTAATATAGACTCGAAAAATTATGAAGCTATGGCAATCTAGGAGCAAAGAGAACTCTCTACAAAAATGTCCCTAAGATACAACAATCAAGCAGCCTTCATATGTTTCAGCTCTTGGTTATTAGGATCATACACCAAAATACAATAAGGTGAATAAGAAGACCTTCCGAGAATATTCTAGGGTAATTACACCCTAGGCCTACTAGCGAAGGTAACATAAACATTTATGATAACCTCCTAAAAAAAACCTGTGTTGGTGCAAGTACCCGAGCTTCGCAAGGGCACCCTCCAGAAGTACTAATGAGAGTGATGCAACGTCTGCCTCAGGTACCACGGGTATTCCCCCATGCAGTCAACTATGTGATACCTAGGAATAGAAACTATGAACACCAGTTCGTATCATTAGCTGGGTGGAACGATATTAGGTCTGGATCCAGCAAATATGAGAGGGGGTATCTCTCTTCTCAGCCTTCACTAGCCCTCGCGCTTAACTCTCTGGAGGTATATATTTCCCGGTCCACTTAACGAGGTTGGATTTCACTCATTAATCAACTTCTATGTTTGAAATTTTGAGTGGCCTTGGAGAGATAACTCTCCACTCACCTTTTCCAAGGCCCTATGACCTAGACTAGTTGGTGTATATTAATGCCAACTCAAAAAATTCTAGATCATTTTTAGATTAAGCGCTTTATTTTAATGGTTGTTGTTTTAAGTCAAGGGTAGATGGAGAATGCAACTTATGATGTTTTGACAAAAAAGAGAAATCAGTAGAAAACTTCTACATTAATATGAAACTTTTCCTTCCATGAAAGAGATTTCTACTTGGGTTCTACGAAACAACTAAAAATCAGGAAATTTTTCTTTTCTTTTTAATATCATGCTCACACACTCAAAAACTATAAAAAATACTACAATTCTTAACGGTGCAACTAATGCAAAACTACCAATGCAAATACAAATTCTAGGACTACTCACAAAGGGAAGCAAATGAGTTTTTCAATAAGACAGTATGATCACTTTGACACAAAGCAAAGACAAGCCCAAACAATAACTTCTTTGCACAAAAAATACCAAAAAAACTTGGTATAAAAGATACAAGCCTAAACAAACTTCTCCCAAAACCAAGCAACCAGACCAAAATGAGAAACTACCAAATTGCTCCAAAAGGGATGAAAAACATGAAATGAAAACCAAAAGAAAAAGCAACGGAAAACACAGATGTTTTTTGAGCCTTAAAATTTTTGAGGAAAGAGAAAAAAATCTCTGACAAAAGCACAAAACTACCTGTTATCACAAAATCTGACCCTGATAGGTTGTTGATCAAGTAGACTCGGAGTAACTCTTTCAAACAAAATTTTTGGTTGAGGCTTAGCCTCCTCAACCTGAGAGGGCTCTCTCAATAGGTTTAATATTTTTAATTAATGATTAGATGGCTAACTCTAGAAATAAAAATGGACAAAAATGTATAACTGGTTGAATTACAGATTAGCAAACATCTATTGGGCCATGGAGTCAAAGTAGTCTTCAACAAAACATCATACTCAGCTAAACATGGAAGTCAAGGCACTTGGATTTTAGTTTTATAAGTGAAACAGTAACACAGTGAATAAACACAGTCTAAAAGCATGTGAAGGAAGTTAGAGCATTATCCAATGAATTCTAAGTAACACATTCTCATACCACTGCAAATAGGTAATTGAAAAAGGCCATAGAAATATCAAACACATAAACCCCTTGTGAATCTTGAGTAGTAAAACCAATCTATGTATTAAGTTGAAACAACACACAGTCTGCTACAATAACACAGCTTCTTTTGCTAATAAAAATGAAAACCCTCATGAAATCAACCTAATGCTTCATATAGATCCTTTACAATCTTGGATTCCATGATCCATCATTAGGAGAATTCGAATTCTATCCTTGACACCTATTCTATTCATGAAACAAACTATTAATTACATACTGACAGCTAACTGTCTTTTATGAGTCCTAATTCAAATAGGAGTGAAACTCCTAAACATGTTTCAAAAAACCTTATCTAAAGTTTAAATACTTTCTTTGACAGCTGCTAATCCATGTCTTCGACCTTTATGATGCCTCCAGCCTTGTTGTAAACCCTGCTGATTCATGACCTAACTGTCCTAAAAACCAAGAGACAGAGTTCCTACTTTTTAGCCCTTAACCTCCATGCTTATCTTTGAGCAGCTTTTCTGGCATTGATGACTATTTCATATAGGTCACATGTGATAATATTCCATTAAAACTTCAATCTTCCACCTGTGCAAAAAGAGATCCTCGAAAAAATGGAAAAGGAGATTAGATATAACTGCGCTATGAAAAAAGCATGTTTTCGTAGTGCAGTTTTTATATCACTGTAAAACACTTCTTTTAACCCTTATTTCTTCTACTTTGCAATCTGATTCTTCATCTTTGATCCTCATATTTCCACCAGTAGCATCAAAACTTGAAACCCAACAATCCTTACCTCTAAAATACATATGAAAAATGTCAAAAACTCAACTTTAGCAATTTCGTAGCGCGCTACAAAACTGCTGTGTATGCTCCCTTTAACACAGTTTTAAAAAATTTATAGTTTGAGGATATTTAAAA
The DNA here is from genome assembly GCA_034641835.2 of Pinus albicaulis. Lineage (NCBI taxonomy): Eukaryota > Viridiplantae > Streptophyta > Pinopsida > Pinales > Pinaceae > Pinus > Pinus albicaulis. The sequence goes on from CM076582.1 coordinate 296,313,939, forward strand.
CCCTTCAAATATTGATATCAACATCAAAAAGAAAAACAATTGGGCTTTAAAATATGTTCTTCCTCAAAAATGATCTTCTTCTTTATGACAAAACTATTTTAAGGATTTATCACTTACTTCCCTGTTTCATTGTTGTTGTAGCTTCTCTTCAGATTTTTTCAGTTGTATTTATAGGTCTTCAATCTGTCTCCTCAATTTCCTGTTGGTATCCCTCAACTGAACATTCATCATTCTTACAAATTTGGCTTCTTTAATTGCAGGTATAGTCCAAGTAAAATATTGAGCTTCACTGTTGATTGTTTCTGGTTTGGAAACCCTTTCAACTTCCCAGAGAGCCTTTATCATCTTGAAATTTGTCTTTTCAACAGCATACCTTCTTGTTGTCTTCCTTAGTCTATAAATTTCATAATTATCTAATTTCAACCTTTCTTCCATTTTTTCATAACTGGTTTTTTCTGTTTGAGTGGAAAATACCCTGTTTTTGTCACCTTCAGGTATTGGTGATGAAAGGTCTATAAACTCTTCATGAACAGTGGAGGCTTCCTCTGTTTTCTCTGACTCAATATTAAGCTCTTGCATCTTTTTGGATTGTCTGTTTAAAAGCTTTATGGGCTTGAATACAAATGTTGCAACCTCATCCTCGAATTCTAGTTTCTTAGAAGATTTCATCTTCTTCATTTTTTCTTCATCAAATTTTATGAAATCTGCATGTACCAAAGGGGATTCTTCAATATCAATGGCTTGTAAAATATCATTTAAGTTACCTTTTAAGCCTGGAATCTCTCCTGAAATCACTACTTTACCCTTTTCCTTTGCAATTTGACTTCTATTCAATCTCCTTTGAACTGGTTTATTAGCTGACTATTCTTGTGTCATTTCTTTAACTTCAGCTATCTTTTGTTTTGTAGGTTGAGGAGTCTCAAGAATAACCACTTATGCTTTACTGATTTTCTCTTTCACCTGCTTTCTAAGTTTTATCTTAACAAATATTTTTGACCTTGTCATTACAGGCTTACTAGTTTCTGCTGGTGGGATTTCTTTAGCCTTAGGGTTAATGCTTGTAGCTTGTGTTTCCACTCCAAAACCACATAAAAAAAAAAAATGATGACCATTATCTTTTGATCCGTTGGAGTTCATGTAAAACTATTAGTTTAATTAGACCATGATGAAAAAGGGACGTTTCACATCCTTGAGATTTCATTTGCACCTTATCTGCCATCTTAGCTATACTTCTATACAGAAAGAATGGAAAATCTAGAGAAATCATGCTAGTAAAGTGAAATAGAGGTTTAAAATGATATGAATATACTTTATGATACCTTCCCTCACAGGTAAAATACCTCTATGTTGAAGAGAAAATTTGCATAGGTGTCTTTGATGTAGCTCCTTGGAATTGCCTTGGTTAAGTCTGTTTCTGCAAATTCGGGCTTTAGAAATACTTTACATTCCTGCATGTCAAATCTGAAGCCTTTGAACCATCTCTCTTGCCCCCTAGGAATCTTTATCACCAAAGCTATGATTTCAGGAGTAATTGACAAGTTTAGGATTCCAATTTTTGTGTTTGAGCTAGTGAAATGTAGGGAAAACTCCTTTGTCACCTCACTGTGTCCTCCCTGCAATTTTTTACAAAATTTCCAACACCCTGTTTTCTTGAAAGCCTCCAATACTAATTTATCTTTGACTAGGGTCTTTGTGCTTTCAAGCTTTGTTCTTAAATAATGTCCAGACCTATGGTTTTTCTTTTCTTCTATCATCTTTTCCTTTGAATTTCTGTAACAAATCAGCCTCACTTGAATTTCTATTTATTAGCCTCGCTTGTTAATGGTATTCAGCCTCGCTTGAAAATATATGAAGGAAGCTTTGGTATGAGATTACCACCAGCCTAGTATTTGAAAAAGGCATGTAATAGTGTTTTTGCATGAGAAATGAAACAAAAGACTAGCCCTTTCAAATTTGAACTCACCTATCATGATGACCTCTACATTTGAAATGATGGATTTGAATGGTTGCATGCTTTAGAAATGACCCCTAGCTGACACCTAATGATGTAAAATTAACGGAATTTGAAAGTTTTGTTGATTTTACATGATCCACTACGAATCCGCACTTTCGTAGCGTGCTTAATGTATTTTCAGGGAAAAGTGCTACGAAAGTAGAAGCACTTTCGTAGCGCAAAACAAGTTTTTTACACTGTCTGCGCTACGAAAGTGTGGTTTCATGGCTAATTCCAAAAAAAAAATCAAAAGGTTTAAGATATGACTTCTAAACAGGATATGGGACTTTTAAACCATGGAATAAGGTTGTCAAACTTTATTTGGATATGAAAATGAAAATTTTGAGACTCTTACCCTATCGCCTACCCTTTAAAGCATGATATGACCCAACATCTATCTAAGACCATGAATAAAACAAGGTAAACTTTCAGAGTTTATTTATCATGGAGTGGACCTATGACCTTTAAAACTTATAAAACTATGACCTACCCTTTACCAAGACTTAAAATGACTTTTAGACCTCCTTGAAATCATGACCAAAAGCAGAGTTGACACAATGATGTTTTGAGAATTTTTGGGTGATAACACTACCAAATGCCTCAAATCAACAAAATGACCCAACAAGCAACTTCAAATTCCATAAGCCAACTATGTCATTTTCACGACGGGACTCAATAAGTGGAATGAAGTAGTTAACTCAATAAAATTACTTGAAACAGTAGCATAAAAAGCTAGCAAACAAAAAACTTCAAGAAATCAAAAAAGACAACTTCAAGATTCGCCAGAAAATTTGATCTCAAGAAACAATAAAACCAAGAAAACAAACAAGCCAAAAACCAAAAAGTGAAGCAATGAACAAGCCAAGCATGAGCCAACTGACATAGAATCACTGTTCTGAAATATCAGAACAACCAAGAACCTCAAAAATAAGTCTCGGTGCAACAGCCACAACTGAAACTTCACCAAGCAAGTAAAACCCTAGGTTGACTAGGTTTTCAAGAAAGAAAGAGAGAAACTGATACACAGCAAGGAGAAACACTATACAGACATACAAGAGGTTCTAAAATAGTGACCAAAAGCAGGTAGGAAATACTTATAGGATCTCAAAAATTATTTTTTCATTTTTAACTGGCCATACGCAGATCCACAGTGTGCAACCTACATGTATACATGTATGTGTCTAAGGAAACTCACGTATACGCGGGTTCATTTGGAAAAAAACATATGTATACATGAATGTGTACACAAAAAGTAGTGTATAGAAAATAAATCAAAGAAAAACAAAAAAAATCCGAGCCTGATCCAGAAGATCAGGGTTTTTTCTTAGATGGGAAAAGAACCAACAAGGCTGGGAAAGTGATCTGATCAATCAAGGAACCCAAAATCCAGAGAAAACAACCTGAACTAGGAATTACACGGATGTAATCCCAAGTGGAGTCACCAATTTTGTTGCAAGAAAAACTACCCTAAGGTCTGGGTTGAGGGACCTAATAGAGTAGAAGGCATATAGTCACAAGAAGCAATCAAATTCAGAGTCCTAATACTTAAACTGGTAAACTAGAGATAGGTGACCTTACCCGTATGTCCTATGTTTGAGGTCGTTCCCACAAGGTGAAAACCCTCTGCTACTCCTCGTACTTCAAAAACTACAACTCACTCAAGACAAAGCACAGAGACTAGTTGTACAGCATATATATCCTAAATTTAAGTATGTTAGATCATATAAACTCGTGAGAGATAACATGAAATAACGATTAAAAGATCATTAACATGTATATTAAATATATAATAACGCGACATCAAGAATGGGAAAATGATTCTTTTATTGATGTATGTAAAAATAAAGTGGAGATATCACCTGAAATCAGCCACAGACCCAAGCGAAACTGTCCTCCGGATTAGTCCAGCCCAAGCCTCAACAATCTTCTTCCATAAAAGTTGCACAAATGATGTCACATAAAAGGGGTGAACATCAAAAGAAACAAGGGTTTCCTGAACTTGGGAAGTGCAGGAGGCACAGGAATAATCAAACTTGATCTGGGCTATAACAGGCTATAGTATCAATATCATTCTCTCTCCTCCCTTAGGCCTTCCCATGGCTTGTGTTTATACTTCCTCAAATCATTTTTTCAGTTGGGAAGCAGTATGGCCACGAGCTGGGGTAGGTGGTGTTATGTCCCTATAATTCATAAGATTGGAAATAATGAACAATAGAGGACAACATCAAACTGTCGAGACATAAAAAGGTATTGGTTGAACACCTAATTAGCCTACATTAATTATCAATCCGGGAGCGACTTTTTATTTCAAGAGTGTACTCTTTCTGAGGCTGCAATTCATCCAAGAGAAATGTTGTGAAGATGTAGTACAAAATAACAAATACAAAAGTAACAAATGCTTGTAAAGAAACCTAATTACAGTGACATGAAATGAAATATTAAACTACATCAATCTTGCAAAACATCGATCAGGGATGCAGTAGCAGTAACTCTTTCCCTTAGAAATCGATGCAAGATAACCAATCTGGGGACTTGGAAGCAAAAGCCTCTATCTTCTACAGTTGGAGATCTTAAAGAAATTGAAACAAAATCAAATTCAATGAAAGAAACTTAAAAGAAACGCAATCTGAAAAGGAACAACATCATGTAACTACAACTCATCAGTTTGCTAATCGAAGACTATGCATAAACAATGAACAGAAATGGAACAGCAACATGAAATGAACAGCAATTACAATTCTAACATATTCAAGCAACTATATTTCCATGCTTTAATCCTGTCGACAGCCACTCACCACGCAACAATCAATCATAACAAATTATAAAATAATGGAACAACAACTCAAATCAGATACAAAACAGCAAAGCTTTATAATAACAACAAGATAATCGAACAACGAACGTGCTTCTTGTAAAGAATGAAATAGAAATGACTCTGTATTTGATATAACAACAATAAACCAGTTCTGTAATTGCAATAAACATTAAACGCACTCCACACGACAGTAAATAAGAATTAGAAATACAAACAGCAGAACGATTCCACCAAGGTCGGGCCCTCAACCACCGGTGAAACGCTGCTGCGCTTTACTCCAGCGTTTGAGAAATGGAACGAGAAAAAACTCTTTTATTAATCAGGCATGGACAATGTTTACAAACAGCTCGTACTCTCTTAACAAGAGTCGATGCACAATTCTGCAAATTACAACAAGAAAAGTCTCCCCAATAGCAATACATGCTTCTCCTTTTATAATCAGAAGGAGGAGAAATTAAATAGCAAGTATGATCTCCCATAACAATATTGGATTTTTCCCAACAACTTGATCAACCAGAAAATATATTTGCAACAATCTTTCAACAAGAGCAAGGCGAATTTGGCTTTGTAGCTGAGATTTGGAGGACGGCCGCAACAACAAATCTGAGAAAATCGTGCTCAAAGAACTCTATGTTTCTCTCAATACAGGTCAAATTTTGGCAAACCGTTCATAACTAAAGTTAATTTGGCCCGTTCTGGACAAAACCCATCTTCCAGATTTTCCAGATTCCTCTTCATTTGCTCAGAATCTTAACCGCAAAACGGTCACTTCTTATTCTAGTGAATTTCTGAGTTGGAATATTTCATGATGATTTGGAAATCAAATCTGCAGTCTGGAAAATATATTGGAGGCTAAAATGGTGAGTGATATTAATAAACCATCATTGATAAAATTATACATAATAATCATCAATTTATTAAAAATAAAGGAGAAGAAATAATATTCATCCATAAGAGCATAAATCATTATAAAATGGATTTATATTATAAATTATAATAAATGACATGATAAAGAAGAGTAAGAATGGATGAAATACGTATTAAAAAGTGGTCGTATTCACGGCCCAACATACCCCCAAACTGAATATATTGCATGCCCTCATGCAATCCAAAACTGAATATATTGCATGTCCTCATACAATCCAAAGACAAAACCCATATGTTAACCAAGCAAAGAAAATTGTTCATCCCAACTCATGAAATGGATGGAACAAATGAATTTTCCCTCAAATAATGAATATTCAATTTTAGCAATCTTGATGAAGGCATAACAATTTTTACCGTGGACGTTCAACTATATGTATATGAAGTTACAGAAACATGTGACATAAGTAACAGCAAACTTCATTAACCATTTGCTCAAAAATCAGATCCTCTGGATGCATGGATCATGAGATAAAAAAAATGGTTGTAGGAGATAGTGCATAATTTTCGAAATTTTCTGAACTAATTTAGCGTGAAATTATCTGGGTTTGTGTATTTTAATGATACCTCTTTGTTATCCAAAAATTACAAGAATTCAGTTCATAGTTTTAAAGATATATGAAAATCAATTTCTACACTGTACAAAAATGAAATTGTATGCCTTAAATGAGAAAGAAAGTGGAAAACATCCATCATGTGTAGCAATTCCCCCCCAAACTGAAGAATTAGCATGTCCTCATGTGATGCTAGAAAACAAAGAGAGGTGGTTGCTACAATCTGTTAATATCGATGCTTGGTGTAAAACAACATGGAAAAAGGGAGGTGTTGAGAATGAATAAGAATATCCATAGATGATAAAGAATATTAGTGACATGGTCACAAGAAAGAAATGAAGGAAATCAACACTCCCCCAAACTGAAAGATGAGACGTGTCTAAAAAAATGGGAAGTGGTAAAGATGTGATAAATAATGCTCAATGGATGTTTATGAAATTCTCCTAAATTGTATGGAAAGGCATACATACTTATGATATGATCAACAAATTATCGCATTACTGAAATCCATGCATGTGATAAATCGTAAAAATATATAGAAGCGTTTTGTAATGATTCAAGGATAAGGAGAAGGGACAGCTTTAGATAAACATAAGTACAAATGCATTTATTACCCACTTAAACTAATGTGATCGATTTATGATGATTTTCATGTATAATAGGTTCAAAATCAAAGGTTAAGGATTCATACTTTCATTTGATATTTAAATAGACATATAGAAAAAATGGTTTAATATTACTATTGATGTGTATAAATTTGACTCCAATACCATCAGCAGAGCTCTGTTGCCCACAGGTGTCCATAACCTTGATAGAGTTTCTCTCTCACCCTTGGAACCATTGTCCTTTATTTATGCTGAGGAAGTGCTTGTGAATTTTCATAATGGAGGCCATTGTGCTAGCTTGGTGACCAGATAAATCACAATGCCATTCACTGGGAAGAAGTGAAAAGTGGGCAGGCCGGCTCGTGATGAGACCTCATGTTCCAAGGACTTCTTAATTTTTTTAATTGTCCATTGGACCATATCCCTGGTTTGGTGGCCATGATGGGAATGCCACTTCACTTGCTTCCTTATGAACATGGTAGGCCTGCTCTTGATGAGACCCCCTATCCTCCATCTGTCAAATTATAAAATTATTAATGAAATATGTAAATATTTTTCTTTTCATATATCACTTTCCTATTTATTCATAAAGGATGGCTCAGCACTCCTTAAGATTAGGGATGGTGGAAGAAGTCTGAATAGCTCAATAGAAAAAAATATGCTCTTGTTCCTACTCCATAAGTAAAAATAAAATAAAGTTATAAAATATGAGAAAAACCAACATGATAAATATAATCGATCATATGAATTTAGTGGTAATAAGACAACAAAATCATGTTATTGATTATGTCTCTTTTTCTTTTTTCTTATCATTACTAAACAACTTTCTTAAAAATGACGATTTCTTTTGATTTGCTTATTACAGTAAGCTTTAATTTGCATGTCCTTCCATAAATTGTATGTTTTCCTTTCAAAAAGTCATGAAAAATTCAAAAAAAAATCCTCAAAAAATTGTTCACAAACAAGAAAAATGCACTCAAAAAGTGTTGTTCCTTTGGAAAGGAACAACAAAAACAATCTGCGAAAATTTTTTTCCTTTGGAAAGGAACAGCAAGAACAGTCGGTGCTGTTCCTTTTGAAAGGAACAGCAAAAACAAGCGGTGTTGTTCCTTTTGAAAGGAACAGCAAAAACATGTGGTGTTGTTCCTTTTGAAGGGAATAGCGAAACTGTTGTTCCTTTTGAAAGGAACAGCAAAAACAAGCGGTGTTGTTCATTTTCAAAGGAACAGCAAAAACGAGCGGTGCTGTTCCTTTTGAAAGGAACAACAAAAAAACGAGCGGTGCTGTCCCTTTTGAAGGGGACAGCGAAATCATGAAAAAAAATAATGTTCTTTTTGAAAAGAACAACAAAACTAATTAGCGAAAATGTTGTTCCTTTTGGAAGGAACAACAAAAATAAACACATAAACACACTGCTTCTTAAGAAGAATGATTGTTGTTCCTTAGGAGGAACAATAACTGTCCCTTAAGAGAAACAACAAAAAAATATAAATACGCAAAAAGAAAAAAGAAACAAAAAATAGAGGAAAGAACAAAGCTAATATGCAATCCATTGCCAAGCAAATCCAATCAAATAGAAAGGAAAGTTTATGCACAGGTTTCAAGAAAAAATAATTTTTTACAGAATTGGTGCTACTGAATAATTGACTTCTGCAATTGAAACTTGCATGGTGGGGTCCTTATTTTTCAATTGCCACTGGAACGGAAATCATAATTTGAAGAGATTAACACCTGAAACACAAAAACATAAAAGAAATCAAAAAAGAAACAACACTTTATTAAGTTACAACAGCTATGATATTATTTCTAAGAGAATATCAAATCTATTAATGGAAAAAAATGATCTTTTTGAAAAATGTTTAGCAGCAATGACATGAATATTGAAATGGAAACCAATTCCTCATTTCTTCTTGTTATGAATCTGTTAGGTAATGAACTGGATGAAATGCCCTTGTTTTACTAAAATTTCTTTCAAGAATCACTCGTCCATAAATTGGCCTTCTTTGTTCTCCTAAGATCTGCAAAAAAACGAGTGTCTACCTGCAATAAAACATTAAATCATGGAGAAAGAGAGGTGCACGGCTCCTCTAATCCAAGAATTATGCAAAAAACTAACAAGTAGTTACTCTATAGAACAAATCCATAGACAAAGTAAAATTAATTTATTACCTGCGGGAGAGCAGTGGCCAATCATGCTAACCTGCAGTGTTTCAATCATAACTTCTTTGTTTTTCGTCCGATTCAAGTGATTCCAAAGCCAAATGAGAGATAATTCAAAGTTTTATCTTCAATATAAACAGGTTTTAAAAATTCCATGTAATGGTATGTTAAATTGGCTTAGAACAACCTTCATAATAGAGTCATTGTCAATTTTCCAGCTCAGACCAACAGTTGGTATTTCAAGCATAAAGTATTCGTTTAGTAGCGGATTAAACTAATTCAAATTGGAGATTAAATTATATTCAAATATTGATCTCCAATAGAAACAAGTTTTGAAAACAAGAAGAATTGATGGGTCAAATATATTAAGGAACAACCAAGAAAACAAAGTTTCAAGATTGATGATTTATGATAGGCAGTCAGTATTTTGGTCATAAATTCCTCATACGATATAGAAATTGAGTGATTAAAATTGCATTGTAAGATAGATTCATAGATGAATCTACCATAGAAACAGGTTTTAAAAATATAGTCATTTAGGCCTCCAAAAACTGATTGTCCCAACTATGTTGTTGAGCTGCCTACTAGACACCCTGTCAATGTTTTGGTTCTAACTTTTCCGTTTCAAATCCAAATAGAGTGATTCAAATTGGGTTAGAAATTAGACATAAAGAGATACTTAGGATAGAAATATATTTTAAAAATATTCATTTTTGGTCCCCCAAAACATGACTATCCCAACTTTGTTTTCAGGAATTTCATCAAGCCCGCAAGCCAAAAAAATGATATTCGAACAATTTTTTCATATTGATGATAAAAATGAATATGAGTGTTTGCAGAATTGTTATTTGCAATACAATTCATCTACATACACAAATAAATTAGAATATTTATCATCAATGTTGATTTGCACAACGTGTTGCAACAAAGAAACAACTATTTTTACAAAAATAAAATAATAATAAAAATGTGTTTATTTTATTTCCTTATTTATTTTATTTTCTCCACTAATCTACTCTTCTTTGAAAATTGAATATTCTTATGTATAAGAGTATTCCCAGTGGAGCCATTTCCAAAATAAGGCCTCTATACATACCCAAATTTGGAAAATGCATGTTGATAAATAGTAGGGTATGAGAGGCCAACTTCCCTTCTTGTAAAAAAAAAATTGGGCAAGAATTCTCAATTTCTTGGGAATCTTGCTCAGTCTCTTCTATTTGGATATGTACCTCAAAAAAGGCTACAGATTGTGACTCTGTGGCCTGAAGGGAAGTAGTAGGTGGTCTAGAAATAACTTTCATAGGTCCTACTGATGGCTGAGATTCAGTTTTCTTAAGAATTTCATCAATAAAGGTCCTTCTCCCAAGGGTAACCAGTCCCTTAGGTTTTTCAGATTTGGGAGGAATTTTGTCTTGTGTAGATTTTCTAGTCATTTAAAACAACAAGCCTTCATTCCTACCTAAAGAAAAAAAAAATTACCCAATTCTGCTGTGAAGCGGGCAGTGAGCAAGTATGTTCCTTGCTCGGTGCGCAGGTTCTTACCTTCCGTCTTTAAAACCCAATTCTTCCCAAGCAGAAAAAAGGTCAAATGTGCATCACTCCTTCTAAATAGCATACACTCTCCCCGGCAACGGTGCCAAAATGTCAAGACATAAAAAGGTATTGTTTGAACACCTAATTAGCCTACATTAATTATCAATCCGGGAGCGACTTTTTATTTCAAGAGTGTACTCTGTCTGAGACTGCAATTCATCCAAGAGCAATGTTGTGAAGATGTAGTACAGAATAACAAATACAAAAGTAACAAATGCTTGTAAAGAAACCTAATTACAGTGACATGAAATGGAAAGATTAAACTACATCAATCTTGCAAAACATCGATCAGGGATGCAGTAGCAGTAACTCTTTCCCTTAGAAATCGATGCAAGATAACCAATCTGGGGACTTGGAAGCAAAATCCTCTATCCTCTACAGTTTGAGATCTTAAATCAATTGAAACAAAAGAAAATTCAATGAAAGCAACTTAAAAGAAATGCAATCTGAAAAGGAACAACAGCATGTAACTACAATTCATCAGTTTGCTAATCGAAGACTATGCATAAACAATGAACGGAAATGGAACAGCAACATGAAATGAACAGCAATTACGATTCTAACATATTCAAGCAACTATATTTCCATGCTTTAATCCTGTCGACAACCACTCACCACGCAACAATCAATCATAACAAATTATAAACTAATGGAACAACAACTCAAATCAGATACAGAACAGCAAAGCTTTATAATAACAACAAGATAATCGAACAACGAACATGCTTCTTGTAAAGAATGAAATAGAAATGACTCTATATTTGATCTAACAACAATAAACCAGTTCTGTAATTGCAATAAACATTAAACGCACTCCACACGACAGTAAATAAGAATTAGAAATACAAACAGCAGAACGATTCCACCAGGGCCGGGCCCTCAACCACCGGTGAAACGCTGCTGCGCTTTACTCCAGCGTTTGAGAAATGGAACGAGAACAAACTCTTTTATTAATCAGGAATGGAAAATGTTTACAAACAGCTCGTACTGTTTTAACAAAAGTCTATGCACAATTCTGCAGATTACAACAAGAAAAGTCTCCCCAATAGCAATACACGCTTCTCCTTTTATAATCAGAAGGAGGAGAAATTAAATAGCAAGTATGATCTCCCATAAAAATATTGGATTGTTCCCAACAACTTGATCAACCAGAAAATATATTTGCAACAATCTTTCAACAAGAGCAAGGTGAATTTGGCTTTGTAGCTGAGATTTGGAGGACGGCCGCAACAACAAATCTGAGAAAATTGTGCTCAAAGAACTCTGCGTTTCTCTCAATAAAAGCCGAATTTTGGAAAACCGTTCTCTTATAAAGTTAATTGGGTCCGTTCTGGACAAAACCCATGTTCCAGATTTTCTATATTCTTCTTCATTTGCTCAGAATCTTAACCGAAAAACGGTCACTTCTTATTCCAGCGAATTTCTGAGTTGGAATATTTCATGATGATTTGGAAATCAAATCTGCAATCTGGAAAATATCTTGGAGGCGAGAATGGTGAGTGATATTAATAAACCATCATTGATAAAATTATACATAATAATCATCAATTTATTAAAAATAAAAGAGAAGAAATAATATTCATCCATAAGAGCATAAATCATTATAAAATGGATTTATATTATAAATTATAATAAATGACATGATAAAGAAGAGTAAGAATGAATGAAATACGTATTAAAAAGTGGTTGTATTCACGGCCCAACACAAACCACTTTGGATTCCAGGACCTAGCCTTCCTAGAATCAGAGAGGGCTCTCTCTGTTTTTTATGATTTATGATTTAGCTTGATGGTTATAAATTCTTATATTAGTCTAGTTATAGAAATTATGAGGGTTTTTTATTTGATTGATTGGGTGGTTGGACAGACAGAGCTGCAGAAGCTAATCCATTGGGCTATGGAGTCATAAAAGGTTGAATTGTGCATCAACTTTTCAAGGGTATTCACAAGGAAATATAACTATGCAGACTGGATCTTACTAGTAGTGTGAAATGGGAAAGGAGGAGGAGATTAAGGTTCAACATAAATGCAGAGCAGACCCTCTTTGAATTATGCATCTAGGTCTTAGAGGAAAACATTAAGAGAACAAACACAGATAGAATTAAGGTGCTCTCTTAGCAAATCTTAATCTAAATTTTCTGTTTTGAAATCAAATAAATTGTTGCACGGTATGAAAAGACAGAGGAAAAACATTAACGCAGAGGCAAAACATCACCATTAACATAGCTCAAGAATCCTGTGAACAGTATCTTATTATTGATTCCCAACTCAAATAGTTACAGTGCTCCAATAGTTCTTACAATGCAAGTTCCAGCAGGGTCCAAGTTTCCAACCCATCATACTGCTAAGGCAAGTAGTATTTATCTAAAAACCAAGTTGGCTTCCCTATCTTACTCAACAACCTTTCATTGATTACAATTTAGTAGAAAATGGACAAGTGTGGCCATGCAAGGCCTGATCAGAAATCTCTGACAAAGATACCGCCTCTAGAATTAATTTTGGGCAACTCTTCATAGATCCAAACGCTTTGATGGCTCCTCGGAAGATCAAACAATAAGCTTGGAGGTGGTTTTGATCGTCACGAAGAGGTAACCAATGGTGGCTCTGACATCTGGCCCTGCTCTTCATAAAACCGACATTGGGTAACTAAGTTTGGTGCAGTGCTGGCTACTTTTCATCGATTAGTGACTGAGCGGATGTGCTTTACTGCCTTTTATGTTTCTACCGTTATAACATAACAGTTTTGTAAATACGCCTTGCCCGACTTAACCCTTGGTGTCTCTTTGCTACCCGAGACCTTTCTGTCACGTTTAACCTTATTTCTTCATAAAATGATGTTCGAACCTCATATGCCCGACTTGACCCTTTTAAAAAAAAACACCATAAAAAACCTGTATATCCAGACCTGAAAATTTTTAGATTATAGCTCTAAACCTTATCGCATCCATAGAAAATTGCACATCACATGTTTTACAGTTTAAGTTATAAGGAATGGAATCGACAATGCGATGCGAAGTACGGAGGCGACATGGTTGGTAAGGTGGGATCGGACCGCAGCCCGCAAATCGCAAATCTTAACATTTAACTTCAAAGGTAAACTCTAAAAGATGCGAAGTGTGAATCACAGGGAGAAGGTGGTGATGTGGAGGAGAGGTGGGACCGGACCGCAGCCCACAGATCGCAAGTCTTAACATTTAGCAACAAAGGTAAAATCTGAAATATGTGAAGTGCGATGTGCGCCGATTGGAGGATGATGTGGCAAGATGGAGTCCACCGCATCGGTGAAGTTATAAAGCGGTGAATGTTTTCTACAGTAAGGAAAATTTTACAAGGTTTCATGATATATCGATGTATTTCAAATGGCTTGACGCGGGGGCGGAGATGCTATGGTGGGGCCAACCGCATCGCATGTTAAACAAATACATTGCAGGTGCTTCAAACAGTAAGTTATAATATTTGTGATATGAAACAGTGGTTGAACAGGTAAATTTATGATCTTGTGATGGTTGGTAGGGGAGGGGTGACGTGTCAGGGAGAATGGCCCCACTTTAATCGCAACTAGGGAAATCGGGAAAGCAGCGGTAGAACAATGATATAGCGGTGAAAAAGGTAAAGTAGGAATATAAAATGGAAAGGCAGAAATGGGTGAAGTTTAATGTTTTTAAAGGTAAATAAAATGAAAAAGGGTTTGTAATGCGATGATGCAATTCAATCTCCATTTTTTATCGAAGCTCAGATCCAACGGTCCTAACTGCTCCTTTGCTGTGATTTTTCGATTTTGTTTCTTTGGTCGTGCCCATTCATTTCTTAGTTTGTTCGTGTAATACTTTGACTCGTTCACTAATTGACCCGCTTTAGCGTTCACGACTCTGCCCAGCACATTCGCGACTTTGCCTTTGTTGTTTTTTCTGCCTTAATTGCTTCTATGTTGTCTTTGTCTTTGCTAATGGTCTGATGTTTCTCCTTGCCTCTCTACTTCCTTTGTTTCCTTTGATTCTTGATTTGGAAAAGATTTTTAATATTGACATATATGTACAGTATGAAAAAATTGAAAAAATAAAGTACACTGTCACCTTGTGATACTGTAAATCACAGGGTTCTAACAGGTGGTCTTCAAGTAAAACCCGTAAACCTTGCCCAATTAATAGGGATATTATATTTTTTTTAATGTTTTAAATTTTATATGCAGGTTATATATGAGCGAACCCACGTCTAAACGCATATAATTCAGGGCAGCGTTGCGTATGTAATTCAAAATAATGTTTTTTTAAGAAGTTGACCAAGTCTGAATGGAAAGAGTTGCACAAGGCCAATACATAAGTCATCAAGTATATAAAGGTGATAAATAATGTTATAAAACCATGGATGAATGTAAACTAATGTACAAGGTTGTCAATGCCTCCTTGCCATATGCAAGAGGCTACCCACATGGACCAACAGACTAATACCAAATGATATGAAACAAAGTACATGGCCTCATAGGCTTATTACATAGCTTCAAATGATAATACATTATTGTACAATGACAAAATAATCCCATACATATGGCTGAACCAAAACTCACATGACTCATTATGCAACATATGGAAATCATGGCTCAAGACTCTATGACTCATATCAAATGATCTACATAAAAATCCATGATCTCATGAGCATAATACAAGGCTCCTCAATGAGGTATACAACTGAATAAAATGGCACTAAAAGATAAAGCATCAGCATGCATGGTTGACATATATTCCTATTATCAATGCAAATACATAGATCATATGATCCAAAACATGTCTTATATATAGCAACAGGATAATGTCAATATAAATCACATACGAGACATGTATCAGCCTCCTAAAGTCATAAACCATGAATCAGTCATCCAACAGTAGTAACCGGCAGCCCATAACAATACATAGTGG